>CM068344.1:16807810-17510310 GCA_034769755.1 Odontamblyopus lacepedii | reverse complement strand
AGCTCCACCAGGTTGTACCTCCGCCCACATGTCCCTCACCACTTTTCATTAGTTTACTTTACGATTTCAAAAACATTTACTCATTATTTGTAGTTTAAAATGATCTTTGCTCTACTCTACTTTAAGTTAATTAGCCCTTTAAAACATGTCACAAATAAAAAATGTTATTTAGCTGCCAAGATAAGCCTGTATATAAGGGCGTAAATAGCATAGGCAGTAGATACAGTTTGTCCGAAAATGTGTTAAAAACACCTCTTGGTTTTTTGTTTACTCTTAGGGAACTGTGGATGTCATGTGAGGGTCATCCTGGTGGAGGTCTGGGTTGGCGTGTTTCTTTAGAAAATAGAATCCAACATATTGTTGATGCTCTACACAAGCATAGGACGCGTCTCTCCATCAAAATAAAAAGAAAGCACATATTTGTTGCTATTACCATCTTCATACCAGAGCAGAAGCTGCTGGGGTGGCCTTCGCATTGTTGGCTGTGGTTTCACAAGGTTTTTCATGTAAACGCTGGAGTGTGCAGTGTGTTTAGGGGCTTATTCACACTTTGCACGGTGGGTAAAGTGACTTGCCCAAGAATACGAAGACAGTATGCACTAGTCCCAGCTTCAATTTGAATCAACCTTTGACCTTTGGGTTGTTGATGAACACTCAAATTGTTTAGGTTGTAATTTGCAATAAAACAGAACCCAATTAATTTTAGTAAGAAAAAAAGTTAACTTTCAGACATGCCAAATTAAATAATAGGAACAGAAATGTCTGATCTGAACTTTTCATCTCCAAAATGTTTAATAATGACATTAGGCTGAGGAATGAAGTGACACTGTTAAAATGGTCTCCTTCTGCCACAAAGCTCATGTTTCAATGTTATGTTCTTAGATGTTATTACTTTAAAATTCAAATCAAGCTTTTGTTTTTTCATGCTATTTTGTATTTATTTAGTTTGCAGTATCACTGCTTAGCCGCAAAACCAAAACGCAAAGTGTAGAATCATCAGTAGAAGTGTTGTAAAAGAAGTGTTGACTTGACTAGGGCTGAAACGATTCATCGAGTTAATCGATTAAATCGATTAGAAAAATGCATCGATTTTTTTTTTTGCCTCGATGCTTCATTTTATTTTCATACGCTCGGCGATGGCCGGAACCTTTTGTGGTACAGGTAAAGTTTCCGCACGACCACTGCACTTCACTGTACACACAACAGCGCGGCGCCCATGGATGTATAATAAGAGCATAACCTCCTCATCTAAGAGGGAACGTGAGCTGGGTTTAGACCATCGTGAGACAGGTTAGTTTTACCCTACTGATGATGTGTTGTTGCAATAGTAATAGGGAACACTCCTCATCGAGTGCGCGGTACGCTCACGCCGCAGCTCCGGTACGCCGCCCGCGGTAGGCTCCGGTACGCAGTATACCATCTGCCAGAACCAGGAGTGCGCGGTACGATACGGTACGCCGTGCCCCCCGCATCTCCCGTACGCCGCGCACTCTGCGCGTGGATTGTGTCTTGTCGCGTACACTCCGTGGACCACGCCTCCTCCTGTGCGCCTCTAAACCAGAACTCACACCAGGACTAAGCCAGGTCTAAAGCAGGTCTAAACCAGGTCTAAACCAGATCTAAAACCAGGACTAATCCAGGTCTAAAACCAAACAAGAATTTGCAGGAGGTGGTTGCTACATTTATGTAGTTTTAAAAATCATGACAATATCAAGTAATCCAAAATATTCAGATTACGTTACTCACTTTAAGTAATTTAATTTGAATACGTCACAAACTACATTTTGGGGTCTGTAATCTAATCTGTAGGGGAACATTTTAAAAGTCACCTTCTCAACACTGATGCTACAACATCTAAACAGAAAGCACCCGTACATTACATCAAGTGGAAAAGAAACCGCGACGTAAGTCAACCTTAGCCCAGCGATAATTACGTTTTTCATGTCCAAAACACGTGTATCTGTCAATGCACGTGGTGTGTACTTAACATGTGCAAAGTAGACGCAACAATAACAAACGATTACTCGATTATTCGAACAAAATAATCGACAGAATAATCGATTACTGTAATAATCGATAGCTGCAGCCCTAGACTTGACTTCCTCCTTTTTCCTCTCACATAATCTCTCCTGAGCCACTCCTCATTGTTCACACTCTCTGGATCACAGGCTTAAAATAGTCATAAAGGATCCTTCTGGGCCTGAGATCCTGCTGTGACTACATCTGTAACACAATAATAACACTTCTCCTTTTCAGCAAATTATTTTTACTTTGACGGACACATATGTGGTCATTTTTACAGTCCATTTACATTTTGTGAGACATTTATACTCTGATGGACTGCTAAAAATCAATTGGGATGATAAAAAAAAATATATTTTCATATTCATTTCCTCCCACCCCTTCAAGAAGCAATAACATTTGGGAAAAGACAGAAACAGCTAAACTAATACAAGAGAATAATATGTCACCTAACTAACAGCCTTTGCAATATGCTAATATGCAAACACTGATGTATATGTTGTTGATGCCGGGGTTGTGAGGTCTGGGGCGGATAAGCATGTGAGCTGTTGTCTTGGCAACACGCCCATATGTCGGAGTGTGGACATACTGACATAGTAAAACCGACAAACTGGAATGACTGCTTCTGTTTGAAGTCTCAGCCGGCAGAAATTAGTTTGAGCAAATTGGGACAAACTGGGACCAGGCCCTCGAAAGGATAGCAGCAACTGACTAGTATTTGTCAGGGTTTGGTGTCTGTTATGTGTTCCCCCTCCCTTCTGTGTCTGTCTGCTCCTCTCGGGGGCGTGGCTGGGCTAATGCTGCAGTGTGGATCACCTGTTCGGTGGTTCACCTGCAGCTAATTGTCTCATCAGCCCCACTACTTGGTTCTGTCCTTGTCCTTTGTTCGGTGTCAGTTCATTCCTCCTCTATCCCTTGTCTACGTCCTCGTCCTGCTTGTCCACGTCCTCATCCTGCTTGTCCACGTCCTCGTCCAGCTTGTCCACGTCATCCAGTCTGTCTACCTGTGAGTCTACCCCAGTGTCTTCCCTCCGTCTATGTCTCCAGCCAGTTTCCATCAACACATCCTTCATTCCAGGCAATAAACCTGTTTAAACATCTACCTGCGCCTATGTCTCTGCTTTGGGGTCCTTAACCACACTCAAACCATGACAAGTATTGACTGTACTGACTAGTATTGGCTTAAAAAATTACTATTATACAGTATTTTATTCCACTACTCATAGCTCTTTTTGGTTTGAGTTGTGTGCTTTTAAAGGTATATTGATGCGTGATGGTTTTTGTTTTAAATGTAACAAAATGTGAAGTATTTGGAAATAAGTGCAAAAAACATGCAAATTATGAATGCATCTATGTTGACATTTAACCAACATAAGATGTATTTGACAATGTATTTATTGCATATTTATATTGATATTTTGCCTAACCTTAAGTGTAGTTAAACTTTATTTTAACTTTTTCTAAACTTTATTATACATTAATTATCCTAAACATTAATTATACATAAACTTCACAATGTCTTTAAATGTCTCTGTCCTGCTTTAGCTTACATCACTTTCTGCTTTAGAAGAGACTACTGTGCTTTGCTGGCAGTCTGAAATATGTTGTACACATTCACAGCAAGGAAGCTGGCACTGATCCCATGCATTTGTCTGTCCCCATAGCCAACATGTAGTTGTCTACCATGTAAGTCAATACGATTTTGTCATTCGGTGTGTGTGTGTGTGTGTCCTAGTGTGGTTTTAATATTC
This sequence comes from Odontamblyopus lacepedii, assembly GCA_034769755.1. Lineage (NCBI taxonomy): Eukaryota > Metazoa > Chordata > Actinopteri > Gobiiformes > Gobiidae > Odontamblyopus > Odontamblyopus lacepedii. Next base: position 17,506,537 of record CM068344.1, on the reverse strand, counting down.
TGCAGTTACTGTTGGATGCAGTCCAGTTGGGAGCCTGGCAGTATTTCCACTGTCACTGCTGACATCTTCACTCACAGTCTGCATCATGCTTATCCAGGCACACGCTGACTCCACTGTGGATCTGCTGGACCAAGAAAAACTCGCTCACAAAAGCTCTATATTTGTCCATGCTCACACAGATCACAAACACACAATGGAAAAATAGAAAGGAACAGTTTGCGTTCACGTGACATCACATGTGAACACAAACTATCTATAATCTCCAACTGTACCTAAGCTACATTAACTGATTTACAATATAACTGTCAGATTAGTGTAATATTACAGATTAGAGGTCATAAACCTTTAGAAGTAACTATATTAAGTGTAATCAGTACTTTATGTTGATTTATTTGCTATGGCAATGCAGCCTGTTATCCTCCCTTTTCTCTCTTATTTGCTGAAGTCATAAGTAAGAAAACTTTGATAACATGAAGTTCGCTGGACAGCATTCGGCCTTTTCATGTGCGGCCGTCCATCAGTGGAACATGTTACCAACAGAGCTGATCATGTGTACAAACTACAGCACATTCTCAAGCTTGGCGAAAAAGTGGCTCCTTTCAAACCAAACCTGCGCCCATAATGTGGACTGAGGAGTGTCTGGAGAGTGTGTGATGTTCTGGAGTGAATTAACTGAATGATGACTTTGATAAGGGTGATGATTTTAAGCTGCTGAAAGAACTGGGTATGAATGAGGATACAAAATTGTTATGATGCTCCGATTATTATAAAGACAATCTCTGTGTATGTTTGATTTTATGAGCTATAACATCAACCTGCCCAGGGACTACAGGCGGAAATTAGCACTGGCGTTTAGGGGTGGCACGGTACACAAAATTCACGGTACGGTACGTACCTCAGTTCAGACCCCATGGTTCGGTACATTTTCAGTACAGTGCAGGAAAAAAAACATAACCAGAAAGGCTGTCCTCAAAGGCAGCTTTTTATTGCCTAAATCTCCAGCTGAGATAACTGCAACTTGTAGTAAAACAAGTAAAAGTAAAACATGTAAAACAAGTGAACATGCAAGCACCACATTGAGTATATTGATTGGTTACTGAGCTGGGTACATCAGTGAAGTTTTAACACATGGTCTTTTTAGGTACCTTCTGTGTTAGCATATTTGAAGTGTTCCCACTCACATAACCCACAGCTGTCAAACGACGACGACAGACCGTCTTTGTTTTGTCCACCACCCGCTCTCCGTTGCTGTTGTAACTCACGGGGAACCCGAAGTTGTCCCACACCACACCACCGACTTAAATGATGGTGGTGGGTCTTAAACTCCGGGCTTGAATTACTCGCCATCGTCTTTCACCCCTCTCGCAACGAGCTAACAGCAGCAACTTTCAACAACAGCAGTTTTGTATTTGAAGGCGGAGTTTGCTAGCTAGACCAATCCAGACATGTATGCATGTTCATGGACCAATCAGGGCTTGCACATGGCAATGGTTAAGGAAACCGTCGCAAAAGGAAAGTCCCGTGGTCAGTTCAATATTAAACTTTTGTACCGTATATTCTCCGTCAAAATGCGCGCACCGAACCATGACCCTCGTACCGCGACTGTTCAATACGAATACATATACCGTGCCACCCCTACTGGCGCTACAAACTGGTACAATGCATCTCTCCTGTTAAGGTTAATGTATGTTGTGCACTGTCCCTGTCTCATTAAATAAACAAATAAACTAAAGTAAACTAAGTTCTCCCAGGCCTTAAATCCAGTTCACCACGATTGTCCGCTGTCTTATTAGATGTCCATGCTTGAGTCCATACGTGAGTTCCTGGCTGTTTTCTGTTTCGCCAGAGGCTCAGCTTGGAGGTGAGCTGACCCTGAAATGGAAACACAAAGTTTGACCTGGTTGCCGGGGAACAGCAGTAACAGACAGTGCAGTACCTCAGGTGAGGGGTGACCTTCTGTCTTCTGTGTGGCTGCTGCTAAAAGGCCACAGCTGTCTCCCTGGACACTGTCCCTATGGCAACAATTGTGTATCACCACCAGCTGGTCTCAATAATGATATGGGCTGCCCTGGACTGAGGAGGACAGCAACTAATCAATACGACTAATAGTACCGCTGTCTCAACATGCTGGACAATAGCCCTTTATACAGTGTCGTCAATGGAAACAAACGGGGGTTAAGCATAGACCTGTGTAAGGTGGTGCAACTTTTAAAATCAAGGTCAGATCAATATATTTGGTTTCAGATGTGTTTGAATATGTTTTTTTTATTAGTTTTATTATCAATTTCAGAGTTATGCAACATGTCTAAAATCCTTTGCTGCCATCTGTTGCATATCTTATCATATGTCTTCTTTAAAGATCAGTGAAATACAAAAATGTAGTTATATTAGTCAAATGAGAACGGGCTAAAAGTTTAGTGTACACAAACACAGTCCTACATAGAATTTGACCAGTTCAAATCTCTGCTAAAAACACTTTTATTGTGCTATACAAATGAAACTGCTAGGCTTGGCTTTGTTGTGGGAAATTGAGCATTGTTACTTACTTTACTAATTGACTGGCCATCTGAAAAATAGAGATTTGTTTGATAATATAATACAAACTTTATTATGACTCACCGACAATGTCTGACTTTGTGACAGCACCATGATAACTCAAACACCAGAGACAGGATATGTATGCTTTGTCCAAACTTTGACAATATTCTGTTCTGTTCTTGCAAGAGATTAGAAGTTTTATATTGGTTAGTCTCTGGTGTACAGTCTTGTTTTGATAAGTCTTCACTCTTCAAACTTATTTTCAGTTATCTCACCTCTGATCTCTTCTTAGTCTCCATTATATGTTATATTACGGAAACCATCCCAGTCACTTCAAGGCTAGCTGTTCCAATTATTTTGAGAATTGTATTTCTGAAAAAGTTGCAGTGTTTGTCACTTGAACTATGAACCACAAAAACGGTTCCTGTCTGACCATTCTGTGCAGACCTTGTTTACTCAAAGCTTTCACTTTTGTTTTCAACCTGTAAATGGAACCTTTGTTTTAGTCATCGCCATCGCTCAGTTCTGCCACAACGCCAAATGATTTTCCTCCGTCATGTCTCTCTGTCCACACAAAGCAATTGCTCCTTTCTGTTTTCTTTCCAATCTCTTTCTACTTCCTGTTTGACCTCTTTACTGCCTGGCACAGACAAAGAGGCTGGGGCTGCTCTGTTTGCTTTAAAGTACCAATTATTTGATGGAGAAAACCAGCCTGCAATTACACAGAATAAACAGATGATATCAGATGAATTATTTAGGCTCAAATGCTTGGATAGGATGAAGAAAACACATTACAAAGTTTCCACTGGACCGTGTTGAAACCGCACGACCAGAGCTAGAGACAGAAAGATTTGTTGCATGAGTAAAAAGTATGGATAATAAAAAGTATGGATCACATTTTTAATTAGAATTTATTTTTATTTTGTTAGGAAAAGACATGACATAATACTAAACACAGTTTCTCATTGGTTTGAGTGCTCATCTAAAAACTTGAAGGTTTGAAACCTGATTGGACCAGGGCATACTGTTGTGTCCTTGCACAAGACACTTTACCCACTTTACCATTTTTTTAATGTGGTGTATTGCTTCAGTCAGTGAATTAATCATGACGACTGCGTAGCACTTTCAGAGCGTGGTCAAAATGTATAGCACATTGACAATCAGGCATTATTGTCATTCTTAATGTAACAAAGTGGTACTGAGCTTCTGACTGGCTATTTTAATTTGGCATTGGCTGGGTTGCATTTGTTTCTTTTCATTTTATTTTCTAGTTCAGAGTGTTCAGAGCTTCTAGTTTTAATGCTCTTCTTGTGGATCCCAGTGTCCATCATCTTCTTTAAATCAGCAATATATAAGCCCATTTACCCATGTAAGATATTAATTTTGGAAACCACACCTGAAAGCCAAAAGCAGTAGGATTGTTTATGCACATAGTATGAAACATGAATGTATTTGGATGTTGTGGTCAAGGGGTAGAAGCCTAGATGAAGCATATTTGATAATTAAATGGAAATATGTTGCAGGGGTAAGGGCTATCACTGAGAGCCAAAAGAAAATGTAATCTATACATTATTTAAATGTACTTAAATTGGTGGACACACATTTGGACAGAAGCTTAACCATGCATTAACTGCATTTTAGTAAGCATCAACAGTTTTCTACATCACTCTCGTGTCACGCTGGATAATTTCACCTCTTAAATTCTGTTCCATCTAAAATTACAGCGCTGTCAAAAATGTAGGGCCTGCCTGGATTAATTGAAAATCTTTTTAACAGGATTAAATTACTTTGGGGGCCCGGCTGCAGTATACCGACGTTTCTAGTGACACATATACTCACATGAACCCCCGCATAAGCTGATGTCAATATGATATAATTACTCATTGTGACAAGGCAGTGTAGGCAGTGTGATAGCAAGTCCATTCTGTGTTGTAGTTGGAGGCTAAAAACTGTGAAACCGTGAGGATTAGACACAGAGCGAAACCGAAAAAGGATTCTTGAATAGGACCAAATTCATGCTGAGATTTTATGCAAATGAAACACATTTTCACACAAACAAGCTCGAGTAGCATATTTTTGTACATTGCATAGTCACAACACACTGAAACAATAGTACTCACTTCTAAATGGTTAATGGTGCCTTGGGCACTCGAGTTTTACATTAACAAGGTAATTTCCCGTTCAAATCTGCAGTTACACACCTTGAAATACACTAAGTTTAGTGTCTTGCCCAGGAGATCTGCAATATGCACGGCAGGAGTCTGACTTGACTTACTGACCTTTGACTGTGGATGCTCACTCTACTCTGCACCCAGCAGAAACACAGCTAAAACAGGGCTGCAGTGATCTTTACATACTCACTGAGTTTTTTTTCTTTTCATTTTTTTTTTGGACTGAAGGCATTAATTGACAGAAGAGGCAGAGAGCGGGTAGAAAGGTTCGGCAAACTCTCTTGCTATCTTTTTTGCTACTTATTTAGAATATATTTTTACCATTAATAGTTTTTACTCTTTGCTATTATACTATATTGTGATGTGTGAGCTACTGTGTCTTGCTTGCTGATGTGTGCTTTTATCTTTACTGGATTTAACAAAAGTTTGATTTCTTGGCTTGTTCCGCTGTTGCAACACTTCTCCCAACCAGCTTCAAACATTCATCATGATATTCTGGTTTCTGATTTTCTTGCTTGCGTTCAGTGAGAGCCTTTCCACATTGGTAAATGTGTAGAACCCATTTCAGAGCCTAATTCCCCACATATCATTCTGCCGTTAGCCAGGTTATTAAACCATTACCCCACAGGTAAAATATAGTGCACGATGTCTGTATGTAAAGTAAAGTTCCCCTCATATCTCATAACAAAAAACAAAAAACCTCAGGCATTTAGACTGAAATAATTCTGACACACCATGAACTCAGTGTACTAATTTTAATCCTTTTACGGTTCTACATTTAACTTTAAGTGTGACTAGTGTGTTGAGTGCTATTTAATTCATGCTAATCATGTTATAATTCAACAATAACAAGCAATTTAAGCTCTTATTTAAATGCCTTTTTTCAAGATCTAATAACTATTGTTAAGCATTACCTTACCCTTTATACTTAGGCTCCAAGTATGAGGCAAAGTACACCTTAGACATCTCCATTTAATCCTTACTCTAACACACTGACCTACACTGACAGACAACCTTGCACTTGCATGAATTTATTACAGGCCATTTAGATTCACTAATTCCCCTGTACATACATGTGTTTCAGCTGTGAGCGGAAGGCACTTATGGCCAAGTGGTATCTAACAACATAAATACAGCAGATGTAGATCACCTGACACTGACACATGAATTGTGGGTAGTTTACGATGGGAGGGGAAGATTTGCAGCCACCATCACTCAGGCGCACATCATCAAGGCTATTTTGGCAGTCACATATCCCAGACTGCGTAGGCCATCCTAATTTGTGCCTGTAACTCCGATTCGTCTGCTCTCAAATACCAATCTGTGGGTTTCTCTTGACAGTATCTCACTGATTTAACCAATGCTTGTAGTGCCGGAGCTGGCTGATTAATTCAACAGAGTGGATTTGCGCAGCTCAGTGCACACGCGGACGGCGCAATGAGAGAATAGGGGAAATTGAGCAGAGGAGGAGAGAGGGAGCGGAGGATAGGAAAAAAGGATGGAGGAAGGGTGCCAAGGAGGAGTGTCTTTGGGGGTGGGGAGAGAGTGAAGGGAAAGGGAGAGGGGGCGGAGGTAGTGTAGAGAGAGAGAGAGCGTGAGGAGAGAGAGATGCAGGCCTAAGAGCTGCTACTGCTGCAGCCAGTCGTTTGACAATTCCCCACCCAGGGAGAAGGGAGGAGATCCGAAGCTGCCTGCGTCTTAGCCGGGATGCTCTAGCCAGCAGCCAACATCAACGGTAACAGCTGATCTCTTTACTACATCTTTGTGTGTGTGATCCATCCACTGTCATTGATTTAGCCCTGTTCAGTCCTGCACAGTGTTAGCATAGCCAAGCAGCTGGGGAAAAGCAGTGTACCGCCTCTGCTGCTGCTGCTGCTAGTGCTGCAGTCACTGACAGACGTCCACAGAGACGAGGAAGAGGAGGCGGGTTTGTCTTCTCAGTTCAGTTTCTCTCAGCCGGGAACACGCGAGGCAAAAATACACCATCCGGCTTAAATGTGCTTCTTGACAGCAGCAGTAGTACCACCTGTTAGGGGATGTGTGGGTGAGTGTGCCGCGGGGGTGGGGTTACACTACAATGGCTTGAGGTTAGTATGTGAATATGAGAGGCATTTAAATCAGGGAGTGCCACAATAAACGGGTACAAGTGTGCCAATTCTCAAATGGTAAAACTCTAAAGAGATGTTGGCACGCATGTTTATAGGGAGTCGTGCTTGTGCTGTTCTGTCAGACACATTGATTCAGTGTGTGTGCGTGCGGTGCGTTATCTGTGGTGGTGGTGATGGTAACCTGAGCTGTTCCTATGTCCCCCGCTGCTGAGAGGATGCCAGGTGTTGGAAATGAATATTAACTCATTCATAGCTGATTGACACGGGCGTATTCGTCAGCACAGTACTCAGTCGAGTGGTGCGCATGAGGGAGAGGCACTCACTGGGGTAGTATGTGTTGGGTGTGTGCCCGCATACAAACAGGCATTGGCCGGTGAGGTGGACTTTTCTTCTGAATGCACTGTAACTACTCTATTTTGGACTTGTATGATAACTGATTTATGGTATGATGATCTATGTCAAGATTAAGCAATTTGGTAATTAAGGGTGTGTTCACTCTTTGGTGTAGTCCTGACTAGGCTTGATTTGTTCATGTTCTAGTCCTGATTTAGTCCCAGTTTTGAACATTGATGGGTGGGTATTTATCAAATTGTAAGGACGTGTGTCTGTGTCATGTGTCCATGGCATAAAACCTTTATCTTTAGATCAAGATTTAAAGTTATATGGGTCGAAATGGGGTTTAGGGTTAAGGTTAGGCAAGTAGTAACTGTGGTTATGAATCTCAAGGAAATGAATGAAAGTCAATGTAATGTCCAAAGAAGAAAAGACACATGCATGTATACTGCAATGAACCTTCATATAATTAGAATACATTTAAAAAGGCTAGGGCACTGCTGGTGGTATCCAGGCTCTTTCATGTTGTACTTAGCAGGCTTAATAGACTGATGATTGCTAATTAGAAAATTACATGCTGGTTTAGTTCAAGTTTAGTGTAGCGGATACCTTGCTCAGTCTTACCCTGGTTTACATTAGGGCGGCTTGACTATGGCAAAAATAGGATTATTTAGCTCATAATTGAAATCACAATTATTTCAAACTATTGCTTTTATACAGCCAAGATTAACCTGTAGAGAAAGTATAAATCTAATATATTATCTATTAGTAATGTAGCTTTTGCTCCAAGTTTTGATTGGCAGAGCAAGTGCACACATATATTATTCTGAACTGGGGGCAATTCATTATATTTTGAGTTACAACGTATTTGTAACTGAATAGAGTTATAATTGAAATCACAAAATTAAATGGGATTAATTGTGCTGCTCTATGTTATAAGAATCTTTTTAGAACCAGTTCATATGGTTTAGGATTTGTTTCTCCTAATTTAGTACAGTTGTATTTTCTGTAATGAATGGTAGCCTAATATAAATCCTTTTAGACTAGAATATATAATTAGAATATTATTTATTAAACAACAGTGCAGATTGATGACGTTTCAAATTAGTGCTTTTACTACACAAATAATATTCATGATTAAAAAAGACATTGTTAAACTGCCCTGGTGTCAATTGCTTATGTTTAATCACAAATAGTACACAGCTCATATGCTTTTGGCGGTGCATATGTCTGAATATATGACTGTGTGGGTGAGTGAGAGATCAGGAGCGAAACATGGCGTAACACACACAGACGGCCCTCCCTTAGACTCATATGCTGCATTTTGCTTCATAGGGTATATTTATTATTACGCAAACTGCTGGCTGTATTGTTCAAAAGTAAAGAAAATCAGATACTAGTCGACACTAAAACTAGTATCAAATTAGATACTAATTTTGGCAGTCATCAATACTAAAAAAGTCATATTCATAGGACAGAAATGAACCTTTCCTGAATATCTTTATATCTTTATCTTGAGCTGTACCAGAAGTATAAGAGGACATAGACTAGTATACGCCCATGGACCTCTATGGAACCTACCTGGACCACCCAAAACATGCACTGTAGGTGTGAAAGTGGTGTGACTGAGTGTTGGTGGTGGTCGGAGGGACCATTGGCGCCGGTTGGCTTGGCAGCTGCGCCTCCGTCAGTCTGTCCCAGAGCAGCTGTGGCTACAACAGTAGTTTACCACCACCGGTTATGCAGTGAATGAAGAATGCTCTGTAAATAATCCTCTGTAAAGTGTCTTTGTGACATATGTCTGTGAAAAGCGCTATATAAATAAACACTTACTTAATTACTTACCACTGAGGAATTACACAGATATAAGGACACATGGTAATATAAAAGAAAGTACTACTATATAATGTTGAAAATCATCTTCTATTGTCTAAAGAAAGAGACACTCATCGTGGTATTGAGTATATTCCTTAGTATCAAAATCGACTTTGAAATGTTAGTATCGTGACAACACAAATACAAATAAGATTGCAATGGTCTGTATAATGTAAGCCTCTGTACTGTATCTTTCCTAATCAGGCTACTTTTACACTGTTCTCCCATTTCCTCTTCTTTGTCATACACATCTTCTTCATATAGCAGGCTGGGAGGCTGTGCCAACTGATTCTTAGGGAGATGCCACGGGGCAAGAGGGACAGAAGCGAGATATGGGAAATGAAACTTGTGTTTGGAGTCTCATGGAGGATTTGCGCGCCCGTCTCTTGAGATGATCTGTGAAGTCTGGCAGTGCCGTTTTAGCTAATCAAAATGCCTCATGGGACGTACAGGCATGGCTCTATTGTCTCTATAAGACATATAAATAACTACAGATAGGCCATACATTATGTCTCTATACACACATTAATATTTATCCTTTACTTTAACTTCAAGCTTTTTCATTTATTCAGCGAGTTAAATTATGGTGATGGTTATTATGGTAATTAAGCACCGTAGGCAGTCTTCCACTTAAATTGGATCCTTTAAAACAATGCATACGTTTCTGAACTTTTTCATGAAAGAAGTGATTACATTTTTGTAGAGTTTATTTTTCTTTTCTTAGATAATAAATAGGATAAGTTTCTTTGCTAGAATAAGCTAAAAAAAAAAAAAAAAATACAGCCAGATGATGTCTTGTCTCTTTTTAAAACAGATATAGGCTACAATATTTCAATTCAATACATTTTAAATAACTTAAAACTTAGTAATTTTTATCAAAATGTTGTTTTGTCTCATCTCGTGGAGTTTATTTCTGTACCCAGTCCTAAGACAGCACAGTGACTCTTGTGAGGAATACTACAGTTTGGCATTGAAACATGTAAAGAAGATTTATATCACCTGATCTTATTTTATATTTATTATGAATTTGACAGAAAATTATGTTTAATACTTTGAGACCAACACAAACCACTAACCCCAAACATATTCATATTTCAGTCCAAAGTCCAAAGAAAACCGCTCTCCTTTATAACCACATTATGTCTCTCGTGTTTGTTTTGCATGTCTGCTTCAAGCTCACATTCAGCCAATCCAAAGGGCATCAGATATGCTGGATGCGCTAGTTCACTGGTACTTTTTTATCATCCTGACACTTCATACCTGAAAGAGAGCCGTTACTATAGCAACCACTCCACCCCTAACCCAGTGTGTCGTAGAGTCTATATAATGTCCACGCCGTAACATGTGGTCCCAGCGTATGTGAACAACGACAGGACTACGGGTGAGAGAGCTGTATTGATCTCTGTAACATGTTGTGACTGTTGAAGCCATTTAGCCCACGGGTGTAGCAAAGAAGGAAAACAATCAAAAAAAGGCACATTTCCTGGCAGCTTTTCAAGATACACAGAAGTTGTATTAAAGCAAAGAAACATAGCACTGCAGAGGGGAACACAGTGAGTAGCTGAAGAGGGTGGGGCAGGTAGACGAGCGATGGAGGCTCTGTCACACTGAAAATACAGATAAAATGAAATTCAGCCATGTTTTTGATAAGGGAACACTATGGTAGAAAGCTCCTAAAAGTCGATTTTGAATAATAAACTTTTAGGGATTAGGGAGCTATTTTTTATATACTTTGGCTAAGTGATTCTTAAAAATGCCATTTTTTAATACATACGCACAATAATAATAAATAGCTTCAATTGTATAAGTCTTTTCATGCACGTTAAATAAGAAGTTCACAGTGCTTTCCATAATGCACCCCTATGTTACAGGAACCATACTGGGACCATCATAACACACTGCATGACGCAGCCTGTGTGTTGATGTGGTGGTTTGTTTGGCCAAACCCATTAGTGAAGGGAAGTTACTCTGGAATCGCTCTATCAGGGCTGTTTTCCACAGAAATTCATCTTCCTGTCATTTGTTTTTCTCTATACAGTAAAACAATAATGTAGCAACAACAGTGACTTGTATTGAAGCTAAAAGATCTATTCCCATCTATTCCCCAACAATATTCTCTTACCAAGTATTGTGACGTATTCCTTCATTGTTGGAAGTAGTGCTTGTGCTATAGAATTCTGTATTCTGATGTCAACATATAGAAAAAATAATAATACATAGAAAGATCATGATGTCAGTGATATGCTTTGGTTTTAGCTGGATATGCCTAATCCTCTGTGTTTTAAAACATGGAGTTTGGAGCAGAGATCGGTCTTTGTAGGAGTAAATTGGGCTATTTTTTTATTTATTTATAAAATGGCAATTATTAAAGTGTCATGTTGATGTTAATAAAATCAATCCATTTTGAATGAAAAAATGTGATGCACGCACTACATACTATCATCATATAAGTAATTATTATTCTTTGACAAAAAGATTGAAAAGATTTGAATAGAAAAACCAACCAAATTTGTATGACATCACTCTGACACTATAGCCCCTCACATGTGTATGGCACTGTTGTAGCTAAACTTTCATTTTACTTTGCTCCCTTCACTTGCTCTGTAATCTCAGCAGACCACAACCAGTCTCCAGTGAGTCCAGGTGAGCTTTGTGGCACAGAGGAGGCCTGCTGATAAAAAGCCTGTTCGTTCCACTTCTCAAATTGCCTTCAAAATGTCCCTAGTTATTTCTTGTCAACCTCTCCATGGGCTTTGGCTTGGCACATCCCATCCCAGTTGGTCCTTCTTCAAATATTCATAAGATTTTTTTCTTTGTATTGAATCATACCTGTGTTTCACCATTCTCCACAGAGTTGTCTGTTCACTCTCCATTCACTAGTCTCCAGTGTTTTGTAACTGGGTTTCCTGAATGATTAAACACAAGGCTTCAGAAGACCAATGTAGAAAGGTCCAACTGGATTGAGGGGAAGTGAACGCAGCACAATGTCAGATGGGCCTCTCCTGGTTAGATCCCCGTGACATGACAGGACCTGCACTCTTGTAACTGCCACCTATTGCCCCTTACTACTGAGTCCTACCCACCAGAGACAAGACTCCCAGTCATATCTGTATAGAGTAGTGTTACGTAACAAGAGAGTTTTCCCATCTTACGCCCACTGAAAACTGCTCAGGGCAAATGAACTGAAGCTGAGATGGTTGTTGGGATTTAACTTTAGTAATATTAATTAGTTTGACTATAATATAGTTTCATTCTTTTACAGTGTATATTTCTAAAGAAGAACAAGGAAGTAGTTATTATTCATTGTACTGTTTAACCTTACTAGAAACACACTTTGTGTCCATGTATATGTATTACTGTACTTTGAATGTTCCCAAGTATGGTACTAGTTTAAATCTCCATGGAGAAAAATGGCTAATACCACCAATTATTGCAGTTTTTACACCTGATGGAACATTACTTGGCTAAAATAGCTAAAAAAGTTTATTTTCTTTTTGCCTTGCAACCAGTGTTATTTCACTTTTGATGAACAAACAATCAGTAGTTGTGCAATGGCTGACTAAGAATTAATTTTACCAAATTATATTTTTATCCTTTCTTAAAACCTTGTGTCTCATCTACAAGCTCATATGTTTAGTAATTGTCTTAACCTGTAATGTACTACACAGCAGATACTCAATAGTAAACATAAATGTGAAAAACAACATACATTGTGAAAATGAAAGATAATAGCTAAGTTTGACTGTTTTCTATTGATTTTAAATAAGGAGCACAAAATATTATTATATTATTATATCATATTGCCCAGTGTTGTTTACGGCATACAATTTATCCATCCATCCATCCATCCATCTTCTCCCGCTTAATCCGGCTGGGTCGCGGGGCCAGCTTGCTGCCCAATCCACTATGCACCTGACCCCCCCCTATGATCCCCTCTGTGAGTGGTGAGCCCACAGGAGGGTGGACGTCATGGTCCTTGATGTTAGTTCATAGGTGCTGCCATCTTTTGAGTTGATGGAGGAACCCGTCCAGACATGGGGAGAACATGCAAACTCCACACAGAAAGGCCCGGGTGACCCGGGATCGAACCCGCAACCTTCTTGCTGTGAGGGATGAGTGTTGCCACCGTGTCGCCGCATAGAATTCATTAACATAAAAATTAGCTAATACAGCTGGTATTTATTTATCATTTATTTCTTTGATCACTTCCTTAGCACATTTGCATTTTTAACATGTGTCTCTATTAATCCACCCTAAAAAGGAAACCCCAGCCGTACTTCCTCCTACTGTACATTTAAGCAACTGTGCAATGGGGTCAGATGTGAATTATTGAGCACCCTTCTCGCAGTGTGTTTTCACTGGAGATCCGGGTCATGCTAGCACGAGCATCCCCTCACACTGATGCTTTTAGTGCACGTGACTGAGGAGTTGTATGGATTTTCTTCAGGCTGTAGGCTGCTGTCTCTGTGTTAAGTGTATTCCAAGTGAGCATAATGTGACAGTCCATCCACGCACAAGTAATCCCAAACCGGTTCCTATGCACTCCTTATTAGCAGCACATGGAACTTCTCTCCCATCTTCTGACTAGGTGCTGGACTATAGATTCTCTGCACATCAAGTGTGTTATGTCATTGATGTGACTGTTGACTAGGGGAGCATGGCCAAACAACACGCATGTATGTAGGATGTAGTATGTATTTGCTCACGGTTCTGCCCTGATGTGCCCTGAGGAGCTGTGCACTCTCAGGAGAGGCTGCCTCAGAGGGGCGGCCCAAGTGCTACTGGAGCAACACTACCTCAGCACGTTAGCATGATGATAAGGACGGATTAGTAGTAGGTTCATATAGATGTATTATCATGAAACCAGGCTGAACATAAAGGTGTGTAGCCGATAGTCTGACTCCTTCTTACGGTCAATTGTAGCATTATAATTATTCCCAATTTCTTCACTCATAATATAGAAGAAAGTACTTTGATTTAATGTTGAAAATTACATTCTATTGTCTAAGTAAAGATTGTTTTTTTATTATCTTTGTGGTATCAGAATTGGTACTGAGTCTATTCCATAGTATCCAAATCAAGTTTTAGTATGGGGACAACACTAGAACAGACTAAGTCTTATTTCACTTGCCGTCTTCTGTGTTTGTGGGGGTAAATTTTGTGGACTTGATTTGGATGTGAGTTGGCAGAGGTTTGTTGGCATTGTTCAGTACAGAAGCATGATGAGGGTTTATTTGAAAATGAAAAATTGCCAAACAGAAACAAGTGCTGCTGTCTCTGGCCTATAATGACTTAACAAGAGCCATGATAAAGTCCATTCTGCCCAGAAAACAGATGGAGGCCTGGAGGGCAGAGCATGAGGTGGAGATGACACTGTTTTATGACATTGTAGCATTTTCCTCTTTAAACTGTATTGATGTGGATATTTTACCCATGTTTTATGGGTTTTTGGCCAAAATGTTAGTTATGTTGCAATATTATTATAAATTTTCCTCACTTTTCTGTAAACTGTCAAGTAGTGGTTATATGGTTTCAATGCTCACTGGAGTCAAGTGCAAAAAGTTACAAATACCTTTGTGTAATGATGTTAGCAGTGAGTATGAGGCTTGATATGAGATTAATTGTCATGGTTTTTAAGTGGCATTGCATGCAAAAGTTGCCATTGACTGTAGGGACACGTCTTAACCTGAGACCTATGTTTAGAGGAGTACATACCTAGATCATGCTTACTGCGTTGTGTACTGCCTCTGAACTGAGTAACAGTGGAAGTGATGGAGGCGGTTTAATGCCGGTGAATGAGATTGTGTAGAAGTTAATCTCTCTTGGCATGAACCCCTGCCTCTGCTTGCCTGCCTTGTTTCTTCTCCATGCCTCCCCATACCTCTCTTGTGTCTCCTACCTCCCCCTGCCTCTCCTGTATCTCCTACCTCCCCCTGCTTCTCCTGTCTCCCCATGTCTCCCCTTGCCTTTCCTGTCTCCCCTATCACTCTCAGTCTCTCCTTGTCCCTCCCTCCACCTGCCTCTTCTGCCTCTCCCTGCCTCTCCATTCTCCCCTGTCACCTCGAGTCTTCCCCAGTCTCCCCCTGCCTCTCCTGTCTTACCCTGCTTCTCCTGTCTCCCCCTGTCTCCCCTTGCCTTTCCTGTCTCCTCTATCTCTCCCAGTCTCTCCCTGTCCCTCGCTGCCTCCCCCTGTCTCTTCTGCCTCTCCCTACCTCTCCTGTCTCTCCTACCTCCCCCTGCTTCTCCTGTCTCCTCCTGTCTCCCCCTGCCACTCCTGTCTCCCCTATCTCTCCCAATCTCTCCCTGTCTCCTCTGCCTCCCCCTGCCTCTCTCAGTCCCCCCCGCCTCTCCTGCCTCCACAGTCTCCCCCTGTCTCCTCCTGCCTCTCCTGCCTCCCCAGCTTCTTCTGCTTCCCCTGCCTCTCCCTGTCTTCCCCGTCTCCCGTTTCCTCTTCTTGGCTCTTTCTTGAAGATTATCGTCATCTTTCCATTTTGGGCTTTAACTCAGTGCTAGCGTGGGCAGGGTTACTGTTCAGGCCTCACTTGATCTACATTATCAATTCAGCAGGGGTGAGTCATGACTTTCATTTTCACATTTTGTAAATTCTGTTTACCTACCCATCATTATGTAACATGGGGGTTCCCTCAAATTGGTCTTCTATTATTGCTCCCACTGTAGGCGTAATATACTTTTTGTTTATGATGGAAGACATATTCACTGCTGGGATACATTTGATGAGAGTTTGGCTCCTGCCAAGAGATTTAGAGCACTTTGAATGCACAAAGGCTTAAGGCTGATGTGTGCCTGGAGATGCTACTTATGCAACTCATTCATGCTCATATGCACACACACACACAGAGTGGAGCGCAGACTTCACTTTATCAGCATTACTCACTGCCATCTGCGTCCACTGCCGACAGACCTGCTCTTAAATAAAGCTACCCCCACTGCTCAAGACTTACAACTTACAAATTTGCCTCATAACTTTTTTGAAAATCACTATTTCTCTTTGGCTGTGTTATATTTGGTGGGACCCGTGTGCAAACCGAGTTAGTCTGTGGATAATTAGGGGCTTTTGTTTTATTTTTTTTAATTTACATGATAGTGTGAACGGCTGCCAAAGTGGCATTTAATCTGTGGATGTTATACTGTATACTTACATAATTATGTATTTATAATTATGATAAATTATAATTATTATTAATTATAATTGTGTATTTTATACCTACATAATTATTATACTTACATAATTATGTAAGTATAATAATTATGTAGGTATAAAAATATATCACAATTCTTACTTCATGATGTAGAAATGCCTGCAAAATGCAACATTTGCAGCAATCTAAACAATATGTATGAACCTTTGTGTTATATTTTGCAGTTAATTTACTTTTAATGAGATGAGATGATACTTGACCCTTAAATAAAACATTTACGGATATGTTTTGGCACTGTATGTATTGCCTGAATTCATCATAGAGATGCCCAACCCTTAACATAATTATAAATTATATGTTTTTAACATTGCTTAAGTCTATTACTTCATAAAAAACTTCAGTCATTTAGTATGTAATGCAGTTTTTGTAATCCAACATTGTAATCCTTCAAATTATGAGTTTAAATCAACTCTGAACTGTGTAAGTGCAGGACGCAAAATAGAACATTGCACATTTATCCAGTAAACAACTAACTTAATTTGCTGTGTTTTAGGTTTGACTTGCCTAAATAACCCTTTTCCCATCAATATCATCATATAGCACAATACACGGCAAATTTAAAGATATTATACAACGTGCATATGCTGTATCATTATGCTGAATATGCATTGTACCATACAGGCAAAATGAACAGTGCACTGAAGTAATTAGTGAGTGTCTTTTGGTGTTGCAATACCAAGGTCCTCGGTGTGGTATAAAAGAAGATATATACCCTCGCTCTGTCCTCTGAAGGGCTTAGTGCATGTTTGTCTTTTCACAGCAGAACGTATAACTTCAATCCCACTTGATCTGCAGCCAAACACTGGGCTTCTTGGCAGACTGTAGCGAGCCTCCAGAGCTTTTTTCACATCAATATATTGCTTATAATGTTGTTAAGGCTGTGCTTTGCCACCGGTTAACAACATGACCATGACACCTAGACATGCCCCTCCAGCACTAACCTTCACTGAAGCCTCTGTAGTTCATGTGCTTTCCATGAAGTCGATTTTTGCTGTGTGTTTAGGATTTGTTAGTTGTTTTTATCTTGCACCACTTTTTTGGCACTTGAATAGTATTTTAGTTATAGAAAGAATCTCTGTAAGAATAGGCTTTGTCCTGTGGAAACGCCAAAGCAAGTCTGCATAGATTTACACTTGCATTAGACTTACACTTAGACAAACTTTATTGATCCACAAGCGAAATGATTTGGACCTGATTATTATTGTCATTCTTGTTTAAACCTTTCCATTTATCAAGGCTTAGAACTAGTACAAATCTAGATACACACTGACTCATGACCCCATAGAGCTAGAATAAAAAAGACTAGAATAAAAACATGAATATATCTTTGAGGTTCCCGTAGGACAGTGCTGATTATGTGTTAAAAGAATAGACATGGCCGGAGCTGTCCGTGGTGCTGACTGCTTACACAGTGCTGAACACACAGTTGGCTTTAACTGATTGTTGCTGACTCCATTTGTCCATTGTCTTGACAAAACAATCTTTGACAAAGGTACACCATATTTAACTGATATATTATAAGGATAACTTGCTGCCATTAGTAAAAGCTTTTCAAAGTCCATGATGTTATTAGATTGAATAGGCTTTGTTAGGTGCTGTTCACTGTTGCAGCTTGTCTCTGATATTTTTGTATACTATATTGCACTTTGCATGATCAAATTGTTCCATCTCCAATATCATTTTTTTCATCAGTTAAGTTTGAGTATGTTTAGAAAGATCACTTAAGATGAACTGTTAACAAATGCAGAGTAGGTACACGTCACATTTCTTTCAACTATGCACCTTTTTCAGTTCATTCTGAAAGCTTGTCCCGTGGCTGTCCTGCCTGTGCCTTAGCAGTGGGCCTAATGACAGCAGATGTTGTCAGAGACGTCCCACCCGCAGTTAAGTGGAACAAAGTGTTTCCATTGTGACATTTGATTAATGAAGACGCTCCTGAGAGAGACAGCGGCAGTGCTGGCGAAAAATTCAGTCCTGTCAGCTACCTCCTATACAGGGACATATGGAGTTTATATCTGCAGGTTTACGTTCCAACCTATGAAACATACAGGGCTGCAAAACTTGTTTAATGCGGATAAGAAGAAATAATAAAATCTTCCATAATTTGCTTTACACCCTTACACATGTGCGTCATAGTTATCCTTTGTTATACTGACTTTCTCTGGTTTAACTCAGGTTTCATTTGACATAAAGCATAATGGGGCAGTTTTTCCTGGACTTGATGGAGTCGAGCATAATGCAACAATAACCAGAAGCAGAAAGACAAATGCAATTATGTCATAATTATGTTATTCATGGGTGAACAGCATCCAGACACTGCCCGAGGAAAAACAGGAGACAAAAAAAATAAATCTTCTGTGCTCATGTGTAGAGTAAGTTACTTTTAAATTGCTTTTTGCTTCCTCTTATGTATTATTGAAGAGAAATGCGTTATTGTCTATTTCTGAGACCTCTTCTTAGGTTTAAATGAGCCTGATTTAGAAGAAATTTTCTTCACCTCCTTTGTGTGAGTCCTCCTTTAGAAATGTTTTGTCAACAATTAGTAACATTTTCTTGATTTTGTCCTGTAATGGACCTGGTTTAGTAATCTGCATCTATTGATGAGATGAAAGTCACAACTTTCTCCCTATGTGGTCCTTAAAAATCTTTTATCCCAACAAAATAATTTACTTTTGAAACCTCTGATTTGATTTGAGTGAGAATTAAAGTAGATAATGCTATTATTGTGTTAAAATTACCTAAACTAGAGTGAACTAAATACTGTTTGCTGTTTGGTCATGTTAATATCGGTTGACCCATATATTGTGCAGATATTTGCACTTTTACCTTCCTTAAATCTCTATATTTTACTCGATATTTTGTTTTGTCTGACCTGCTCCCTAAAGATTACACACAAAGCTTTACTTGAACACTTGCAATGCAACTAGATAACTGCCCTCTTGAAGAATTGTGGTTAAAAGAGGTTGTTAGATGAGTTTGTCATGAATTAAAATGGCATAATCTTATAAAAATAATCCAAATTCACCTTACATGTCCCAAAACTATCAGCAGTTCTTAGCGGGCTGATTTTTTATCTTTGGAACTAAGTCCAGTTCAGACGTCTGTGTGACATATTATTCATCATCTTTTATAACGGCTTCCCTTTTTATTTGTGTTTGCTGAGGATTTGCAGTGATTTGGCACAGAGACGCATGTGGGTCCTTTGCTTTTGCAGTGTCGCCCACTGTTTACGCGATGTCAGCAAGTGTTAAGCAGAACTGTGAAAGTGTGATTCAGTCGAGGTGTGAGGAAGTGCTGCAGAAATCATCCTCCGGCCCATAAAAACACACCAATAAAAGGTCATTCCCATTTGTCATGTTTTCCTCTTGTGTTTGGATTTGTCATTTAGCAGTGGGAAGTTAACTCCAAGTAGTACAAAGTGGCATTTAGTGTCATCAGTCCCACGGAAATCTGTCATGGATAAGGACCAGATAAACTGCGGAATCTGTGGATGTTATACAGTATACTCACATAATTATAGGTGGGGGATGTGTAAAAATATATCACAGTTGGTAATTTAAAATATTCTGTATAGTGATATATTGTAAAACTTTTAGAAATGGCTGCAAAACACAACATTTGCAGTAATCCAAACAATATGCCCACACCCCTAACATAATTATAAATTATGTGTTTTTAACATTGCTTGAGTCTGTTACTTCATAAAAAAGCATTGCAATTATGAAACATGTGATTTTCTGTAGTATTCCTTAGCTTTGTTAGACATTAAGAGCATAATTAAAATAGATATGATGCTCAATGTGTTTTATCTTTTTGGTTTTTATTGTACCTATCAGTCCTATAGTATATTGTCTCTGTATCACACACCAACCAACCTGGGCCCATATTACGCTATTTTCTGTTGTTTCCTCATCAAAAACATATGTGGAGTTGTGTTTTGTTTCATTCACAGAAGTCTAACACACAAATCCTGCATATCATATTTAGAGTTTTTCTCTTAAACAGAAACTACTCTGTCCCACCTTGTGATGTCATGTGATATACAGGAAGTGCTCCACTGTATTTTTAAATTTCATGCACTTTCACTAGAGTCATTTGGATAATTTCAGCCCTGGAATTGCTGATCTATACTAAATAAATTGTAAAAGGTAGCTGTTAACCTGAAAACTACCACTATGACATGACAGGGTAGAACAGAGCATTTTGAGCTTTGACGATGTAGACAGACCGAAATAAGCACATGCAAATAAAAATAAATGTGTATGAAATAAAAACACAACTCCACAAGAGTTTAGTGTAATACAGGCTTAAACTGAGACAATTCCATAGAGTTTTACTTCTGTCTCTTTTTCATCCAGTCATCTCTCTTTTTTTATTCTGAGGTTTCAAGTTTCGAGTTGAACCTCCACAGCTCATAACTCATCTGCAGCATCCCTCCGACTGCACAACGCCTTCATCATTTAATCATGCCTCCGCCCACGCCCTCTGCCTTGCTGGTGCTACTGGCTGGTGACATGTCCACAGCTGGCACCTCATGAAGCCTCTTGTCTGTGTAATTAACAGTCAGCGGAGTCCGATGGTTTTTGGCTGCTGCTGCTGGACTGTAGTTAGGTGTGGCAGACTGCACTAATGCCACTGTACTCTGCAGCGATGTGGAGTGGTGACAGGGTGGTACAATAAGAGCAGTCAGACCAGCCCTCCTCCACGTGTCCTCCTGTCACTTTCCCTCTCCTCCTCTTCTGTCTGATGGGGCTGACGGTCTCTCTGTACTGGGACACGGATGCACTGTGATGGGTTTGTGCGCCTACAGGAACGGAGGCCAGGGCAGTGATGATGATATATAGTGGAAAGTGCATACATAATTTGATTAGAAATTCTATCTGCTAGTAAATGAATAGTTGAATTAATAGGGCCTTTGTCATTGTGTATAATGCACCTGGCCAGTAGGTCCAAACATAGATGCAAAAGCTTAGCAGATATGGGACAAAATTAAACAGAATAGTAGATCAAATGTCCAAGTAACAGATTTTAGACTAGGCAGAGTTGGCTGTGGAAAAAGTAGGCTATTGCCCCAGTTTTAGCTTGCTATTTAAATATATCAAATTTGAATGTCTTGCTTTTTATGAAACAACAACAGTATTAGAGTATTAGAATATAGTGGCATGTTTTACAAAGATAACATTTTACATATAAGCAGTCTTAACAGTTTGTGCTTCATAAAGATTCATTATATTGACACTACCTTTCTGTTTTTTTGTGAAGGTGTTTTTACTTTTACTTCAACATGATATTCATTAGTTGCATTTGGATTTTACTCTATGTTGTATTTGTGTGTGTGTTTCTTGGCTCCAAACTACAACAATTGATACTAAGAGCACAAAACACAGTTGCAATTTCCTATTAACTTAATGTACACTTGGAGTTTGCTTCTCCTGCAGTTGGCAATTTTGAAATACGCCCCAATCACATTCCCGTATACCGCATTGAAGCTGGGAAATGACGATGAGTAGTGTGAGCACATTACAGGACTATGAAGTATGTATGCAGATGTTGGACCATGACCAGTTGAGTCCCTATGCAGCTCTCCAGCTTCTGATTGGACGAGAGCTTTGTCCTACTTTGGTCCTAACGTAATTGCATAATGCTCAAGTACCTGCCTCATCGTGACGTCTTCTGAATATGAATCATGCTCAAATATGCAGATCAGTCTTTGTCGAGTTGTCTCACATACACACTAAGTAACTGCTCTGTAGACAACATGACAGACCATCATATCCTCTTCTTGATTTCCTTATTATCTAGTCCTGGTATGAACATTTCTGTCTTTAATTTGAAAGCTAGATTATACAGCTATAATATATATATAACCTGCTTCACTTCAGTGAGATGATATTGCTTTCCTGGAATGTTTCTCAGTATGACATTTAACGTATCTACCACACAAGCAGGTGATACAGGCTTTTCAAGGGTTTTTTTAACCACTAAAACATTTTCAGTAAAATTAATGCAAGATATATTTTTATCCTCTACCAGAAGTGTCACTGCTCAGCCTGGAATGTTTCACAGTATGGCATAAAACAGCTCTACCTTACATGTATTCAATACAGGGGGTCTTAAAATATCTAAAAAAAGGCATTCTGATTGTGAGCAGTGTTGCCTCTCCACAGATCTGACCTATAACTTGGTCTGGTTTGGTCTCCATGAAGATAGAAAGAGTTAATACCATACTGTAAGACAACCCAGACAAAGCAATAACATCTCCATGGAGAAACGTGTTTAAATAATGAATGAATGAATAATGGCCTTTATTTGTCGATTTCTTCACATGTACATGTACATACAAAGGAATCGAAATTGGACCTGTCACCTCATTCGTACATTACAAACAAACAATACGATACATGGGGAAGACTATGCGGACCGGACTGGAAGACAGAAAGCAGATAAAATGGACCGTTCCACCAGAGAAGCTACACAATGCACTTTTAATATGAATTGATCTCATTCTTGCCACTTGGTTCAGATCAAACTAGTGTTAACTCTAAATAATATTCAGTAAGTGATGTAACTCACCTTCGTGTAAATGAAACCTGTGGCCAGAAAGGCATAATCTGTCCTTTTGAACTCCAATGTACTGTATCTCATTTGTAATAACTTTCATATTGCGCTGTTTTGCATAAGTGCAGTGAAACCACATCTGCACCTCTGGATCTCTTCATCCCCTCCATCTTATTCACTTGTTCCATGAGTAGTTGCTTCTCGTCTTGAATCTTCATTCATTTTTTACTCCTCCACCCCTTCTCCTTATTCACTACATATCTTCTTTTGCAAAATCCAAATAGAAGGAGACAGTTTGCAGCTGTGGGTTTTGTGCTCCCGACAGTATCTTGAAGAACAGCTTAGGAGCCCACACGGGCATACAGAGAGATGGGCGGGATCCATAGTACTATCCTGACACTTTCATCTGTCTCTTATATAAGACTTTTCTATATGAGGGAACGCTTGTGTGGCTTGCATGCTTAATATGCCGTGAAATCTTTTGCATTGAAGAAGATCATATATCGCTTACTTACTTAACTTATTCTCCCTCTTTTTTTCTTTTGTAGTGAGGGGCAATATCGCTGACTTTTGTTTCCATCCAATACCACGTAGTACAGTGTAAAATACTACAGTACTGATCCAATACCAACACTAATGAGTTTGTTTTAAAATGCACTGAAACTCCACTGCTATAAATAGTTTCAGTTATTATTTTTGCTTCACCCCAACTGATTGGATCTTAAAAGTAAAAAAAATATGTACCAGTAAACTAAAATATAAACAGCGCATTCAGAAAAGTTATTATAGTTTAATAATTTAATTTTATTAAATTATTAAACTATTAAGTATTGATATTTGTGCCTGAGAATCAGTACTTTTCAATACCTCAGTTAGTATGGATATATCAATATTTTGTATCAATCTGCCCATCACTACTGCGCTGTGGGAGTAAAACAATATAAACCCACAGCCACAACTTAAACACCTCAAATTATGATCAGGACCTTCATATAGTGATTAAATATGGAGCATAAATGTACACTTAATTGTAATGATCAATAAACAGCTCATTTCCCAAGTAGATTTATTTCACATTCTAGGATTTAAGGAGCAACATATGTCTGGTTCAAATCGCTGCAATAAAATTTGATCTTTATAAACAGATCAATGATTCTGTGGTTGAATACGACTATCGACGCTATTTAATATGCTATTTAATACCCGAAGAAATAATATGGCAATAAAAATCACATTTATTTTAATAAAATTATTAGCTTACTACGGTTTGGATAGGCTGTTTGCTTAAGGTATAATTGTCACTTCTCATGCAGTATAAAGATTTAGTGGTTCATTTATAGTGATATTGTGTCTTTTTAACAGGCAGGTCAGCAGCCAATCAAATGTAAAATAGTGATCAAACAATATCAGATAAAAGGTATGTGGTTGATTTAGCGCCTAGTCTTATATTTGTTTGGTAAGTTAAAATGATTTAAATTAAGAACATTTTACATTATTTGAGTAGATTCAACTTGACAAGTAAAATTGTCTACCAATTGAATAAGTGTGTTTTTCTTATTTCAAGCAACGTTCAATTTTGTTTTGTTGTTTTTCTTATTTTAAGTGAAGCATGATGTATTTTCATATTTTAAGTACAAAAAGTCCTAATCCATCAGTAGATAATTTTACTTGTCAAGTGAAATTTACTCAAATCATGTTATCTTAACTTGACTAGATTTTGTGTTTTTGCCGTGTACAGATGAGGCAGCTAAAATGAATATTGTTAAAATGCTGATTTTTGTTGTACTTTTTGGATATTTCATGGCAAAGTGCAATGCAATCAATATGCAGATTTGGAGCTTGTCCCCCATCTTCGAGTAGCACATCATCAACACAGGCTAGAATCTAAAAAGCACCAATGGTTAATATATAATAATAAACAAAATAATACTAAAAGACACACCAGGCTCAACCCTGTCCTTGTCCTGTATTCAGTGTGATAACCATAAATTGTTGATGCTGAGGATATGTAAACTTCTTGATTCCCTGATATCTGGTCAACTTTATTAGCTCCATCCATCTTCTCCCGCTTAATCCAGCCGGGTCACAGGGGCAGCTTGCTGCCCAGTCCTCATAGCACCTGACCCCCCCTATGAACCCCTCTGTGAGTAGCGAGCCCACAGGAGTGTGGACGTCACCGTCCTTGATGTTAGTTCATAGGGCTGGCATGTTTTGAGTTGATGGGGGAAACTGGAGTCCCCGGAGGAATCCCATCCAGACACGGAGAGAACATGCAAACACAACACAGAAAGGCCCAGGCGACCCGGGGATCAAACCTTCTTGCTGTGAGGCATGAGTGTTGCCACTCAGCCACCGTGCCACCACTTTCTTAGCTCTCAAAATGTAATTGAATAAGTTCCACTGTTACGGCCCCAGGCCTCCAGTTCTTTTGATTTGTGTTGTGTGCTTTAATTGTTTTGTCATTTGGATTCTTGCTGTGTAAGCCCTGGTCCCTGATTGGTGGGAACTTCAACCCTCGGCCACTCCCACCTCACCTCCAGCCTCCTCCCCCTATTTAAGAAGATTCTGCTCACCTGTTCGGAGCGGCTGGCCTTTGTGGCCAGTTTGCCATTTTCTGTTTGTGTCTCTTTAGTGTGTTAGTCTAACTTTGTGTGTGAGTCTAACTTTGTGTGTGAGACACTAGTTTAGTTTAGTTCTGTTTTGTGTCTTTTTATTTGTCACTCAATTCTGTTTGTAGGTTTATGTGACTTTTGTTTAGGGACTTTTGTGATTTTGTTATGTGTCCCTTAGTCCGTCACTTTTGTTTTTGTATAGACCTACGTGACCCGTTTTGGCACAAAACTCGTATTTCAGTCCCGTCCTTGTGTTTCTTAGTTTAGGTTCTTTTATGTACATATTTTAGCTTGTTTTGTTTAATTTACCTTGTACATTCCTTTTAATTAAATTACCTTATTTATTCCATTTTACATCTTGGTTATTTTGTTACTTCCGCGGTCCCTAGCAGAGCTGGGTCGTAACATCCACACCCACAGATTTTGCTACAACAGAGACCAATGATTTGTCTCTTAACAATATCAGTGTCAACAAACAATACTACTGCTACTACTTAAATATTCAGAAATATAATCACGCTGTTGATTCCTTTCACTGCCCTTGCTACTCCCTAAGACATCCAATCTTTTTGAAGACGGAGAAAGCCAATACTCTTTGTCACAATTGTTATAATAGCTTTCATTTCACTCTCTAAGCTGCTCTCTTCATCTCATCACAAGCAGTTCAAGTCCACACATTAAAAACAAAACACTAGCTGCACCAAACAGTGACCGTGCGATCATTAACGATTAGCTGCTCCGTCACTAATGGTGCCTCTCACGGCGGGGGGAAGACTTTGACACATGTCCTGGGACTCAGTTCCAAAAATATGCCATCTGTGCCTGGACAAGGTGGGGATGACCACGGATAAATGCAAGCACAAGAGCAATGGCAAGGGTGACTCAGGCTGCCTTAGAAAGATGTAGAGCAACTCATAATTAGTTTAGTAAGTGGGTGTAATGGTGAATGAAAAGGGAGAAATTATTAGCTAGATTTCAATTAAAATAATAACAGTTTTCAACTCAATTAAAGCTGCATTACTTGAAAACTCCTCATTGCTCTTTCCCCAGGCATTCATTTCAAATTAAATTCAAGCTATAACCCTATTATACTTATGATTTAAACATTGTTATCAGCAGTTTCCTCTTTGTTCCATTTGCATTGTTGTATAATACTATTTAAAACTGACACTGCAGATTTTTTTGTTTGTTTGTTTATTTAATTTAAAGGTCTAGTGTGTGACTTTTCTGTTGGAGGGTTCATCAAATGCTTTTCTCCATGGAAATGTTATTGCGTTGCTGGAATATTTCACAGTATGGCATTAAACCTTTCTATCTTTATGGAAACCAAACCAGACCAAGTTACAGGTTTTTTAGGTATTTTTAGCTATAAAACCACCTGTAATTTAGTAAATAATATGTCATGCTGTGTAACATCTCAGGCAGAGCAATGACATATCCATAAAAATAACTAGGTGATAGTCCTCGAATAAAAAGTTACACAGTGCACCTTTAAGTATTAGTTTTTTTGTTTTTAATTGATTTTTTTTATTGAAAAGGTAAAGGTTGTTATGAAATTATAAAATGTAAGCTTAAAACTTTTTTTGCTACCAACATTTTACAACATTATTCCAGAGTTATTCTCAGCCATACCTCATGCATGTAATAATCCAATTTTAATATTTGAGCACTTGATTGACCTAATTCTCCATGTTAATTCTTCTTGCCAATGTATTGCAGTCCTCTTATCAGCAGTGTTAATTAATGGCATGATGTGTGTGTGACGTTGGGCAGATTAGCTTGTTCCTATGGGCCTCCTTTAGACTGAGTGAGGCTCTGGGGCCACGCCTGACAAAGACATGTGCAGCCCATATCTCCAGTCAGCAGCTCTGCCTCATCACCACTAAATGGAAAGTGCTGGTTAATTTCTCCCTCGCCTCTGAACTCCTCATCAACTGTACACTTCAGAAAGGCCTCATCATCACAGAGATGTTCAAACGTCCCACTGCTTCTTGTGAAAATTGACCAAACCGGAAAACAAAGCTAATACATTTTACATTTGTAACTAACTTTTTGTGTCTTTTTATCTATTCTAACAGGTGCAGACCAACTATGAGCAGCTGAGACAAATGTTTGCTAGTAGCAATCCAATAAGTCCCCTGACTGTGTGGAGCACCTTAAATGGGTTGTGAAGGTAAGGCAATTCACTTTATTGCACAAAAAATACCTTGACTGCATTCTTATTGTGAGCTGGGTCCCCTGTCTACAGCTCTGACCTTTAACTTGGCTTAGTGCCATAACCTGCTTGCAAAGTGATATATATATCTAATAAAAGTGGAAAAAATGCACAGCACACTCAGATGGCCGATGTCCAAAAACTTTTTTTTTATTTTTAAATAACGTTTAGGCAAAAAGCAAAAAAAAAAAAAAAAACTTTGTCAGATTATTTTTCTTGCTTTGGACCACAGTACACTTTGCAAAAATATCTGATGAAGGCTTTTTTTTGCCGAAACGTTATTTAAAAATAGAAAACACTTTTGGACATCGGCCAACTGTGCATTTTTTCACTTTTATTTTGCTGTTCCTTGCCTTTGCACCTTTGCAGGAACTTTGGTGTGTGTTTTCCGTTTCATTTGATAGATATATTTAATAACACTGTGTAACATTACAAGCAAAGGTTACATACTGCACTTTTAATATTTACCAGCTATATTTAAGGTTGCAATAACATTTTTTCAGTGATAATTTACTTCTTCACGTTACAAGCTGAGATTTGTATTTTAATGAGACTGTAATCAAGCTCTTTAATGCAACAGAGCTAATCATTCTGCCACAACATAAGTGAACTGTACTGTACTGATCCACTCACGCTGTAATAACAATGGATAAACTCTTCGCTAAACTGGCAAAATCATTTGTACCACCAGAATTGCTTCTCTACAAATAACCCACATCTTATAATACAATTCCAAAGAAAGCTCAGAACTCAAATGAGCAGCCAATTCCCAGAAACAGAAGTTCTAATAAATCATTTTGCCTTCCATCCCATCTGAAAACTTGCTACACCAATTAATTTCTCTGCGCTCAAACTTTAAAATAAAAGTGATATAATTGCTCGAGTGCATGGGGTGATGAGAGCTTGTTTTTCATCGCGTTCTGGTCTGCCAATAGCCATCAGACACACGGCGGCTCCTCTCATTACAAATCCTCGCCTCCTGCATCTGTTATTGATTGTCTGTTTGTCAGGATGTTTGAAAGAGGAATGCAGCCGTCTGAAAAATACTGACCCTTTTCCCAATACTGTAAAGGAAGGTTTGTCACTTTCTCATTGTGTATTGATTAAGAAGACAAAGAGACTATTTACAGAAAATTACGGCATGGGGCAGACACAGATGGGAAAAAATGCCAAAAAACACAAGGCTGTTTTTAAGGGAGTAAACATTTTTTTTAGTTATATGAACAGGAAAAGCATGAGGTTGATCTGCATGGCTTAACTTTTCTTAGGTATTTTCACAAAAAGATTTAAAGAATGATGTTCATCTTGGTTGATAGGTTGTCTTTTGAATTTGTTGTTTTAAATTGTATTTAGAATGGTTTATGCATGTTCATTCTCTTTTTTTCTCTTTTCCAATTTGTTTTATTCTTAAACTGTGATACATGTGGCTACTCAAATTTTTGATTTGAGTAGTTATTTGAATGGACACAATTAGTAAATTGCAAGTAGCATAATTCCCTACACAAAACAACTACACAACAAATAATTAAAATCTCCTGTCTTAATCTGCATTAAAAAACTGCTGACCCTGTAGTGCAGATCTATACGAACATGTTCTGTAATACATGTGATTCCTCTATTTGCCAATTCTCCTGGATGCGTTTAAAATGTGAAATTTGAACAGAATCTTATTAAAAAATAAATCACAATCCAAAACACAATAAGATATTTTTCTGAAATTGTTCAGCCCTGCAGGTGCAATTTTGTAGCATTGTCATTTTGGAAAAACATATTTCCAAAAGTTAAAAATACTCAACTTTTTGATCCACAGGTGGCATAGAATTGTAACTGTATGCAAACAAAAGCATAAAATCTCCTTTACAAGGCCACCAGTTGTAGTTGATGTTACTGTGCAAATATGAATACACCATTGTTCTAAGAATATCAAGCACCTTTTTTCAGTGTGTTCACTTGTGTGTGCATTCATGTGTATGTATGCATATGTATATCATTTGTATATTTCTTTTTCGTATTGTTATTAATGTTATTATTATTACTACTTTATCTTGTATTATTTTATTATATTATTTTATTGTCTATTATCATTATTATTATTATTGTATCTTTGTGTTTTTTGTTTTGTTTGGTTGTTTTCTCAGCGTCTGTTAAGGGTGGGAGATTGGGGGAATGAGGGGTGGGTTAAATGTGGCATTTATATACTTGTACACCATGTGACATTATTGTGTGACCGTAAGCCAACAATATGGGGGAAAAAAACATAATAAAATATACATATGACAAAAAAACACACCTTTATTCTGTACTACATTCAATATCTTACTTTTGATGTGCTCTAGAGAAATGATTCAGTGAAGTGTGACTAAAAACAAATTTCTTTCACTTCTAGGCAAATCTGTATTCATTAGGTGATGTTTTTCATGGCTGTATGCTGCCTGTGTTTTTACCTTGCACTATAGATCTAAAAATGCTATGGGTAAGAACAACAAAAATCATAAAATATGCAAACGTATCACACCTAAACGTATCACACTTCAGTCACGAATGAGCAGATCATTCCAATAATGTTGCACCTGGACAATTTTATACAGATTTAAAAATGTAGTCCCCTTTTATGATCCAACCTTTTCATATCCACATTCTCCCGCAGAAATGTTGTATGTAGTTAATGGATCTACATTTTGAAAGGCCCTAAAAAGACTACAATTTCTTAGAAGCCCAAGTGCATGCCGATTACATAAGGGTTAACAGTTGAAGTGCTCTGGTGACAGTCCTCCTGCCCTGAGTACTGCGCAGCTTACAGCTCCCTGTGATTATGCAAAGCTGAACACCTCCAAGCGACCACTCGAGGAGGTAAAGGCACTCTCAGTTTTTATCTTACAGGGAGGGACCAGACAATGTGATGGGTATCTGAGCTTTTCTCTAGTATTTTATTCTTATGCCTTTGTGATCTTATATAGCCTTAACAGTTTCTGTGAGCCATGGCAGCTGGTCCTGTGTGTGTGTGTAGATAAGGGACTGGGGTCACGATGCAGCTAATTTAAGAAATGACTAGATTTGGGATCAGAGATGTGCAACTGAGACTGTTTCTTTAGAAAATGTCTTGCTACTTAAAAGATATATTCTCCTTGTTCTACCTGAAGAACAAGTGTAATATTTATTGATGGTTCTTGGTTTCTTTATCTGTTTAAGCGTGAATCAAAATATGACAGGACACATTTTGGAGATTTTAGAGGTTTACTTTAAAGATTCTTTTGCGTGTTTTTTACTTACCAAATTCAGAGCAGGTTTTGATCATCCTTGTTCTCCATCCCAAATTCCCACAGCTTGTTCACAGAAATGTAGTACATGTGATGAGATGTTCTGTGTACCAGTTTACGGGGGTGTTGTGTGAATTTTAGTTTAAGTGTGTATATCTGGGTCATTCTGTTGAGGGCTGTTCAAATACACCTCCATCATACACCCAAATGAGCATAATCAAAGGTAAAATAGCGTGCTCGCCTCTCCACAGATTTTACATTTTATTTGGCCTGACTATCTTGTAGATACGGTTAATACCATACTGTGAACCATTCTGGGCAAAGCATCAAACATCTCCACACTGCAAAATTTAAGATGTAAACACTTAAATCTAATCAGAGAATGACTTAAAAGTAGTGAAATAACCTGTCCATGCAGCAGGATAATTTTACTTGACAAGTTAAAATAAACTACCTCTAGACTAGAATTAAGCAGTCTCAGAACTAGTACATAGATAAATAAATTTGAAAACAAGACGAATAAAATGATATAAGTTTTAAAATCTTGGCCAGATCAGAGAAATTTGCAGTGCATGGAGGCAAACAGCGGCAAAGGCGACTTTCCATAAAAAAAATTACAAAGTTATCTTTTAAGGTATACAAATATATTGTATGATGATATAAGATGACTTCCAGTGGAAAAATACTCAAAAGATATTCCTGTAATTGCCTGTGTAATCCCTTAGTTGTCCAGGTATGATCAGAACTGAAGAACCCGCTTGGATGAGCAGCAAAATATCTTCACTCTAAACTTTTGTCCAGTTGATAGAACTGAATTCTTTGTTGGCTATTCCTGTAATTGGAAATATTATATAATCCATATACAAAATAATGCTCTGCCCATGTTAAAAACTCTGTATCAACTTACAATTAATAAATAAATCTCTCACTATTAGATCTGTATTTAGTAGTTCTTTCCCATGTCTTAGCAATCCATCAAAGTCAAAGCATCAATGAACAGGCGTCCAGTCAATAGCAGATAATTTGTTTAGTATACTGTACTGGCCTCTTAATGATCTCTTAATAATATCCATCAGTCTGACCACTTCCTGTTTTCCCCTCTCTGCAGCATATGCATGAGTCTGTCAGGCTGAAGCAAAGGCTGCACACGGAGCATGAGCCTGGCCTGGTGGAGCAGAAGGGGCCAAGTAGACTGCCAAAGGTATCTGTTTTCTGCTTTTTGCACACACGGGTCTTGGGGGCTTCAGTTCATGCCAGTGCCACTTGTGCACTTTTACTGATCTTAATCTTACCAGTGGCCCCATAGTGCTGAGTCACTGTCATTTGCTACTGTCCCTGGGAGTGTAAAAGGATCGGAAAACTGTCCAAAAGTCCTCAGGGATATTTTAAAAGTGCTGCTCTAATGTTTTGTTTTTGGAACTTTGATTTAGTTCAGTTTTTTGCAGCGTTGGTTTCAACTTTACAGTCATTACACTTGAACAAACTGTGCAACAAAATGAAGTGCTGCATTTAATGAACCCAAAGTGCAATGAAGCAAGTACGAGATAAAAATGTATCATATAGTATCTGGGCACATGGCATATCTTTGGGTGTAGGTTGGAAAACACATTACGTGCTAGAATGTTTTAAATTATTATAAACCACTGCAATATTCTCAGTGGTGACTCATGGGTGAGTGGTTCCTTGATGTAAAGCACTTTGAGTGGAAGGTAAAAAAGCTCTATATAAATGTGACCATTTTACTATTTGCCTTGTGAATGGGGTCAGTAATCACACATTTTATGCTCAAACTACAGAAAAAAAACATAATTATTTCTCAAAAAAACAAAAAAATCAATAATTGTCATTAACAATGATTTTTAGATTTCAGATTTTTTTATTTTGATGCTTTTATTACTGCCACATTTTGATTACACCTATTCTTTCATCATTATAACAGTGTATTTCAGGGTTATTCATTTATTTAGCCTCTCATCTGCATACATTTGCATCTTATATAATGTGACACGCACTGTTTGACAGCAATTACAACACTGAACCAGCTTAATTTTATGCTCTCATTTATCATCCTTGCTTTGCCTGTTTACCGCATATGAAAATAAACCCACAATAGCAATCAATTAAAAACCCTCTTTTTCTAATAAAAGCTGTGTAAATCCTCCTCAGTTGCTTCTGGATTTGTCTGCACATGCTTTGATGTGCTAATAAATTGTTAAGCTCTGGAATTTATGTCAAGGTTTTGCTGCTTGTTAAACCGTTCATTGTTTTGGTGCTTGTAATTATCAATGTTGAACTGCAAATGTAGACATACGTTATCAAACAGAGACCTGGCAATTTAAACATTTTACTTTTGATGTATCTAACTAATGTTTAGTTTAGTTTCAGGCATTTAAGTGTTAAACTTTAACTTACATAGATGGTAAACCTCAATATTCATGTAAAATGGCTTAATAATTGAAATGGGTCTATTTGTTCCTTGTTGAAACTGCTGTCCCCTCATAGTGTAATTTCACCAGAGAAAGCAGTGGATTTGAATTTATGGTTTTTTTATTATTGAAAATTAGCTATGTTACATTTTGGAACCTACATGTATGACCCAGTGTCTGAAATTTTGTAATAATCAAACGTAAGTACAGAGCAGTAGGTGGAGGTAGAGCGTAGGAGACGTTTTCAGAGCACTCAATCCTCAAATGCAGAACAAAACTGGATTACTCAAACAAACATGAAACAATTATTTAAAAAAAAGATGAGTGATTGCTGAGGGAAGACTGTTATAACATGTTAACATGTTTATTTTAACATCCAAATATCCTAAAATAGAGGAGTTATTGTTTGTTGTGCACCGCAGTGTTGGAGGAGTAACCTCGGGTGAGCCTCTGGTTTGACAGGCCGTCATCTGTGCGCTGTCTGTTCTCCATGCGCCTCTGTAATCACACTGTCAGCTGTCACGGTGTGTTCTTGTGTGTTGTTGTGCACAGGATCGGCTCCAGTTTATCCCAGAACGTGACGATGGACTGCACCTGTTAGAGGTATGGTCACAAAGAAACCTTATTGGAACATGAGAGGTCACATTTCATTGTGAAATGGAAAAAAATGGAAGAAAGTGTCTGTTTGAGAACTGCATTAAACAGAGAAACACTGGTTCAGCATTTGACAATATAATCAAAGTAGCACATGATCTTTGGGTGTCTAAATCAGGGATAATCAGGGATAATAAATGAATCATTGGCCATAATTAATTAAAATTTGATTTATTTGGCATTATTATGAAGAATGTGTTACACTTTTTCTAGCACAGTAATTAGATGGATATGGCGTGGTAACTATGGGATAACTATCTACATACTGGGTTTCGGATTAGAAAATATTGTGGAAAGTATAATGTCAGATGATTCCTGTTTTTAGAGAGTACCGGGATTGCACGTTCGGCTACTGTGTACCGTGTAATCATATTATCTTGCCTATTACTGTGCTGTCAAATAAAGTTTTATCAAAAATGGGCATATCAATTTGCTTGCTTATAATGGAAACCAAAGTCTTCATTTGGTATCTCAACTACAGCAATAACTTTGATTAGAAATGGTGTTAATTTACCACATTAGTTGAATTGTGCTGAGAACTATGCCTCTAAGCTTTTGTGATTAAAAATAGAAGCTCCCTTAAAAACTCTCATTACTCCACTGCATGTAATAGTTTCTTTTTGTGGCATACCAGTGTATACTGGTATTTCCAAACATGTCCTTTAGATGCATGTGCCTGCTTTATCCAGTCTCTGTAATTATTTTCTAATTTCTCTGTAATCCTTTTGTCATGGCGAGGATGTGTTTTGGTGGGGGTCAAGTGAGGTCATTCATGTCAAGCATTTTAATAAGATTTAGTTGTGAGGATTACACATGCACTGATACCAGTTACTTACTCATTTTAGTTTACCTGATGTAAAGACATAGTTTTTCCCTAATTTGATTACTTTTAATTGGGTGATTTTTATTCAGGTTTGTGTTATGTTTTTACTTATTACATTTGCTTTATTACATGTTTTTTATGTTGACCATTCCCCAACATAAAGGTTAAATGTCTTTCTGTTTATATTCATTTTTTTGTTTTATTATTTTTTTGTCTTAACTTTTCTTTTCATTGCTTTTTTTCTGTTCATGCATTGTTTTTGTCTCTTCATTTGTTTGTTTTGTATTACATCATAGTTTCTAGCTTCTAATCAATTTGATTGACACAATAATCACTGTACATAAAGCTGGACTTAAACAATCTTAACACTTACGTTTGGAAATAAATATTTTTGTTTTACACTGGCAATGAAACTTTCTCACTTTGACCACTTGATCATCACTCGGGTCTGATATTGTCACACGTGTCATCCAAAATCAAAACTATGGTATAGAACATCTTTTATAGTAAAATTTCTTTATACTTAACTAAACTTCTGTTTAGTGAGAGTGTGGTGCGTAAATACTGTATTTCCTTGACCTCTGCTCTGCTGCAGTTCTTTGATTAAGAGATACTCAATACCTATTAACATTTTGCTGTGTTTTCATGTTTCAGATGTTATAAATTACCAGCTGTAGATACTTGTCCATGTTGGGATTAAACCACTTCCCCCCAACATGCTGCCCTAAGCTAAAAATGACAGAAGGAATCTCATTCCTACGGGAGTTATCTAAATCAGCACTAACAGATAAATGATTAAGTCACATCAGCAAATATCTAATGTATGTTTTCTTCTTTGTTCGTGTTGTGTCATAGGTCAAGTTACATGTCCCCAAGCACAAATGTTGCCTACAGACTGAGACCAACCTGCAGTTTTCCAAAGAGCTGCTAGAATTGTATTTGCAAAAAGGAATTGTGGTTCTTTTACAAACTGTTCAAATTAAATACCACCTGAACAACAGCTAGAAACCGGTGAGTTGCCCATTAACACGGTCATATGTTTTATATGTATGTATTTCTGATACATTCCTTTAGATATGTAGAACAAATCTAATAACAAGCCATTTGTCTGACTTTAGCTGGAATAGTTTCTGTATAAACTAGCTATTACTGTAGTTGTATCCATTTGGGTTGTGCTCACATGCATGTTAAATGTATGCAGTATTTAAAAAACCCTCAGAGATGAAAGAGCAGCCTTAATCACATCTGATCACATGTGATCACAAGGCTTATGATCAGAATAAACTAATCTTCCTGTGCCTCACATAACAGCTGTATAAGCCCTCTCCTGACCAGGGCCAGGCCCCATTAAAGGAACACCACTTATTCATGATCAATATCTTCCCTAATTGATCATGGGCCAGATGTATGGCACACATGCTATTTAACACATTAGTATTCTATCAGCACACAGTGCAAGCTGCACAGCTACAAGATAAGGCCTGATGTAGTCATGTAGATGCACAGGGTGTCAGAGAACAGAGGTCTGTGAAGTGCTGGAAATCCTCCTTCATTTCCACTTTAAAATGTGGTTTGGCGCCATATCCTCTATTCTACAGGTGTTTATGTATTTAAATTACACATCCCATCTCTACATTATTATCTTGAACTACATATTGTAAGTTCAGAACTTCAGATTTCAATGACAATGACAAGTATTAAATTTTGCAGAAAAGATTAGGGAAAAACTGAAACATACTTATTATATGCCAGTATATGTCAATGTGTTCTAGGAAATGAGCGTGTGGCACTGATCTACTTTGTGACAAAGAGCCGTTCAGACTGGAGACAGACAAAGACCAGACCTGCTGTCGATCAGAGAGTGCACCGTGACCACGGCTCGGCCCAGCAGCCCACGGCAGCCCTCCTCCTCCGAGGTCAGTTCAAAATGTCACAAATTTTGTATGACTTGATTTAATGACTACATATGGCATTTATTTGATATAATAATACAATTATTGTCCAACCTGTACGTTACATGTATGTAAAGATGGAGGAGGAGGCTAGCCCATCACCCCGGTCCAAGCCTCGCTACACAGGACAGGTCCGCCTTTGCACTGCCCGTTACAGGTAAAGACCAAAGTTTTTGTTTACTTAAAACGGACACAGCTTTTAACCATATTTTTTCTATGTCCTTTTAAGTTACAATCCTTATGATGGACCAAATGAACACCCTGAAGCAGAACTCCCACTTGTGGCTGGGAAGTATCTGTATATTTATGGCAACATGGACGATGATGGCTTTTATGAAGGTAGGAATAAAATATATTTTTATATTTTATTACAAATTGGATTTCTCAAATAGTTACACGTCTGGTAGACATAATTAATTCTGATATCTTTAATCTCTCACACATTTCATAATTTATAAATATAGACCTTGCTAATTTACTCTTTGTAAGTGGTGATTGATGTGCTATCTGACTAATCTCTTTGATTTATGAGCGCTTCTTCGTCACAATCAATCCTAATCCCTACAGCGAGCAATCCAGACGTCATTTTACGCTGAAGACATAGTACAACTCATCTGCTGTGATTCATTAGCCGAGGGCGGTGAGGTAGCATGGCATTGTGGAGGAGCCTTGTGTTATGACGAAGGAGAGAGATGCAGGCTTCAGCCCAAGCTGTTGTCAAGATGGGACCTTGGTCGCTTTTAGCCTGATGACTAATCCAGTAGGGCACAGTTTAATCATGTGCACACATATATTGCACACACTGCAAATACATAGGGACACACAGATGGCCTCTGTGCCTCCGGAGAAAACAACCCTGATGGACAAGAAAAATTTTCAATGCGGACAAGCTCCCTTTGGCTACACTGTACAGTATAAACCCCTTTCCTCCAAAAAACATGCTTTGTGGATTTTAGTCTATTGCCTCTCAAAGAAAAATTCTAAAATTCCCAAATATGGTTTCAGATAATGTCATGTACATTGGGTAAATTACATAACATATTATGTAACCATTTGAATAGCCTAAATTGTTGAAATCTGTGGTTTCTATGACTATGTTTGTAGTCTTGCATGTAGGTGTTATAATAATATAACACTGATTTTCTATTTTTTACATATTTAGGAGAGCTGCTGGATGGCCAACGTGGGCTGGTTCCCTCCAACTTTGTGGAGTTTGTCCAGGACAAAGAAAAGCCAGCAGGAGGTGAAGGAGGAGAAGACCTGGGATCACTGGAGCATACCTCATCCCTCAGTCTGACTACAGTGGACAATAGTGCTTCTCAGGAGGGCCTCCTGAGCTCGTGCAAAGCCTTGGTCCCCTGTAGCAATGGGACAGGAGACGCCCTGGACCCTGAGGACCTGGCAGAAGATGTAGTGCCTTATCCCCGAAAGATTAATTTGATAAAACAGTTGGCACGCAGCGTCATAGTGGCCTGGGAACCTCCGATAGTGCCTTTGGGCTGGGGGAACATCTCTGGCTACAACGTGTTGGTCGATGGGGAACTCCGTGCTAGTGTCCAATATGGTGGCAGGACCAAGTGTCTTCTGGAGAAGTTAGACCTGGACGGGTGTGTCCATCGTGTGTGTGTACAGTGTGTCACTGACAGAGGCTTTTCTGATGAGCTGCGCTGCACTTTGTTGGTTGGGGCCAACGTAGTGGTAGCGCCTTCTGGTCTGAGAGTGGACGACATCCAGCGGGACACTGCTGAGCTCTCGTGGTTGCCAAGCAACAGTAACTATTCCCACACAGTATTCTTAGATGGGGTGGAGCATGCAGTGGTAAAGGCTGGAAGATATAGATTACGTTTTCACAACTTGAAGCCCCTCACAGTCTACAAAGTGATTGTGGTGGCACAGCCACACCAGGTGCCATGGCAACTGCCTCTTGAACAGAGGGAGAGGAAAGAAGCTGGAGTGGAGTTCTGCACACAAGCAGCAGGTTTGTCATGATCCAAACATTAGAGAGTTATGAAGGGTGCAGTATGCTGTAGTAGTACATTCACAGAACATTGTCTTACTATGTCATGTATGTTGTGTATTCTGTTTAGGTCCGATTCCATTTTGCAGAACAGGTCAGAATAAATCAACACATTTTAAGATGGGTTAAACACTAAAAAATATTTTCTATTTAAACACAAGATGCAGTATGATGTTAGTGCTAAGTTTACTGGTTTCACTCCTTCCATATTGTGACTTTGACCTATGGTTCAACAAATGTAGACAATATTTGTGCAAAGTGACAATCTGAAAAACAAATGTTTTTTTTTTAAACAAATGCATGTACAAATATGGCCAAATTCAATGCTGATTTGATTAATTGCTTTGCCACTTTGAACAAATGTTTTTGTATTTGCAATGAGCCTTGATCATCTGCGTAGATGCAAATACCAAGACACGATCCCGAGAAATTAAAATGAGTCATTTCAGCCTTTAGCTCACTTAGAAAAATACCTCTCACCGTAGTGACTATTTTGTATTTGTGTGAATTAGCTTCTGCATGAATGCAGATGTGCATGTTTTATCCACTGACCCAGGAGACTAAGCGACAAAGCACAGGCTCTAGTTAGTCTGGCTGGATTGTGTCCTGCATGCAGTGACAATGGTGGTGTGAAACCTGCATTGTTCAACAAAGAAATCTTAGTGCAATTCAGCCCTCCAGCTCAAATGATACAGTATATCCCCATGTGCACTTCTGAGAATAGCTGCTACTAACATGATCTGAATTTACCTACTAGGCACTAGGTCACGAAATGCAGGGCCATATCATTCACACCATGCTCTGTGTGTATGACTTTGTGAACCCTACCAACTGAAAATGACACCCAGTATGAAGCTCAACATTAGAGCTTAAAACAAAAGCAGCATGTTCTGATTTGTTGGTTTTCATGTTTGTTGTACCTTTTATAATCATCAAATATTTGTCCTTTGCATGGTTGTATCTCCCCATCTGTTCTTTGGATAAAAATGTCAGCCCAATATTTTACCTGTGTGTGTTAGGACAATTAAAACAGCTCATGAAACATGCATGGCTCATAGGTGTTGTCTGACTGTGCAGGCCCACCTCTGCCACCCCAGGACGTCCAGGTGCACTGTGGACAGGCCCCAGGGGTCCTGCAAGTCCGCTGGAAGCCCCCCATCCTCTCCCCTACTGGCACTTCCAATGGGGCAAATGTCATCGGTTACGTTGTTTGCACAAAAGGACAGAAGGTGAGAAAACAAGGATCTGTAGTTAGGAAAGAAGTATAAACATGCTCTTTATTATACAAAAATATTAGTAGTACACTCATGGCTAATACCGCTGTAACCTTCAGTAGAGAAGGTAATTATTAGAAGATTAGGATATATAGCACTGGTGGGGTGCTTTTTAAAGTGAATGACATTATGTCATCAGATTTGGAAATTCACACAGCACTGCCACCTACCTGCATTTCATCCACTGCACAAGTCAGTTTGTGTAAAAAACAGAAAGTCCTCTCATACCCTCTAGTGGACAGACATATGTAATGTAATGTAGAAAACTAAAAACAAAAATAAAATAAACTCTTCAGATTATATTAATGTACAATAATGACTACTTTCAGTAAACAAGAACATGATAAACCATTCCCACCTACGTATAGTTCCTGTTATGCAGAAACAATTTATTTCTTTTTCATTTTAAAAAGGAATAAATCTGCTATCTTCCCTTTTTCAAGATAGCATTTTGGAGTATGCTTTTGTTGTTCTAAAATACTTAAATATTCTTTTTTTTTTATTCAGATTGCTGAGGTCATGTTCCCAATGGCTGACTATGTCACAGTTGAGCTAAACAGGATTCAGTGCCTGGAGGCCCGGGAAGTCATAGTTCGGACACTGTCTTTACAGGGAGAGTCCCAGGACTCCCAAGTTGCTGTCATTCCAAACAACCTGCTTGTGCCTCCCCCTCAACTTGCCCTGCCACCGCCCATGCACCCTCACCCAGGGCCCCCTCCACACGGCCCACCCCTCCTCCAATCGCCACATCTTCCTCACCCCCAGCCTCAATTGCCTGGACCTCACTCAGCACACGGATCACCTCTGCCACACGGACAGCCTCTACCACCGCAAGGTCCTCACCCCCCACCACCCCAAGGTCCTCACCCCCCTCTCCAGGGCCCTCACCCTCTACCACCCCAAGGCCCTCACCCTCCACCACCCCAAGGTCCTCACCCCCCACACCAAGGCCCTCACCCTCCACTTCAGGGCCCCCACCCTCACCCTCCATCCCAGGGCCTTCACCCCCCACCCCAGTGTCCCCACCCGCCACCCCCAGGCCCTCACCCCCCACACCCAGGGCCACACCCTCCTCCCCACGCTCAACCCCATCCCAGGCTTCCTCATCCAGGAGGCCCCCCACAAGCCCAGATGCGACCGCCACATCCCCAGCCAGTGCATCTCCAGCCACACCCGCCACACCAAGGTCCTAGGCCACAGCACCAACTGCCTCTGCTCCCCCAGCACCCACCCCATCCTGTACCTCAGAGACCAGTAAGTGCCAGAGACCTGGATGCCAAAGACCCGGCAGCTCACCACAGAGGAGCTATTCCACCCGGTCAGCCTGGCTGGGACCCACAACGCTCCCCCTCCGCTCAGCCGCCTCCGTTACAAGGCCACACACTGGAAGCCCCTCCCCACCCGAATCCTCGATCGCCCTCTCCACAGCGGATATTACCACAGCCACGTGGGACACTTATCCCAGACACTGTTGCCAAAGCTATTGCCAGAGAAGCAGCACAAAGAGTGGCAGCTGAGAGTGGCAAGGTTTGATTTATACATTAATAAAAGCCATTAAACCAAAATGTGCCGTAAGGCTCTGGTTACAAAAACAATCAGCTATTTCTATCAGGCTTATATCATCGATGTGTTTTTGTTGTTGTGACAGGGATAAACTATAAACTCAATGATAAAATGATTCTTTTATCTCCTTTGTCCACACATAAAATCCTTACTATACTTATTTAAGATCTAAAAAGCCAAGAGCTAAAATCCACAATACTTGATGCAAAATTAAAATAAATCTTCTTTATTATGTTTGCAGGGGGAGAGGAGGCCAGGCAGATATGGAGAGCAGGGTCAGTCTTTTCACCCGCATCACTCTGATGAAGATGAGGAGGATGAAGAAGGGTTTGGCCGTGGCCGCAGGAGGGGGCCATCAGTGGATGAGTTCCTGAGAGGATCAGAGCTGGGAAGGCCGGTAAGAGAAGTACTGAGGCACTGAGAGTTTTCCGGGTGAAAACTGTGTGCGCAGCATTCCTCTGTTTGAGTGTGGGCATGTGCATGTCAGGGTAGTGCATGCGTTCACCCTCTGCCTCTGTCTCTGTACGTCTCTCCTGTATCCATCTTTGTGTGCGCTCATATTATTGTTTGCATGTTTTTCTGTGGACTTACACAATGATGTCTGTGTGTTTGTGTTTGTTTGTGTGACTGCCAAAAGCCTCACTATAGTCACAATGAGGAGTATCACAGCGAGAGCAGCCGCGGCTCTGACCTGTCTGACATCATTGAAGAGGATGAGGAGGAGCTGTACTCTGAGATGCAGCTGGACGAAGGACGTCGGCGCAACTCGCACAACACGCCCAAGGTGCTGTTGTTTGCACTTACTCTCAACCCAACAGTTTTTACTGTGATGGCACAGACTCTTACGTATGAACTGATGCCCTGACTACTACTTAGAGCGGTTGATTTATGAAGTACTTCTATCAGGTAGAAGTAGAATATAAATTGGTTGCTTAGAATGGGTTGAAAGTTTGGAGACAGACTTGAAATTAAACTATATATTTTAGTTGTTTAGTTGTTTAGTTGAGCTTTGAATTTATATTTAGATAGATTAGGTGGTGGTAAAGTGTTTGGTATTATACATATTATTCTATATCGGAAATTTAAGTGAAGTGAATGCTTTATATGCATGCTTCCCCATAAATTCAGTTTCAGAGATTAAAATGCTCTATATTATGGCCATGTCCACATTATGGTATAGTACTGAATACTATTTTATTTTGATACTTAATTTTAAATTGCAAAGTATTACATACAAAATAGTGTGGACATAGCTCCTTATCTCCTATAGTTTTAAATATCCTGGCAAAGCAATGGTTACTTTGACACACTGATCTTCACACCAGCACAGCAGACTGTCACTAATTGATTTAATTACTCAGACCCGATAGTATTTTACTTTGTTCTAATTTCCTGCAGGCTCGTGCTTGTGTTTGTGTCTGCCGTATGCGTCTGTGTTTCAGTGTGCCTGCTTGTGAGCGCTGCATGGTTTGTTTAAACACTGTATGTACTTTGTCTCAAAATGCTTATTCACACACACTGTGCCAATACTGTCTGTCCACAGCCCTTAGTGACATGTGAGTGTTTGTGAATGTTCTTCTGCTTATCTCTTTTCCAGGGAAACAATGTAGGTCGACACGACCGAGAGCCAGGCAGAAGAGTCCAGCACAGTGGTCCTCAGAGGCGGCCCCTCATGGTGCCCTCCATTGGTCAGTACAGATGTTTGGGATATTGCTCAGATAAAGTTGTCTTCCATAGTGTTGTACTGTGTGTAAAATCTCATAAACCTATTGTCTTTGTGTGTTTATGAACCATGCTCATACCATTGCTATAATGCAGTCAAACTGGTGAACACAACAAGTACTTCTAGAAGTCCAGGTTGAGACTGTTCAGAGCTAACAAAGCGTTGGCATATTTTGGTGGGACGTTTTCTCTGTGACGTGATCACACTGTGATTGGTGTTTCCTGTAGAGGTTACCTCT
This sequence comes from Odontamblyopus lacepedii, assembly GCA_034769755.1. Taxonomy (NCBI): domain Eukaryota; kingdom Metazoa; phylum Chordata; class Actinopteri; order Gobiiformes; family Gobiidae; genus Odontamblyopus; species Odontamblyopus lacepedii. Next base: position 17,462,980 of record CM068344.1, on the reverse strand, counting down.
GAGAATAGTGAGGGCACTCTGACTCCCGTCACTGACGATGTTTACTATGGCAAAGGCCGCCACAGGACGTGCTCCTCCCGCAGGCACAAGGGCAGTGCCAGGTCTTCCCATGGTATGTCCTACTGCCCACAGTCCTGATTTAAGCACCACAGCACAGCGAGCAGAGGCCAGGAGCTGTGGACACATGCCAGTGCCTGCCTCAAATGAATAATAAATATTATTATTATGCTTCCAGTTGAACAGCATGACTACACTGCACTGAAATGATAGAGCCACTTGTGAGCCAGTCCCATGGTTTAGGATGAATTTTCCACGGTTGTGGATGAAACATGCACAGAGAATGCCTCACTGCACTAAAACTCCAGATGCCTGCTAAACCCATTCCCCAGTGGTACAACTGCACCACACCTGTGACTGAAGCATTCATGCATGCTTTGTAAACGTACTGGCTATAAAAAATACCCAGCATTCACTTAGGTTCTGTAATATAGGCGTATACTTATGATGTTTGTTGGTGATGCAGAAGACATCTCCTGTTTTTATGTCATGGAAGCATCACAATAAAACATCTAGTTTCACATTTTGCTTGTTTATTTGCAAGTGACACAGTTATATGTTTCTTTTATCAGTAGATACCTTGTGTCACTTGCATGTGTCTTGTGTGTTGCTGATATTGAGCTTTTAATACAGTTTAATGTGTGCACCACTGTTTGTCTTATTGCTCATGTGTTTTGTATTGAATGTATTCAGATGTTTATTGTTAATCAAGCGTCTGTTATACTGTATGTAGCAGTTGCATTTGTTTTTATTATTTCAGATTATTACAATAGTGGTGACTTTGCATGCAGATGTATTATACAAATGGACTGACATTGAATTAGATTTTTAGTCAGCCTCAATCATCGTTTTGTATCATGTTTCAGATGGCTACAGAGATCGGGATCGCCGCTCACCTTATTATGACGAGTCTGAACCTGAGGAACCATTTCGGATATTTGTGGCCCTTTTTGACTATGACCCTCTGTCTATGTCGCCAAATCCAGACGCCGCTGATGAGGAGCTACCTTTTAAAGAGGGACAGATCATCAGGGTACCAGCTAATTCTTACCATCTCTTTATATAATTACTACAGTATACCTTTGTGAATTTGTTTTGTGAATACTTATTTTTGACACAAAAACTCATGGAAATTGAAAAACTGTGGTTTCAGCAGTGACAGCAGCAGCGACAGCACCTCTTCATACCTTGTTCAGTGTTCCTCAATGCATTAATTAAAACCTGGATCCATTTGGTTTCATTACAGGGTGGTGTTTGCACATTCTGAATTCAGTTATCACTCACACAGTTTTCTTCTAGTAAGACAAAAATATTATATTTCTCTCATTAGAATAAAAAAGACAAAATTAAATGTGTTAATACATGCTTATCTTTGCTCAGGTTTTATCTCAGCAGGCATAGTTAAGAAAAAAAAAAGAAAACTGTATGATCATTTTCTGTCTCAGATCTATGGTGATAAAGACACGGATGGGTTCTACAGAGGAGAAGTGAGGGGCAGAATGGGGCTCATACCTTGCAACATGGTGTCAGAGATCCGCGCAGAGGATGAGGAGACTATGGACCAGCTTATTAAACAGGGCTTCCTCCCCCTCAGCACCCCTGTGGATCGAATAGGTACCATCCAAGTCATACAAATGCAGCTACAAACAGTTCAAAAAAGAATATATTTACGTGATATGTTTTGCTACTACAGAGCACAACAGAAAAGGCCTTCGTCGTGACCAGGCTTCAAGGAGAATGGTGGCACTGTATGACTACGATCCCAGAGAGAGCTCACCCAATGTTGATGTTGAGGTAAAGCCTACACTAAGGGCTACTTTAAAAAATATTCCACTAGCAAGGACCACACCTACAACACATGTGCAAACCGAAAAGAGTTTATCATATGGAGACGAGGCGGGTCGGCTGGATTGAGACTCGGGTGGGGGTTCAGTCTCATTCTTCACATGGCCCAGCAGGAACGGGACCCTCTTTGTAGGCGTCTTATGTCTGGAAGACAAAACAGATAGGGGTTGGGAGGGTGGGGTCGAGTTATTTGGGACAAACTGGGTTGGCGGGATAGGTTGCTACAAATAGGCTTTTGGGAAATTGAGGTGTGGTAGAAGTGAGCTGTGATTCGCTGGAGAGGAGGCGAGGGCGGCTGAGGCGTGGTCCCGCTCCCGAACCATAATCATAGTAACTACATTATGTCAATCCACCAAAAAAGGGTGAACATTAAAAAGTACTATTAGTTGAAGTATCAGACAGATGTGAAACCACTGTAAAATGTACCACCTATTTATTAATATCGGTTTATACCTTATTATGACAATCTGCCCACCTCTGCTTACTCACTGTACTTTTAAAGATAAAATATTTACATATACTGTATACCGTAACCATGGCAATGTAGAGTTAAATTTGTCAACTGGACCAAAGTTTTGATAGAAGACGTTTCGCCGCTCATCCGAGCTGCTTCTTCAGTTCTGGTCAGAATGCTGGAGGACACTGACTTATATCTGCCTGCAAGAGGGAGGAGTTAGACACTCCAAATTACTTAGAAACTCACCCTATTGTTTACAGTTTCTGTTATCACCTCACCCTATTGAAATGGACTGGGGGGGTGAGGTCAGATTAGCATACACATAAGGGGCTATTCACAACTCTGGACCTGACCTGGCTACACCTATTGTTTTCTTAATTTGTTTTGATTTTGGTTTGAGAATGGAGTTATAGATAGGAGACAGGTGGTGCCTGAGTCCTCCATTGCTGTTTAAAGAAGGGTTCTCTTTTTTAACAAACATGGCTTCTTTAAATCCACGTTCAAACCAATTCTTCTCTCTGGCTAAGATCTGCACCTCACTGTCCTCAAAGGAGTGGCCCGTGGCTTTAAGGTGGAGATGTACAGCAGACTGAGGTCCACTCTGGGTTTCTCGTCTGTGCTGGTACATCCTTTTGTGTAATGGTTGTTTTGTTTCTCCAATGTAACGCTCACTGCAGTCCTCACTACACTGAATCGAGTAGACGACATCGCTTTGTTTGTGGCTCGGAGTTTTGTCCTTAGGGTGGACCAGTTTTTGTCTTAAAGTGTTAGTGGGTTTGAAGTAGACAGGAATATCATGTTGTCTGAAGATCCTCTTGAGTTTGTCAGACACCCCAGCAAGATAAGGGATAGTTACACCCCTTCTCCTGGGTTATGGTTCTGTGTTTTCTTGTTTCTTCTCTCTCTTGGTTTTGTTGAAAGCCCATTTAGGATAACCACAAACAGAGAGGGCGTTCAAATTGGCAATGATGGGGGAGACCGGTGAGCCCATCGCACAGCTGTGGATTTGCTTGTAGAAGTTTCCTCTGAACTGGAAATAGGTGGTATTTAAACAGATTTCCAGCAGTTGGCAGATGTGGTCAGGTGAAAGTTTGGTTCTCTCTTCTAGCTTGGTGTCTTGCACAGCTACTGTTGTCGAAATGCAGGTGAAGAGAGAGGTCACGTCGAAGGAAACCGTAGTCTCATCTGGGTCGAACTGGAGATTTTTGATTTTATTCACAAACTCTGCTGTGTTCTCGATGTGGTGTTCCGTGTTGCCCACCAGTGGGGCCAGAATGGTCTTCAGGTGTTTGACCACATTGTAGGTGATGGAGTCAGTGCTGCACACAATTGGTCTGAGTGGTACCTCTTGTTTGTGGATCTTAGGAAGTCCATAGATGCAAGGAGTGGAGTTCCCTGGATACAGTCTGTAATACAGTTGATGGTCAAAGACTTCTTTCTCCAGTTTCTGCAAGCAGTCAATGATCTTCTTCTTGTATCCACTGGTGGGATCCCGTTTTAGTAGTTTGTACATTGTGGTGTCACTGAGAATACTGTTCATCTTGGCCTCATAATCAGCTGCATTCAGAATGACTGTGCATCTCCCTTTGTCTGCTGGCAAAGAGCGACACATAAGGAAGTTCACACAACTCCAACACCGTAATCTGACACACCACTGTCACCAGAGTGGGAATAGAAAGGAAGAGATGCCAAGCCGTTCGATGCACAAAGAACGTTGGGTCAAAAACCTATCTAACCGGGTTCTCACTCAAGCAGAGAAAGAGGTACTTTCCAAAGGACTGAATTTTTACAGCCCCACTCCCCTCCATCATCCTGACCGACACCCCCATCACCACTCTGGACTCATTCCGCTTCCTGGGGATCACCATCACCCAGGACCTCAAATGGGAGCCCACCATCACCTCCATCATAAAGAAGGCCCAGCAGAGGATGTACTTCCTGAGGCAGCTGAAGAAATTCAACCTGCCAGCACAACCTGCAGTTCTACACTGCCATCATTGAGTCCATCCTCACCTCCTCCATCACCGTGTGGTATGCTGGAGCCACCACCAGGGACAAACAGAGACTGCAACGTGTTGTGCGCTCTGCTGAGAAGGTGATTGGTTGCAGCCTTCCATCTCTTCAGGACCTGTACACTTCCAGGACTCGGACACGTGCAGGTCGAATTGCAACTGACCCTTCTCACCCTGGACACGGACTTTTTGACCTACTCCCCTCAGGCAGGAGGCTACGATCCATTCGGACCAGAACCTCTCGCCACAAAAACAGTTTCTTCCCCTCTGCTGTTGGACTCATAAAGAATAACACTAGGACTGGTCCCACCCCCCACTCTGCTTCTGTCACATGACCCTGTGTTCTCGCACCTGCCTGTTTTGCACTGATCACTGATACTCTTATACTCTATATTATTATACTCCTGTAAATTTTGTTATATTATAGCTTTTTTTTTTTCTTTTTTTTTTCTACTTTATTTTATTCCATTATTTGTTGCATGTCAGTGTTTGTCTACATCTGCTCCAAGTACCGCAGCAATTTCCTAATGTTGTGAACCTGATTCTGATTCTGATTCTCTGTAACTTCTAATCGGATCCCCACGGTGGACTATATCACAGCTACAGAAACTGCCATCAAGAACAACAAACTCAGGGAGACAGAAGCTGGAGACCTTAGACTGAAACTAACAGCGGCACTGAGCAATGCCAAGCCTCCACCATCCAATGTTACACCAGAGGAAAGGAAGGCCATCATTGCTCTGGAGAAAGACCACAGCATCAACATCCTGCCAGCAGACAAAGGGAGATGCACAGTCATTCTGAATGCAGCTGATTATGAGGCCAAGATGAACAGTATTCTCAGTGACACCACAACGTACAAACTACTAAAACGGGATCCCACCAGTGGATACAAGAAGAAGATCATTGACTGCTTGCAGAAACTGGAGAAAGAAGAAGTCATTGACCGTCAACTGTATTACAGACTGTATCCAGGGAACTCCACTCCTTGCATCTATGGACTTCCTAAGATCCACAAACAAGAGGTACCACTCAGACCAATTGTATGCAGCACTGACTCCATCACCTACAATGTGGCCAAACACCTGAAGACCATTCTGGCCCCATTGGTGGGCAACACGGAACACCACATCGAGAACACAGCAGAGTTTGTGAATAAAATCAAAAATCTCCAGTTCGACCCAGATGAGACTACAGTTTCCTTCGACGTGACCTCTCTCTTCACCTGCATTCCGACAACAGTAGCTGTCGAGGCAGCAAGACTAAGACTACTACAAGACACCAAGCTAGAAGAGAGAACCAAACTTTCACCTGACCACATCTGCCAACTGCTGGAAATCTGTTTAAATACCACCTATTTCCAGTTCAGAGGAAACTTCTACAAGCAAATCCACAGCTGTGCGATGGGCTCACCGGTCTCCCCCATCATTGCCAATTTGTACATGGAACAATTCGAACAGAGCGCCTTGGCTTCTTATCCCTGAACGAAGCCCACACACTGGTATCGTTATGTAGATGATACCTTTTTAAAAATCAAAATTCAAGAATTGGAACCTTTTACTACACATATCAATTCAATAGACCCCAACATCAAATTCACCCGTGAGGATGCCAGTGAGAACAGACTGGCCTTCTTAGACTGTGCAGTAACCATTGGAGAGGACCGGCGACCTCATGTGGAAGTCTTCAGAAAGCCCACACACGCAGACCAGTACCTGCTTTTTGATTCACACCACCCACTGCAGCACAAACTTGGAGTGATTCGGACTCTACGACACAGGGCCCAACTGGTTCCTACAAGCTCGGAGGGGAAGGAGAAAGAGGAACGACATGTGCAGAACGCCCTCTCTGTTTGTGGTTATCCTAAATGGGCTTTCAACAAAACCAAGAGAGAGAAGAAACAAGAAAACACAGAACCATAACCCAGGAGAAGGGGTGTAAGTATCCCTTATCTTGCTGGGGTGTCTGACAAACTCAAGAGGATCTTCAGACAACATGATATTCCTGTCTACTTCAAACCCACAAACACTTTAAGACAAAAACTGGTCCACCCTAAGGACAAAACTCCGAGCCACAAACAAAGCGATGTCGTCTACTCGATTCAGTGTAGTGAGGACTGCAGTGAGCGTTACATTGGAGAAACAAAACAACCATTACACAAAAGGATGTACCAGCACAGACGAGAAACCCAGAGTGGACCTCAGTCTGCTGTACATCTCCACCTTAAAGCCACGGGCCACTCCTTTGAGGACAGTGAGGTGCAGATCTTAGCCAGAGAGAAGAATTGGTTTGAACGTGGATTTAAAGAAGCCATGTTTGTTAAAAAAGAGAACCCTTCTTTAAACAGCAATGGAGGACTCAGGCACCACCTGTCTCCTATCTATAACTCCATTCTCAAACCAAAATCAAAACAAATTAAGAAAACAATAGGTGTAGCCAGGTCAGGTCCAGAGTTGTGAATAGCCCCTTATGTGTATGCTAATCTGACCTCACCCCCCCAGTCCATTTCAATAGGGTGAGGTGATAACAGAAACTGTAAACAATAGGGTGAGTTTCTAAGTAATTTGGAGTGTCTAACTCCTCCCTCTTGCAGGCAGATATAAGTCAGTGTCCTCCAGCATTCTGACCAGAACTGAAGAAGCAGCTCAGATGAGCGGCGAAATGTCTTCTATCAAAACTTTGGTCCAGTTGACAAATTTAACTCTACGTTGCCATGGATGCTACCTGGACGAATGAGGGTTTCTACGCACACCGTAACCATGTATTAGTACAGTATTTTATACAGTCCAGGTTAATTTTTTAACACATAATTTTTATCCTCTTTTCTTCTGATAGGCTGAGCTGACCTTCTGTGCTGGTGATATCATTGCTGTTTATGGAGACATTGATGAAGATGGCTTTTATTATGTAAGTGAAAATTTAACATTCAGTGTTGACTTTGTTCCGATGCATTGCTCCTCAAATAATTTCATTTGCTTGGAAAATTACATTTCCAGTTGTATAAATAATAGTTTTTCAAAAATGTTTTGCATTCTATATTGTACATTTTTTGGACACCTGCACAAGTGTTAGAATACAGCACAAGTATTTGGACATTACCTTGGAATTCATTAGTATGTCATAAGCTTTGATTTAACCAGAAAAAAATGAATGATTTTAAAAGGATTTATCTAAACTCTGTCTAAACCAGGGTGAGATGAATGGCCACCGTGGTTTGGTCCCCTCTAACTTCCTGGAAGAAGTGCCTGATGACGTGGAGGTGTATTTGACTGATACTCCATCCCACTACCCCCAGGAAGAACCTGCCAACCGCCCCCCAACCAACTCGTCCGGCAGCACGGTCCCAGAGGGCAAACGGGTACATCACCATCGCCGCTCTCAGCGCTAGGGCCCTGTGTCCATCCATCCTCCGTCCTCTCTCTTGATTTCCGTCTCTCGCTTCTGTGTGCTGTTCATTGTGTGTGTTTGTCCATGTGGTGACAGTGGTGACTCTTCTTACAAACTAACAGCCTCTCCCTACTACTACTACTACTACTACTACTACTACTACTACTACTACTACTACTACTACTACTACTTCTACCACCCACTCCTCACCGCTTTGGCCCCTTCGGAAAAAGAGGGACAAAAATCCAATCAAACCCCTTTCTGAGTCTCAGACAAGGAAGAAGCAAAGCCTGACGCGGACAGAGAGACGCATTGTGGATGAGTTTTGCATGTAGCACTGGTTAAGGAGGACTTGAAAAAAACACTTCTTACACGTGAGAATTTGCACTGAAACACAAAATTGAATTGTGATTATTGTGTATAAGAGTATAGGTTATTTATTATTTAATTAACACAGATTGCTATCCAGTAACTTAAATCAAAGAGGAAGCATGCCTTTTTCAAAAGTACATCTTGATACATTTTATAACTTTCTTGGCTGTATTTCCTTAAAAAAAAGGCTTTGTTTCTTGATTGTAGATTGCACACACCTCAAACAATCTATTTTTCAGCCCTGTTGTCAGTGGATTTGCCCTGTTTGCTCTGAGTTCGACAGACAAAACTAACCGCAGCGCTGAGACATCCATTCTGTATTGTTATAAGTGAACAATAAAGGAAGGAGAATTGGATACTAAAAGCTCTCTCTTTGCTCTGCGTGTCCTTGTGTCGGTGTTGTTGTTGTGGTTGTTTTGAGTTCTCATAGTGGTGTGGGTTTTTACCGACAGTGAGTACGCTGCCACATCTGATTTCTTTTTTTTTGTTTTTCGTCACCCGCTTGGCAAAACAAAACAAACAAAAAGAGGAAGATTGTTCATTTCACACCATAAGTGGCTCTGTCTGCCTTGTACAGTAAGTCTGCAACTTGAGATACCAAACTCAACCCAATCTAATGCACACAGCTGGTGGTCTCAAAACGGCTTTTCTAGTAAAACCTCATTGCAATAAGTGATAGTTTTGCTTCTTCTTTTTTTTTTTTTTTTTACTTTTATCTAAATTTAAAAGTATTTTAAATGATCTATTGCACACATCTAGCTTTTGCATTAGAACAAAGACTGGTATCTACAGTTGTGTTGCTAGCTGTTGTTCTGTATTTGAGTGTACTTTATGTTCCCCTCATGGCCAACCGATGGAGAACCTCTCCGGCTCTGTGCTGTGTAGTGCTCGACTCAACTGTCAATGACTTCCTTTTCTCTCTTCTTCTGCATTATGTACAGTGTCTGTGTGTGATATTTCTCATTACCCTTAATGATGGATGTACCATTAATACTACAAAAATGTTTAACCAAATATCTAAAATGATGGCTGCATAATATATTGAACTGTATTTTAGTTTAGTTGTAGTTTAGTATTGTAGACTGTATCTGTGACTGTTTTTTAAACTGAAGTATATTGTGCAGCCCTATGGGGAATATGCTGATTTTGCTGATCTTATTTCAAATGTCAAATGTAGGTACATGTTGGGCGGTCACTGCTTTTTAATCAAATTGTGCACAGTGCAAATTAGAGTTAAACTAAATCCTTTTTGTATATAAATTGTATATAACATAACTCAATATAGTAGTAGAAAATATAATTTTGTGATAATTGAAGTTTGCCATAAACATGCAGAGCCACTGTGGTTTTAGAAATGTACATGCATGAAATATTTATTTTGAAATGGCCAAAAGCACAATCATTGTTGAAGCCATTATAGATCATCATTTATTTCACAAGGATAGTAGAATAATATAATATCAAATGGCCTGTCATGATTTTATATCTTTATAAAATGACTCCATTCAGTACATTAGAGCAAACAGTCTCATTACATTGTGTAAACTCAAGTTTTTGAGAATCAGTAATATATGAAGCATAAAAGCTATAGAACTCAAACTTAACATAATACCGTTTAAACAGAAAGTTAGCAAACAAACTTTGAAAAGAGTTTATTTTTCGATGAGAACCCACTGTGCTGCATGAGTCTAGTTTCCTTTATAATCCCCTTGCCCTCCATGCCTCCACACCTCCCCGCTACTTCTCTCCTCAGGTTTCCACGGAAGCCACCGACACAGTCACCAATGACAGCACGCCAGTTCGAGCGCCGTCCCCCATAGTGCGCCCCCTTCTGCCGGGCACCATGAGGCCCATGAGCCCAACCAGGGGCCACCACCTCCCCATGGACCCCCGAGACCCACAAGATCTGAACAGGAAGAAGAAAGGACTGCTGTCTAAAGGGAAGAAGCTGCTCAAGAGACTGTCACCTGTGAAATAGATAGAAGACACAACACTTCTATGGGCTCTGTACATTGCATTGACACAATGAGTACAGCAGAGTGTAGTTGTCTTATGCAGTGAATTTCAATATAACCAATTCTTCATGTGTGATGATGGATATCAATCAATTGTGTACAGTAGAGTGCCAAACACAATCCCTCAGAGGTTGCATTCAGACATATGTTACTGTGATGTGACTGAAAGGAAAGGATGAATAAAAGACAAATAACTAGGATTTTCATGACACACCACAAAACATCCCTTAAACAACACTTACTGAGAGTTTGGACATTAAAAAATAAAAGAAAACATTTTTAAATCCTAATGAAATACTTTGAAATACATTTGTTCACGTTAGACCATAAGTAAGACAATCCGGGTCTCAACTAAACTCAACTTTTTACAATCAATTTGTAATTTTACCCAAATTGCATCTGAAGTTTGAAAATTGTAAACTGTCTTGAAACCCAGAACTAAAGTAGGACTAGAACAGGACCAAACCAAGTCCAAATCTGGTCAAGCCTCTGAATGAATACAACTGATAAGAATTGATTGATAAGTTATATATATGGTCTATTAGGATGATCATTCATATGTATTTCAATGTATTTGCAGTTGATTTCATATTCATTTTTTCTCTCTCAAATAACAGTGCGGGGTAGCTGGTTATACAAACCAAACTGGTTTTAAATGACAAGTTGGAGCTAAGTACATCTAAATACTGTTATATCAAAGCATTTCATAGGTAATGCTGGCTGCTAACATTACACAAAGGCTTTATTTGGGGCAATATAGGTAGCATTGACAGAAATATGTGTTTTAATTAATGTGGCTCAAAGGGAGCTTTCTGGTGTAAATTAAGAGGAGAAAATTGGGCATTAAACTTCAGCAGGAGCAGATCGGCAGTCGAACGTAGTCTGTCTCTGTGGCCTTTATGAAAAAAATGAAAAAAAGATGCTGATATTCCTCATCTAATTGCAGTTGACAGTGTTGATTTTAGCACATCCTCTCCTTCCCCTCCACTGACGGGTCTCCTCTTTCCCCACCTAAATGTGTGTCGCTGTCAGAGCTGTCATGAAACGCCTAGTTCCAGACTAAACTGTGTGTCTATCTTCCTATCGCACAAAGGTGGGTGTTGATTGGTGAGACTTTTTGTTTTTGTTTTGGTGTGTGTGACTGTGTGTCTATGTAAGTGATGCATTCATATCGCGCACCTTTCTTTTTCTCTGGAGAGGCCATGATGTACTTCTTGTGGTTGATGTGCTGCTACCTCCACGGGCTCTTTTGTTGACTCTAGTTGACGCCCAAGGCCAAGTCAGAGCCTGTGTAAATCAATGAAGAAGGCAGATGTCAAAAAGGTTGTGTTGGCGCTTTTTTGCAGAAGTGTAACTAAAGTCAAGTTTGAGTTAGATCAAGTTTGGTGGATGTGTGGGTTTTTGTGGCTGTAAAAATATAAGATATGACTCAACCGACATGCTGAATCAGAGCGGAGATGACCCTGCTCCTGTCTTTTCCTTGGCAAGATGCTGCAGCAGATGTACAGAAACACTGGGCCCACTGTCAAATACCATTTCAGCTGTTTGGAGATTTAATGAATTTGTTTTTGTAAGTTAATATAACAGAACTCTGATACCAAACAGTGACTATCCTTTAATGTGCAAAGAATGGGGAAAGTAAGCCATATAGCTCCTGCACTTTGCTAGCGATGCTTATGGCTTATTGCTAAATTAATTATGAATGGAAAATAGATGAGAGTCCAATCAATAGATGAGTACATGCAGTCAATAACAACAATCAAAATATTCTCAGCGTGACTCCATTAAGGGTCATTTGGGGCACATAATGACTTGCTTTTTAATTTGTATTATACAGGAAAAATATGATGATTTGGTCCATGTTTTGAAATACTAAATCCAGCCTCATTTTACCTCTTCAACCCACATGCATTACTATACCTTTAATGTCTTTACAATTTGCCAATGAAAAATATGCATACAAATAAATATGTGAAGTAAACGCCACTTGAACGATGTCAGTCTTGAAACACTGCCCAAGCATTCATTCACTTGAATCATTTCCACTTTTTATGACATGTACGAGATTATATAGGCATAACTGTGAAAAAGCAAATAGGATTATATAAAGAAAAACTGTAATCTATTGTAAAGTGAAAACTGTATGGTGGACAAAGTTTTTTTAGGAGAGAGCTTGTGTCATAGCTTTAATCATTTCTTGGATCTGTTGCGTTATGTCTAATCTAGCGTTGACCCAGTTGCACACGGAATATGAGTCACAGTTTATGTTGCATAAAAATAGCTGGGTTCACCTCTTTGTAATGAAATGTTTGGTCTGTATATGATAGGAGCAAGTGAAAGATATGATCAATGGGGAATGTAGATTGTGCGCAGATGCCAAATGGTTTACATTTAAGTTACTTCTTCCAAAGCTATTTTTGTTCCCACATCGGTTTATCATAAGATTTGAAAATGTCTCTACACTCATTCAGTCAGCAGTGTGAGAGTTTGGCCGTAGCTCTTTTGTACTCATTTGTAGATACTTTCTAAATGTTTGTACTTGATTTTACGGCAGCCTTTGTGTGCACTGACTCCTCTCCTTGTACACGTTGAGCATTTGTCCATGGTGTCTTTTGAGATCAGCTGTATCGCTCCACCGTATGTGCTTGCTTTGTGAATCCAGTTCTAAAAAAATATAAGAAGAGAGAAATCACTGAACAGTATTTATGGTGATTCAATATGTGTGGGTGTGCATGTGAAAATACAACTTTTATAACCAAAATTAAAATTTGATATTTTTTAAAATGCCTGGTCTATGCTTGTTTTGTGTCACTTGTATTACTTGTGACAGAATGGTGAAAATGGTATTCTGACGCTTTATAGTGATTTTGTTTCTAGCTTAATTATCCACTTCTAAACCAGTGGCAATTTGTGCTGTGTTGTTTTCATCTATTTTTTATAAATTGTGTTTACTGTATTTGACAATTCTAGTTACCAAAGTTTGTTTACTCTTCTGGGACAACTTAATGATTCTAATCAGCTAAATTTATATCTGTTTTCGCTAAAAAGAGAATAAAAACAAATCTAGTTAAAATAAATCCAAAACAGATTTAATAAAACCAAGCTTTCTTCATTATTTTATGCCCTGGAGTAAGTTAATTGGCAAAGCAGTAATAGATTCTGCAGTGCAGTCATAGGAGCACTGGTTCACACTTGACTGTGTATAAACAGTGTGATTGATTGACTGCAGAAAATGAAGTCAATTATCTGATGAGGCATAATTGGCTCATTATGATGGTGCATTCAAATACACTGCCTCCAAATGAGATTCAGCTTTTATATCAACTTGTGAGTGGTCACATTGTCCCGCTTTAGTCAATTTTCCTCAGATGTAGAAATCATGAATGAAAAAATATGTAAATTCAAGTTTAATCCAGGCTCACACTGAGTAGTTATCTGAGACAGCCAACAATGAGTACATACCCATAAAGAAGACATTGTATGCTTTTTTCTGGTATTTAGTATTAAAAGTAACACTATTAGATCATTATTTACATTTTGTTCACTGTAATCTAAAATTAAAATTAAAAACTGGTCTGTTGACTTCCTGTTCAATACAGCAAAACTTAAAGGCCTCTTCATAGCATTTTACTGTTAAGATAAATAAATATCACCTTTTAATTTATGCATTTTTATACGCCCGTTGTGTAAGACGGGACGTATTATGGTATGGCGCTGTCCGTCCGTCCGTCTGTCCGTCCGTCCATCCGTCTGTGGACACTTCAAAGCTTTGAAGTCTTTGAAGCTTTGTCTTCATGAAAGATCTGAACTCTCTTCTCAAATGTTCTGCTGCTGAAAGCGAGAACAACCCACATTCTCTGCTTCTTTGAGCTTTGACACATTAAAGCTTTGTAGTGTCTTTAAGTTCTGTTGCTGCAATCTGATTGGTGGAATTCCGATTCTAGAATTCTATATACAATAATTCAAAGTACGAGCGTATTTTGCCCCGCTGGAGGAGCTCTTGTTATTGTTGACAAATGGCTGTGACATTTATGAACCCTTCATATATGACTCAGAGTCTGAATTTTTGGAAAAATCACAAGTGCAGAGCTGAGGGTGAGGACATAGAAAGTAGGATATAGGGACAAGGGAAATAGGAATCTTTCTGATAACATTGTTAAAAACTCATTCAGAGTTTCATTTCAAGTTTATTATGTCCTCTTTTTCACATTTATCTTTTGAAAATTGAGATTTGCAACACAGCTCCCACAAACAGATTTTTAGTTTTTCTTAACAAATAATCTCATACAAAACTGAGCAATCAACCCCCAAAAGCAAGATTTACCATCAAAACTCACAGACTGTGGTCATTTTTCTGTGCTTTCATTCACTTTACACTGGAGATCAGAAGTTTTAGTCCTACGCTCGGTGACCACAGAGAATCACGGGTTTAGTTGCCTGACCAGCCATAGCCTTACACGCTTTTTCATCACTTTTCATTCAAGATGCAGGATGAAGGAAGTTCTGGCTGGTCAGTGTAGTGCAGTGTCCCATTGGGGTTCATTTGGACTCAAAAAACTTTACTTTTTTAGTCTAAAACCTGTCTGTATTAAATTGTATGTAAAATATAAATGTACACATTGCCAATTGCAGTAGATAGTAGTAGAGAAGTAGATTTTACAGTACTTAATCAAAAATGTTCTGAAGAAAATGTAAAGAAATTGTTTGAAAAGTTACTTTGCGTAAAAGTGCAAATACTGCTTTCTTAAAAGTCAATTTAATAATGCATTTCACTAAGTATTGGATACTAGATTAACAGTAATTTCCACACCCCAAAAAGATGAGCTTTTCTAGACTTTTGACTGTAAAATCCCCACAGCCCACTGGAGGGCAGCAGTGATTTTTTTGTTTGCCGTGTGTGATGAGTTCTGGGCTGAGATGCTAGTGCTAAAATGATTCAGGATGAAATATGCGTGAGGATAATGTATTCATTGTCAAACATTCATCAGCGTTTTCAGCTGTCTGATAGAGAATATGTTGATGCATTGACGCACATCCACCGTCTGCGCCAAGACCCGTGTCACATTCTAACCGCCCAAATCAGGAAGACTAGAGGCAGCACACTCCCCCACACTCACATATGCCTTGTTTTATGGCATTTGCCTCAAGATGACATTAGAGAAAAGAACTCAACAGACTGTGGATATATAGGAAAAAGATTGCAGTGTTTGAATGTATGCAGAAAACTATTTGTGTTAAGTCTAGAGACTTGTCTAAAGACAATAAGGCTCAAATTGTAAATCAATGCACCTGTTTTCTTTCAATGCCTCTCCACCTCACCCATTTCGTGTCTCCCTCCACCTCTTGGCCCTATTTCCCCTCTGCCGCATCTGTACCGAGCTGTGCGTCTCCACATGGTCCCTTAGGTGCAGTGGGTGTTTAAAATTCTGACCACTTGTAACCTCTTTATCACTCGCCACAGCCCTGCCCACCGCTCCACCGGAGGGGGGCATAAGGAGGCATCCATCTCTGCCTAGCCTTTCTGAATATTTCACAAAAACCTCAAAGCTCTAGTTAACGCTCCTCACCCATTTGACCCGCGTGTTCCTACATCACAGCGGGGATCTTCCAGGTAGAAATACATGAAACCAGTGAATGAGCTGGAGGTGTCCTTTTTGAAGTCTCCAGGGTTTGTTCTGCTTTAGAAAATCCAGTGGTCTAGCTCTGAAATATGACTGTGCACACACATGGAGCTAAGGCATTTAAAAGGAATGTGTTTTTTGTGGCTCCAGGGCAAAATGAGCAGTGGACCCAGTAATATTCCCACTGCACATTTTACACCTGTACAGCAACCTTTAAATGCTCTGCGTATTAACGTCTCAAGACATTTGCATGTTTTAATAGCTTTTATATAAGTATGTGCAGACCTATAAAACCCCTATGCCATAAGTAATGTGGTAAGTAAACAGACAAATGCAATTTCTAACCTTTTCCCAGCTCTATTCCATCCATGTACAGCTTTACATTGGCCCTAATATTTTCTATCCCACTTGAGTTGAGTTAATGCTGGTTTCAAATAAGGAATAAATGGAATTAATGGTTAGACCACATCACATAGCTATGCCAAAAAGTCCTATACAACTTTTAGAGCCTAAAATTAAAATAAAAAAAAGACTTCTGTAAAATCCATCAACATCCCCTATAAACGTCCCATAAAAATCAACGGATAAAAGTTGACTAAATTAAAAAAAGATGCAGATTATACAATGTTATATAGTGTAGTTGTGTTTCCAAGTAGTGTCTGGCCTTTGTGTTTGGTTTGTTTCAACAGTTTAGTCTGTCGTTATCTTCTTATTCCATAGAAACTAGCACAACTGCTTTAGGCTTAATACAGACTAAAACTTTTGACAATTCTGAGTTAATATTGATTGACAGACAACCCTTGCCTGTGACATTCATTCAGTTTGGGCAGCAGTCTCTTGCACACACCCAGGTGTCTGGACAGTAGCAAAAAGCTGCAGTGCCCGATAAGAGCCCACAGCAAGAAGAGGATAGGCACACAAAAGCACAGCCAACACACGGATCAAGTCAACTTTCCTTCTGTGGGGTTGGTTAACTAGTTTATTATACTTGTTCATCACAGCAATACAAGCCAATGTTTCTGACGGCTAATAGAAACAGACTGGTCAGTCTAATAATTTCCCAATGCTATACAAAGAAAGGTGATGTGTATTGATTTTAGTTTGATTTCCAAAATGAACAATTTAGAGGCAGAAGCAGTGCTGAAACCAAGTGTATAGACAGATCTAAACCAAATTATATTAAAACTACCAAAAACATGTCAACAATCTATTACTTGGAAGGATCCTGACTCATTTGAAAAACCCTTTTGGTGCATGTGGAAGTAAATGAAAAAAGTTGTTCTAGTTTGGCCCTGGTTAGAGCCCAGTTTAGCCTTGATGCAGACTTGGTTTGGTCCAGTTTTCGTCCTGGTCTAGTCCAGGTTTAGTTCCAAGTCCCACTTTTGATGTGGTGTGTATTATTTAGTATTATGTCCATGAAAGTTCTACCTCATGGTTTTTTCTTTTCAGTCCACTTATGAGACATTATAGAATCAAGATAATTTCACCTTCATTACATAATGGAGCATTACTAATTTCTGTAGAGAATAGAGTGAGTTTCCTGAGTGTTAAGGACACTAATGAGGCTGGCCAGTTCTCTTGCTCGAAAGGTATATAGTATGTAAAAAAAAAAAAAAAAAACATTCACATGAGGGAAAAATAATATAACAATAATATTAAAATGCAACTGAACAATAAAAACATATTATTTTAGATATTTCTAAAATACTCAAGTAAAAGTATGGTGTGATGTGATACTCTTTTACCTTAACTGGATTTGTCACCTGAATCGCACTTGCTGCTCAGCTGAGAGGAAAAACTCCATACAAAAGTATAAATCACACAGTGAGCAGTTCATGACTGTGTCCATCTTTTCACTACAACATTAATGTGATTCCCAGCAGGCAGATGCAGCCACAGCTCTTCCCTGTCCATCACTGCGCTCTCAGGGCACATTGTCAGTGGGAGAATATACCACCTGGCCCTTAACTCATCAGAGGTGCCCCGCTGGGAAGAAAAGTGATGTTTATGGCAGCAGCGTTTCCCAAAGAGCATCTATTCTTCATCGGTGCAAGAACATTGGCCGATGTCAGCAAAGGGAGGGAGCGAAAATCCAGAAGCCAGGATCTGTGTGTAGGTGATTCATCTCAGGACTCACCGGTGAGTGCGAGGGAGTGTCCACAGGGTATGACTTGGCTGGAGCTGTGAGAGGACTGGCTGCCTGCCTCATGATTGCAACAGCGTTAAGTGGTATTACCCAGGTGAAATGCTCTTATAAGTCAACAAAATAGAGTATATGTTGGGAATGCACAATCACTCACTCACACACATTATGACTATCGTCTCCATCCAACTTTTATCACAGCTATAATGCAGTTGTAGAACAGCACCGAGACTATAAATAAAGTGTATATGTACTGGCAATGTATCATTTAATTTCTTCAACAGAACCATCTCTTTCTCTCCTCCATCAACTCTTCATAACTATCACTCTACTCCATCCTTTCCTCTTACTTTCCTGTCACAATAAAACTTATTGTTCAGTATATGAAGGCTAATTAATTAATTAATCATTGCATTTATATAGCGCCTTTCAAGACACCCAAAGTACTTTACAGTTTATAGTTCATTCACTCCACACTCACTAAGCTACAACTGTAGTCACAGCTGCCCTGGGGTAAACTGACAGAAGCGAGGCTGCCAATCTGCACCATCGGCCCCTCCACCACCACCATCACTCACGTGCACTCCACTTTCATATGTGGGTGATGTGCCTTGCCTAAGGACACAACGACACTTTTTGTGACTGACGCCCCACTGTAGAACAACATTTTGGGGCTCAGTATTTATTGTGTGCTCATTTCTTTGGACTTCTGGGGATTTTTGTTGTATTTTTTGTATTACAAATTAGGGCTGCAAGATTAATCTTGGTGGAATCGAAAACGCAATTTGAATGGACACACTTTGCAAATCGCAAAGGCTGCATTTTTTTTAAGTTCCATAATTTCCTCCATAAACAATAAACTTTCCTGTTTTAAACTGCAAACCCTGTAGTTTAGAGCTGTGCATGTTGTGTCTGGTTTCAGTCTTTTTGTCAATTGTTCTGGATGTGTTTAAAAAGTGAAAATTTAACAAAATCCTATTATTAAAACATACATTTTGAATCTAATCAGTCATAATGCTTGTCTATCCAAGTACAAATTTTGAGCTGTTAAGGGTCAATTAAATAACTTCAGTGACCCATTATTGACACTATCTAACCACTTGTGTTTTATTGTGCTGTTTATTTATTGCAGCTGTTTTATGCTGCTTTAAGTGACATAAAGTAATTTCAATATTATTGCTTTTTTATTTCATGAAGCCTTATATCACATTTAAAATGTTATCGTGACAGGCCTTTTTCCCCCATCCCATTCCCACCTCCGCAGAAACATCTTAGTTTCCTCATCACCTCCTTGGTTAGAGCCCTATCTCACTTACCCTAACACTGCAATGCTATTTGTTTTATACTAGGCAAGGCAAGTTTATTTATATAGCACAGGTTGTACACAAAGTAAGTCAAAGTGTTTTACAGAATAAGAAATACATTAAAATCACAATACAAACAAAGGTTTAGTCCTGACTCTGGGCACCAGCAGGAGGCCGGTCCCTGAGCTCCTCAGCGTGTCATATGGTTCATATGGCACTAACATGTCACAGATGTACTTTGGTGCTCAGCCATGGAGAGACTTGTACACAAGCAGAGCCACTTCTATTCTCTAGCCTATTCTCCGAGCAAAGATCTGAGCACAGGACTTATGTGCTTGTACTTCCTGGTTGGAGTCAGGACCCGAGCTGCTGCATTCTGGATGTACTGCAGCTGTCTCACAGCTCATAACCTACTGGAGACAAACACATGGATAAGTCTCTCCAAGTCTGCTTTACACAGTAGACCTTTGATTTTTGTTACGTTTTTAGATGGTAAAAAGCTGCAGATGTTATTGATGTGATGAGGCTGTTAAAGTTCAAGTCTGTCCATTATTGCCCCCTAGATTTCCCCCTAGAGCTGAAGGTGCTATATATATATATATATATATATATATATATATATATATATATATATATATATATATATATATATATATATATATATATATAGCCAGCTCAATGGCAAGGACAAGGTGCAGGCAATAAACAGCTACGCCCTGCCAGTGATCAGATACCCAGCAGGAATCATAAGTTGGCCAAAGGAGGAGATACAGACCACGGATGTTAGTACACAAAAGCTCCTGACCATGCATGGAGGGTTCCATCCCAAGTCCAGCACCCTGAGACTGTACACGAGCCGGAAGGAAGGAGGCCGAGGACTAGTGAGTGTGGGAACCACTGTCCAGGATGAAACATCCAAGCTCCACAAGTACATCAGTGACAAGGCCCAGACTGATGACATGCTCAGAGAATGTCTCAGACAGTGGGGCGCAGAGGAAGAGGTGCTGGAGGGACCATCATGGCAGGACAAACCCCTACACGGAGCGTACCACCGAAACATAACTGAAGTGGCTGATATCAAGAAATCTTACCAATGGCTGGAGAGGGCTGGTCTTAAGGACCAGGCCTTGAGCACCCGAGCAATAGAGGCCCAGACCACACCAGACAAGACCCAAGGTGTAGGCTGTGCAAAGAGCCTGAGACAGTCCAGCACATAACTGCAGGGTGTAAGATGCTGGCAGGGAAAGCGTACATGGAGCGACATAACCAAGTAGCGGGCATAGTGTACAGAAACATCTGTGCAGAGTACGGGCTGGAAACCCCAGGATCAAGGTGGGAAACGCCCCCAATGGTCGTGGAGAATGAGCAGGCCAAGATCTTATGGGACTTCCAAATACAGACTGACAGAATGGTGATAGCGAACCAACCAGACAGCGCAATACTTGTAGCATTATTGTCACAGATACAGATATTGTCACATATACAGATAAACTCCATTTGATGAGTGTTAAGCTGATAGACACAATTAAAACAAGGACAAATCTACATTGGTGTCCAGCTGTATGGAGGATTACAGTGTGAAGTTTAATAGATCTAGTAATCATGCACTGACCTCAGCCTGGACTATAACCTCGCTGGGTCAATGATCACCGACATCATGGCGACTTCTAGTTTTTTTTTAACTAAGACTATGGCAGTTGGACTAGATACCACATGTAGAGCATGGTCTTCTTTGAGAATCAGTGGCCTACATATGTCCTTTTCAAATCATGTGTGCTTAATGATGCTATTCTTTTTATGCCATGAGAAGCGTCTAATGTGACAGCACAGAGAAAAAGAGTCTGTCACCTATCTCCCTCTCCAAGAACAGAAATGGTACAGTGAATATGCATTACTTCCGGTGAGAATTGAATACTGGTATGATTGTATGAGGCTGTATGTATCTTATATGTAGGTCACTAAGTGAACTTTCCTGTGATGGTAAATTTTGAGAGGCTGTAGGCACAAAAAAGTGGCCGTGGATATTATAATAAGGTATCGATACATGAGCATTACTTCCCTAAAGATAGCATTCAGTTCAATTCAGTTGAACAATAAAATAAATAATATGAAGAAGTCTTATGTACCCAAGTATGTTTTGACAGTTCCAGTTATGCTTTATAATTCTTACTGTCTGTGTTAAAGTGCCTGGTCATGATGTAAAGTATACATGAAAATACAGATATGCAGATTGTCCAAATCAATCAATCAATCAAAACTTTATTTATAGAGTGCTTTTCATACAAAAATGCAACACAAAGCGCTTTACAGTGATATCACTAATATATCAAATAATATTGTAATTGTTTTGGACATGTATGCAAAACTTTAATATCAAATATGTCATTAATAATTAAAAATGCTGCAAGGACCTGATAAAAAAATAAATAACATATTTTGCAAAATTGTAAATAAGGGTATAAAGTGCTATTTCAGCACTTTCAAGGGTAGCTTTACAATCAATTCACATTTAAAAGCTCCTTCAACTTTTATGTTTTGATATATTTTTGTTGGACTAACATAACATTGTCTGAATATCGTTAGAGATGCACCGGCCCAGCTTTTTACAAATATAAAATACAAATACAAATATGAACTGTAAAGACAAAACTGCGCCAAATGTCTTATGTAGCTGTTATTTATCTCTCAAGTAAATACAGAAGTTTTGTGTAAATACTTCAATAATTCAAACATTCTGAGAGTTTCTGGGCCGACTACAACCAGTAAATTATCTTATGATATCAATTTATATGTCCAACCAGAATAACAGCTGAACAGATATTTGGTAGCTGATATCTGATCTAGCAAATCTTTCAGTATCGGTCCAGATATCCCATACCAGTACCAGATGAGTGCATCTCTAAATATCATTATATTGTTCTATATGGAGGTGCTCATTTTTGTCAGTATCACCCACGCCTACATGAAAACAGTGAGCCTCTATACTGCCACTTAAACTCTCATAGGTAATGGCTGCAAAGAGCATATATTATCTGCTGTGAGAATTCTTTACTTAGGCTTGGCTCATATTAGTATTTCCTCTGGCTATTCATCTGTTTGCCGCATATCGAATAGCCACTTCCTCTATAAATTGAATTAATAAATCATTACACTGATTTAGGCCTTAACCTGTTTCTAAACTCTTGAGCTCCTGACAGTGTAATTTCAGAGCATTTCCTCTCTGTCATGTCTGCTCCCTTTGACTAATGGTGCCAGCAGCAGGTTGCATGTCTGGAACAACAACCGCGATCTGGACAGGTTCCCAGACTCAATAGTTGGTGGCCTCCATTAGCTCTAATAAGCAAAGCTACAGCCAAAAAAACACAACGCAAAGTGCCCAAAATAAAGCACATAAGACTGAGGTGTACATGTAATGAGCAGCACTGTAAACACTATCTCCGGTGTACAGTAAAATCTGATTAGTCCCTTGAGTAGATCCACATTCTATTAGTCCTTGAAAGTTTTATTGGCATTTAGAGCTAAATATTTCTCTTAGGAGCCTATTTATTTTCATTAGGCTGTGCTGCCATGGGGAAGTGTTTATTCTCTGGTGATGCCCGTGTGCATAATACCTTGTCACCTTGGCAGTAGTAATAAAACAGCCCATGGGCACAGCACAGGGTGGGGCTAACTCTAGTTGGACTCTCGGTCATTAAAGCACATTTGTTTTAGGTGGTCAGTATTTAGGGAGTGCTGAGAAAGGACTTGTTTGACCTACCTTAGAAAAGCTACACAGCAAAAAGTGGAGTGTTAAGAATGACTCTTACAGAATCGATTTAAAAATGTTCTCAGGGTTTTTATGAGTCCAATCTGTTCTAGAGTTAATTTAACATTTGGAAATGTTAATTAAGTAACACTGGACCAAAGTTCCTGTTTAACTCTGAAATTAACATTTGCAGAGTAAACGGATAACAAAGCCAAATAATGAAGGCCTCTGTCTTGCATTATATATACAATAATATAGTGTACTAGTATATTATTTTTACGTATTTATTTATTTGAAAAGGGACAATGCACATTAATCAACATCAAAACAATGTAAATGTGCCCGAGTTAGCTGATAAGAGCTAATTTGCATTGGTAGTCCCTTTGCCAGATATCAAAAAGGCATCCTACATGAAAATACACTTAAAAAGTTACACATTAAAAATTACATAAATATACAATAACATTACAAAAATACAATAAAAGTTTTCGTGTTGACACATTTGCGTTTCTAAAAGCCACTTTTTAGCATTCTTTTTATGTTCTGATGGCTTCAGGCACAGAGTTCCACTGATGGGACGCTCTGACGGAGAAAAGAGACTGACCAAATACAGATTTTCTATGAGGAATACAGTTTATGAATATCACATATTATTATAATAATTATGATCAACTGTAGCCTATAAAAAAATATAATTTCTTATATAATCTGCGACCCCCGACCAACACTGATTTTATAACTTCTCCCCCTGCTCCAATTGAAGTTGGAAATGTTAATTAACACTGGACCAAAGTTCTTATTTAACCCCGAAATTAGGAGTTATATTAATGTTTGGAGTGTACACTTTGTAGGGTTATCACACAGAGGTGTTTTATTTTTACACTTTATTTTAGTTAATTTAAAATTAAAATATGTACAAAACTGGTTCAAATTGGTCTTTTCTCATGGGAGTTTGAAGTGGTGGGTGGGAGGTGCCAAAATAACACTAAGGGATGTTGAATTAACATTAGTGGAAGTTAAATGAACTTCAACCATATCAACTCTGGAAAATAACCCCAACTCGAACTCCCATTCAACTTTCAAATAGTTAAAATAACACTTTTTGTGTTAAAAACAACTCAACAATTTTAACCCTCCAGTTTTTGCTGTCTACTGTCAATTGACTGAATCTCATGTTGTCACTGAGACCATTGCCATAGTTCGTAGAGATAATCACAGGACCAAGACAAAATCTGGAGAAAACAGATAGAGTTACAATAAAAGTGAAGATAAGATAAAGTTAATTTTCAATGGTCACAATTAGCTAATTAATTAAAATAATATAATGTCTTATGTAATATGAGCCCTTTAAACTGGATATTTCCGCAGTTGATATTTTAGGTTTTAGTCAGGCGTTAACGCACGTAGTGAAATGTGCGATCTTGACAGACAAATTTAGATATTGCCGTGGACACCTTTCAGCTGGGGACACCTTTCCAGAGCTTAAGCCAGTATCTGAGTGACATGCAGGCTTGAATCATGAATTACCAAGCACACTGAAAAAATGGTTTGAGAGGGGTTGCTCAAATTGCAAACACAAATTTGACAACAATAACTTGACTTTTTCTCTTTCCAGCATGTTTAAATCTTACAAAGGTTGCTTGACTGTGGCCAATGTTAGACCAGCATGTTTTAATCAGGCTGAGGAAACATGACGTTGTTATAATCTCTGTTGAAGTTCCTCCCTCTGGAAATGCCCTCCCCAAAACTTTGGGAGGGAAAAGTCAAATGTAGCAGAACACACGACATTTACAGGAGCAGAGGACACACTCAGGACACAGTTACAGGAGCAGAGGATTCAGTCAGGACACAGTTACAGGAGCAGAGGACACACTCAGGACACAGTTACAGGAGCAGAGGACACACTCAGGACACAGTTACAGGAGGACAGGACACACTCAGGACACAGTTACAGGAGGAGAGGACACACTCAGGACACAGTTACAGGAACACAGGACACACTCAGGACACAGTTACAGGATGAGAGGACACACTCAGGACACAATTACAGGAACAGAGGACACACTCAGGACACAGTCACAGGAGGAGAGGACACACTGAAGACACAGTCACAGGAGCAGAGGACACACTCAGGACACAGTTACAGGAGCAGAGGACACACTCAGGACAGTTACAGGAACACAGGACACGCTCAGGACACAGTCACAGGAGCAGAGGACACACTCAGGACACAGTTACAGGAGCAGAGGACACACTCAGGACACAGTTACAGGAACAGAGGACACACTCAGGACACAGATACAGGAGGAGAGGACACACTCAGGACACAGTTACAGGAGCAGAGGACACACTCAGGACACAGTTACAGGAGCAGAGGACACACTCAGGACACAGTGACAGGAGGAGAGGACACACTCAGGACACAGTTACAGGAGGAGAGGACACACTCAAGACATAGTTACAGGAAAAGAGGACACACTTAGGACACAGTTACAGGAGGAGAGGACACACTCAGGAGACAGTTACAGGAGCAGAGGACACACTCAGGACACAGTTACAGGAACACAGGACACACTCAGGACACAGTGACAGGAGCAGAGGACACACTCAGGACACAATTACAGGAACAGAGGACACACTCAGGACACAGTCACAGGAGGAGAGGACACACTCAGGACACAGTCACAAGAGGAGAGGACACACTCAGGACACAGTTACAGGAGGAGAGAACACACTCAGGACACAGTCACAGGAACAGAGGGCACACTCAGGACACAGTTACAGGAACACAGGACACACTCAGGACACAGTTACAGAGCAGAGGACACACTCTGGACACAGTTACAGGAGCAGAGGACACACTCAGGACACAGTTACAGTAACAGAGGACACACTTAGGACATAGTTACAGGAACAGAGGACACACTCAGGACACAGTTACAGAAACAGAGGACACAGTTACAGGAACACAGGACACACTCAGGACACAGTTACAGGAGCAGAGGACATACTCAGGACACAGTTACAGGAGCAGAGGACACACTCAGGACACAGTCACAAGAACAGAAGACACACTCAGGACAGTCAGAAGAACAGAGGACACACTCAGGACACAGTTACAGGAGCAGAGGACACACTCAGGACACAATTACAGGAACAGAGGACACACTCAGGACACAATTACAGGAGCAGAGGACACACTCAGGACACAGTTACAGGAGCAGAGGACACACTCAGGACACAGTCACAGGAGGAGAGGACACACTCAGGACACAGTTACAGAAGGAGAGGACACACTCAGGACACAGTTACAGGAACAGAGGACACACTCAGGACACAGATACAGGAAGAGAGGACACACTCAGGACACAGTTACAAGAACAGAGGACACACTCAGGACACAGTCACAAGAACAGAAGACACACTCAGGACAGTCAGAAGAACAGAGGACACACTCAGGACACAGTTACAGGAGCAGAGGACACACTCAGGACACAATTACAGGAACAGAGGACACACTCAGGACACAATTACAGGAGCAGAGGACACACTCAGGACACAGTTACAGGAGCAGAGGACACACTCAGGACACAGTCACAGGAGGAGAGGACACACTCAGGACACAGTTACAGGAGGAGAGGACACACTCAGGACACAGTTACAGGAAAAGAGGACACACTCAGGACACAGATACAGGAGGAGAGGACACACTAAGGACACAGTTACAAGAACAGAGGACACACTCAGGACACAGTTACAGGAGCAGAGGCCACACTCAGGACACAGTTACAGGAACAGAGGACACACTCAGGACACAGTGACAGGAGCAGAGGACACACTCAGGACACAGTTACAAGAACAGAGGACACACTCAGGACACAGTGACAGGAGCAGAGGACACACTCAGGACACAAATACAGGAACAGAGGACACACTCAGGACACAGTCACAGGAGGAGAGGACACACTCAGGACACAGTTACAGGAGGAGAGGACACACTCAGGACACAGTCACAGGAACAGAGGATACAGTTACAGGAACAGAGGACACACTCAGGACACAGTTACAGGAACACAGGACACACTCAGGACACAGTCACAGGAGGAGAGGACACACTCAGGACACAGTTACAGGAAGAGAGGACACACTCAGGACACAGTTACAGGAGGAGAGGACACACTCAGGAGACAGTTACAGGAGCAGAGGACACACTCAGGACACAGTTACAGGAACACAGGACACACTCAGGACACAGTGACAGGAGCAGAGGACACACTCAGGACACAATTACAGGAACAGAGGACACACTCAGGACACAGTCACAGGAGGAGAGGACACACTCAGGACACAGTCACAAGAGGAGAGGACACACTCAGGACACAGTTACAGGAGGAGAGAACACACTCAGGACACAGTCACAGGAACAGAGGGCACACTCAGGACACAGTTACAGGAACACAGGACACACTCAGGACACAGTTACAGAGCAGAGGACACACTCTGGACACAGTTACAGGAGCAGAGGACACACTCAGGACACAGTTACAGTAACAGAGGACACACTTAGGACATAGTTACAGGAACAGAGGACACACTCAGGACACAGTTACAGAAACAGAGGACACAGTTACAGGAACACAGGACACACTCAGGACACAGTTACAGGAGCAGAGGACATACTCAGGACACAGTTACAGGAGCAGAGGACACACTCAGGACACAGTCACAGGAACAGAGGACACACTCAGGACAGTCAGAAGAACAGAGGACACACTCAGGACACAGTTACAGGAGCAGAGGACACACTCAGGACACAATTACAGGAACAGAGGACACACTCAGGACACAATTACAGGAGCAGAGGACACACTCAGGACACAGTTACAGGAGCAGAGGACACACTCAGGACACAGTCACAGGAGGAGAGGACACACTCAGGACACAGTTACAGAAGGAGAGGACACACTCAGGACACAGTTACAGGAACAGAGGACACACTCAGGACACAGATACAGGAAGAGAGGACACACTCAGGACACAGTTACAAGAACAGAGGACACACTCAGGACACAGTCACAAGAACAGAAGACACACTCAGGACAGTCAGAAGAACAGAGGACACACTCAGGACACAGTTACAGGAGCAGAGGACACACTCAGGACACAATTACAGGAACAGAGGACACACTCAGGACACAATTACAGGAGCAGAGGACACACTCAGGACACAGTTACAGGAGCAGAGGACACACTCAGGACACAGTCACAGGAGGAGAGGACACACTCAGGACACAGTTACAGGAGGAGAGGACACACTCAGGACACAGTTACAGGAACAGAGGACACACTCAGGACACAGATACAGGAGGAGAGGACACACTCAGGACACAGTTACAAGAACAGAGGACACACTCAGGACACAGTTACAGGAGCAGAGGCCACACTCAGGACACAGTTACAGGAACAGAGGACACACTCAGGACACAGTGACAGGAGCAGAGGACACACTCAGGACACAGTTACAAGAACAGAGGACACACTCAGGACACAGTGACAGGAGCAGAGGACACACTCAGGACACAAATACAGGAACAGAGGACACACTCAGGACACAGTCACAGGAGGAGAGGACACACTCAGGACACAGTTACAGGAGGAGAGGACACACTCAGGACACAGTCACAGGAACAGAGGATACAGTTACAGGAACAGAGGACACACTCAGGACACAGTTACAGGAGGAGAGGACACACTCAGGACACAGTTACAGGAGGAGAGGACACACTCAGGACACAGTCACAGGAGCAGAGGACACACTCAGGAGACACAGTTACAGGAGCAGAGGACACACTCAGGACAGTTACCGGAATACAGGACATGCTCAGGACACAGTCACAGGAGCAGAGGACACACTCAGGACACAGTTACAGGAGCAGAGGACACACTCAGGACACAGTTACAGGAACAGAGGACACACTCAGGACACAGATACAGGAACAGAGGACACACTCAGGACACAGTCACAGGAGGAGAGGACACACTCAGGACACAGTTACAGGAGGAGAGGACACACTCAGGACAGTTACAGGAACACAGGACACACTCAGGACACAGTTACAGGAGGAGAGGACACACTCAGGACACAGTTACAGGAGGAGAGGACACACTCAGGACAGTTACAGGAACACAGGACACGCTCAGGACACAGTTACAGGAGCAGAGGACACGCTCAGGACACAGTTACAGGAGCAGAGGACACACTGAGGACACAGTCACAGGAGCAGAGGACACACTCAGGACAGAGTTACAGGAGCAGAGGACACACTCAGGACAGTTACAGGAACACAGGACACGCTCAGGACACAGTTACAGGAGCAGAGGACACACTGAGGACACAGTCACAGAAGCAGAAGACACACTCAGGACACAGTTACAGGAGCAGAGGACACACTCAGGACAGTTACAGGAACACAGGACATGCTCAGGACACAGTCACAGGAACAGAGGACACACTCAGGACACAGTTACAGGAGCAGAAGACACACTCAGGACACAGTTACAGGAACAAAGGACACACTCAGGACACAGATACAGGAGGAGAGGACACACTCAGGACACAGGTACAGGAGCAGAGGACACACTCAGAACACAGTTACAGGAACACAGGACACACTCAGGACACAGTGACAGGAGCAGAGGACACACTCAGGACACAATTACAGGAACAGAGGACACACTCAGGACACAGTCACAGGAGGAGAGGACACACTCAGGACACAGTCACAGGAGGAGAGGACACACTCAGGACACAGTTTCAGGAGGAGAGGACACACTCAGGACACAGTCACAGGAACAGAGGACACACTCAGGACACAGTTACAGGAACAGAGGACACACTCAGGACACAGTTACAGGAGGAGAGGACACACTCAGGACACAGTTAAAGGAGGAGAGAACACACTCAGGACACAGTCACAGGAGCAGAGGACACACTCAGGAGACACAGTTACAGGAGCAGAGGACACACTCAGTACACAGTTACAGGAGGAGAGGACACACTCAGGACATAGTTACAGGAACAGAGGACACACTTAGGACACAGTTACAGGAGGAGAGGACACACTCAGGACACAGTTACAGGAGGAGAGGACACACTCAGGACACAGTTACAGGAACACAGGACACACTCAGGACACAGATACAGGAGGAGAGGCCACACTCAGGACACAGTTACAGGAGCAGAGGACACACTCAGTACACAGTTACAGGAGCAGAGGACACACTCAGGACACAGTTACAGGACGAGAGGACACACTCAGGACACAGTTACAGGAGGAGAGGACACACTCAGGACATAGTTACAGGAACAGAGGACACACTTAGGACACAGTTACAGGAGGAGAGGACACACTCAGGACACAGTTACAGGAGGAGAGGACACACTCAGGACACAGTTACAAGAACACAGGACACACTCAGGACACAGTGACAGGAGCAGAGGACACACTCAGGACACAATTACAGGAACAGAGGACACACTGAGGACACAGTCACAGGAGCAGAGGACACACTCAGGACACAGTTACAGAAGCAGAGGACACACTCAGGACAGTTACAGGAACACAGGACACGCTCAGGACACAGTCACAGGAGCAGAGGACACACTCAGGACACAGTTACAGGAGCAGAGGACACACTCAGGACACAGTTACAGGAGGAGAGGACACACTCAGTACACAGTTACAGGAGGAGAAGACACACTCAGGACATAGTTACAGGAACAGAGGACACACTTAGGACACAGTTACAAGAGGAGAGGACACACTCAAGAGACAGTTACAGGAGCAGAGGACACACTCAGGACACAGTTACAGGAACACAGGACACACTCAGGACACAGTGACAGGAGCAGAGGAAACACTCAGGACACAATTACAGGAACAGAGGACACACTCAGGACACAGTCACAGGAGGAGAGGACACACTCAGGACACAGTCACAAGAGGAGAGGACACACTCAGGACACAGTTACAGGAGGAGAGGACACACTCAGGACACAGTCACAGGAACAGAGGGCACACTCAGGACACAGTTACAGGAACACAGGACACACTCAGGACACAGTTACAGAGCAGAGGACACACTCTGGACACAGTTACAGGAGCAGAGGACACACTCAGGACACAGTTACAGTAACAGAGGACACACTTAGGACATAGTTACAGGAACAGAGGACACA
Source organism: Odontamblyopus lacepedii (assembly GCA_034769755.1). NCBI lineage: Eukaryota > Metazoa > Chordata > Actinopteri > Gobiiformes > Gobiidae > Odontamblyopus > Odontamblyopus lacepedii. The sequence continues at coordinate 17,431,783 of CM068344.1, read as the reverse complement.
CTCAGGACACAGTTACAGAAACAGAGGACACAGTTACAGGAACACAGGACACACTCAGGACACAGTTACAGGAGCAGAGGACACACTCAGGACACAGTTACAGGAGCAGAGGACACACTCAGGACACAGTCACAAGAACAGAGGACACACTCAGGACAGTCAGAAGAACAGAGGACACACTCAGGACACAGTTACAGGAGCAGAGGACACACTCAGGACACAGTTACAGGAACAGAGGACACACTCAGGACACAGATACAGGAGCAGAGGACACACTCAGGACACAGTTACAGGAGCAGAGGACACACTCAGGACACAGTCACAGGAGGAGAGGACACACTCAGGACACAGTTACAGGAGGAGAGGACACACTCAGGACACAGTTACAGGAACAGAGGACACACTCAGGACACAGATACAGGAGGAGAGGACACACTCAGGACACAGTTAAAAGAACAGAGGACACACTCAGGACACAGTTACAGGAGCAGAGGCCACACTCAGGACACAGTTACAGGAACAGAGGACACACTCAGGACACAGTGAAAGGAGCAGAGGACACACTCAGGACACAGTTACAAGAACAGAGGACACACTCAGGACACAGTGACAGGAGCAGAGGACACACTCAGGACACAAATACAGGAACAGAGGACACACTCAGGACACAGTCACAGGAGGAGAGGACACACTCAGGACACAGTCACAGGAACAGAAGACACACTCAGGACACAGTTACAGGAACAGAGGACACACTCAGGACACAGTTACAGGAGGAGAGGACACACTCAGGACACAGTTACAGGAGGAGAGGACACATTCAGGACACAGTCACAGGAGCAGAGGACACACTCAGGACACAGTTACAGGAGCAGAGGACACACTCAGGACACAGTCACAGGAACAGAGGACACACTCAGGACACCAGTCACAGGAACAGAGGACACACTCAGGACACAGTTACAGGAACAGAGGACACACTCAGGACACAGTTACAGGAGGAGAGGACACACTCAGGACAGTTACAGGAACACAGGACACGCTCAGGACACAGTTACAGGAGCAGAGGACACACTCAGGACACAGTCAAAGGAGGAGAGGACACACTCAGGACACAGTCACAGGAACAGAGGACACATTCAGGACACAGTTACAGGAACAGAGGACACACTCAGGACACAGTCACAGGAACAGAGGACACACACAGGACACAGTCACAGAAGCAGAGGACACACTCAGGACACAGTTACAAGAGCAGAGGACACACTCAGGACACAGTCACAGGAGGAGAGGACACACTCAGGACACAGTCACAGGAACAGAGGACACACTCAGGACACAGTTACAGGAACAGAGGACATACTCAGGACACAGTTACAGGAGGAGAGGACACACTCAGGACACAGTTACAGGAACAGAGGACACACTCAGGACACAGTCAAAGGAAAAGAGGACACACTCAGGACACAGTTACAGGAGGAGAGGACACACTCAGGACACAGTCACAGGAACAGAGGACACACTCAGGACACAGTCACAGGAACAGAGGACACACTCAGGACACAGTTACAGGAGGAGAGGACACACTCAGGACACAGTTACAGGAGGAGAGGACACACTCAGGACACAGTAACAGGAGCAGAGGACACACTCAGGACACAGTTACAGGAGCAGAGGACACACTCAGGACACAGTTACAGGAACAGAGGACACACTCAGGACACAGTCACAGGAACAGAGGACACACTCAGGACACAGTCACAGAAGCAGAGGACACACTCAGGACACAGTTACAGGAGCAGAGGACACACTCAGGACACAGTCACAGGAGGAGAGGACACACTCAGGACACAGTCACAGGAAGAGAGGACACACTCAGGACACAGTTACAGGAACAGAGGACACACTCAGGACACAGTTACAGGAGGAGAGGACACACTCAGGACACAGTTACAGGAACAGAGGACACACTCAGGACACAGTCAAAGGAGGAGAGGACACACTCAGGACACAGTTACAGGAGGAGAGGACACACTCAGGACACAGTCACAGGAACAGAGGACACACTCAGGACACAGTCACAGGAACAGAGGACACACTCAGGACACAGTTACAGGAGGAGAGGACACACTCAGGACACAGTTACAGGAGGAGAGGACACACTCAGGACACAGTCACAGGAGCAGAGGACACACTCAGGACACAGTTACAGGAGCAGAGGACACACTCAGGACACAGTCACAGGAACAGAGGACACACTCAGGACACAGTTACAGGAACAGAGGAAACACTCAGGACAGTTACAGGAGGAGAGGACACACTCAGGACAGTTACAGGAACACAGGACACGCTCAGGACACAGTTACAGGAGCAGAGGACACACTCAGGACACAGTTACAGGAGCAGAGGACACACTCAGGACAGTTACAGGAACACAGGACACGCTCAGGACACAGTTACAGGAGCAGAGGACACACTGAGGACACAGTCACAGGAGCAGAGGACACACTCAGGACACAGTTACAGGAGCAGAGGACACACTCAGGACAGTTACAGGAACACAGGACACGCTCAGGACACAGTTACAGGAGCAGAGGACACACTGAGGACACAGTTACAGGAGCAGAGGACACACTCAGTACACAGTTACAGGAGCAGAGGACACACTCAGGACACAGTTACAGGACGAGAGGACACACTCAGGACACAGTTACAGGAGGAGAGGACACACTCAGGACATAGTTACAGGAACAGAGGACACACTTAGGACACAGTTACAGGAGGAGAGGACACACTCAGGACACAGTTACAGGAGGAGAGGACACACCCAGGACACAGTTACAGGAACACAGGACACACTCAGGACACAGTGACAGGAGCAGAGGACACACTCAGGACACAATTACAGGAACAGAGGACACACTGAGGACACAGTCACAGGAGCAGAGGACACACTCAGGACACAGTTACAGAAGCAGAGGACACACTCAGGACAATTACAGGAACACAGGACACGCTCAGGACACAGTCACAGGAGCAGAGGACACACTCAGGACACAGTTACAGGAGCAGAGAACACACTCAGGACACAGTTACAGGAACAGAGGACACACTCAGGACACAGATACAGGAGGAGAGGACACAGTCAGGACACAGTTACAGGAGCAGAGGACACACTCAGGACACAGTTACAGGAGCAGAGGACACACTCAGGACACAGTTACAGGAGGAGAGGACACACTCAGTACACAGTTACAGGAGGAGAGGACACACTCAGGACATAGTTACAGGAACAGAGGACACACTTAGGACACAGTTACAGGAGGAGAGGACACACTCAGGAGACAGTTACAGGAGCAGAGGACACACTCAGGACACAGTTACAGGAACACAGGACACACTCAGGACACAGTGACAGGAGCAGAGGACACACTCAGGACACAGTCACAAGAGGAGAGGACACACTCAGGACACAGTTACAGGAGGAGAGGACACACTCAGGACACAGTCACAGGAACAGAGGGCACACTCAGGACACAGTTACAGGAACACAGGACACACTCAGGACACAGTTACAGAGCAGAGGACACACTCTGGACACAGTTACAGGAGCAGAGGACACACTCAGGACACAGTTACAGTAACAGAGGACACACTTAGGACATAGTTACAGGAACAGAGGACACACTCAGGACACAGTTACAGAAACAGAGGACACAGTTACAGGAACACAGGACACACTCAGGACACAGTTACAGGAGCAGAGGACACACTCAGGACACAGTTACAGGAGCAGAGGACACACTCAGGACACAGTCACAAGAACAGAGGACACACTCAGGACAGTCATAAGAACAGAGGACACACTCAGGACACAGTTACAGGAGCAGAGGACACACTCAGGACACAATTACAGGAACAGAGGACACACTCAGGACACAGTTGCAGGAGCAGAGGACACACTCAGGACACAGTTACAGGAGCAGAGGACACACTCAGGACACAGTCACAGGAGGAGAGGACACACTCAGGACACAGTTACAGGAGGAAAGGACACACTCAGGACACAGTTACAGGAACAGAGGACACACTCAGGACACAGATACAGGAGGAGAGGACACACTCAGGACACAGTTACAGGAGCAGAGGACACACTCAGGACACAGTTACAGGAGCAGAGGCCACACTCAGGACACAGTTACAGAAGGAGAGGACACACTCAGGACACAGTTACAGGAGGAGAGGACACACTCAGGACATAGTTACAGGAACAGAGGACACACTTAGGATACAGTTACAGGAGGAGAGGACACACTCAGGACACAGTTACAGGAGGAGAGGACACACTCAGGACACAGTTACAGGAACACAGGACACACTCAGGACACAGTTACAGGAACAGAGGACACACGCAGGACACAGTTACAGGAGGAGAGGACACACTCAGGACACAGTTACAGGAACAGAGGACACACTCAGGACACAGTTACAGGAGGAGAGGACACACTCAGGACAGTTACAGGAACACAGGACACGCTCAGGACACAGTTACAGGAGCAGAGGACACACTCAGGACACAGTCAAAGGAGGAGAGGACACACTCAGGACACAGTCACAGGAACAGAGGACACATTCAGGACACAGTTACAAGAACAGAGGACACACTCAGGACACAGTCACAGGAACAGAGGACACACTCAGGACACAGTCACAGAAGCAGAGGACACACTCAGGATACAGTTACAAGAGCAGAGGACACACTCAGGACACAGTCAAAGGAGGAGAGGACACACTCAGGACACAGTCAAAGGAGGAGAGGACCCACTCAGGACACAGTTACAGGAGGAGAGGACACACTCAGGACACAGTCACAGGAACAGAGGACACACTCAGGACACAGTCACAGGAACAGAGGACACACTCAGGACACAGTTACAGGAGGAGAGGACACACTCAGGACACAGTTACAGGAGGAGAGGACACACTCAGGACACAGTCACAGGAGCAGAGGACACACTCAGGACACAGTTACAGGAGCAGAGGACACACTCAGGACACAGTTACAGGAACAGAGGACACACTCAGGACACAGTCACAGGAACAGAGGACACACTCAGGACACAGTCACAGAAGCAGAGGACACACTCAGGACACAGTTACAGGAGCAGAGGACACACTCAGGACACAGTCACAGGAGGAGAGGACACACTCAGGACACAGTCACAGGAACAGAGGACACACTCAGGACACAGTTACAGGAACAGAGGACACACTCAGGACACAGTTACAGGAGCAGAGGACACACTCAGGACACAGTTACAGGAACAGAGGACACACTCAGGACACAGTCAAAGGAGGAGAGGACACACTCAGGACACAGTTACAGGAGGAGAGGACACACTCAGGACACAGTCACAGGAACAGAGGACACACTCAGGACACAGTCACAGGAACAGAGGACACACTCAGGACACAGTTACAGGAGCAGAGGACACACTCAGGACACAGTCACAGGAGGAGAGGACACACTCAGGACACAGTCACAGGAGCAGAGGACACACTCAGGACACAGTTACAGGAGCAGAGGACACACTCAGGACACAGTCACAGGGGCAGAGGACACACTCAGGACACAGTCACAGGAACAGAGGACACACTCAGGACACAGTTACAGGAGGAGAGGACACACTCAGGACAGTTACAGGAACACAGGACACACTCAGGACACAGTTACAGGAGCAGAGGACACACTCAGGACACAGTTACAGGAGCAGAGGACACACTCAGGACAGTTACAGGAACACAGGACACACTCAGGACACAGTTACAGGAGGAGAGGACACACTCAGGACACAGTCACAGGAGCAGAGGACACACTCAGGACACAGTTACAGGAGCAGAGGACACACTCAGGACAGTTACAGGAACACAGGACACGCTCAGGACACAGTTACAGGAGCAGAGGACACACTGAGGACACAGTCACAGGAGCAGAGGACACACTCAGGACACAGTTACAGGAGCAGAGGACACACTCAGGACAGTTACAGGAACACAGGACACGCTCAGGACACAGTCACAGGAGCAGAGGACACACTCAGGACACAGTCACAGGAACAGAGGACACACTCAGGACAGTTACAGGAACACAGGACATGCTCAGGACACAGTCACAAGAGCAGAGGACACACTCAGGACACAGTTACAGGAGCAGAGGACGCACTCAGGACACAGTTACAAGAACAGAGGACACACTCAGGACACAGTGACAGGAGCAGAGGACACACTCAGGACACAAATACAGGAGCAGAGGACACACTCAGGAGACACAGTTACAGGAGCAGAGGACACACTCAGGACAGTTACCGGAATACAGGACATGCTCAGGACACAGTCACAGGAGCAGAGGACACACTCAGGACACAGTTACAGGAGCAGAGGACACACTCAGGACACAGTTACAGGAACAGAGGACACACTCAGGACACAGATACAGGAACAGAGGACACACTCAGGACACAGTCACAGGAGGAGAGGACACACTCAGGACACAGTTACAGGAGCAGAGGACACACTCAGGACAGTTACAGGAACACAGGACACACTCAGGACACAGTTACAGGAGGAGAGGACACACTCAGGACACAGTTACAGGAGGAGAGGACACACTCAGGACAGTTACAGGAACACAGGACACGCTCAGGACACAGTTACAGGAGCAGAGGACACGCTCAGGACACAGTTACAGGAGCAGAGGACACACTGAGGACACAGTCACAGGAGCAGAGGACACACTCAGGACACAGTTACAGGAGCAGAGGACACACTCAGGACAGTTACAGGAACACAGGACACGCTCAGGACACAGTTACAGGAGCAGAGGACACACTGAGGACACAGTCACAGGAGCAGAGGACACACTCAGGACACAGTTACAGGAGCAGAGGACACACTCAGGACAGTTACAGGAACACAGGACACGCTCAGGACACAGTCACAGGAGCAGAGGACACACTCAGGACACAGTTACAGGAGCAGAGGACACACTCAGGACACAGTTACAGGAACAGAGGACACACTCAGGACACAGTTACAGGAGGAGAGGACACACTCAGGACACAGTTACAGGAACAGAGGACACACTCAGGACACAGTTACAGGAGGAGAGGACACACTCAGGACACAGTTACAGGAGCAGAGGACACACTCAGGACATAATTACAGGAGGAAAGGACACGCCCAGGACACAGTTACAGGAGCAGAGGACACACTGAGGACACAGTCACAGGAGCAGAGGACACACTCAGGACACAGTTACAGGAGCAGAGGACACACTCAGGACAGTTACAGGAACACAGGACACGCTCAGGACACAGTTACAGGAGCAGAGGACACACTGAGGACACAGTCACAGGAGCAGAGGACACACTCAGGACACATTTACAGGAGCAGAGGACACACTCAGGACAGTTACAGGAACACAGGACACGCTCAGGACACAGTCACAGGAGCAGAGGACACACTCAGGACACAGTTACAGGAGCAGAGGACACACTCAGGACACAGTTACAGGAACAGAGGACACACTCAGGACACAGATACAGGAGGAGAGGACACACTCAGAACACAGGTACAGGAGGAGAGGACACACTCAGGACACAGTTACAGGAGGAGAGGACACACTCAGGACATAGTTACAGGAACAGAGGACACACTTAGGACACAGTTACAGGAGGAGAGGACACACTCAGGACACAGTTACAGGAGGAGAGGACACACTCAGGACACAGTTACAGGAACACAGGACACACTCAGGACACAGTTACAGGAGCAGAGGACACACTCAGGACACAGTTACAGGAACAGAGGACACACTCAGGACACAGTCACAGGAGGAGAGGACACACTCAGGACACAGTCACAGGAGGAGAGGACACACTCAGGACACAGTTACAGGAGGAGAGGACACACTCAGGACACAGTCACAGGAACAGAGGACACACTCAGGACACAGTTACAGGAACAGAGGACACACTCAGGACACAGTTACAGGAGGAGAGGACACACTCAGGACACAGTTACAGGAGGAGAGGACACACTCAGGACACAGTCACAGGAGCAGAGGACACACTCAGGAGACACAGTTACAGGAGCAGAGGACACACTCAGGACAGTTACAGGAACACAGGACATGCTCAGGACACAGTCACAGGAGCAGAGGACACACTCAGGACACAGTTACAGGAGCAGAGGACACACTCAGGACACAGTTACAGGAGGAGAGGACACACTCAGGACACAGTTACAGGAACAGAGGACACACTCAGGACACAGTCACAGAAGCAGAGGACACACTCAGGACACAGTTACAGGAGCAGAGGACACACTCAGGACACAGTCACAGGAGGAGAGGACACACTCAGGACACAGTCACAGGAACAGAGGACACACTCAGGACACAGTTACAGGAACAGAGGACACACTCAGGACACAGTCACAGGAACAGAGGACACACTCAGGACACAGTCACAGAAGCAGAGGACACAGTTACAGGAGCAGAGGACACACTCAGGACACAGTCACAAGTACAGAGGACACACTCAGGACACAGTTACAGGAACAGAGGACACACTCAGGACACAGTTACCGGAGGAGAGGACACACTCAGGACACAGTTACAGGAACAGAGGACACACTCAGGACACAGTCACAGGAGGAGAGGACACACTCAGGACACAGTTACAGGAGGAGAGGACACACTCAGGACACAGTTACAGGAGGAGAGGACACACTCAGGACACAGTCACAGGAACAGAGGACACACTCAGGACACAGTTACAGGAACAGAGGACAGACTCAGGACACAGTTACAGGAGGAGAGGACAAACTCAGGACACAGTTACAGGAGGAGAGGACACACTCAGGACACAGTCACAGGAGCAGAGGACACACTCAGGACACAGTTACAGGAGCACAGGACGCACTCAGGACACAGTTACAGGAACAGAGGACACACTCAGGACACAGTGACAGGAGCAGAGGACACACTCAGGACACAAATACAGGAACAGAGGACACACTCAGGACACAGTCACAGGAGGAGAGGACACACTCAGGACACAGTCACAGGAGGAGAGGACACACTCAGGACACAGTTACAGGAGGAGAGGACACACTCAGGACACAGTCACAGGAACAAAGGACACAGTTACAGGAACAGAGGACACACTCAGGACACAGTTACAGGAGGAGAAGACACACTCAGGACGCAGTTACAGGAGGAGAGGACACACTCAGGACACAGTCACAGGAGCAGAGGACACACTCAGGAGACACAGTTACAGGAGCAGAGGACACACTCAGGACAGTGACCTGAACACAGGACATGCTCAGGACACAGTCACAGGAGCAGAGGACACACTCAGAACACAGTTACAGGAACAGAGGACACACTCAGGACACAGTTACAGGAACAGAGGACACACTCAGGACACAGTCACAGGAGGAGAGGACACACTCAGGACACAGTCACAGGAGGAGAGGACACACTCAGGACACAGTTACAGGAGGAGAGGACACACTCAGGACACAGTCACAGGAACAGAGGACACACTGAGGACACAGTTTCAGGAACAGAGGACACACTCAGGACACAGTTAAAGGAACAGAGGACACACTCAGGACACAGTCACAGGAGCAGAGGACACACTCAGGACACAGTTACAGGAGCAGAGGACACACTCAGGACACAGTTACAGGAACAGAGGACACACTCAGGACACAGTTACAGGAGGAGAGGACACACTCAGGACACAGTTACAGGAGCAGAGGACACACTCAGGACACAGTTACAGGAAAAAAGGACAGACTCAGGACACAGTTACAGGAAGAGAGGACACACTCAGGACATAGTTACAGGAACAGAGGACACACTTAGGACACAGTTACAGGAGGAGAGGACACACTCAGGTCACAGTTACAGGAGGAGAGGACACACTCAGGACACAGTTACAGGAACACAGGACACACTCAGGACACAGTGACAGGAGCAGAGGACACACTCAGGACACAGTTACAGGATCAGAGGACACACTCAGGATACAGTTACAGGAGGAGAGGACACACTCAGGACACAGTTACAGGAGGAGCGGACACACTCAGGACACAGTTACAGGAGGAGAGGACACACTCAGGACACAGTTACAGGAGGAGAGGACACACTCAGGACACAGTTACAGGAGGAGAGGACACACTCAGGACACAGTTACAAGAGGAGAAGACACACTCAAGACACAGTCACAGGAACAGAGGACACACTCAGGACACAGTTACAGGAGGAGAGGACACACTCAGGACACAGTCACAAGAACAGAGGACACATTCAGGACACAGTTACAGGAACAGAGGACACACTCAGGACACAGTTACAGGAGGAGAGGACACACTCAGGACACAGTTACAGGAGGAGAGGACACAAACAGGACACAGTTACAGGAGGAGAGGACACACTCAGGACACAGTCACAGGAAGAGAGGACACACTCAGGACACAGTTACAGGAGGAGAGGACACACTCAGGACACAGTCACAGGAACAGAGGACACACTCAGGACACAGTTACAGGAACAGAGGACACACTCAGGACACAGTTACAGGAGGAGAGGACACACTCAGGACATAGTTACAGGAACACAGGACACACTTAGGACACAGTTACAGGAGGAGAAGACACACTCAGGACACAGTTAAAGGAGGAGAGGACACACTCAGGACACAGTTACAGGAACACAGGACACACTCACGACACAGTGACAGGAGCAGAGGACACACTCAGGACACAGTTACAGGAACAGAGGACACACATAGGACATAGTTACAGGAACAGAGGACACACTCAGGACACAGTTACAGGAACACAGGACACACTCAGGACACAGTTACAGGAGCAGAGGACACACTCAGGACACAGTTACAGGAGGAGAGGACACACTCAGGACACAGTTATAGGAGGAGAGGACACACTCAGGACACAGTTACAGGAACACAGGACACACTCAGGACACAGTTACAGGAGGAGAGGACACACTTAGGACATAGTTACAGGAGGAGAGGACACACTCAGGACACAGTTACAGAAACAGAGGACACACTCAGGACACAGTTACAGGAGGAGAGGACACACTCAGGACACAGTCACAGGAACACAGGACACACTCAGGACACAGTTACAGGAGGAGAGGACACACTTAGGACATAGTTACAGGAGGAGAGGACACACTCAGGACACAGTTACAGGAGGAGAGGACACACTCTGGACACAGTTACAGGAGCAGAGGACACACTCAGGACACAGTTACAGGAGCAGAGGACACACTCAGGACACAGTTACAGGAACAGAGGACACACTTAGGACATAGTTACAGGAACAGAGGACACACTCAGGACACAGTTACAAAAACAGAGGACACACTCAGGACACAGTTACAGGAACACAGGACACACTCAGGACACAGTTACAGGAGCAGAGGACACACTCAGGACACAGTTACAGGAACACAGGACACACTCAGGACACAGTGACAGGAGCAGAGGACACACTCAGGACACAGTTACAGGATCAGAGGACACACTCAGGATACAGTTACAGGAGGAGAGGACACACTCAGGACAGAGTTACAGGAACACAGGACACACTCAGGACACAGTCACAGGAACAGAGGACACACTCAGGACACAGTCACAGGAGGAGAGGACACACTCAGGACACAGTCACAGGAACAGAGGACACACTCAGGACACAGTCACAGGAGGAGAGGACACACTTAGGACATAGTTACAGGAGGAGAGGACACACTCAGGACACAGTTACAGGAGGAGAGGACACACTCTGGACACAGTTACAGGAGCAGAGGACACACTCAGGACACAGTTACAGGAACAGAGGACACACTTAGGACATAGTTACAGGAACAGAGGACAGACTCAGGACACAGTTACAGGAGGAGAGGACAAACTCAGGACACAGTTACAGGAGGAGAGGACACACTCAGGACACAGTCACAGGAGCAGAGGACACACTCAGGACACAGTTACAGGAGCACAGGACGCACTCAGGACACAGTTACAGGAACAGAGGACACACTCAGGACACAGTTACAGGAGCAGAGGACACACTCAGGACACAGTTACAGGAACAGAGGACACACTCAGGACACAGTCACAGGAGGAGAGGACACACTCAGGACACAGTCACAGGAGGAGAGGACACACTCAGGACACAGTTACAGGAGGAGAGGACACACTCAGGACACAGTCACAGGAACAAAGGACACAGTTACAGGAACAGAGGACACACTCAGGACACAGTCACAGGAGGAGAGGACACACTCAGGACACAGTTACAGGAGGAGAGGACACACTCAGGACACAGTTACAGGAGCAGAGGACACACTCAGGACACAGTTACAGGAGCAGAGGACACACTCAGGACACAGTTACAGGAACACAGGACACACTCAGGACACAGTTACAGGAACAGAGGACACACTCAGGACACAGTTACAGGAACAGAGGACACACTCAGGACACAGTTACAGGAACAGAGGACACACTCAGGACACAGTTACAGGAGGAGAGGACACACTCAGGACACAGTCACAGGAGGAGAGGACACACTCAGGACACAGTTACAGGAGCAGAGGACACACTCAGGACACAGTCACAGGAACAGAGGACACACTCAGGACACAGTTACAGGAGCAGAGGACACACTCAGGACACAGTTACAGGAACAGAGGACACACTCAGGACACAGTCACAGGAGCAGAGGACACACTCAGGACACAGTTACAGGAGCAGAGGACACACTCAGGACACAGTCACAGGAACAGAGGACACACTCAGGACACAGTTACAGGAGGAGAGGACACACTCAGGACAGTTACAGGAACACAGGACACACTCAGGACACAGTTACAGGAGCAGAGGACACACTCAGGACACAGATACAGGAGGAGAGGACACACTCAGGACACAGTTACAGGAACAGAGGACACACTCAGGACACAGATACAGGAGGAGAGGACACACTCAGGACACAGTTACAGGAGCAGAGGACACACTCAGGACACAGTTACAGGAGCAGAGGACACACTCAGGACACAGTTACAGGAGCAGAGGACACACTCAGGACACAGTTACAGGAGCAGAGGACACACTCAGGACACAGTTACAGGAGCAGAGGACACACTCAGGACACAGTTACAGGAACACAGGACACACTCAGGACACAGTTACAGGAGCAGAGGACACACTCAGGACACAGTTACAGGAGCAGAGGACACACTCAGGACACAGTTACAGGAGCAGAGGACACACTCAGGACACAGTTACAGGAACACAGGACACACTCAGGACACAGTTACAGGAGCAGAGGACACACTCAGGACACAGTTACAGGAGCAGAGGACACACTCAGGACACAGTTACAGGAACAGAGGACACACTCAGGACACAGTTACAGGAACAGAGGACACACTCAGGACACAGTTACAGGAGGAGAGGACACACTCAGGACACAGTTACAGGAGCAGAGGACACACTCAGGACACAGTTACAGGAACAGAGGACACACTCAGGACACAGTTACAGGAGCAGAGGACACACTCAGGACACAGTTACAGGAGCAGAGGACACACTCAGGACACAGTTACAGGAACAGAGGACACACTCAGGACACAGTCACAGGAAGAGAGGACACACTCAGGACACAGTTACAGGAACAGAGGACACACTCAGGACACAGTCACAGGAGGAGAGGACACACTCAGGACACAGTTACAGGAGCAGAGGACACACTCAGGACACAGTTACAGGAGGAGAGGACACACTCAGGACACAGTTACAGGAGCAGAGGACACACTCAGGACACAGTTACAGGAACAGAGGACACACTCAGGACACAGATACAGGAGGAGAGGACACACTCAGGACACAGTTACAGGAGCAGAGGACACACTCAGGACACAGTCACAGGAGCAGAGGACACACTCAGGACACAGTTACAGGAGCAGAGGACACACTCAGGACACAGTTACAGGAACAGAGGACACACTCAGGACACAGTTACAGGAGCAGAGGACACACTCAGGACACAGTTACAGGAGCAGAGGACACACTCAGGACACAGTTACAGGAGGAGAGGACACACTCAGGACACAGTTACAGGAACAGAGGACACACTCAGGACACAGTTACAGGAGCAGAGGACACACTCAGGACACAGTTACAGGAGCAGAGGACACACTCAGGACACAGTTACAGGAGCAGAGGACACACTCAGGACACAGTTACAGGAACAGAGGACACACTCAGGACACAGTTACAGGAGCAGAGGACACACTCAGGACACAGTTACAGGAGCAGAGGACACACTCAGGACACAGTTACAGGAGCAGAGGACACACTCAGGACACAGTTACAGGAGCAGAGGACACACTCAGGACACAGTTACAGGAGCAGAGGACACACTCAGGACACAGTTACAGGAACAGAGGACACACTCAGGACACAGTTACAGGAGGAGAGGACACACTCAGGACACAGTTACAGGAACAGAGGACACACTCAGGACACAGTTACAGGAGGAGAGGACACACTCAGGACACAGTTACAGGAGGAGAGGACACACTCAGGACACAGTTACAGGAGCAGAGGACACACTCAGGACACAGTTACAGGAGCAGAGGACACACTCAGGACACAGTTACAGGAGCAGAGGACACACTCAGGACACAGTTACAGGAGGAGAGGACACACTCAGGACACAGTTACAGGAGGAGAGGACACACTCAGGACACAGTTACAGGAGCAGAGGACACACTCAGGACACAGTTACAGGAGCAGAGGACACACTCAGGACACAGTTACAGGAACAGAGGACACACTCAGGACACAGTTACAGGAGGAGAGGACACACTCAGGACACAGTTACAGGAGCAGAGGACACACTCAGGACACAGTCACAGGAGGAGAGGACACACTCAGGACACAGTCACAGGAGCAGAGGACACACTCAGGACACAGTTACAGGAGCAGAGGACACACTCAGGACACAGTCACAGGAACACAGGACACAGTTACAGGAACAGAGGACACACTCAGGACACAGTTACAGGAGGAGAGGACACACTCAGGACACAGTTACAGGAGGAGAGGACACACTCAGGACACAGTCACAGGAGCAGAGGACACACTCAGGACACAGTTACAGGAGCAGAGGACACACTCAGGACAGTTACAGGAACACAGGACATGCTCAGGACACAGTCACAGGAGCAGAGGACACACTCAGAACACAGTTACAGGAACAGAGGACACACTCAGGACACAGTTACAGGAACAGAGGACACACTCAGGACACAGTCACAGGAGGAGAGGACACACTCAGGACACAGTTACAGGAGGAGAGGACACACTCAGGACACAGTTACAGGAGGAGAGGACACACTCAGGACACAGTCACAGGAACAGAGGACACACTCAGGACACAGTTACAGGAACAGAGGACACACTCAGGACACAGTTACAGGAACAGAGGACACACTCAGGACACAGTCACAGGAGCAGAGGACACACTCAGGACACAGTTACAGGAGCAGAGGACACACTCAGGACACAGTTACAGGAACAGAGGACACACTCAGGACACAGTTACAGGAGGAGAGGACACACTCAGGACACAGTTACAGGAGCAGAGGACACACTCAGGACACAGTTACAGGAAAAAAGGACAGACTCAGGACACAGTTACAGGAAGAGAGGACACACTCAGGACATAGTTACAGGAACAGAGGACACACTTAGGACACAGTTACAGGAGGAGAGGACACACTCAGGACACAGTTACAGGAGGAGAGGACACACTCAGGACACAGTTACAGGAACACAGGACACACTCAGGACACAGTGACAGGAGCAGAGGACACACTCAGGACACAGTTACAGGATCAGAGGACACACTCAGGACACAGTTACAGGAGGAGAGGACACACTCAGGACACAGTTACAGGAGGAGAGGACACACTCAGGACACAGTTACAGGAGGAGAGGACACACTCAGGACACAGTTACAGGAGGAGAGGACACACTCAGGACACAGTTACAGGAGGAGAGGACACACTCAGGACACAGTTACAAGAGGAGAAGACACACTCAAGACACAGTCACAGGAACAGAGGACACACTCAGGACACAGTTACAGGAGGAGAGGACACACTCAGGACACAGTCACAAGAACAGAGGACACATTCAGGACACAGTTACAGGAACAGAGGACACACTCAGGACACAGTTACAGGAGGAGAGGACACACTCAGGACACAGTTACAGGAGGAGAGGACACACTCAGGACACAGTTACAGGAGGAGAGGACACACTCAGGACACAGTTACAGGAGGAGAGGACACACTCAGGACACAGTTACAGGAGGAGAGGACACACTCAGGACACAGTTACAGGAACAGAGGACACACTCAGGACACAGTTACAGGAGGAGAGGACACACTCAGGACACAGTTACAGGAGGAGAGGACACACTCAGGACACAGTTACAGGAACAGAGGACACACTCAGGACACAGTTACAGGAGCAGAGGACACACTCAGGACACAGTTACAGGAGCACAGGACACACTCAGAACACAGTTACAGGAACAGAGGACACACTTAGGACATAGTTACAGGAGCAGAGGACACACTCAGGACACAGTTACAGGAACAGAGGACACACTCAGGACACAGTTACAGGAGGAGAGGACACACTCAGGACACAGTTACAGGAGCAGAGGACACACTCAGGACACAGTTACAGGAACAGAGGACACACTCAGGACACAGTTACAGGAACAGAGGACACACTCAGGACACAGTTACAGGAACAGAGGACACACTCAGGACACAGTTACAGGAGGAGAGGACACACTCAGGACACAGTTACAGGAGGAGAGGACACACTCAGGACACAGTTACAGGAACACAGGACACACTCAGGACACAGTGACAGGAGCAGAGGACACACTCAGGACACAGTTACAGGATCAGAGGACACACTCAGGATACAGTTACAGGAGGAGAGGACACACTCAGGACACAGTTACAGGAGGAGCGGACACACTCAGGACACAGTTACAGGAGGAGAGGACACACTCAGGACACAGTTACAGGAGGAGAGGACACACTCAGGACACAGTCACAAGAACAGAGGACACACTCAGGCCACAGTCACAGGAGGAGAGGACACACTTAGGACATAGTTACAGGAGGAGAGGACACACTCAGGACACAGTTACAGGAGGAGAGGACACACTCTGGACACAGTTACAGGAGCTGAGGACACACTCAGGACACAGTTACAGGAGCAGAGGACACACTCAGGACACAGTTACAGGAACAGAGGACACACTTAGGACATAGTTACAGGAACAGAGGACACACTCAGGACACAGTTACAAAAACAGAGGACACACTCAGGACACAGTTACAGGAACACAGGACACACTCAGGACACAGTTACAGGAGCAGAGGACACACTCAGGACACAGTTACAGGAGCAGAGGACACACTCAGGACACAGTCACTAAAACAGAGGACACACTCAGGACACAGTCACAAGAACAGAGGACACACTCAAGACACAATTACAGGAGCAGAGGACACACTCAGGACACAGTTACAGGAGCAGAGGACACACTCAGGACACAGTCACAGGAGGAGAGGACACACTCAGGACACAGTTACAGGAGCAGAGGACACACTCAGGACACAGTTACAGGAGCAGAGGACACACTCAGGACACAGTTACAGGAGCAGAGGACACACTCAGGACACAGTTACAGGAGCAAAGGACACACTCAGGACACAATTACAGGAGCAGAGGACACACTCAGGACACAGTTACAGGAGGAAAGGACACACTCAGGACACAGTTACAGGAACAGAGGACACACTCAGGACACAGTTACAGGAGCAGAGGACACACTCAGGACACAGTTACAGGAGCAGAGGACACACTCAGGACACAGTTACAGGAACACAGGACACACTCAGGACACAGTTACAAGAGGAGAGGACACACTCAGGACACAGTTACAGGAGCAGAGGACACACTCAGGACACAGTTACAGGAGCAGAGGACACACTCAGGACACAGTTACAGGAGAAGAGGACACACTCAGGACACAGTTACAGGAGCAGAGGACACACTCAGGACACAGTTACAGGAACACAGGACACACTCAGGACACAGTTACAGGAGGAGAGGACACACTCAGGACACAGTTACAGGAGCAGAGGACACACTCAGGACACAGTTACAGGAGCAGAGGACACACTCAGGACACAGTTACAGGAGCAGAGGACACACTCAGGACACAGTTACAGGAGCAGAGGACACACCCAGGACACAGTTACAGGAGCAGAGGACACACTCAGGACACAGTTACAGGAACACAGGACACACTCAGGACACAGTTACAGGAGCAGAGGACACACTCAGGACACAGTTACAGGAGCAGAGGACGCACTCAGGACACAGTTACAGAAACAGAGGACACACTCAGGACACAGTTACAGAAACAGAGGACACACTCAGGAAACAGTTACAGAAACAGAGGACACACTCAGGACACAGTTACAGGAGGAGAGGACAAACTCAGGACACAGTTACAGGAGAAGAGGACACACTCAGGACACAGTCACAGGAGCAGAGGACACACTCAGGACACAGTTACAGGAGCACAGGACGCACTCAGGACACAGTTACAGGAACAGAGGACACACTCAGGACACAGTGACAGGAGCAGAGGACACACTCAGGACACAAATACAGGAACAGAGGACACACTCAGGACACAGTCACAGGAGGAGAGGACACACTCAGGACACAGTCACAGGAGGAGAGGACACACTCAGGACACAGTTACAGGAGGAGAGGACACACTCAGGACACAGTCACAGGAACAAAGGACACAGTTACAGGAACAGAGGACACACTCAGGACACAGTTACAGGAGGAGAGGACACACTCAGGACACAGTTACAGGAGGAGAGGACACACTCAGGACACAGTCACAGGAGCAGAGGACACACTCAGGAGACACAGTTACAGGAGCAGAGGACACACTCAGGACAGTGACCTGAACACAGGACATGCTCAGGACACAGTCACAGGAGCAGAGGACACACTCAGAACACAGTTACAGGAACAGAGGACACACTCAGGACACAGTTACAGGAACAGAGGACACACTCAGGACACAGTCACAGGAGGAGAGGACACACTCAGGACACAGTCACAGGAGGAGAGGACACACTCAGGACACAGTTACAGGAGGAGAGGACACACTCAGGACACAGTCACAGGAACAGAGGACACACTCAGGACACAGTTTCAGGAACAGAGGACACACTCAGGACACAGTTAAAGGAACAGAGGACACACTCAGGACACAGTCACAGGAGCAGAGGACACACTCAGGACACAGTTACAGGAGCAGAGGACACACTCAGGACACAGTTACAGGAACAGAGGACACACTCAGGACACAGTTACAGGAGGAGAGGACACACTCAGGACACAGTTACAGGAGCAGAGGACACACTCAGGACACAGTTACAGGAAAAAAGGACAGACTCAGGACACAGTTACAGGAAGAGAGGACACACTCAGGACATAGTTACAGGAACAAAGGACACACTTAGGACACAGTTACAGGAGGAGAGGACACACTCAGGTCACAGTTACAGGAGGAGAGGACACACTCAGGACACAGTTACAGGAACACAGGACACACTCAGGACACAGTGACAGGAGCAGAGGACACACTCAGGACACAGTTACAGGATCAGAGGACACACTCAGGATACAGTTACAGGAGGAGAGGACACACTCAGGACACAGTTACAGGAGGAGCGGACACACTCAGGACACAGTTACAGGAGGAGAGGACACACTCAGGACACAGTTACAGGAGGAGAGGACACACTCAGGACACAGTTACAGGAGGAGAGGACACACTCAGGACACAGTTACAAGAGGAGAAGACACACTCAAGACACAGTCACAGGAACAGAGGACACACTCAGGACACAGTTACAGGAGGAGAGGACACACTCAGGACACAGTCACAAGAACAGAGGACACATTCAGGACACAGTTACAGGAACAGAGGACACACTCAGGACACAGTTACAGGAGGAGAGGACACACTCAGGACACAGTTACAGGAGGAGAGGACACACTCAGGACACAGTTACAGGAGGAGAGGACACACTCAGGACACAGTCACAGGAAGAGAGGACACACTCAGGACACAGTTACAGGAGGAGAGGACACACTCAGGACACAGTCACAGGAACAGAGGACACACTCAGGACACAGTTACAGGAACAGAGGACACACTCAGGACACAGTTACAGGAGGAGAGGACACACTCAGGACATAGTTACAGGAACAGAGGACACACTTAGGACACAGTTACAGGAGGAGAAGACACACTCAGGACACAGTTAAAGGAGGAGAGGACACACTCAGGACACAGTTACAGGAACACAGGACACACTCACGACACAGTGACAGGAGCAGAGGACACACTCAGGACACAGTTACAGGAACAGAGGACACACATAGGACATAGTTACAGGAACAGAGGACACACTCAGGACACAGTTACAGGAACACAGGACACACTCAGGACACAGTTACAGGAGCAGAGGACACACTCAGGACACAGTTACAGGAGGAGAGGACACACTCAGGACACAGTTATAGGAGGAGAGGACACACTCAGGACACAGTTACAGGAACACAGGACACACTCAGGACACAGTTACAGGAGGAGAGGACACACTTAGGACATAGTTACAGGAGGAGAGGACACACTCAGGACACAGTTACAGAAACAGAGGACACACTCAGGACACAGTGACAGGAGCAGAGGACACACTCAGGACACAGTTACAGGATCAGAGGACACACTCAGGATACAGTTACAGGAGGAGAGGACACACTCAGGACACAGTTACAGGAGGAGCGGACACACTCAGGACACAGTTACAGGAGGAGAGGACACACTCAGGACACAGTTACAGGAGGAGAGGACACACTCAGGACACAGTTACAGGAGGAGAGGACACACTCAGGACACAGTTACAAGAGGAGAAGACACACTCAAGACACAGTCACAGGAACAGAGGACACACTCAGGACACAGTTACAGGAGGAGAGGACACACTCAGGACACAGTCACAAGAACAGAGGACACATTCAGGACACAGTTACAGGAACAGAGGACACACTCAGGACACAGTTACAGGAGGAGAGGACACACTCAGGACACAGTTACAGGAGGAGAGGACACACTCAGGACACAGTTACAGGAGGAGAGGACACACTCAGGACACAGTCACAGGAAGAGAGGACACACTCAGGACACAGTTACAGGAGGAGAGGACACACTCAGGACACAGTCACAGGAACAGAGGACACACTCAGGACACAGTTACAGGAACAGAGGACACACTCAGGACACAGTTACAGGAGGAGAGGACACACTCAGGACATAGTTACAGGAACAGAGGACACACTTAGGACACAGTTACAGGAGGAGAAGACACACTCAGGACACAGTTAAAGGAGGAGAGGACACACTCAGGACACAGTTACAGGAACACAGGACACACTCAGGACACAGTGACAGGAGCAGAGGACACACTCAGGACACAGTTACAGGAACAGAGGACACACATAGGACATAGTTACAGGAACAGAGGACACACTCAGGACACAGTTACAGGAACACAGGACACACTCAGGACACAGTTACAGGAGCAGAGGACACACTCAGGACACAGTTACAGGAGGAGAGGACACACTCAGGACACAGTTATAGGAGGAGAGGACACACTCAGGACACAGTTACAGGAACACAGGACACACTCAGGACACAGTTACAGGAGGAGAGGACACACTTAGGACATAGTTACAGGAGGAGAGGACACACTCAGGACACAGTTACAGAAACAGAGGACACACTCAGGACACAGTTACAGGAGGAGAGGACACACTCAGGACACAGTCACAGGAACACAGGACACACTCAGGACACAGTTACAGAAGGAGAGGACACACTTAGGACATAGTTACAGGAACACAGGACACACTCAGGACACAGTGACAGGAGCAGAGGACACACTCAGGACACAGTTACAGGATCAGAGGACACACTCAGGATACAGTTACAGGAGGAGAGGACACACTCAGGACAGAGTTACAGGAACACAGGACACACTCAGGACACAGTCACAGGAACAGAGGACACACTCAGGACACAGTCACAGGAGGAGAGGACACACTCAGGACACAGTCACAGGAACAGAGGACACACTCAGGACACAGTCACAGGAGGAGAGGACACACTTAGGACATAGTTACAGGAGGAGAGGACACACTCAGGACAGTGACCTGAACACAGGACATGCTCAGGACACAGTCACAGGAGCAGAGGACACACTCAGAACACAGTTACAGGAACAGAGGACACACTCAGGACACAGTTACAGGAACAGAGGACACACTCAGGACACAGTCACAGGAGGAGAGGACACACTCAGGACACAGTCACAGGAGGAGAGGACACACTCAGGACACAGTTACAGGAGGAGAGGACACACTCAGGACACAGTCACAGGAACAGAGGACACACTCAGGACACAGTTTCAGGAACAGAGGACACACTCAGGACACAGTTAAAGGAACAGAGGACACACTCAGGACACAGTCACAGGAGCAGAGGACACACTCAGGACACAGTTACAGGAGCAGAGGACACACTCAGGACACAGTTACAGGAACAGAGGACACACTCAGGACACAGTTACAGGAGGAGAGGACACACTCAGGACACAGTTACAGGAGCAGAGGACACACTCAGGACACAGTTACAGGAAAAAAGGACAGACTCAGGACACAGTTACAGGAAGAGAGGACACACTCAGGACATAGTTACAGGAACAAAGGACACACTTAGGACACAGTTACAGGAGGAGAGGACACACTCAGGTCACAGTTACAGGAGGAGAGGACACACTCAGGACACAGTTACAGGAGGAGAGGACACACTCAGGACACAGTTACAAGAGGAGAAGACACACTCAAGACACAGTCACAGGAACAGAGGACACACTCAGGACACAGTTACAGGAGGAGAGGACACACTCAGGACACAGTCACAAGAACAGAGGACACATTCAGGACACAGTTACAGGAACAGAGGACACACTCAGGACACAGTTACAGGAGGAGAGGACACACTCAGGACACAGTTACAGGAGGAGAGGACACACTCAGGACACAGTTACAGGAGGAGAGGACACACTCAGGACACAGTCACAGGAAGAGAGGACACACTCAGGACACAGTTACAGGAGGAGAGGACACACTCAGGACACAGTCACAGGAACAGAGGACACACTCAGGACACAGTTACAGGAACAGAGGACACACTCAGGACACAGTTACAGGAACACAGGACACACTCACGACACAGTGACAGGAGCAGAGGACACACTCAGGACACAGTTACAGGAACAGAGGACACACATAGGACATAGTTACAGGAACAGAGGACACACTCAGGACACAGTTACAGGAACACAGGACACACTCAGGACACAGTTACAGGAGCAGAGGACACACTCAGGACACAGTTACAGGAGGAGAGGACACACTCAGGACACAGTTATAGGAGGAGAGGACACACTCAGGACACAGTTACAGGAACACAGGACACACTCAGGACACAGTTACAGGAGGAGAGGACACACTTAGGACATAATTACAGGAGGAGAGGACACACTCAGGACACAGTTACAGAAACAGAGGACACACTCAGGACACAGTTACAGGAGGAGAGGACACACTCAGGACACAGGAACACAGGACACACTCAGGACACAGTTACAGGAGGAGAGGACACACTTAGGACATAGTCACAGGAGGAGAGGACACACTCAGGACACAGTTACAGGAGGAGAGGACACACTCTGGACACAGTTACAGGAGCAGAGGACACACTCAGGACACAGTTACAGGAGCAGAGGACACACTCAGGACACAGTTACAGGAACAGAGGACACACTTAGGACATAGTTACAGGAACAGAGGACACACTCAGGACACAGTTACAAAAACAGAGGACACACTCAGGACACAGATACAGGAACACAGGACACACTCAGGACACAGTTACACGAGCAGAGGACACACTCAGGACACAGTTACAGGAACACAGGACACACTCAGGACACAGTGACAGGAGCAGAGGACACACTCAGGACACAGTTACAGGATCAGAGGACACACTCAGGATACAGTTACAGGAGGAGAGGACACACTCAGGACAGAGTTACAGGAACACAGGACACACTCAGGACACAGTCACAGGAACAGAGGACACACTCAGGACACAGTCACAGGAGGAGAGGACACACTCAGGACACAGTCACAGGAACAGAGGACACACTCAGGACACAGTCACAGGAGGAGAGGACACACTTAGGACATAGTTACAGGAACAGAGGACACACTCAGGACACAGTTACAAAAACAGAGGACACACTCAGGACACAGTTACAGGAACACAGGACACACTCAGGACACAGTTACAGGAGCAGAGGACACACTCAGGACACAGTTACAGGAGCAGAGGACACACTCAGGACACAGTCACTAAAACAGAGGACACACTCAGGACACAGTCACAAGAACAGAGGACACACTCAGGACACAGTTACAGGAGCAGAGGACACACTCAGGACACAGTTACAGGAGCAGAGGACACACTCAGGACACAGTCACAGGAGGAGAGGACACACTCAGGACACAGTTACAGGAGCAGAGGACACACTCAGGACACAGTTACAGGAGCAGAGGACACACTCAGGACACAGTTACAGGAGCAGAGGACACACTCAGGACACAGTTACAGGAGCAAAGGACACACTCAGGACACAATTACAGGAGCAGAGGACACACTCAGGACACAGTTACAGGAGGAAAGGACACACTCAGGACACAGTTACAGGAACAGAGGACACACTCAGGACACAGTTACAGGAGCAGAGGACACACTCAGGACACAGTTACAGGAGCAGAGGACACACTCAGGACACAGTTACAGGAACACAGGACACACTCAGGACACAGTTACAGGAGGAGAGGACACACTCAGGACACAGTTACAGGAGCAGAGGACACACTCAGGACACAGTTACAGGAGCAGAGGACACACTCAGGACACAGTTACAGGAGAAGAGGACACACTCAGGACACAGTTACAGGAGCAGAGGACACACTCAGGACACAGTTACAGGAACACAGGACACACTCAGGACACAGTTACAGGAGGAGAGGACACACTCAGGACACAGTTACAGGAGCAGAGGACACACTCAGGACACAGTTACAGGAGCAGAGGACACACTCAGGACACAGTTACAGGAGCAGAGGACACACTCAGGACACAGTTACAGGAGCAGAGGACACACCCAGGACACAGTTACAGGAGCAGAGGACACACTCAGGACACAGTTACAGGATCACAGGACACACTCAGGACACAGTTACAGGAGCAGAGGACACACTCAGGACACAGTTACAGGAGCAGAGGACGCACTCAGGACACAGTTACAGAAACAGAGGACACACTCAGGACACAGTTACAGAAACAGAGGACACACTCAGGAAACAGTTACAGAAACAGAGGACACACTCAGGACACAGTTACAGGAGGAGAGGACAAACTCAGGACACAGTTACAGGAGAAGAGGACACACTCAGGACACAGTCACAAAAGCAGAGGACACACTCAGGACACAGTTACAGGAGCACAGGACGCACTCAGGACACAGTTACAGGAACAGAGGACACACTCAGGACACAGTGACAGGAGCAGAGGACACACTCAGGACACAAATACAGGAACAGAGGACACACTCAGGACACAGTCACAGGAGGAGAGGACACACTCAGGACACAGTCACAGGAGGAGAGGACACACTCAGGACACAGTTACAGGAGGAGAGGACCCACTCAGGACACAGTCACAGGAACAAAGGACACAGTTACAGGAACAGAGGACACACTCAGGACACAGTTACAGGAGGAGAGGACACACTCAGGACACAGTTACAGGAGGAGAGGACACACTCAGGACACAGTTACAGGAGCAGAGGACGCACTCAGGACACAGTTACAGAAACAGAGGACGCACTCAGGACACAGTTACAGAAACAGAGGACACACTCAGGACACAGTTACAGAAACAGAGGACACACTCAGGACACAGTTACAGAAACAGAGGACACACTCAGGACACAGTTACAGGAGGAGAGGACACACTCAGGACACAGTTACAGGAGCAGAGGACACACTCAGGACACAGTTACAGAAACAGAGGACACACTCAGGACACAGTTACAGAAACAAAGGACACACTCAGGACACAGTTACAGGAACACAGGACACACTCAGGACACAGTTACAGGAGCAGAGGACACACTCAGGACACAGTTACAGGAGGAGAGGACACACTCAGGACACAGTTATAGGAGGAGAGGACACACTCAGGACACAGTTACAGGAACACAGGACACACTCAGGACACAGTTACAGGAGGAGAGGACACACTTAGGACATAATTACAGGAGGAGAGGACACACTCAGGACACAGTTACAGAAACAGAGGACACACTCAGGACACAGTTACAGGAGGAGAGGACACACTCAGGACACAGTTACAGGAACACAGGACACACTCAGGACACAGTTACAGGAGGAGAGGACACACTTAGGACATAGTCACAGGAGGAGAGGACACACTCAGGACACAGTTACAGGAGGAGAGGACACACTCTGGACACAGTTACAGGAGCAGAGGACACACTCAGGACACAGTTACAGGAGCAGAGGACACACTCAGGACACAGTTACAGGAACAGAGGACACACTTAGGACATAGTTACAGGAACAGAGGACACACTCAGGACACAGTTACAAAAACAGAGGACACACTCAGGACACAGTTACAGGAACACAGGACACACTCAGGACACAGTTACAGGAGCAGAGGACACACTCAGGACACAGTTACAGGAACACAGGACACACTCAGGACACAGTGACAGGAGCAGAGGACACACTCAGGACACAGTTACAGGATCAGAGGACACACTCAGGATACAGTTACAGGAGGAGAGGACACACTCAGGACAGAGTTACAGGAACACAGGACACACTCAGGACACAGTCACAGGAACAGAGGACACACTCAGGACACAGTCACAGGAGGAGAGGACACACTCAGGACACAGTCACAGGAACAGAGGACACACTCAGGACACAGTCACAGGAGGAGAGGACACACTTAGGACATAGTTACAGGAACAGAGGACACACTCAGGACACAGTTACAAAAACAGAGGACACACTCAGGACACAGTTACAGGAACACAGGACACACTCAGGACACAGTTACAGGAGCAGAGGACACACTCAGGACACAGTTACAGGAGCAGAGGACACACTCAGGACACAGTCACTAAAACAGAGGACACACTCAGGACACAGTCACAAGAACAGAGGACACACTCAGGACACAGTTACAGGAGCAGAGGACACACTCAGGACACAGTTACAGGAGCAGAGGACACACTCAGGACACAGTCACAGGAGGAGAGGACACACTCAGGACACAGTTACAGGAGCAGAGGACACACTCAGGACACAGTTACAGGAGCAGAGGACACACTCAGGACACAGTTACAGGAGCAGAGGACACACTCAGGACACAGTTACAGGAGCAAAGGACACACTCAGGACACAATTACAGGAGCAGAGGACACACTCAGGACACAGTTACAGGAGGAAAGGACACACTCAGGACACAGTTACAGGAACAGAGGACACACTCAGGACACAGTTACAGGAGCAGAGGACACACTCAGGACACAGTTACAGGAGCAGAGGACACACTCAGGACACAGTTACAGGAACACAGGACACACTCAGGACACAGTTACAAGAGGAGAGGACACACTCAGGACACAGTTACAGGAGCAGAGGACACACTCAGGACACAGTTACAGGAGCAGAGGACACACTCAGGACACAGTTACAGGAGAAGAGGACACACTCAGGACACAGTTACAGGAGCAGAGGACACACTCAGGACACAGTTACAGGAACACAGGACACACTCAGGACACAGTTACAGGAGGAGAGGACACACTCAGGACACAGTTACAGGAGCAGAGGACACACTCAGGACACAGTTACAGGAGCAGAGGACACACTCAGGACACAGTTACAGGAGCAGAGGACACACTCAGGACACAGTTACAGGAGCAGAGGACACACTCAGGACACAGTTACAGGAGCAGAGGACACACTCAGGACACAGTTACAGGAACACAGGACACACTCAGGACACAGTTACAGGAGCAGAGGACACACTCAGGACACAGTTACAGGAGCAGAGGACGCACTCAGGACACAGTTACAGAAACAGAGGACACACTCAGGACACAGTTACAGAAACAGAGGACACACTCAGGAAACAGTTACAGAAACAGAGGACACACTCAGGACACAGTTACAGGAGGAGAGGACAAACTCAGGACACAGTTACAGGAGAAGAGGACACACTCAGGACACAGTCACAGGAGCAGAGGACACACTCAGGACACAGTTACAGGAGCACAGGACTCACTCAGGACACAGTTACAGGAACAGAGGACACACTCAGGACACAGTGACAGGAGCAGAGGACACACTCAGGACACAAATACAGGAACAGAGGACACACTCAGGACACAGTCACAGGAGGAGAGGACACACTCAGGACACAGTCACAGGAGGAGAGGACACACTCAGGACACAGTTACAGGAGGAGAGGACACACTCAGGACACAGTCACAGGAACAAAGGACACAGTTACAGGAACAGAGGACACACTCAGGACACAGTTACAGGAGGAGAGGACACACTCAGGACACAGTTACAGGAGGAGAGGACACACTCAGGACACAGTCACAGGAGCAGAGGACACACTCAGGAGACACAGTTACAGGAGCAGAGGACACACTCAGGATAATGACCTGAACACAGGACATGCTCAGGACACAGTCACAGGAGCAGAGGACACACTCAGAACACAGTTACAGGAACAGAGGACACACTCAGGACACAGTTACAGGAACAGAGGACACACTCAGGACACAGTCACAGGAGGAGAGGACACACTCAGGACACAGTCACAGGAGGAGAGGACACACTCAGGACACAGTTACAGGAGGAGAGGACACACTCAGGACACAGTCACAGGAACAGAGGACACACTCAGGACACAGTTTCAGGAACAGAGGACACACTCAGGACACAGTTAAAGGAACAGAGGACACACTCAGGACACAGTCACAGGAGCAGAGGACACACTCAGGACACAGTTACAGGAGCAGAGGACACACTCAGGACACAGTTACAGGAACAGAGGACACACTCAGGACACAGTTACAGGAGGAGAGGACACACTCAGGACACAGTTACAGGAGCAGAGGACACACTCAGGACACAGTTACAGGAAAAAAGGACAGACTCAGGACACAGTTACAGGAAGAGAGGACACACTCAGGACATAGTTACAGGAACAGAGGACACACTTAGGACACAGTTACAGGAGGAGAGGACACACTCAGGTCACAGTTACAGGAGGAGAGGACACACTCAGGACACAGTTACAGGAACACAGGACACACTCAGGACACAGTGACAGGAGCAGAGGACACACTCAGGACACAGTTACAGGATCAGAGGACACACTCAGGATACAGTTACAGGAGGAGAGGACACACTCAGGACACAGTTACAGGAGGAGCGGACACACTCAGGACACAGTTACAGGAGGAGAGGACACACTCAGGACACAGTTACAGGAGGAGAGGACACACTCAGGACACAGTTACAGGAGGAGAGGACACACTCAGGACACAGTTACAAGAGGAGAAGACACACTCAAGACACAGTCACAGGAACAGAGGACACACTCAGGACACAGTTACAGGAGGAGAGGACACACTCAGGACACAGTCACAAGAACAGAGGACACATTCAGGACACAGTTACAGGAACAGAGGACACACTCAGGACACAGTTACAGGAGGAGAGGACACACTCAGGACACAGTTACAGGAGGAGAGGACACACTCAGGACACAGTTACAGGAGGAGAGGACACACTCAGGACACAGTCACAGGAGGAGAGGACACACTCAGGACACAGTTACAGGAGGAGAGGACACACTCAGGACACAGTCACAGGAACAAAGGACACAGTTACAGGAACAGAGGACACACTCAGGACACAGTTACAGGAGGAGAGGACACACTCAGGACACAGTTACAGGAGGAGAGGACACACTCAGGACACAGTCACAGGAGCAGAGGACACACTCAGGAGACACAGTTACAGGAGCAGAGGACACACTCAGGACAGTGACCTGAACACAGGACATGCTCAGGACACAGTCACAGGAGCAGAGGACACACTCAGAACACAGTTACAGGAACAGAGGACACACTCAGGACACAGTTACAGGAACAGAGGACACACTCAGGACACAGTCACAGGAGGAGAGGACACACTCAGGACACAGTCACAGGAGGAGAGGACACACTCAGGACACAGTTACAGGAGGAGAGGACACACTCAGGACACAGTCACAGGAACAGAGGACACACTCAGGACACAGTTTCAGGAACAGAGGACACACTCAGGACACAGTTACAGGAGGAGAGGACACACTCAGGACACAGTTACAGGAGGAGAGGACACACTCAGGACACAGTTACAGGAGCAGAGGACACACTCAGGACACAGTTACAGGAGCAGAGGACACACTCAGGACACAGTTACAGGAACAGAGGACACACTCAGGACACAGTTACAGGAACAGAGGACACACTCAGGACACAGTTACAGGAGCAGAGGACACACTCAGGACACAGTCACAGGAGCAGAGGACACACTCAGGACACAGTTACAGGAGCAGAGGACACACTCAGGACACAGTTACAGGAACAGAGGACACACTCAGGACACAGTTACAGGAACAAAGGACACACTCAGGACACAGTTACAGGAACAGAGGACACCCTCAGGACACAGTTACAGGAACAGAGGACACACTCAGGACACAGTTACAGAAACAGAGGACACACTCAGGACACAGTTACAGGAGGAGAGGACACACTCAGGACACAGTTACAGGAACACAGGACACACTCAGGACACAGTGACAGGAGCAGAGGACACACTCAGGACACAGTTACAGGATCAGAGGACACACTCAGGACACAGTTACAGGAGGAGAGGACACACTCAGGACACAGTTACAGGAGGAGAGGACACACTCAGGACACAGTTACAGGAGGAGAGGACACACTCAGGACACAGTTACAGGAGGAGAGGACACACTCAGGACACAGTTACAGGAGGAGAGGACACACTCAGGACACAGTTACAAGAGGAGATGACACACTCATGACACAGTTACAGGATCAGAGGACACACTCAGGACACAGTTACAGGAGGAGAGGACACACTCAGGACACAGTCACAAGAACAGAGGACACATTCAGGACACAGTTACAGGAACAGAGGACACACTCAGGACACAGTTACAGGAGGAGAGGACACACTCAGGACACAGTTACAGGAGGAGAGGACACACTCAGGACACAGTCACAGGAAGAGAGGACACACTCAGGACACAGTTACAGGAGGAGAGGACACACTCAGGACACAGTCACAGGAACAGAGGACACACTCAGGACACAGTTACAGGAACAGAGGACACACTCAGGACACACTTACAGGATCAGAGGACACACACAGGACAGACGTACAGGAACAGAGGACACACTTAGGACACAGTTACAGGAGGAGAGGACACACTCAGGACACAGTTAAAGGAGGAGAGGACACACTCAGGACACAGTTATAGGAACACAGGACACACTCAGGACACAGTGACAGGAGCAGAGGACACACTCAGGACACAGTTACAGGAGGAGAGGACACATAGGACATAGTTACAGGAACAGAGGACACACTCAGGACACAGTTACAGGAACACAGGACACACTCAGGACACAGTTACAGGAGCAGAGGACACACTCAGGACACAGTTACAGGAGCAGAGGACACACTCAGGACACAGTTATAGGAGGAGAGGACACACTCAGGACACAGTTACAGGAACACAGGACACACTCAGGACACAGTTACAGGAGGAGAGGACACACTCAGGACACAGTCACAGGAACACAGGACACACTCAGGACACAGTTACAGGAGGAGAGGACACACTTAGGACATAGTTACAGGAGGAGAGGACACACTCAGGACACAGTTACAGGAGGAGAGGACACACTCTGGACACAGTTACAGGAGCAGAGGACACACTCAGGACACAGTTACAGGAGCAGAGGACACACTCAGGACACAGTTACAGGAACAGAGGACACACTTAGGACATAGTTACAGGAACAGAGGACACACTCAGGACACAGTTACAAAAACAGAGGACACACTCAGGACACAGTTACAGGAACACAGGACACACTCAGGACACAGTTACAGGAGCAGAGGACACACTCAGGACACAGTTACAGGAACACAGGACACACTCAGGACACAGTGACAGGAGCAGAGGACACACTCAGGACACAGTTACAGGATCAGAGGACACACTCAGGATACAGTTACAGGAGGAGAGGACACACTCAGGACAGAGTTACAGGAACACAGGACACACTCAGGACACAGTCACAGGAACAGAGGACACACTCAGGACACAGTCACAGGAGGAGAGGACACACTCAGGACACAGTCACAGGAACAGAGGACACACTCAGGACACAGTCACAGGAGGAGAGGACACACTTAGGACATAGTTACAGGAGGAGAGGACACACTCAGGACACAGTTACAAGAGCAGAGGACACACTCTGGACACAGTTACAGGAGCAGAGGACACACTCAGGACACAGTTACAGGAGCAGAGGACACACTCAGGACACAGTTACAGGAACAGAGGACACACTTAGGACATAGTTACAGGAACAGAGGACACACTCAGGACACAGTTACAAAAACAGAGGACACACTCAGGACACAGTTACAGGAACACAGGACACACTCAGGACACAGTTACAGGAGCAGAGGACACACTCAGGACACAGTTACAGGAGCAGAGGACACACTCAGGACACAGTCACTAAAACAGAGGACACACTCAGGACACAGTCACAAGAACAGAGGACACACTCAGGACACAGTTACAGGAGCAGAGGACACACTCAGGACACAGTTACAGGAGCAGAGGACACACTCAGGACACAGTCACAGGAGGAGAGGACACACTCAGGACACAGTTACAGGAGCAGAGGACACACTCAGGACACAGTTACAGGAGCAGAGGACACACTCAGGACACAGTTACAGGAGCAGAGGACACACTCAGGACACAGTTACAGGAGCAGAGGACACACTCAGGACACAATTACAGGAGCAGAGGACACACTCAGGACACAGTTACAGGAGGAAAGGACACACTCAGGACACAGTTACAGGAACAGAGGACACACTCAGGACACAGTTACAGGAGCAGAGGACACACTCAGGACACAGTTACAGGAGCAGAGGACACACTCAGGACACAGTTACAGGAACACAGGACACACTCAGGACACAGTTACAAGAGGAGAGGACACACTCAGGACACAGTTACAGGAGCAGAGGACACACTCAGGACACAGTTACAGGAGCAGAGGACACACTCAGGACACAGTTACAGGAGCAGAGGACACACTCAGGACACAGTTACAGGAGCAGAGGACACACTCAGGACACAGTTACAGGAGCAGAGGACACACTCAGGACACAGTTACAGGAACACAGGACACACTCAGGACACAGTTACAGGAGGAGAGGACACACTCAGGACACAGTTACAGGAGCAGAGGACACACTCAGGACACAGTTACAGGAGCAGAGGACACACTCAGGACACAGTTACAGGAGCAGAGGACACACTCAGGACACAGTTACAGGAGCAGAGGACACACTCAGGACACAGTTACAGGAGCAGAGGACACACTCAGGACACAGTTACAGGAACACAGGACACACTCAGGACACAGTTACAGGAGCAGAGGACACACTCAGGACACAGTTACAGGAGCAGAGGACGCACTCAGGACACAGTTACAGAAACAGAGGACACACTCAGGACACAGTTACAGAAACAGAGGACACACTCAGGAAACAGTTACAGGAACAGAGGACACACTCAGGACACAGTTACAGGAGGAGAGGACACACTCAGGACACAGTTACAGAAACAGAGGACACACTCAGGACACAGTTACAGAAACAAGGGACACACTCAGGACACAGTTACAGGAGCAGAGGACACACTCAGGACACAGTTACAGGAACACAGGACACACCCAGGACACAGTTACAGGAGGAGAGGACACACTCAGGACACAGTTACAGAAACAGAGGACACACTCAGGACACAGTCACAGGAACAGAGGACACACTCAGGACACAGTCACAGGAGGAGAGGACACACTCAGGACACAGTTACAGGAGGAGAGGACACACTCAGGACACAGTCACAGGAACAGAGGACACACTCAGGACACAGTCACAGGAACACAGGACACACTCAGGATACAGTCACAGGAGGAGAGGACACACTCAGGACACAGTCACAGGAGCAGAGGACACACTCAGGACACAGTCACTAGAACAGAGGACACACTCAGGACACAGTCACAAGAACAGAGGACACACTCAGGACACAGTTACAGGAGCAGAGGACACACTCAGGACACAGTTACAGGAGCAGAGGACACACTCAGGACACAGTCACAGGAGGAGAGGACACACTCAGGACACAGTTACAGGAGCAGAGGACACACTCAGGACACAGCTACAGGAACAGAGGACACACTCAGGACACAGTCACAGGAGGAGAGGACACACTCAGGACACAGTTACAGGAGCAGAGGACACACTCAGGACACAATTACAGGAGCAGAGGACACACTCAGGACACAATTACAGGAGGAGAGGACACACGTAGGACAAATTTACAGGAGGAGAGGACACACTCAGGACACAGTTACAGGAGGAAAGGACACACTCAGGACACAGTTACAGGAGCAGAGGGCACACTCAGGACACAATTACAGGAACACAGGACACACTCAGGACACAGTTACAGGAGGAGAGGACACACTCAGGACACAGTTACAGGAGCAGAGGACACACTCAGGACACAGTTACAGGAGCAGAGGACACACTCAGGACACAGTTACAGGAGCAGAGGACGCACTCAGGACACAGTTACAGAAACAGAGGACACACTCAGGACACAGTTACAGAAACAGAGGACACACTCAGGACACAGTT
Source organism: Odontamblyopus lacepedii (assembly GCA_034769755.1). Classification (NCBI taxonomy): domain Eukaryota; kingdom Metazoa; phylum Chordata; class Actinopteri; order Gobiiformes; family Gobiidae; genus Odontamblyopus; species Odontamblyopus lacepedii. The sequence continues at coordinate 17,396,189 of CM068344.1, read as the reverse complement.
ACAGAAACAGAGGACACACTCAGGACACAGTTACAGGAGGAGAGGACACACTCAGGACACAGTTACAGGAGCAGAGGACACACTCAGGACACACTTACAGAAACAGAGGACACACTCAGAACACAGTTACAGGAACACAGGACACACTCAGGACACAGTCACAGGAGGAGAGGACACACTCAGGACACAGTTACAGGAGGAGAGGACACACTCAGGACACAGTTACAGGAACAGAGGACACACTCAGGACACAGTTACAGGAACAGAGGACACACTCAGGACACAGTTACAGAAACAGAGGACACACTCAGGACACAGTCACAGGAGGAGAGGACACACTCAGGACACAGTCACAGGAGGAGAGGACACACTCAGGACACAGTTACAGGAGGAGAGGACACACTCAGGACACAGTCACAGGAACAGAGGACACACTCAGGACACAGTCACAGGAACAGAGGACACACTCAGGACACAGTCACAGGAGGAGAGGACACACTCAGGACACAGTTACAGGAGGAGAGGACACACTCAGGACACAGTTACAGGAACAGAGGACACACTCAGGACACAGTTACAGGAACACAGGACACACTCAGGACACAGTCACAGGAACAGAGGACACACTCAGGACACAGTCACAGGATCACAGGACACACTCAGGACACAGTCACAGGAGGAGAGCACACACTCAGGACACAGTCACAGGAACAGAGGACACACTCAGGACACAGTCATAGGAACAGAGGACACACTCAGGACACAGTTACAGGAACAGAGGACATGCTCAGGACACAGTCACAGGAAGAGAGTACACACTCAGGACACAGTTACAGGAACAGAGGACACACTCAGGACACAGTTACAGGAACAGAGGACACACTCAGGACACAGTTACAGGAGGAGAGGACACACTCAGGACACAGTTACAGAAACAGAGGACACACTCAGGACACAGTCACAGGAGCAGAGGACACACTCAGGACACAGTTACAGGAGCAGAGGACACACTCAGGACACAGTTACAGGAGGAGAGGACACACTCAGGACACAGTTACAGGAGCAGAGGACACACTCAGGACACAGTTACAGGAGCAGAGGACACACTCAGGACACAGTTACAGGAGCAGAGGACACACTCAGGACACAGTTACAGGAGCACAGGACACACTCAGGACACAGTTACAGGAGCAGAGGACACACTCAGGACACAGTTACAGGAGGAGAGGACACACTCAGGACACAGTTACAGGAACAGAGGACACACTCAGGACACAGTTACAGGAGCAGAGGACACACTCAGGACACAGTTACAGGAGCAGAGGACACACTCAGGACACAGTTACAGGAACACAGGACACACTCAGGACACAGTTACAGGAGGAGAGGACACACTCAGGACACAGTTACAGGAGCAGAGGACACACTCAGGACACAGTTACAGGAGCAGAAGACACACTCAGGACACAGTTACAGGAGCAGAGGACACACTCAGGACACAGTTACAGGAACACAGGACACACTCAGGACACAGTTACAGGAGCAGAGGACACACTCAGGACACAGTTACAGGAGCAGAGGACACACTCAGGACACAGTTACAGGAGCAGAGGACACACTCAGGACACAGTTACAGGAGCAGAGGACACACTCAGGACACAGTTACAGGAGCAGAGGACACACTCAGGACACAGTTACAGGAGCAGAGGACACACTCAGGACACAGTTACAGGAGCAGAGGACACACTCAGGACACAGTTACAGGAGCAGAGGACACACTCAGGACACAGTTACAGGAGCAGAGGACACACTCAGGACACAGTTACAGGAGCAGAGGACACACTCAGGACACAGTTACAGGAACACAGGACACACTCAGGACACAGTTACAGGAGGAGAGGACACACTCAGGACACAGTTACAGGAGCAGAGGACACACTCAGGACACAGTCACAGGAACAGAGGACACACTCAGGACACAGTCACAGGAGGAGAGGACACACTCAGGACACAGTCACAGGAACAGAGGACACACTCAGGACACAGTCACAGGAGGAGAGGACACACTCAGGACACAGTCACAGGAGGAGAGGACACACTCAGGACACAGTTACAGGAGGAGAGGACACACTCAGGACACAGTTACAGGAACAGAGGACACACTCAGGACACAGTCACAGGAACAGAGGACACACTCAGGACACAGTCACAGGAGGAGAGGACACACTCAGGACACAGTTACAGGAGGAGAGGACATACTCAGGACACAGTTACAGGAACAGAGGACACACTCAGGACACAGTTACAGGAACACAGGACACACTCAGGACACAGTCACAGGAACAGAGGACACACTCAGGACACAGTCACAGGAACACAGGACACACTCAGGACACAGTCACAGGAGGAGAGGACACACTCAGGACACAGTCACAGGAACAGAGGACACACTCAGGACACAGTCATAGGAACAGAGGACACACTCAGGACACAGTTACAGGAACAGAGGACACACTCAGGACACAGTCACAGGAGGAGAGGACACACTCAGGACACAGTTACAGGAACAGAGGACACCCTCAGGACACAGTTACAGGAACAGAGGACACACTCAGGACACAGTTACAGAAACAGAGGACACACTCAGGACACAGTCACAGGAGCAGAGGACACACTCAGGACACAGTCACAGGAGCAGAGGACACACTCAGGACACAGTTACAGGAGGAGAGGACACACTCAGGACACAGTTACAGGAGCAGAGGACACACTCAGGACACAGTTACAGGAGGAGAGGACACACTCAGGACACAGTTACAGGAGCAGAGGACACACTCAGGACACAGTTACAGGAACACAGGACACACTCAGGACACAGTTACAGGAGGAGAGGACACACTCAGGACACAGTTACAGGAGCAGAGGACACACTCAGGACACAGTTACAGGAGCAGAGGACACACTCAGGACACAGTTACAGGAGCAGAGGACACACTCAGGACACAGTTACAGGAACAGAGGACACACTCAGGACACAGTTACAGAAACAGAGGACACACTCAGGACACAATCACAGGAGCAGAGGACACACTCAGGACACAGTTACAGGAGGAGAGGACACACTCAGGACACAGTTACAGGAGGAGAGGACACACTCAGGACACAGTTACAGGAACAGAGGACACACTCAGGACACAGTTACAGGAACACAGGACACACTCAGGACACAGTCACAGGAGGAGAGGACACACTCAGGACACAGTTACAGGAACACAGGACACACTCAGGACACAGTCACAGGAACAGAGGACACACTCAGGACACAGTCACAGGAGGAGAGGACACACTCAGGACACAGTCACAGGAACAGAGGACACACTCAGGACACAGTCACAGGAGGAGAGGACACACTCAGGACACAGTCACAGGAGGAAAGGACACACTCAGGACACAGTTACAGGAACAGAGGACACACTCAGGACACAGTTACAGGAACACAGGACACACTCAGGACACAGTCACAGGAACAGAGGACACACTCAGGACACAGTCACAGGATCACAGGACACACTCAGGACACAGTCACAGGAGGAGAGGACACACTCAGGACACAGTCACAGGAACAGAGGACACACTCAGGACACAGTCATAGGAACAGAGGACACACTCAGGACACAGTTACAGGAACAGAGGACACGCTCAGGACACAGTCACAGGAAGAGAGTACACACTCAGGACACAGTTACAGGAACAGAGGACACACTCAGGACACAGTTACAGGAACAGAGGACACACTCAGGACACAGTTACAGAAACAGAGAACACACTCAGGACACAGTCACAGGAGCAGAGGACACACTCAGGACACAGTCCCAGGAGCAGAGGACACACTCAAGACACAGTTACAGGAGGAGAGGACACACTCAGGACACAGTTACAGGAGCAGAGGACACACTCAGGACACAGTTACAGGAGCAGAGGACACACTCAGGACACAGTTACAGGAGCAGAGGACACACTCAGGACACAGTTACAGGAGCAGAGGACGCACTCAGGACACAGTTACAGAAACAGAGGACACACTCAGGACACAGTTACAGAAACAGAGGACACACTCAGGACACAGTTACAGAAACAGGGGACACACTCAGGACACAGTTACAGGAGGAGAGGACACACTCAGGACACAGTTACAGGAGCAGAGGACACACTCAGGACACACTTACAGAAACAGAGGACACACTCAGGACACAGTTACAAGAACACAGGACACACTCAGGACACAGTCACAGGAGGAGAGGACACACTCAGGACACAGTTACAGGAACACAGGACATACTCAGGACACAGTCACAGGAACAGAGGACACACTCAAGACACAGTCACAGGAGGAGAGGACACACTCAGGACACAGTCACAGGAACAGAGGACACACTCAGGACACAGTCACAGGAGGAGAGGACACACTCAGGACACAGTCACAGGAGGAGAGGACACACTCAGGACACAGTTACAGGAACAGAGGACACACTCAGGACACAGTTACAGGAACACAGGACACACTCAGGACACAGTCACAGGAACAGAGGACACACTCAAGACACAGTCACAGGATCACAGGACACACTCAGGACACAGTCACAGGAGGAGAGGACACACTCAGGACACAGTCACAGGAACAGAGGACACACTCAGGACACAGTCATAGGAACAGAGGACACACTCAGGACACAGTTACAGGAACAGAGGACACGCTCAGGACACAGTCACAGGAAGAGAGTACACACTCAGGACACAGTTACAGGAACAGAGGACACACTCAGGACACAGTTACAGGAACAGAGGACACACTCAGGACACAGTTACAGAAACAGAGGACACACTCAGGACACAGTCACAGGAGCAGAGGACACACTCAGGACACAGTCCCAGGAGCAGAGGACACACTCAAGACACAGTTACAGGAGGAGAGGACACACTCAGGACACAGTTACAGGAGCAGAGGACACACTCAGGACACAGTTACAGGAGCAGAGGACACACTCAGGACACAGTTACAGGAACAGAGGACACACTCAGGACACAGTTACAGGAGCAGAGGACACACTCAGGACACAGTTACAGGAGCAGAGGACACACTCAGGACACAGTTATAGGAGGAGAGGACACACTCAGGACACAGTTACAGGAACAGAGGACACACTCAGGACACAGTTACAGGAGCAGAGGACACACTCAGGACACAGTTACAGGAGCAGAGGACACACTCAGGACACAGTTACAGGAACACAGGACACACTCAGGACACAGTTACAGGAGGAGAGGACACACTCAGGACACAGTTACAGGAGCAGAGGACACACTCAGGACACAGTTACAGGAGCAGAGGACACACTCAGGACACAGTTACAGGAGCAGAGGACACACTCAGGACACAGTTACAGGAGCAGAGGACACACTCAGGACACAGTTACAGGAACACAGGACACACTCAGGACACAGTTACAGGAGGAGAGGACACACTCAGGACACAGTTACAGGAGCAGAGGACACACTCAGGACACAGTTACAGGAGCAGAGGACACACTCAGGACACAGTTACAGGAGCAGAGGACACACTCAGGACACAGTTACAGGAGCAGAGGACACACTCAGGACACAGTTACAGGAGCAGAGGACACACTCAGAACACAGTTACAGGAGCAGAGGACACACTCAGGACACAGTTACAGGAGGAGAGGACACACTCAGGACACAGTTACAGGAGCAGAGGACACACTCAGGACACAGTTACAGGAGCAGAGGACACACTCAGAACACAGTTACAGGAGCAGAGGACACACTCAGGACACAGTTACAGGAGCAGAGGACACACTCAGGACACAGTTACAGGAGCAGAGGACACACTCAGGACACAGTTACAGGAACACAGGACACACTCAGGACACAGTTACAGGAGGAGAGGACACACTCAGGACACAGTTACAGGAGCAGAGGACACACTCAGGACACAGTTACAGGAGCAGAGGACACACTCAGGACACAGTTACAGGAGCAGAGGACGCACTCAGGACACAGTTACAGAAACAGAGGACACACTCAGGACACAGTTACAGAAACAGAGGACACACTCAGGACACAGTTACAGAAACAGAGGACACACTCAGGACACAGTTACAGGAGGAGAGGACACACTCAGGACACAGTTACAGGAGCAGAGGACACACTCAGGACACAGTTACAGAAACAGAGGACACACTCAGGACACAGTTACAGAAACAAAGGACACACTCAGGACACAGTTACAGGAGCAGAGGACACACTCAGGACACAGTTACAGGAACACAGGACACACCCAGGACACAGTTACAGGAGGAGAGGACACACTCAGGACACAGTTACAGGAACAGAGGACACACTCAGGACACAGTCACAGGAACAGAGGACACACTCAGAACACAGTCACAGGAGGAGAGGACACACTCAGGACACAGTCACAGGAGGAGAGGACACACTCAGGACACAGTCACAGGAGGAGAGGACACACTTAGGACACAGTTACAGGAGGAGAGGACACACTCAGGACACAGTTACAGTAACAGAGGACACACTCAGGACACAGTTACAGGAACAGAGGACACACTCAGGACACAGTCACAGGAGGAGAGGACACACTCAGGACACAGTTACAGGAACAGAGGACACACTCAGGACACAGTCAGAAGAACAGAGGACACACTCAGGACACAGTTACAGGAGCAGAGGACACAGGACACAATTACAGGAACAGAGGACACACTCAGGACACAGTTACAGGAGCAGAGGACACACTCAGGACACAGTTACAGGAGCAGAGGACACACTCCTCTGTATTCTACAAAAAGTGATACCCAGAGCAGTGCTGTAGCTGGGAGTATGTTCATGAATGTTATAGTTGATGTTAATCATTTTTTTTGCACCATTCTGAAAGTGAAGTTATCAGTTAAAATTTAAAAATTGTTTGAGAATGTTTGAGAACCAACAAAATACAGACTACAGATGAAGAAACCAACTAAAATGATTTTAACAGAATTATATTTTTTCAGCCTAAACTTCCTAGTGAACATCTATCATGTGTTTCTACAGGGTGATGTGGCTACAGAAGGACTTCATGCCAGATGCCCTACCTGTGACTGTGTTTTGAGGAAGAAAAGCAGCACATACAGAGTGTTGTTTCTGCATGTACAATTCTAATGTTCACTGTGATTCTGTTCTGGTCCATTATCGTATTATAGAATAAAAGGTGCTTCATTCTATATTTAAACATGTACAATGCAAAGTAAATAATCATAATCAAATTATGTGTTATTCCTGTGTCCACAGGCAGAGACCAGAACTACTTCATTGGAAAAGTACAAATAGGAAAGTACAACACAAAGTAGAATAATAATAATGTAAAAGTTCTCAGCTCCAAATTGACTGTTTTTCACTGTACCTGTGCTCTCTGTTTAAGACAATACAGAACTGCGGAAAACTAAACTGCTTTTGTATTATTTTACTTTAAAATTCTTTACGGACATTTGATGTTTTATGTTAAAGTAATTGTGTCAACAGAATTTAATTATATATAAAAAATAAAACCATAAAAAAGGCAAATTTGCATGATAAGATAACATAAGATAAATATGCATGTTCAGCATGATTTGATCACATTTCATCAACATGAAACATTTATGTTCATGTTCTGGGAAAATGGTGTGTAGAGGGGATTGAATAAGTTTCGAAGCCTAAACATAATTTTATTGCATGCAACAGTTTCCATATTTTTTAATACAAATCCAGTGACCTTTTTCAGTGCAGTATGTTATAATATTGTATATTTTTCAACACAAACTAGCCTTGCCCTGCATTAATGGGATGGTTGAACTTCTCCAAAACAGAAATAACATGAAAACAAAGACAAATAATATATTCTGACTCATAAATAACATAACATAATAACATTTGAATATGTTGGGAATCGTGCAGTTATGTATCTACAGTATTGCCTAGTTTTTCTTGAATTGGATTTGAAATGCATTGACCTCAAATATAAAACAGCACAAATGCACATACGTTAAAGCTTCTTCTGAGGGAACTTTTACCATGCTGAAGTGGAACCTGATGATCTTTTCTGGGCAGTTGTTTAATGAATAGTCTGCTCCCTGCCATCCTACACACTGCTCCGGTGCAGCTGACATCTGGCACAGCTCTCTCGCCTAAAAGTGAAAATGAGGTATGTGTGAATGAATAAAGATATGTTTTTAAAATAAATAAAAGAAAAAAGTACTTGTTACTATGTCAATAGGCAGTCAACATGTGCAATAGAGACAGAGCAAACTAATGATACAAATAAGGAAGGCTTGCAAAAGATAACGTTTTTTTTTTTTTTTATACACCGTGCTACTACAACATTTGTATCTCCCTGCCATTTGTCATCTCATCTGAGTACATTTATCAGAGATAAAAGTGCACTATGTAACTTTTATGGGGTATTGTCTGCCACCTGTCTCCTGGAGATTTATATGAGACCAATAAGAGATGCCACCAAGCCAAGTTACAGGTCATATTTGTAAATAGATGATAGTCTAAATATGCAGGATTTGTGTGTTAAACGTGTGAATGAAACAAAATATAACTCCAGATAGCCTATAACTAGGGTGACCAGACATCCCTATTTACAGATTTATCCAAAATCAGTGATTTGTCCCAGTTTCACATAAGAAATGTCCCAAGTGTCCCTATTTTTGACCAATTTGATACCTGCCAACAGTAAAGAGAGACATAGACTTAAAAGTTTCTTAGGTAAAATAGAGAAAATCTGCTTAAAAATGACACAAAACATCAAGAAAATGTAACTATACTGACTCACATGCTAGTCATGAATGGGCCGAGTCACCCCAAACCGAGAGTATCCCAGATTTTTTTTCATTTTCATTTTCAAATTCTGGCCACCCTATAACATATAACACAGATTAGAAAATACCGTAATATGGGCCCTTTAAGGAAAGCTCAGGAAAGCTATAGGCCTATTTGTTAAATCAACACTGAAACATCTCGTTGAGACAGCACTGATCCATTTGACCTCGTGTGCATTCAATTTACCCCAGGCAGCTCTTTCCTTACCGTAGATTATCCACGTGGTGGGGCTTAATCTGACGGACGCCACATGTTTACTGGTGAACGAGACTCGTGAGACTGTGGCTGTCCCGCCAAGCCAACTCGTGCCAACTCGGGTCGTTCTGTCTGGAGAAAAAAACATCTTTTCATTTCGGTGTAAGTACATGGAAGCAGAGGCCGCGATTGTAAATTAGAGCAAGTTTGTGTGGGTAAGTGCGGGCTAGCACGCCATAGGACGCGCTGCAGGGCCAGGGGGGCAATCAATAGACTTTTTTTTTTTTTTATTTGATCTCGCTTGTACTCACTGTCAGATGTGATAACCTTGTCTGACACGGGACAATGGGACGATTTGTATTCGGTGTATTTCTTGTTTGAGACGAGCGTATACCTGCCTCCAAAATCTCAACCTTGGTGCGCACTGTAGCGCAGCGTAAAGTGGATAACTTCTCTCCAACTTCACTGGAATGATGCGCGGCTTTTATCTTCTTCTGCTCCTGGGTCTCGGAATTTTCCTCGCAACTCTGTGCAAAGGTAAGATACCGCCTACTCACAAAATATTTTCTGATTTAATGAGGGATGGGTTTACCAATCTGTACGTCTCTTGCCTTGTGTGTGTTTTTGTGAAATGCTTTGACCTTGATGGCAAAGTATTGACAGTACAGCAGGCTACGAGATGTACTGGTTGCACAGAATCTGGATTTGGCATTAGCCCACTAAAATATAGGCCTAAATAATTAGAATATTAGTGTTTTAGGGAGTGTGGTGCTGCCACACACACACACACACACACACACACACACACACACACACACACACACACACACACACACATATATATATATATATATTCATCTAAACGCACCCTTAAATCCTGAACAAATACAATGCTATACCTAAATGCACCTTAAATTTTAAACAAATACAATGCTGTAAAGAAACAATTCCAAATTATAATTAAATGAAAATGTTCAAACTTCAATCCAAGGCAACTGTTGAGATGATTCATTGGCATCCGAGTTGACATACAACTATTTTACATACATATTTTTTATGAGTATAGGGCCTGTGGGATGTTTACAGTTTATTTATTATAATTAGACACTTTAAGAAAATCTATTCATTTCCAACCTACTGAAATGAGGGAAGGTATCAGCAATGTCATGTTTCACTGTCTCCACATTATAGACAATGGCACTGACTTTTACATTGTGCTTATCTCTTTGTAGTCATAGTGCACTATTTTTGGCCCTCTCCAGCATCTGTTGTCTAGAAGAACATGCTTCTGTGTGATGGTCAGATAGTAGGATTAAATCGCCCTGAAGCAAAGATAGTTCAACCCCCACAGAACCCCTGTGTTTGTGCTCTGAGCAGTCTGACTGTGGCTGATATCATGCTAAACACTGCTCTATAACATTGTATGAAAGCTATTGTGTTGTATGTAGTTGCCTGGTCAGGGTCCAGCTGTGCCCGGGCATCCTTAATGCATGTCTGGTGATGGTAAAGCTTTGATTTGTGCTAGGCCTGGAGGCGATGCATAATAAGCATGGTACAGCAGCCTTATCTGTTCTTCCAGTCACAGATGTGCTGCTTGTTGTGTCAGCCAGTCTGAGGTTCAAACGACAAAACATATGTATGAAACGTTTTCAAATGTTTTTGAATGTATGGGCCAAGGCATTTTGAGATTAGCTCCAAGCACTGAAAACATGCCATTATAAAATGTGTAGTTTGAAATGGCTTTAGAGTAGCTTTATTTGAATGAACAGGAACCAGTTCATTTAGCCTGCAAATTTGTGGGTGGTTTAGCAGAAATTACTTAACTAACATTTTGAACATTTAATTTGATATTTGGTGTGTAAAATTAGGAGGGGAATCTGAAGAGTAATGATGTTATGAAAAAGCAAAAGAAGTTTTAGAAAATGATTCACTTTTCTCCTAGCATATAATTCAGTAGTACTCCTTTTGTGCTGAACATGTCCTTGTTTAGCTGATGTGTAGTATTGAGTTTGGATGGAGTATAGTATACTTTTGACAGATATATTCAAATTGGATATTTAATGTAAGCCTAAGTAACTCCTGAAGCAGTTATGATTCCAGCTTATAATCAACTATATCTTAAACATCTACTTTGGTTTTTGTATTTTACATGATGTAACTTTCATTTTAAAGGATTGAAGTTCAAGCAGAAAATGCAAACAATTTTTAGTTGTGAGAAGCTCTCCTGCTGAGTCTTTTGCCCTGAAAGAATTGCCTCTGTCAGCCCATCATTATCAAGTACAATTGACGTGTTTTTTTTTTAATTTCTACTGAAGGACCAGTAGAACTGTGGCTTCTGGTAGAACACCAGAGATCTACTCATTAAAATATACAGTAACAAGTGTTATTCATACTTACAAATACAAGTGTTTCACACAGCGTGTAATTCCACAGCCATAGGGGTCAAAAATACTCTTGAGCAGGTGTTAAGACACTCCATCAGTCACATTAAGTGGCATTAGTTTAATACAGCTGCAAAGCCCATTTCTTCTATTACCTATGGCATCCACTATTATTGTGCTGCTTTTTGCAGTAGTTTGCTAAGCCCAATATAATTAGTTTCTGGTTCTCTAAGAAACTAGGTGTAAGATTAATGTATCTTGCACCGCAAACTCTGCACAAATGTGCTGAGCATAGGGCCACCAATAAATCAGATAACTATACCCAAAAAGGGTCATAATGTTGAACAAATAACTATCAAGTACTGCAGAGGATAATCCCAATAGACTTTTTTTATTCACAAAATTCTAAAAATTATATGTTTGGTAATTCACATTGGCTAGTTTGATTAACACAATTTATAATAAATACAGGTTTATGCTTTCTAATCTAAAATGGTGCAATCGGCCTTGAGTGTTTTGATATAATCACAAGGCAAGCTGAATCATAATACAGGCCTAATCATGAATTATCCTGTAATCACTGCAATTCCTCCGCAGCATGAAAACAACATGGCCTTTTAATGACATGCTACTTTATTTTATGATTGCGCTTTGATTTTTACACAATTGCCAATTGTCAATGAAATATTTGGTTGAAAATTAAAGCAATTAACAATGTACTTTATATCAAACTGTACTGGTAATCAGTCATTGTTTTATCTCTTTCAGTGTCAGGCCAGGAGGTAGTAAATGACACTCCATCCCCAGTTTACCCGTCCATCAGATTTCAAGTGCTCCATGTGGACCATGTGTTTGTGCAGCAGGACAGGCCTGAGGCAACAGTTAACTCCAGCCTCAAGTCTCAAACACAGAGCTTCTTCATCTCTGACTCCAGAGCCGGGCCCCTACAGCCAACAGTCAATGCTTCCTATGGACCCCTATCTGTAGATGCCCCCATTACTCCAGACCTTCTCCTCAGTGGATACAAGATCCAGCCAGTCATCTTAACTCGTCAAGTGCGTTCCTCCTCCCCTGTGGTTAGGATCCTGTTCCACATGTCCTCAGAGGGGGACATCTCTATGGCAGAAGGCATCAGCAATGAAGGCAGTGGAGCTAAGAGCAAAGATGGAGCTCATTGTGTGACTGCCTACGCCTTTTGGGAGACCAGAGAAGTCCGTGGAGCGTGTTGGGTGTCTGCTGGTGGCTTCTGTGTGGCTCAGTTAAAGCCAGAGCCTGTGTGGTTCAGCTCCTCCAGCCGCTCGGGCAGCTCCAGTGGAGAGACAGGGAGAAGCGAGGGTGTGCGTGGGCTCCAGGGGAACCAGGCAGAGGTGTACTTCCAGAGCCGCAGTGACCTGACAGGCCAGTGCACTCCTCAGGACAGCCTGCAGAGACTGTGGGTGGGCAGGGTCAGGGCTCCCCAGGGCTCTGGGACACCCATGAGGCGCGTAGGGAAGGTCACCTTGCTCCGGACACCACCGGGAAATCCCACCTATCTGCGACTTAGACTGGGAGGAGCTGTGGTCATCCAGACTTCATCCAAACCACTGAAAACCACGGATGTTGCCACATTTTACATTTTCCTGGCCAGCATATCTACACTGGAGAACTTTACTCTGAGGTAAACCGTAATCTTCATTTTAAAATGGGCTTTCCCCATAAGAATACTGAATATAGAAGGCTACACAGCCACAGTTAACTACACACTGTGAAATATTAATATCCATAGCACTTTTTACCTCTCCTGGCTGTTAAATACTTAATACTTAGCTGTAAAGTCATCCTTGGTGTTAAATCATACACTGTTCCCTGGTGCATAGTGGTTAAGTGGTTTGTAATGAAAACCAGGAGCTGCCGATCAATTTGAATGAATGAGATCATAGCTAAACCCTAGGAGGAAATCCTTGTTAATCCCTTTCAAACTGTATTGTAGGACGCAATTCATTTTCCAAAGATGCATCCTTGTATGCTGCATATTCAAAAGTGTATTTTCGAAATGAAGGTTAGTTTCCTGCGGAGAAACTATAGGCACATAAACAGGCAGGTTCAATAACCAGGGTTAAAAGAGGTAAAACAAAACATTTTTGGACTTTTTTTGTATTTGTTACCCACCAGTCAAGCGGCAATATTATTTTACCTTTTCATATAAATGTTCAAGTCCACTGTTTACTCATGTTAAAGATTAAATTAGCCCTTTAGTCAAGCCCCCCAAGGTTCACAGTGGTCCAATGCAAGGCACAATTTAAAAGTTTATGTTCCAAGTCAGTTTTAATGCGCTTCACTTTATGAAACCCTGTCACAGCACATCCTTTGCAACATTATGCTATCCTCTTCACCCATTAATATGACAGTGAAGGCAAGGGCCATATCTATTATTTGAAGGTGGCAAATCTTTATCCATCTGGGGTTCTTTGAAATCTAACCCACATCTACATGCATTTTAACTAGCACTTTCACTGGAATTAATGATACCCTGGGCAATACCCGTGTCTGCTTTATTATATATGTCATAATTATTTCACTGTACAAGATGTCTCTAACATTGGAGTTGCAATTCTTCAGTTAATACCATTTTAAAGATTCTGGTTCTGTTGCAAAACTTTCTATGTATCCATCCACTCTGTAATTGCACAATTATACAGGTTTTACTACCTACAATAAGAAGAAGTTAAAATTAATTGTGGACGCAAGAATAAGCCAATAAAGACATGTTTTGCCTGAGGGTCCAAGATGATGGCGAGCCTGTGTGAATGAATGTGGGATTGAGTGCTTATCTATTATTCTATGTGTCTGCAGCCCACCTCAGGCCCTAAGTGGCTTGTGGCTTTAGTCAGCCTGTCAAGAAGAGGAAATCTTGTCCCTGCAATAATATCTCACTTGTAGCACCAGACCCTCTGTCTAACCATATCTTATTTGAGTGCTCTCTTTTGTTCTGGTGGAAACATGATAATTATTCATGTGTGTTGTGTTGCTGAGTGCGTAGGGTACAAGTGTTTAGGGCTCTCATCAAGCTTTATTTGCCTTGAACCATACAGCACAGACATGCACTCTGAAGTGGAATCATTGTGATGTACAGTATGTTTGAGCATCTTCATGAAAGATAAGCCCCATGCATTTAAATGGTTACTTAAAGCGCTTGAATAGTGATAGGCCTCAGAATCAAGGCCTGGTAGTAAAATGCTCCATTGCCAACATGACTGGTGTCTTCTAGCGGCTCTTCTGGCTTCATAAATTACCACCACATTATAACCTGTCTATCTCCACTTCTCACTTGGTCTGGGAGTTATAGAGAGCAGTCTTCCATAAACAAGGAAATAATTGGGAAATGATTCACCGGTTTCCCTATCTCAACATCCAACTAACATTTGAACAAGGTTCTCTGGGTATTTGGCTTCATAAATAATGCATCTATTTAATGGAGCTGCAAAACAAATAACTAACATCCTCCTCGCTCCTTTGGGTGAAGCTGAACTTAATATAAATGCATCCATGCCACATTAAGACACACTTTTTCAGTGTTTTTAAAAATTTGGCTCAATGCCATAAAGTGATGAGGAAATATGATATTTCAAAAGATTAAAAGGCTTGTTTTTATGCTCTTTACTCAGCTTAATGCATTTGTTTGAAACGCTAGACAAATTTCACACTAATCCAACGTTTTAGTGATATGCTGCAAACATACAAATCTGATGGTAATCTGGAGCAGGATCCAAGTAAATGGAAAGACATAGACATATACATTTATTAATCCATCGGAGGTTAAAGCTATAGCCCTGTCTGGGCTCAGTGCTCTTCTTAAATGTCAGGTTTACCATTAGGAGCGCATGCACACACCAGCACAAACAGACTCAAATTATTCTAACTACACTGTCCAGATGCCAGGCAGAAAGAGATGCTTGACTCCTATGGCACACTGATGTTTGTTACAAGCGCTCCACCTGAGATGCCCCTGACTGAAGTTTACGGAGTGTATCTCCCACTGCTTAAGATGCTCTAACCAGGCCAGTGGACCTAGCCCATGTATTTTTGACCCTCTGCCTCTGTTGGATTGGACCAGACTAGGCATGCGGCTGCAGACTTTAGTCCAAACTGGGTGGAAGATACTTGGCAGTGATTGAGACGTTAGGAAGGAGAAATCCCTGTTCTACTTCACTCACTGAGCCAATATTGAGTCCACTTCAGCAGGGTTAGGACAGATAATCTGCTGCTGATTGAAAATCAAGCAGGAATTTAACCCACTATGCTCAGCCTGGATTATATGGGTCTATCTGCCTATGTGACAAGACCATCAAAACATTTGTAGTAATTTGCATTTATTCGCTGCAAACATATTTCATGTATTATTCTATTACTTTACAAATCTATATAATGCTTTAATTTGATTTGATTTGTTTTTATTTCGTGTTCGTGCTAAGAGAGAAACATCAATCATACGCATTACATTGTATACATTGTAAACAACAGAAAAGCATATTTCTCGAAAAGGAGTGGGAAGAAGAAAAAATACATCCATAGAAGAAAAAAAAATCCATATTCACCCACTCCTATTCATTACATAGTTTCAAAAATTCAAAAATTATGTGGTTGCTGTACATTGATGATGAAACTTAACAAATATTTACAGATAGGAAAATCAATTACATACTATGCATAGTAAATATAATTTTAACCCAATTTCTAGTTTCATTAAAATCTATATTCTAGCATAAGAAACGGCCAATTCATAACAAAAATGTTAGCATTTTCTTCCATTTAAGAATGTTCTTAAAAAAAAGAAAAAAAAAAAAAAGAACTGACAGCAAAAGAAAAGACCTAATTAGAAATGCTATCAGAGTAAATCACCATAATTGTTAATTGTAGAAAAGCCCTGTCAGCTCAGCCAAACTTTAGCCTGATTAGTTAATGTAATTAAAGGAGAGCTGACTTTTGGGTCCTTGATGTCTTTAAACACAGATGTGTGACGCTTTGGGAGGGTGTGCTGTGCTCTATGCAGGTCGATATTCACTCTGGCTTCTCCCTCACGAGCACTGCCCCTGAGTGACAAAGACAAAGAGCTGGGACAGGACTGGCTCAAATGAGGTTTCTCTGTGGGAGCCTGGGTTTGTCTGTAGATCTGGAGTCACTCATCCAGGAAGGACTGGGGGCTGCAATACTGCCTCTGCAAGGAAGCACTCATATACTCATAAGTCAATTAGTTTTTGTTGTAATCACAAATATTCAATAAATCTGCATAGCTAAGTTATTTGAATGTACTGTAAATGAGCATTCAGTGTTGATTATGAAAAGTGAATAACTACACTGTGCTTTTCAGCTTAATTTAATTACTTGAACTTCTGGATTGTCAACACCGCTTTTCAGTCTTGTCATTTACAAAGACAAAACATTTGAGTTAGCAAGTTACTGCTCTTTTATCTAGTTGTCTATTTATAGAGAATTTTAAGAATTTCAAACATCATCTAAGTGAGTATCAGAGCATGCACTTTGCTCCATACCATAGACTTTGGTTTGGTTTGTGAAAATGAAGACTTTTTTTAATCTACCAATCTATCTAGAATGTATTAAAGCAACAATAAATACAATACGAAAATAGAAAAAAAATCATTCTCCTCAAATAATTAGAATTTGTAAATCGTGTTTAAAGGTGCACTATGTAATTTTTGTTTGGAGTGACCCAACACCTGCTTGTCAATGCCAATATAAATGCTTTGCAAATATTCCACAGTAGGGTATTAAAATACTGAGAGAAGTTGCCATAATGCCATACTGTGTAACATTCTTGGGAATACATAATGCAGTACACATTTATTCCACTTAAATTTTGCCATGAACAGATATTGTCTATTAAACATAAGACATATATCCTAATTTTATCCTAATTTGGTACTCTCTAGTCATGCTGATATAAGACATCAGATACAGTGCAGCCAACTTAGTAAATGTACCTCTGTTGATTGTTTGCACATCACCTTTCACAACTTTACACATATTTGATATACAGGAGGACTTACATATTGTAGCTTTAAATGCATATTCAGTGGATTTCTGTCTACAATAAATAAATTACTGGAATCTCATTGACTCTGACCGACAGCAGTGACCTTGACCTTCATTGTATATTGATCAGCTTGTTACTATGCTACAGTTCAGTGTTTTCCTGTCCATTCATTTACACGTTCTGCACAAGTCAATACAAAGTCTGTGTATTCATAGTTTTTTTGTTTTGCTTTTACTCTTGGCTATTAAAATGCTGCTCCGTGACTGGAAACATGCGCTGAGCTGCTAGAGCGAAACCGAGACAGATTGTTTTATTGTTTACAAGTCGTCTAGTTCGGGAAACCTGTTTGTGTATGTATTATGTCCTATGCATTCAGCCACGGTGAATGTTTTACTTGAGTGGAGCCCTGTAATGCAAAACACACAAAGAAGATACAATATGGTCACACATTTGACTCGAATATTGGCTATAAAATGTATACCTTGGACTGTACTGTATGGCAAACAATATTGCAAGTATTTGTTAGTGCGCTGACCCATGCTTTTTGTAATAGATATCACTATCCTGCACCAGTCTCTCAAAGAACAAATCCTTGTAACCTGTCTGACATTTTGTGACATATCCTCACTTGTTTTGATCCATGACCTTATTCCAGTGGGAGTGTACCACCCCTGTTGAATTTTAAAACTATTCCCGGCATAAATAGGACAGAAATCTGCAGGAGTTCACAGTGATGAGAGTCAGGTAAAATCACTCACACTGTGGCAAAAGAAGGCTTGTCCTCTTTTGAATCTTCACCAGAAAATAGTCTTACCTCCTTGGCCATTTATTTATGGTTTGGTAAGACTAGGCCTATCCCTTTTTGAGTATAATTTTTATAGTTTCACTAGTTACTTAACTAGTTAATTTAGTTAAGTAACGAGTGAAACTACCCTTGAACTTGAAAAGATCCCTCTTAAAATCAAATGCCAAGTTCTGATGGATATACTGTAGATATATTTTCAGTAGGGTAAGGTGAGGTACACTTTATTGTACATATAAGGAAATTTGTACTCCACATTTGATTTCAATGCCACTGACAGGGACTACCTGTCAAGAACTGTGGGTGCCCAGGGACCCATCTCCAGATCTTGAGCTTATCTCGGTCAGGACTACCTTAGCTACACGTTTTGGTGCATGTTTTAGGTTGATGGGGAAAACCAGAGGGAACCCTCCCAGATATGAGGGAGAAACATTCAAACCCTGAACCTTCTTGCTGGGAGCCAATAGTGTTAGTCACACTTAGCCATTGTGCCTGGTTTTAAACTTTTACAGGATGAAGTAGGTGTAGTTGTGTCAAACAGGGTGACTGTCCTAGCACAGCCAATTTGTAATGTTTCAGACTCTTGCATCCACGTTTGCAATTGCTAAAATACTTAGATGCTGGGAGTGCTGCAAAATAAAATGAATGTACTCTTTTAAAAGGGAAAAGTCTGGCATTTTTACCTTGGCCGCTGAAAACAATTTTGATGCATTCTTAACTAGATGAGACGGCATTTTCCAAGGACAGTAGTTTGCCAATTCAATATGTTTTATTCTTCTTTAGAATGTTAAGATACAATATGCATTTATTTCACTATACAGGTTGATACAATGAGGTAAACTGTGTGAAGTAAAGCCACTGCCATCACATACGCTGGAGTCCTCATCTCAAAGTGCTTGTTTTATTTGACCTGACTTGAAACTTTGCTTTAACCACACACTCAGAATGTGGAAAGCTCTCTTGTCAAAACTCAACAGAGGCTCACTGGTTGGAAAATCAAAGCTTCTCTGTTCATGGGACCTCACAGGCCGTCTAGTTCATCTGCATTATTCATAAAAAGCACACTCTCTGTCCTCTCTCATCCTCTGTGTGTGATTCTGTGTGCGTGAATGAACCCACTGATTAACTGATTCTCCCTTGGGCTGGAGGGAATTTACCACGCCTGCTAATTCTGTCTGTCTGCAACCTGTGACGGCATTAGCAAACATGAAACATATGAAGCGCATATGTACGGTCTGATGGGGGTGTCAGGGAGGAAACACAGAAACATGGAAATGTTGTTACAGAAGTTGATAGTGTTGTAATGATCTTGTCTTATATTGTATTATCTAGTCTTGTGCTTGTTTTGTCCATGTAATGATCTAATCTTGTGGTAGTTGTGTCCACTCACCTCTAAGAGGCTGATATCAAATACATGGTGGGAATTAGGATTGTCAAAAAAATAGATACCCAAGCAGATTTATTTTGAAACTATTTTCATTAGCCAGTATCAATCACAAAAAATGCATAAATTGGATACATTTGGATCTTTCCTGAATAGTTTTAGAGTGATCTTGACCTCAATCATAACTAGTGTGGGATTGTGTAGTAATATTAATATTAGTATAAGATAGATGCCAGTCTTATTGGTATAGGATTGCATAATAACATACCAAAGCCTTTTACTTTGTATTGAAATTGAGTTTTACATTTTAGTAGTGTGGTCGTTGGAAATAGGAATGACAATGGGTTGGTGATAGCCACATTTATTATTTTCACTCCTGATGTTAGTATTCTTTTACATTAGCATTATGTGTCAGCCACTTGCATCTTTATCTCATGCTGGTTCGCAAAACAATGTGTTAAATTTTTTTAACTAGCTTTTAACTTTTTAACTAGCTGAACTAGCTGATTTAGGATCATGGTTGAGGCAGGTGCTGATACAAAGTGAACATATTAGATAATAAATAAATTAAATAAATAATAACTTTCAGGTTTAATAAGTTTACACAACACAAGGGTCATCTTCATGCACCCTCATTGAAAGAAGAAAATGCTGTTTCCCCTAAAGATAGTATTTGATTCAACAGTGTTAAAATCATAACAAAACTACACAAATAAGTAGAGAAACAAGCTAATCTAAAACTGTGGTATTTTTTTTTTTTTTACAAAATTCAAGTTTTTGTATATTCTTGTGCACTCACTTTCAATACGTCAAATTATTATATAGACTTCTGTTTTGCAACACATTGTATGTTTGCATGGACATTCATGAACGTGAGGCATAATGCAATTACAGCAATGGGCTAATTTCCATCCATTGTCCCACATTAGCTCTCAAAACTAGTAAACATACTGGATGCTAGACAGTTGAACAATCTTGCCCAGGATACAATGACCACTGCTGCCTGGTATTCCCGGCATACAGTGTGTGCCAAATGTTAGAAAAATACATTCCTACAGGACAATCATTTTAGTCATTAGCAACTACTGTCTATATCAGTCAGATGTATACATGCCTGTATAGACTACAGAATATACAATAGTCTTAAAAATGTTGACCCCAAAAAATTTGCATGACCTCAGATAGCCTCCTGCCCCACCCGCCTGTGCTCTCCCTGCTCCTGCTCTTGCTCCTGCTCTTGCTCCTGCCTAACCCTGTACGTGCCTCTCTACTGCAGGGCGACAGTGAAGAGCGGCTTGTCCTTCAGCGCGGCTCGCCCCAGTGACTCTGCTCTGTGGGACATCGTGGTAGAACCGGGCCTGGGTGCCACTCCCTACACCGTGTCCGTCTTCTGCCAGAGGAAAGTGGCTGTGACTGCGAAGAGGTCAGTGCTGATGTGAACGTGAGCAAACAGCCAAATGCCCACGTACTGCAGCGGCAGGGGGCTCCTGCTCTACACATGAGGGCTTTTATTGCCCGCTATTGCCTCAGAGAGATCAGTCAGTTTTACTGCCATCATAAGAGCGAGTTATTATCAGTTGACAGCACGTGGTATTTAAGAAGTTGAGGCTCAAAAAGTTTTGTTTGATGCTATTAAGTTTGTTACGATTCTAAAATGTCAAATGGCTTGATACACAATATAAAGTTTCATACCATAATGGTAGACAATAGAATGTAATTTTCAACACAAAATAATAGTACTTTTTTGTTAACATAAAAAAGTTAAGATGAGTCAAAAAGTAAAAAAAAAAAATATTTAGTTTTGATACAAGTTTTAGTTTCATTTAGAACCTGATTTTCAATACTTCTAACAACCCTAGATGCAGTTTTATTTTTGATCAAAAGTTCTACAAGAAGTTGGTAGGTTTGGTTTATTCAAAGAGGTATATTGTTTTATGTTTATGCAAAACATTCTCCTTCATTTTCCCTTTGGACACTTGGAATAAGTCATGCACAGATAACACTGGGGCATAAAAAACTGGGCAATTAATCACATTTGCTTTGGATAAGAATAAATAACTGTAATTGATCAATATGAGAAAGAAAATGTGATGTGAAGTCTTAGAGACTTAGTGAAGGAAATGAAGTGTAGTATGTACAAAAACTACACCAGTTAACTTCTGAGCATTCAGTGGTTTAATCACTTAACGATTAGCTCTAGTACGTCTTGCTGTGGTCAATTTAAGGTGAATAAAAGAAACACAAAGACTGTCTGTATAGGATTGTCTGTGTAAGTGTTCCAACAGAATATTCATCAGCCCCCAGAGTCCCAGGTTTAGGAGAAAGAAGATAAATTATAGCTAATGCAAAAAAATCTAGAGTGTCATCTTCCCTGTCTTGATTTATTTGGTATTTCCAACACAATTCCATTTAGTTTGAAGTCATTGTTAGACTTACCTTGAAATGATAGAGGGGGTTTGACAGGTTATCAGTCCTTCTGAATAAACAATGATCTGCACCCAGGGCTTGATGCAATGTTTTGAAAATCCTTTTGCTGGCCCAATTATTCAGCAATGAATACATTTTATCACAGTGCATAGTTAGAGGTTTGGAAATTACAAAAGGCAGTTTAATGTGTCTCAGATTATTGGAGTATACCTCCGGGTCAAGTGTACTTAACAACGCTGCATTTATTTCCTGAGCAAATCTGTCCATATTTTATTCATAGGAAATGTGAAGCTATATTTATGCTTGTATATATTGTAAAGGATTTATAGGATGAACTTTGAACCTCATAATCAAACCAGTGTTCAAATATTTAGAGCAGAGATACATGTGTTTGCTAGAGTAAAGAAAACCTCCCAATAAACTATGTACTTTTTCACAATATCACAAAAGAAAACTGGATGCTGTTGACTGGACAAACATTTTTAAGAGTGAATATATTTTGCCACTCAGGCACTGTTTTCCATTCATTCTTAAAAAAATGTTGGTTAGAATAAAATTTTCTTTTGCAGTGGAATTTACCTGGACGATTTAGGGATTACACAGAAATTTTCAATGATAATAGTAATTGCTTATTGTAAATTGTCAGTAATATTGTTAACAAGGCTGAACTGTATCCTGCTCATTGCCTAAACTGAGCTAATTCAACCTAATACAAAATTTTTTCTACATTTTTAAAACTACACTATTGACAGTCTCAGTACAAAAGAAACAAAACCATTCAATAATGGATTTTTTTCTATTCAAACATGATAGCTGACTGGGACCTAATAGTCCACGGAGCTCTTTACAAGACCAGATTTTTAAACTGAAGTTTACAAATTAATAATGAGTTTCCTTCTCCAGGAAAATTAGATTACCAAATCAAATATACTGTATATGTGTTTATTGATGTATTTATTTGGCAGGGACAATGCAGTCAGACATACTTTAGTTACAAAACAAAGCTTGCAGCTGATGTGATATAGTATGTATAGTATGCGAGTATAGCAAGTGCTGATTTTAAACTCCCCTTCCTGGTTTCTGTTCGCTGGCTTAAGTGGCAACAGAGATAAAGAGGGAATTTTAAAAGCCACATGACTACTTGTCCATGCATCTTTTTAATTTGCATATAAAATAGGGCTGAGCAATTATTCAAATTTTAATCAAGAAGACTTAAGATTGAGACTCAGTCATGTCTAATTGTCAATAATCAGCTTGGGTCTTTCTGTTCAAGAGGTCCACAGTCAATCCTCCATGGTTTAGAGTTCAGACTTTAGAGTATGACAGGACAATATGGTGATAAACATTTTATCATGATCTCATTCTTTTGACAATATTCTATATTGGTAAAATTGTCATATTGTTCACTAATTTTGCCTCAGCAATGTACTGAGTGAATTTAACAATTTCAATCAACTTTCAGAAAAAGTAGATAACACAGCAAAGTAAAGATACTAACTTAGATATGAATCATGATGAAATCAAAAATGTCATCTGGCTACAAGAAAATCATGATATACATTTATGCCATATTGCCCACCTCTTCTGTGAAGGATGAAATTCCACTTATTTTTTTGTGCTAAATGACACTTTTGGTTTATGGCAGGAGTAAGTTTATGTTAGTGTTTATATTCATGCACTGAATACTGAAAGCCATTTTATTTTTTATAAGAAAAAATCAAGTCCAGATCAACCAATATGAGAAAAATTTTTTTTCTTTTTTTCACCATATCGCCCAGCAATAATAGAAAACATCATTGATTTTACATTTATGTAACTTTCCAATCAGCCCACTGTATCTCTGTCTGATAACAGTTTTGTTTGCTTCAGTCAGGCACAAAGGCACCTCTGCCCAGCGACCTGTGTGGGTCTGCACAGACTCAGCAGCCAGCAGTGGTCCGACCCACATATTTATAATCATCCATAATCACTGCTACGTTATCCAGGCTTAAGCGCTCGCACGTCCTGGAAGGGAGATTAGGAGGCACAGATAGTCCAAGTCTTGTCCCATGCACTGAGCCTCGCAGCAGGACACACAGGCAGGGATAAACAAGGTTGAACCAATGCTTTGAAGTGATGCTATGTTCATGGTTTAAAATTACAGGGATTTCCAGGGAAAAAAAACAGACATATTAACCCCCTTTGTCTGTGGACATCTCCAGCATTGCATTTAACTACAATCAAATCAAAATAGTAATTTGAATTGTTGCCTCTATTAAATCACAAAGACTGCTGTTTTTAGGTATTAAAATATCCCATGCGGGGCCTTATTATGTGTACAGCCTGCTAATACTGTTCTTTAGACTTCTGTAAATGTTCTGAAATACATATATTTTTGGTAGTTTAGCAGTTCATGCTTGCACCTAATTCAAACATTCACAAAAAAGTTTAAACAAAGACCTTTGGGAGGAAAAAGAAAAACATTTCCATCATAAAGTTTAGTGATTTGGTACTCACAGTTATTACCCACTTGAACTAGCAGTTTTGGAGATGCCATAATACAAGAGATATTAAAACAGAACCAAGTAAAAAATTTTATAAAATGTCTGTCCCTGTGATGGTTTTTGGGATGTTTGAAGCGTCCGTTCTTTCCCTTTGCTGTCTCTGGGTGAAAAAACACCCTTGCAAAACTGGCAGACCTTCCCTGAAGAAAATTCACTTGGAAAACCTGGGCAACTTTATGTTTGTATGTGATAATATGCCCTCAGTTCAGTAAAAAAAGAAAAAAAGAAGAAAAGGGAGAGAAAAAGAACTTTTGAGTCTCTTTCCAGACAATGTATTCTCCTAAGGAAGTTGCAGGGGGAACTCTTTTTCTGAAAGTTACTTTACTTTTATGTAATTTTGAAACATGTAAAGTGCATGTACAAAATGATTAAGAAAGACTACTCATGTCATACCAAAATCTTGACTTCCGTGTGATCCTATTCTCCGAATCTCCTCTCTCTCCTCATCCGAATCTCATGAACCCACATGAAAACTCCAATCAGTGTTATTCTTGAAGTGTTCTAATGAATCTTGCACCCCATCTGTAAAGTCATGCTACATCACTAATGCCCGACATTATCCAACTTGTTGATTGAATAAATGAACCTGTAGCAGTGTTTTCGTTTCATGACTTCCAGTTGCTTTTTACTCATGAAAAACATGCTCAACATTTCTCTTTCAAAGCCCTTTCATTAGTGACCTAGAGCCTCATATCAAGGTTCATTATGTCTTTTTCACCGCAGTACACACCATTCCAGCTATTTATCCTTGAATTCCTTTTAGTCAATAGCCTGGATGTGTTGGCTTTTATACCATATAGGTTTATGTTTGTCCTTGCTACCACCTATTTCTCCATATTCGGCGGCACTCTTTCTAAAGAATATTATTTTAGCCAAGCACATTTATTGTTTGCTGTATATATGCAAACTTTTTACTTCAAAGTGCCACAGCTCCATTTTCATTCTGCTCCTTTCTCTCTTTGATCTGTTCAACTGGCAGATCTTCCTCCTCTCCCTCCCTGCCATGAAATAACATCACATGGCATTTCTTTGACAATCCTTTGACCAGAATACTTGGGCCTAGTCTATCTGCCAGCACACTTAATCTTACTTTTTACATTCTCACCTTTCTCTCACATCCGCCGCTGGAAATAAGTCCTCTTGTGGGCTTCCTTCACTCACTGTTTGACGGCTACCCAGTGCTTCACAGAATTAATTTATATTTTTCTATTTTTACAGCCCTGCATCTATTTTCCAACTGTTTACATGCGTTTTATAATAAATGCCTGAGAGCATACCTTACTTCAACCCTTTCACTCTTTCTTTGGTACTTTCTATATTTTATTTTTGATATTTGTCCACAAACTCTAAAAGTGTCTAAGGGAATAGCTGGATTGAAGGGAGATGTGAGAATTTCCATTGCGCAAAATAAATGTCAATGAGGCTGACAACAGATGCCAGAAAATAAGAAACTACAAACTAATAAACCTCTTCCTAAGGGTTCATGTTGCTATTTTATATTTACAAGTGCCATTTTCAAAACACCAATTAGCATTAGGGACCAATTATTGTAATAAGGTGTCTTTGGCTATTGACCAGCCTGTAAAAGCCTTAGTAGTAGGGTAGTATTATTTTTTGAATTTATATCTTATAGTACGCCATTTCTCAAACCCTGGCACAGCTTCTTCAGTTGGTATTTCAGTTTGTGGGTTTACCAAATTTAGATAAATTATTTTCATTTTATCCTCTTTTTTGTGCCCTTGTGGGTAATATCTTGTTTAGAGCTACAGTGGAAATAATGTAGTCCATTTTTGGCTTGGTTTAGCCCTGATTAGACCTGAATAATCCTGTCATCTACGTGATTTAAATCTGCTGATACTCGGAAAGCCAAATCCTTTCTTTGGTAGTACTTGGTGTGAAAAGTTTGACAGCCACTTATAATGGATTTATTGGAAATCACTATCTAAAGGTGACATATTCTGTTATTATAAATCATTAATTAAAACTTAATTCATTGTAAAATGCAAATGTGGTCTAAATTGGTTTAGTTGTAGAAATGGTACCACCGACTTTGTGTTAAAAAAATGCACAAATGATAAGCGCTGCCTTTTCATAGTTGCATTCTCCATAACCATATTTACATTTTCATTTATGTTTTTTTGTTGCTACACTTTTTTATTATTTACCAACATAGAATTTTTTTGATAGTATAGGTCATTTTTATCTTTTATCTCTTCACACAGGGGTCTTCTGGAGGTCTTGCAGCTGGACTTTGTGCCTAGTGATATTGCCGAGCACATTGAAAGTCAGACGATCTCGTGGCGTTTGGAGAGTCCAGGAAATGTCAAAGATGGAGGCCTGATGCGGATGTACACAGCACAGAGAGACTACGTGGGCCTCGCTCCACTGGTCATGGTAAGAAAACCACACACAAAACTCTTTTCAGATCAAGCTATTAGGAACATGGCAAGAACGTTTTTACAAAATGGTTGAAAGGCCAGTGAGGGAGCAGTAATAATAGCAGTAATAACTTTGCCATTTTACTCTTTGAGCCTGATTTGTCTAAAAGCATTTGTGTAAAGACTTTTGAAATCTATTACTGTGAGAGTTTTATTTGGAAATCGAAATAGCAGGAATAAAGACTTATTGTCCAATGCAAGATGGTGTGCGCTGTAGACTGTCTTTAGCAGAAATGATTAAACTCTTGTATTGCTGTTGAAGAAAAATGTTTTTCTTCGTTGCTAAGCGAACTTCTCATTCCTAATGGAAAAAAACAGATTAACATGTTAATTTCTCAATCAATCAGATAGATTTTATAGTTCCTACATTTCATTTTTAACAAAGAAGAATTAACAAAGACACCAAACTCCATGCTTTTACTGTCACAGGACTCGCTGTAGCATGGTCGATTAGCAATTACTAGTCCAATAATAAATTAGACCTTCGTCTGAATACATTTTGAATAATTCCCCAGCCCTGTCTCAGAATAATAGTTACTTTCTAATCTGAGCCTACTAAATACTAAACAGCAGAAAAATGTGTGTTTTATGTGGCCCCATAAAGATAGGTGTATATACATGACAGGTCAGAGCCGTGCCATAAGGTGTGTCCGCGGACAGTAAATACAGCCTGCCAAGGCCATGGGCTCCCGTACCTCACTCAGTCTTAATGAAATTGGCATCAGCCGCAGATGTGAGCGACAAGTTTATGCGCCACCCTTAATGATTCTCTCCTGAGATAAACAAGGTGACTCCATTATCATCTCATACAGCCGCTTCAGCAGGAATTAAACAGTTTGCTTAATGGGTGCTCACACATAGGCAGGCAATCGCAGTTCCATAAGCGTAAAGGACTACAAATTAACAATAACAGGTCTTCAGATTAGCAGATCAGGTAGTGGGTGTTTTACAAAGTTAACTGTTACTGTAACCTAGATGTTGTATAAAGATATTGGGTAATACATGTGCGTGATAATCTTTTAGTGCTTTGTGTTTGCATCTTCCTGTTCTTAAAATTCCAAAAGATAAACTACTTATAAATCTGTGTGAGGCAAGAATGGACATTTTGGATGCCATATTGAACCCTCTGCTATGCTCAGTGGAGATGATCAAAGCTAATTTGGAATCTAGGGTGAGATTTAGTGAGCTATTTTATGCTTTATTAGTCCTCATAATCCAAGAGCCTAGAGGAGCTAACATCGCACTCCTGGGACATTACACTTGTCTGTGTTTGGATACACTGGTTGAGTTCTGATTTAAAGGCGCTGGCCCGTTTCCCTTCCTCCAGTCAAATTGTTGCAGAGTTGTTGCTTATTCCAAGCAGAAACATGCACCTGCACTGTATCCTCCAAAATACGTGGTACTAAAAACTGCAGTAATGCAAAGTACTGCTTTCGATTAGTTTGATAAATGATGACTACAAAGTGGAGCAACATGTTGTTTACTCAGCTGTAGCGTTTTGGCAAGATGCTGGACTGTGTTTTTCTGACCTCCTGGTTGTGGTCTTTCTAAATTTAACAATGGACAAAAATAATACACCAAGAGTAAATACAATAAGACTGCAAATAAGGGAAAAACTTGAGCTAAACTTGATCTGTGAAGTTGGGTTAGATCACACCATTAAATGTTAAGATTTCTCAGTGCAGGACCGTAGCAGAGCAGCCAAGAGCAGATATTGCTTTCTGATTGTGCTGGTCTTATCCATTGGCTTATGTTTGGGTCAGTGTCACAGGCAGAACTAGAGCATGTCCTTTTGGAATTGCGGTCAGCAGCTGTCAGACCGACAGAGTTCAAACATCTGCCCACTCAGAGTGGACAGAGGCTTTAGTTCACAAGCAACAGGCAAGAGAAGCATCCACCACCCCAAGCTTCTTACAGACTTCCTGGCATCACTTATTTTATATTCAAAATGCTATCATATCGTAAGTGCGAGAAGCTGTTAACTGGCAGTAGAGCATGAGTTAAATAAAGCTACAGCAGGCTTGTTGACAAGGCACAGGATAAGTGACGTACAAGATGCAAAATGAATGTAATCATGTTTGGACTCTAGTCAAAGTGCTGACCCATATATGTAAAGGGATGGTGTGTGTATGTGTATGCATGTGAGACTGCCGCAGGTGTATGTGTATGCATGTGAGATGCACACACCTGCACCACATTGTCAGCCATGTTATTTTTGCACTGGCCCATTTGAATACATTTTTTTTTTTTATTATCCATATGTGCAGACAACACATTGCTTTATCTGTGGATTGTGTTGAAAATCAGAAAATTAATGATTATTCTTTTTATGAAACTAAATGTAAAATAATTATGCTGCATGGTCACATCAGTCTTGCTTGTTCTACAAATTCACAATTTATTCAAAAATTTACTCTGTTAACTTTGTACTTTACACAGTAATTGCTAAAATAGATGATCAAAACAGTCAATTCCCATTAAATATAGTTGTTTCTGTTTACGATCATCAAATACATCTTCAGATGATGTGACTGTGATCAACTAATCCTCTAATTACACAGTTTACAGATTACCAATATTTCACAAATGAATGAAACTTGAAGATTTGGTTCTTTCAAAAGTCGGCAGTTCCAAAGATAAAAAGTCTGCCCTATTCTTCCTACTTTCAGACAATTTAAGTAGCTAGTACCGTATCTGTCCTGTACAAGTCTAAGTCCTGTACAAGTCTACTGCATAATTATCCTTTTTGTGATGTTATCAATGTAGTCATCACATGCATTTTTGAATATCCTTTTTACATGATTCTCATTTTTATTCCAGTCAAAGATATGCCAAGGTTACAGTTAAAGCCTTATGCAATAGTGATGCAGACAAAAAGCCAAGAGCCTGTTTTTGTCTTCTTCTCCATGTCAAGGTCTTTTGAAAAGTTTTTCATGTGGTACTTCTAACCTCCTAGAGCAGCCCATAATTAAGTCTATAGACAGAAACGGTGAACCAAAACTTTTGACTTCTTAAAAAAAGGGAATTTTAAAGTGCCTCTCTCTAGCCCGTGTGCAATTGTGACAGTAAATAAAGTTGCAGCTGTACTAACCTGGATGCTCTTTGTTCTTCTCCTTGTGTAGAATGCAGAGATCTTAAACACTGCGGTCCTGACGGGTAAAAATGTGTCCATCCCTGTGATGACTCTGGCTGTGGAAGCTGGCGGCTCTGTGACCGACGTGACCACATATACCAGCTGCACATCCACACAGCCAGACGTGCTCAAGGTAAACGGGAAGCAGATTACTTTACATTGGCAAATATATATCAAATTGAGCTGGAGGGCTGTAAAGTGTCAAAATGTAGATGTTTTGACCTTGATTCTATGACTAAGGTTTATGTACGTAAATGCTATTATTGTGAAACTAAAATAAGCACAAAATATTACCTTGTCCTTTGGGATAAAAGTATCATATTGAGATTATATTAGTACCTCTATGTATTGTTATCAAAAGTATTAAAATGCAGATACGAATCCATATTAAAGCTTGTATCAAAACTAGATGCATATTTGACTAAGAATCAATGCAAAAAATGCATAAACAAAAAGTAACTTTTCTTTAACTTGTGCTAGAATGACCTTAAATGAGTATTAGTATTAAGTATTAAGTACTAGTATTAAGTGTTGAAAATTACATTCTATAGTCTAAAAGTATTGTGCATTGAGCCTGTTTCTGTTTCAAATTAATTGTATTGTGATAACACTAATGGACTCACTAACAAAACATTTGTGGATATTATTTTTTCCAACTATGTCCCTTAAATCTCTTCACTTTCTAAAACATGATTGAAATCTACTGAACGTGTGTAAGACATTTTTTACTTGAAAGCATTATAGATATAGCTTTACACTGGGCTTGTTACAAGAAGTTATTTAGGGATGTCTTAGGTTTTGTGTCAGACTTAAAGAAGTTGCTTTGCCTAGCCTACTATCTGTGTTAGAGCTGGTCTGGCTCAGTGCACAGCTTCTATGGTGTCAGGGGAAAAGCCCATTGTAAACAAAACTCTTTCTCAGTCTGCAGAAATACAGTACTTGGGGTGTACTCGCAGTGTACTGTTTTGGCATTAGACAGATGTAATTGTAGCACTGGGATCCATGATTATAAATGTGCTTGTGGAAACTACTCCTTTATGAACTATTGTATCCCTGTGCACTTCTGGATGAAGAACAATGAGCTACAAGAATGCTTCAAATGTGTAATTATAAAGGGATTTATACGTTGGTCTGCAAATTTTGTCTAAAATGACCTTTCCCTCAGCACAATGGACTGCATCTACTATTTCTTCAGTACACTGACTCCACCTTCTATTCTTACAAGTTCTATAGTATTTGTTCCCATTGTGTTAGTTCACTATAAATCACAAAATACAAAAAGTTCATTATGCAGATTAGATTTTTTTTGTTGTTCCAACTGATTGCCTTTTTGTCTTTCTTTTAGTATTTACTCTCTCTTAGCACTGCCATTTAGCTTTATATAAAGTACTATGCAATTTTCATCTATAATACATTGGCTTCCTCTTGAAATAATTATGGGCAAAATAATTATAATTATTTTTCCATTAAAATTATGGCCTCTTATCTCCATAAACAACACTATGCATGGATGTAGGTTGCTGAGCTGCATTGTACTTGTACGCTAATGGATTACCAAGTCCACAAGCCTTCTAGATAGATAGATATATTTCTCTCACTTCGTACTTAATGTGTTGTTGTATAGCTGTTGTAGTTGTATAGCTGTGGTAAAAGCAGTCCATATGGCGTTACTGAATGAGCTGCTGATCCCACCACTATATCCACAAGCACACTGCATTGACCTCTGGGTAATGGATCCATGTTAGTGGGGCAGTAGACGGAACAAGTCAGAGTGCACAGAAGAAAAAAAAACATACCATTTAATCATTAGAAAACCAAGCCAGTCTCTTTTATGGAGCTTGCAAGGTGATGTGATGGCTTATAGTTTTCACAATGATTTTCACTTTAAGGCCAGCTTAATCCAGTTATTTTTGTCACATCTGCCCTTTGTGCTTGTTGTGGGCACTGACCCCTCTTAGCGCTATGGCATGCTCTGCACATTTTGGCCAAGTGTTTTACAAATGTCAAAAAAAATTCTGCTTCAGACATTTAGCAGCTTGAGTCAAGAAAAGAACTGGAAGAATGGTTTTGTTGATTGCAGAGTGGTTGTAAAGCAATTTTGGTGTATTTGTTAAGTGCATATGTGAATATCAGCTACACTAGTCAAAAAAACAAAAGACGAGAGAATTTGGTCTTTTATTATATATTATAATCACCTCCACCGTAGACAGGAAAGTCATTCTTTTTTTGAATTTATATTATGGATATTATATTGTCTTGACTTTAATAGGAAAGTACTTTTGTCACTTTCAGTGTTGCAAAAGAAAAGCGGTTATAAAATGTTGATCTTGATAACTGATTGTTTTATCAGAATTTGTAATACCAGATGGTAGAAGACATTGTGCTTTTGTCTGTACAAGCTTTATGACTTAATAAAAGAAACAAGTCTGCTGATTTCCAGGTTAGAAAATTACCGTTCCCGCTGAGCTGTTATTAGAATTTGTTCTCTGCCTCTTTATGGTACATGACTGTAAACATCACATGTCGGAAATCCGCAGATCAGGCTAGAAAGCAGCAGATTTTCTTTTTCAGTTGTGCTAAAATGAATCCTATGTTATTTTCACCAATTAAGAAAATAAAATTGGAGAGCGAATTAAGTACAGAGGAGTGGGCATGTACCATGGAAGTGAAAATGCGGGTTTACTGGAGGAATAATGTCTTGAATACAGGAGAATAAAAATGACTCAAATATGCATGAATCCCTCAACTCTGAGTGGGTAAATGGGTAGGGAAAAAATATACCACAGTTGAAATCTCTGAAAAGTCGATTTTGCTTCTCCTTTAAAGAAACTAGTATTATTTTATGTTGAAAATAACTGGCTATAGCCTAAAGAAAGAGCATTTCCTTAATATCGAAATAGAGTTAAAAACTGTAGTACTGTGACCGTACATTTTCAAAGTTCTATTCTAGTTTTTGGAGTTGACTAAAATCTATAAAATATAATATAAAATATATGACTTTAAACTTTCAAAACTCAGAACATGCAATCAACAACCCAAAAATATCTTGGTGTCTAGACACAGGGCCATCGATAAAATAAGCTTCAAACTACCAGAAACACCAAGAAAGAAAGAGAAAAAAAACACTAAAATGTAGCAGGTGTCTTGCTAAGTCTTCACTTAGTCTTGTTAGTTCTCAGCCTGTGTCCAGCTGCACGCTTTGTCTACTGGTCTGAGAATGTCGCTCGGTGGAGGGTGTCTGGAGGATAAGAGCCGTGGTCATTCACAGATGCCAGAGTGGAGAGCTTCTTCAGCAGTCCACAAAGGTTCACCTCTGTTCACTTTGTAAGTCACGGCTCCTTTGGATTTTACTCACCTCTCCTCGGCTCACCCCTCCTTCCTGCCTCCCTCACTCCAGAGCACTCTATTCTCCAGTCTAGTGCTCTCCAATTACCTCTGTAGAGCCACTGGTTTGTTAAGATAAGTGAGGCAGCCAAGGAGATAGGCCTCCAATCTGAAATAAAACACACCAACTGCTGTGCCTCACCTCATTGCTCTCCATGGCACGGGCTGCTTCGTCCCACCTACAGTAGAGCTCAGCAGGGACAGCCACGGGGCCAAGCTCATTTATATTCACTCATATCAAATTAAGTACTGAAGTTTGACTATAAACACAAATATAGCAATTACACAAGAAAAGCAGAAATGTATGCATACATTTTTTGTTTTTTAAATACAAAAATCATTCTAAAATTTTCATCTTTATCTCAGAATCAAATAGCCGAGCTTGTCTATTAAGTCGTTTTGCATATTGCTGGACTAATAACACAACATTTTTCTAAGTTTTTGGTAAAGGTTTAAGCTTTAATAGTAAAAGGTTTGTGTGTCACATTAAAATCTCCAGACCCTGGCCTGTTGCGTCTGTAGGTGTCATTGGCTCTGTCCTCGACCAACCAACCAGCCTTGAGTGGTTGTTACAGCGAGAAATCACAAACCGCCTAAAAAATGTGTGTCATAGAAACTTGAGTGAGTGGGACTCTGCTCAACAACTTCTCAGAGTTTTATAAAGTAATTTGCAGTATGTATCACACTAATAGCTGAAAAGAAATCTTTTAAAATATCCTCATATTTTTCAGAACAAAATCTATGACTTCTCTTAGCTCAGGTTTGTACAGCCTTAAGTGCTTTGTGGGTTGATTCATGCTTTTTCTCAGTCCTCTTTTTTTACTCATAACTAAACAGCCTGTTTTTTTTTTCTTTATTATTGGGTAACCCGCTGCACGTCAATTAAGTCCAACCAAACTCTGAAAGATAAAACATGGTCTCCAAATATATTTTTTTGTTTACTATATGAAAATAGTGTAGTCTTTCCTGGTCAGACAGAAAATACTGTAATATACTGGCTGGCTCTTTTCAACACAGTCAGTTGCTTTGTGCTTTTTACTTTTGCACTTTTTGTCAAAAATGCTCCCAAAACAACAGCAACAACAAAGTTTGCAGAGCTTGGCCTGATCCAGTTCCTGCTGTGTCTTTGTTTTAGGTCTCGGAGCGCTGTGACTATGTCTATGTGGACGGTACGGAGACGATGGGGAGGAGCTCAGTGATGGTCAACTTCACTTATGGTTTCTTGAACGCACAGCTGGAGATGAGAGTGTGGATGCCGCGTCTGCCCATGACCATTCAGATTGCCGACCCAGAGCTGAGTCAGATCAAGGGCTGGAGAGTTCCCATCACCACGGGCAGCAGGAGGTAAGGCCCCACCAGCCTGGAGATAAAGGAGGACTGTCTTCTGTTGAAACCCAATTATAAACTTCACTTGTTGTGGTTGTGAAAGTTTTGCTTAAATGTGCAAAGCTTGGAGTTCTCTGTGTTCACAACAAGTGCATTTCTGCTCAGTTGGATTTGTGGGAAAAGGCATCGACAGTTTATGGTGAGAGATATAAATGTAACAAAATGTGTACAAAACGTTCTAACAAAACAAAGCCCATATGGCATTCCCCATAAGAATAATAACTAAAGAACTATACAAATCAAACTAAAATTAATGCTGGTATAATCACCTTATGACAACTTTTACTTTGTAGAAGTACTTAGAACTGTACTTGGTCCCTTTTTAAACACCAAAAACGTATTCTCCTTGGCCTATTACAAAAATGTTCACTATTATTTTTCAAACCTGTGTATAAGGATGTATCACTGTATAAATAATTTTATCACTTGCAGTTGTTTCTTCATGACACAGTGTCAAACAGGGAATGCAGCCAGTCATGAATGTGTTTTGTGATTTAACAGAAAAGGCCAGAGCAGGGACTGCCCTCGTAGCCCTTAAAGAAAGGTTAGCCTGGACTCACTCAATACGTACAATCAAGTCATTACTTTTCACTCAATACTAAAACCACAGCTGCTGCTTTTCTCTGGGGTAAAAAATGTCACTGGGCTTTTCATTTCCCATTACACCCAATAGTGTGATTCAGGCACAACCAGATAATGGCATCCAGAACTTACAGTATGTCTCAAATTAAGAGTGAAAAATGTGTAAGGTTACTAGTGATGATTGTTTTAAGTTTTGAGAAGTGTTCTTTATCGAAGCGCTCTATTGTTGCTTGTTTAGAGCAGCAAAGTGAAATTTCCCATGATATTGTTTTAGCTAGGTTCAAAACACTTGAATTATCCCTCACAGAGTTTAATTAAGGCTAATGATATTCTCACATTAATTTGCATTTTAGCAATTAACATTAAGTGCCTGCAATATGAGCAGGTAAGTAACCATGGTATTGAGCAAAAAATATGTATAAACATGGCTCTTTGCTTTAGGGGTCACTACAGCAATTTGCATCCTCTTTTTATCCACATAATGTTTCCAAGGTCTGTTATATCCATATATTTTATATCCAAATGAATAGTTGTTAAAAAAATAAACTAACTGCAACTTAAAGCACTATCTAATCTAGATCCTCATCAGGTATATTGGAAAAAATAAAAATGTATAAATAGCAAGAAGTAAGAAGTAAGCCTACAGTGTACATTTATGATGACAATATGGATGGTTAATAATCCAGGACTTTTATTCATATAGTGTATTTTGGGATCATGTCAAAATAAAGTCTAGTATTAATAACGTTGAATTGTAGAGATGGGAGATGTATTGAAAAATTTATACTACAGCAATCATTGGAGATACTGTATGCACCAAGATTATGAAGTGATATCTCAGTCCTTGTGTGGTTCATTTTACGGTTCATTCACAATTTGTGCTCAACCAAGACATTTGCAGGCACACTGTAGCACATTTTTGATGCATCATTGTGTGATTATTGTTATCAAGATGCAAAAAAAAAAAGAGGTATTCATTTCTGTCTAAATTGACCATTCACATTTTTTTCTTTTGAACAATCTTGATTTCAGATGGTATATCAGGCTCTTAAACTGACCCTATAGTCTGTAATATGATAATGTTTATCTGAACCTGTCTCGGTATGACGCAGTCTGAATCACTGTTGTGCAATGCATGGCAGAGCATGAGTGATAATGAAATAATCGACCACAATATGGGAGGATTACTCATTCCTCCTTTGACCCCCTTATAGCACACAACAAACAAGTCTCTGGGTTTTATTAAAAGTTTACAGTGATCTGTAACAGTTGTCAAAGCAGGGGTTACATAAAATACACCTGTTTTTAATGAATGGACTGCAGTACAGCTGAATCCAAGGTCAACTCCCTCATTATGAAGAAAGAAGCTTCTTTTGTGTTATGTTAATTTGGCTTGGTATGTGCATAATGTTCAACAGTAGTGGCAGTAGCACGTAAATATTTAATCACCATTACATAGCTGATTCTATGATTATTATTTTTGGAACTGAGCAGGGCCCACCACCAGGCTAATTTACATGTCGGATCTTTGGAGAGCTAACAGTAAATATGATAGTATAACAGTTTAATGCCTTACTGTAAACAATAACCAGAAAAGTTACATATTGTACCTTAAATAAGCATAATATTTTTTTTTAAGGTAGGTGTTTTTATTCATGTCCTGTTTTATGGATTTCTCATAGGTCAAACTGGGACAGTGAGGAGGAGGATGAGATGAGGAAGGGCCGAGGGTGCATGCTGCAGTACCAGTACTCTCCCATACGTGTGCTCACTCCTTTCATAGCTCAGGCTGAGTCTGAGGCCCTACCTCCACCTCCGACTCAAGAGGAGCCCCCGGAGTACTTCATGGGACCAGACTGGCAGGTAAGAACAGAAGCAGAACAGAAGCACTATGTAATAAGTAGAGATTTCACAATATCTAATCATTTTAATGTCAATTTTTTGTGACAAATGAAATGAAATTCTTAATTCACTTCCTATCCCATCCTATATAAAATCTCAATTCCTCTAGTTTGTTACCAGTTTAATGACATCAGATTTTCTGAATGATAAAGTAATATTAATGGGATATGTAGCCATTAATAAAGCATCATACAATTTTTATGTTGATTTATTTGTTATTTTAATACATCTTTAAGTTCAGATTACATTTAACAAATTAAACAACTAGTAGTATAGTAATTTTGTCTTGAATTATGAGTTGAATATCAGAATCAAAATATTGTCAAACTGCCTCTTATTTTCTTAAAGTTCCTATATATTTGACTACAGCATCTCTGGTTTTGGATTGGAATCGTGAAGATGTAGCTGTTTTTGTTTGTTTAATTCTTATTTAATTTGATATAAATGACTGTGCAGTTTTCTTGTCTTCATTAATTTTGTGGCTACCACACGTCCGTATGTCCATGTTCACAGGCAATTTACAATTTCATCCAGTAGTACTGACTAAAATTATAGGCCAAGGCAGCTAAATCAGCTCTGTAACTGCCCATTGTGCATGTGTCTTCCAGGTGGATGTGACCAGTCTTGTGCACAGTTCTGTGAAAGTAGCAGATCCAGAGGTCGCCAGAGTGTCTGATGGTGTAATCCTGCAAGGACGGGCTGTTGGACTGACCACTGTAATGGTCAGTCCAAAATCACCATGCTGTTAAATGTCCTGATGTCCTGACCTGATGTCATAAACATTCCCTGGGAGGGTGAAGCTAACCTAGGGTGACCAGACGTCCCTATTTACCTGAGACAGTCCCAGTTTTGAGCCCTGTGTCCCCTGATCCAGCAGATTTATCCAAAACTAGTGATTTGTCCCATTTTTATATGAAATGTTCCCCTATTTTTGACCAATTTGTTGTCTGCCAACAATAAAGACAGCCATAAATTATAATTTGTTTCGGGAAAATGCTGAAATGCTGCTTAAAAATCACCAAAACACAAAGAAAATGTGACTATACTGACTCATGTTAGTCATGAATGGGCCGAGTGCATTACAATTTTCCTTAATTACATGCTTGTTTCCCAATTTTATTATTATCAGCCACCCCAAACCAAGGGTGTCCCAGTTTTTTATTTTGAAAATCTGGTCACACTAAGCTAACCAGAGGCACTGCTCTGTCTGAAGCTTTGTTGTTCAAGTTAGACTTTGATCTGAGCTTTATTTTAACATTATCTGACCAATAACACTTTGACTTGGCTGGGGTTACTAGAAGTGTTTTGTATTGTTGAACAAGTCACTCTCAGATAACATTATTCCTGTCAGAAGCTAGGCGTTAGGCATTAGTTTTTCAGTTAGTCTCTCTCACCTTTTTTGTTGAAAATCAAACACCTGCACCTGACCATGAACACTTGTACAGATCTCATTCTCCTGAAAACGTGTTGTTGAAAGTAGTTTTGCATTTTTTCCTCAGTGTTCAGACCATCTTAAAAGCTATGTTTGCTAATGTGTGATTTGTGTTACCAAGTTAAGTGCTGAACATTCCTTCATAGACATACATACATGCTCTCCCAATAGGAGTTTCATAGTGATGTGCTTGTTGCAGGTGGTATCCCCAGTCACTTTCTCCGTGCTGGCAGAGAGGAGCATCCGGGTGGTGGATGATAAAGTCAGTGTGACAGAGCTGGGGGTACAGCTGGTGTCGGGGCTCTCGATGTCTTTGCAACTCAACCCCGAAGGCAACAGGGCAATTGTCGCCACAGCAACTACCCGGGAGGTCATCACACAGCTCAAACAGGTAAGTGTCTGGACAATGGAAACTTAAAAGGAGTCAAATGTGTTTGAGTTCAGGTTTATGAATGGGGGAAGAACGTATGAATGTAATTTATGGAGGGAGATAGCTGTCAGAAATATTTGTGTGTAGGATATAATATATAATAATTCATATTTGGCTGTAGTTGAACATAAAATAAATAATGATAAACTCTCAAATGAGTCTAGTCGTACATACATGTGTGATGTGTATTTTATCCATCAGAATACAATTTGAAAAGTTATGACATCAAGAATTACAATTACAAAATGAAAAGTTACGATTGCACTTTCTACAATACGAATACAAATTCACCCGTGTCTCTTGATGTTAATACCGTCACCAACTTGGTGCAGGGCTTCCCTGGTCTAAGTGTTACTGACCATTGTTTGACTGAAGCTTCTTCACAGTATCAGCGAGCAGAGATGCCGGACTTTTGCCCCGCACATATGGACTGAACCAGGACTGAACCAGGACTGAACCTGGACTGAACCAGGAGGACTAAAACAAGACTAAACCATAACTGAACCAGGGCTAAACCAGGGCTATCCATCTTCTTCCGCTTTATACGGCTGGGTTGTGGGGGCAGCAGTTTGCCGCCCAGTCCTCTGCGCACCAGACCCCCTATGAACCCCTCTGCGCGTGGTGAGCCCACGCGCAGAGGGGTGGACCCACATCGTCCTTTCGGACTGAGCCTGGCCGGGCACCGGGCGAGATCATAGTCCTTGATTTCAGTTCATACGGTGTTCATAGCATGTTTTGGGTTGATGGGGGAAACCGGAGTGTCCGGGCTAAACTAGGTCTAAACCAGGACTAAACCAGAACTGAACCAGGAGTGAACCACCTGGTTTAGTCCTGGTGTTGTCCTGAATCCATGTATCATTTGTTCATTCATTTTCAATATAAAACCTAAAATAATAATAATAATGAAAAACAATTTTTTTCATTATTTGTCTCCAATACCAAAATGAAAAAACAGATAATGATTTTTTTTTTTTTTTTCAGTTTTGATTTTGTGTTTAAATGAATAATGGAAAAACGGATAATGGCCATTTCTCATTTCCCGAACCAAACTCGAGGTCCTAATATCCAGGGCAGAGCACGCGTCTGTGTACACCGTGTCATTAGCGGACCACCGAACCAATCACGAAGACTAGACCTGGACTAAACCAGCACTGGATTAGTCCAGGTTAAGGTTTAAACCAGGTCAAAACCAGGTCAAAACCAGGACTGAACCAGGTCTAAACCAGGACGAAACCAGGAATGAACCAGGTCTAAACCAGGACGAAACCAGGAATGAACCAGGTCTAAACCAGGAATGAACCAGGTCTAAACCAGGAATGAACCAGGTCTAAACCAGGATTGAACCAGTACTAAACCAGGACTGAACCACGTCTAAACCATGACTGAACCACGACTAATCTTGGACTTGAGAGCGAGAGAGAGAACCTGAGTCCGTGGAGCAGGGTGTCCACAAAGTGTGATGGGGCGACGGCTGTGCTCAGCTCTGTTGGAGCAGAGCTCTGCACCAGTCCTTTCGACTGCTGTCAACCAACCCACAGTCTATGTGGGCACACCTCCTGGTTTAGTTCTGGTCTAGTCCTGGTTTAGTTCTGATTTAGTCCTGGTTTAGACCTGGTTTAATCATAGTTCATATGACCTATGCAGGTTATTTTCACCATTACTAATATCTCTGGTTTGACATTTAAGTTGTAGGCTATTTTATATTCATTATTTTTTTATATCTCATGTCAGGAGAAGTGGGTGGATGGCTTACCCCCACGTACCACACCCATTATACCCCTGGTCCTGGTTTAGACCT
Organism: Odontamblyopus lacepedii; assembly: GCA_034769755.1. Taxonomy (NCBI): domain Eukaryota; kingdom Metazoa; phylum Chordata; class Actinopteri; order Gobiiformes; family Gobiidae; genus Odontamblyopus; species Odontamblyopus lacepedii. Next base: position 17,355,004 of record CM068344.1, on the reverse strand, counting down.
GGTTTAGACCTGGTTCAGTCCTGTTTTAGTCCTCCTGGTTTAGTCCTGGTTTAGTCCTGGTTCAGTCCTGGTTCAGTCCTGGTTCAGTTCTGGTTCGGTTCTGGTTATGCAGGGCAAAATTCCGGCATCTCCACTCGCTAATACTGAAAAGCTTTGGTCAAATGATGGTCAGTGACACTTTAGACCAGGGAAGCCCTGCACCAAGATGGCTGAACATAAGATCTACCATTCATAGCTGTATAGGAGGACATATTTTTGACAGTAGAGTTGTGTCTGTGGATTCGTATTTGTATTGAAGAAAGCGTAATCGTAACTTTTCATTTCATAATTGTAATTCTTGATGTCGTAACTTTTCAATTCGTATTCTGATGGAAAAAAATACACACCACACATTTTATGTACGACTGGACTAATTTGAGAGTTTACAAATATTTTATGCTCAATTACAGCCAAACATGCACGGATTTCCCAAATATGTTCTATCCTACGCACACAAATATTTCTGACAGCTATCTCACACCATAGTAACTGAAGTAAAAATAACACAACTATGAGAAAAAGTAAATATATCACTTGGATAGATTTTTGGTGTTTTAAAAGACCTATATTACGCAAAATTGATTCTTATGAGCTTTAAGCCATGTTAGAATGTTGTTATCTCATCAAAATCATACCTGGAGTTGTGTTTTGTTTTAGTCACACATTTCAGTAATCTTTTATTATTAGTCTGTCTCCATGTCCAAAGCTCAAAATGCTCCGTTCCACCTTGTAATGTCATATAGTGGTAGTTTTCAAGTAACTGCTACCTTTTACCGCTAACTCAGTGGAGATGGGCACTTCAGGGCTGACATTTTCCAGGTGGTTTTAGTGAAAAAGTTTAAAAACACAGTGGAGCACTTCCTTCATTATCCTATGAAACAGAAATGTTTCTGTTTGAGAAATAACTCCTAAATATGCCTAAATATGCAGGGCTTACGTGACGTGTGAATAAAACAAAGCTCCAGATATGTTTTTGACGAGGAAACAACATTATAACATAGATCAGAAAATAGCTTAATATCTGCACTTTAAGTTTTGAATGTGTTTTTGTCATGGTTTAATATTTTCATTTGTAACGGTAAGTTCACGTCTTTTACTATCAAAAAGTGAACAAGAATTATGTTACATATTAGATACATGTTAGACACATAAGTTAGCTGACATGATTCTGTTTGGTGTTGCAAACATAGCAGTTACACATCATAATGAATAACTGAATAGTGCCAGAGAACGATGCTTTGGGCAACAATATAATTTTCACACCATTAGAGCCCACATTGTCTTTTTATTCCAGCTTATTAAATTGTAGAAATATTCAATTGACTTTTAACTATAAATTATGCCAGTGTTTTCTCTTACCCTCACATCCCTGTTAGATATTTTCACCTAAATGCTCAGTATTCTTTGCACTATACATTTACACTTTTCTTTTAGATCACTTATTCATGTCTGGATCATCTATTAATAATCTTTTGTCTGTTCCAACAAGCAAGCCTCTGGCAAAATATTTCTCTGTGTGTGAGTCATGTGTGTAAATAACTACTGCCACATAAAAAATTACCCATCCTAAAATACTCCCTACTACAGCGATTGTTTGGATAGTAAAACAGATTTTTCTTTTTGGCAACAACTAACTGTCTGCTAAAACTACAAAAATGCCCATTAACACTTTATACTACCACTTTATAATAATGCATCTCTATAATGCATTCATAAATGTTTAACAATCGTTAATTAATCATCTACTAGATACTACCTACTCATTAACAAAGGTTTAATAAATCATTACCCAGGGTACTAGATTCTACTATGTGATACTTTTGCTTGAGTAATTTGTACATGCATGTACTTTTTCTTAAAGGTCCTTTAAGGCGGCACGGTGGCTGAGTGGCTAGCACTCATGCCTCACAGCAAGAAGGTTGCGGGTCTGTGTGGAGTTTGTATGTTCTCCACGTGTCTGGATGGGTTTTCTCCGGGCACTCCGGTTTCCCCCATCAACTCAAAACTCAAAACATGCACTCTAGGTGTGAAAGTTGTATGAGTGAGTGTTGGTGGTGGTCGGAGGGACCGTTGGCGCCGCTTGGCTTGGCAGCCGCGCCTTCGTCAGTCTGCCCCAGGGCAACTGTGGCTACAACAGTAGCTTACCATCACCGGGTATGGAGTGCTGTGTAAAGCACTTTGGGGATATATAAATAAACCTTACCTTACCTTTATTTTGAGAAATTTACTCTTGTGAGCTTTAAGCCATGTTAGAATGTTGTTACATTCTCAAAAACATACCTGGAGTTGTACTTTGTTTCATACATACAGTAGTAATTTGAGTAATCCTGCATTATTAGTTTGTCTACATCTCCAAAGCTTAAAGTGCTCTTTCCAACCTTGTGGTGTCAGGAAGTGGTCGTTTTCGATTTAACAGCTCCCTTTTACCTTTAGTTCAGTAGAGATTGGCAATTCCAAGGCTGAAATTATCCAAATGATTCTTGTGAAGGTGTATAGAGTTTAAAAACACAGTGGAGCACTTTGTGTATTACTGCATGACATCACAAGGTGTAACAGAGTGCTTTGAGAGAAGAACTCAGGACAAATATAATGGATTTGTATATTACACATGTGTGAATGAAACAAAACACAACTCCTGTATGTTTTTGATGAGGAAACATTATAGAACCCACATAGATCCAAAAAAAAAGCACAAGTCAGTACGTTTTCCATCACTGCCTCTAAGCATCTTCATAACCCAATGATTCTTACCAATAGCACTGCAAGTTTGAATAAGAACTAAATGTCAATGAACTTGTCACCACAGAGAAAATGCACGCAACAGTGACCTGAGGAGCACAATGCTTTGAGTTTCTATTGTATTTGAGACTCCCACAGCGGCGCCCTGCTGCGTAAGAGAGCGAGGCAGAGGCATACGGGCTTCAAGCATGATCATTTTAAAAGCTCCCTCGCACTCTTAGCCATGGCAGGTTGCCCATTTACATTCCAATTCTTCTGCTACAGTGCCGACCAACAATTAGTCCAGTCTGGGAGGACAGCTCACTTACTATACTACACTCTGTCATTGTGACTGATCTGACACTGTCAATACGAAACTATTAGATGCCACCGCTGATGACTGGCTGGTCCTGTCTGCCATGGCAAGCTGTTAATGCACTGCTCAGAGGAATGTTTTCAAAGCAAGTATGGGTTATGGGAGTTAGCCCAGTGGCTTACATTATAAACTGGAAGTGGGTCATAGTGTATTAATGTAATTGGACAGGCTAATTCAGCTCCTGGCACGACCCATGTCTTTTTGTTAATTTGCTGTATTAAACTCCCTTTATCCACTTCGCCTAAATTACTTTCCCGGCAGTGATTTTGGAGAATTATGATCCAGGCCGTATCCCACAGAGTGTAATCATAAAGATATTAGCATTCATTTTGTGTTATTAAGACTTATTGGGCTATCACTGAAAAAAGGGAAGTGAGCTAATGATTTTTGCTGCGTATTGACTTGTTTTTTCGTCTATTAAAAATATATATATATATATTTATTTACTGAATGGGGTATTGTAATAAGAATAACATTTCCATGAACAAGCAAAAAGTAGGACTGTAGACGGAATCAAAGAGCTTTTCATACACATTTTTGTTGTTCTTTTTTGCTTTTTTGCAGTTAAGCCCTAAACCTTTATGGGAAAAAGCTTTGAAAAGATTTTGATAATTTGGCAAATATCTTGCATTGCAGAACAGAGGGACTTTCAAAGTTATATCCAGTTTGATTTAATGAAGTTAAAACTTGATTTAAATTGATAGCAAATTGATCAAATTTAACATTTTCCCAAAGAAAGCAAAAAGAAGGGTATCTGTGTTGCTGTTCTTGAGACCATGACTGAAGAATTTCAACTTTATTACTTTATTTTTCTTCAAAAACATTTGATATGATTTCTGTTTTCTTTGTATTTCTGTTCCAGGAAGCAGTGGTCACCTGCTGGGTCCATTTCAGCGATGGGGCGGTTGTTCCTTTGGACCTGTTTGAGCACACTCTCTACTCCCTGAGTGTGAGCACTGCAGACGACAGAGTGGCCACCGTACGCCGCACCCCACAACACACGTTTGTACTGGCTCAAAGTCAAGGGGAGGGCCGAGGCGCGCTGGTGCGCGTGGAGCTGAGGATCTGCGAGGACTGTCAGAAATCTAAGAGGAAGAGCAAACTGGTGGTGGGCACTGGTCTGCTCCAGATTAACTTTCAGAGTAATAGCATATCTGTAGATGAAGATGAGATAGGGATTGGCACAGACGGAGTTAAAGGTTCCCCATCAGAAGTGGTGGGTGAGATTAAAACATCCCAGCGTACTGTAACAGATGGCGATAAGCACTTGTTTCAAAGCACAGTAACTGATCCAACCACTGCTGCGGAAACAACCACTTCCACCGTTCTATCCACCAGATCTGTGCTGCCACATGTTGTATGGATCGGGAACACCAGCAGGGCCACCAGAGCCACTACATATGCTGCAGCCACCACAGTCACAACAGTTAGCTCCATACTCAATACACCACAGAGTATCACTAAACCCACCACAACAGCAGCAGTAACAGTGAAAGAAGGTAAAGGTTTTGGTAATATGGTTGAGAAATCTGATTTACCTGCCAACAAGGACATACCTAAAGCTGAGCTAACTCCTAAGAAGGAACCACCCAGATCCAAAACTCCTACTTTTATTGAAAGTGATCTGATAAGGACATTCCGCTCCATGTCCGACATAGAAATAGGCATGTACGCTCTGGTTGGAGTATCGTGTGTGGCCATTTTAGCTTTCCTTCTCAACTGTGCTTCATACACCTTATGCTTTCGTAATCAGAAGACACCCATACAGGTTCCGCCCTCTCACCCGGGTGACCCCAAAGATCACAAGCACGACTGGGTGTGGCTGGGAAGCGGCAACAACCACCGTCGCAACCCACCGCCGCCGGGTACTCCAGCCCCTCCTGGTACACTGAAGAGAGAGCGCCCTCTAGAGTCACGCCATTCGGTTGACTCAATGGGACATCACCATCATCACCACTTGGAAAATGGCATACCAACAGTGGCTGCACCTGTAATGCCAGAGAGGACCGCCACTCTGGGTAGGTGTCGGACAAGCTCCCAGCAGCAGTTACCATGCAAGCCCCTCGACCCTATGGCTAACCGCTCTGCCACGCTGCTGGCCAGACCGCACCGTACTGAGCCGCTACACTCACCAACCAGTAAGAGAAACCAGGTCCAGTTTACCACCTTCACCACACTGGACATTAAGCACTTAGCTGCCCTGAAGAAAAATGGCGTAGATCTAAACTGGGCTAACCAACAGCTACCCCCACCCCCTCCTGAACCCCATGCACCCCTCCCTGACATGCCCTGGCCCCTGGTGACACCCGTGGGAGAACCCCAGTGAATGGATTGGGACTGGAAAATGTGTTTGAGAGATTGGGGGAAAACTGAGCTTGTCTCCAAGATGTTTTTTGTAAATGAACGAAAATGGCTTTTGGCTAATGTGTTTATGACAAAGACTATGAATAGATGTTTGAATACAATGTGTAAATAATCACTTTTATGAGATTTATTTACAGAGGGGAAGAAATATATAATATAATATAATATTAAAGTGACAGCAGTTTGAAATGTCTGAGAGCCGAACATTTTTATTTGAAGATTTTTATGTGTTATGGCAATACTATAGATATTACAATATTGTAAACAGTCATATATTTATACTGTTTTATTCTCTGTCTGACTCATTACACATGATTTTAAATTTTCTTTGACTTTTGTACACTGTGACTTGTTCCCTCAAACTTGAGATGTATTTCTGCTTGTCACGGTAAAGTAGGGTGATTTCTTGTAAATTATTCTATGTTTTCTTTCCAGCTTTTCTTGTTTTAATATTTGAGTCCTTGGGAGAATACCTGAAGAGTGTGTGCAATTTGTCAGACAATATGCAGCGTTTATTAAGTTACTGGCAACAGTTTTACCATATTCTGGGCTGGATTTATTCAAATCAAGTGCGTGTTATGCAAATATAGTCAGCGCAAACTTTAAAATGGACATTTTTTTGGATTTCTTAACAAAGTTACCCTGGACTTCCTCCTCTCCAGGGGAGCCTGCTACTCCGGATTGTCTATTGTTGGTCTCCCAAAACAGGAATGCAAATTTCACAGTGACAGATTTGTATGTGTAAATGAGAAACTATGATGCCTTTTCTATGTAAAACACCTCTACTTTTAACCAGACTGTGATGTATTTCCTACACTGGCCTATCAATAAAGACCTAATGGGTACAGTGGAGACAGTGGATATTAAGCTTTTGTTGCTCTTTGTTTTCTGAGCTTTTTGAAAAGAAGAATAGGCTGCATGACAAACACAGGGGGAATGGTTTGGCTTAAAGGCTCAAGCCCATGAATCATTGAGATTAAATTATGTTTAATCACCGCTGAATGTGATTTGGGCCTGATGTCATAATACACTAAAATGTCATTCTGACAGAGACATATTTGATGTGCTCTCCAATATCGGGACGTGCTGCTGCAGCGTCTTTTCGATCTGCTCAAAATAACCAGAACCAGGAGACATGGAAAAGAGGCAAGAGAGAGAAATTCTTATTTTATGCCTTGTGCCAGTGTCCTCCAAGGAAAACATATTTTATCAATTTCACAGCTTGCATATGATAAGTCTGAGCCCATTTGTCTCCCTTTCTCCATCTCCCTTTCCCTCATTCTGCTTTTTTCATCCTGTTTCTGTGCTGAGCATCAGAGCACGGCTCAAAATGACAGCGTTGGAGCAGCTGCATAAACCGTGTCCCCAGCTCACACAAGTCCAGATCATCTGATGGCCCACACCTCTGGAGCAGTGATTCTCACTGCACAACACACAGGCTGGACTGACAGGATTGATAAAAGCTATTTTAATAACTCCCTCCTAAATTCTGTTCCCACTGCCTGGCTTTTTGTGCGCTTCCAGAGCTTGAGTCATTGCAGTCAATTTATCTGTCCTGCAATGATAGAAAGAGTAAACAAAGCTGCTGTGAGATAAGGACTTTTCAAGGCTGTCTCTGGGATGCATCATTGCCCAGCAGCTTTGATTGCAGCCTGCTGCATCATACAGGACACAATTCAAAAGTCCACATTTCTATCATCGTCATGGGGACCAAAAGACTGCAGTGCTGACGTCTGCACTGATGGCCAAACCTTAGTCATGTGTTTCAGATGTTATATTCTTCTGCATATTACAGGCCAGTAGAGCTTTATACAATACAACCAGCAGTGTTGTAAAGCAGAAGAGGAGAGTGGACTTCTTGGTGTCACCACCTCACCCAGGGTAGTAATCTAGAGCATCAGCTCTCTATTGACAGATTTAAGGGATTGGGGTCATTGTGTGGAGGGATTAGTGTGCATTAGTGGACCCTCTCCATGGCACATGCCCCATAATGTAGGCCACTACAGCCAAGGGCACTAGCACTACATGCCTTTGACGGGTTAGACGCCCACATGTGACTGAGGTGTTCACAGGCTCACTGCTCAGTGGGGAGTGGAGTTGACTGGTATGATGTAGGAGCAGAAGTCAGGACTGCAAGAGAGAGTGAGGGGAGAGAGGTGAAAAAGGGGAGACGGGCTGTGGGGGTGGCAGCTCATTAAACTAAGATCTGACTTTCTTTACTGTACATCTGCTGTCTGTCAGGCTGTGACAGTGCTCTCTGTGCTTCAGAGATAATGTCACAGATTTCTACACAAGTGACAAAAGCAGACACCAATTTCCCTGTGTTAATGAGACACACTGAAGACAACAGCTTAGACATGACAGGCGAATGAAAGGACCAAATTGACTCAAAAGAAAATCCAACCTGATGAAGTTGTGGGTTGACAGTTGGAAAATTAGTTTGATCAAAATAGTTGCTAAACATGATTTTTTTATAACCACAGATTTGTTTTTGTGGAATGTGGCGTGACATGTTGCTACAAAGGAAATCTTTATCATTTTTACTACTGCTGATTACATTCTATATTTATTGTATAGTACTTTTGTTCACAATATTGCCATTTGTTAACCATCTCCAAGCAGTATTGGCAACTTCTGTATTAGACTTGATTTTAGCCCTGCTTAGTCTGTACCACAAAATTATGTCAAATTTATGGACTTTATGGACTTGTCTCAATCTTTGGCAGAATCCAGATGCTGCAGTTTGGTGGTCATGGATGTGTCTTTGCTGTCTAGTCATGCTACTGCAAAGCAATCTTTTTTCACTGAAGACCTTGGAGTAAACAAATGCATCAGAAATCCTAAATGGGATTACACAGCTGTGGTGCAGATTAAAATAGTCAGAGGGAATGGAGGAGGAGGCGCTTTCACTTTAATCCAGCCACAGATGTCAGCCCTGTGTGCAGCACATCACTGTAGATTCACTCACAGATTCTGGTACAGCTCTGGTTCAGATCTATTCTACATAAATGCTTTTAATGATGAGACACACTGCTACAAGCATTAGACTATAGGGGAAGACTATATTTGCAAATCTCTATAATGATGAGATGTAATTCGTCTTTTTAACTTAATTCAAGCCAGTGATTTTATGTACTATAATGGCAACAAGGAAAATGTGTTTTGGTGGATAGCGAAACAGCTTGGAGTTAGATTCCCTGACCATATCAGTTTGGTTCTCCCAGTTAACCTAAAAACAAGGTGTTGCATGTGTAGAATTCTTGTAACCTCTCAAGTTTATCAAAAAAATTTTAACCGGTAGATGGCAGATGTGACACCTGTTCTCCCTCTCCTACCAGACTCCAGTATTTTTATTTGCTGGTGATATGTGATAATACAACAGGGGCCAACCTAATTAGAGATGGTAGCTTTAATTCAATTCTTTGATGTAAACAGACTTATAGCTGCATATAAGGCCTACATACACATAGGCGAGTGTAAGTGTAAAGCTTTATTGCCTTTTTTAAACAGTTTTGTGCATTATATTACAAATAAGAACAATAATAATACAAAACCACTGGTCACGTAAAAATAAAATAGAAAGTAACACAAAGGTTTGATACTAGCTATTTGAACCCTCCGTATGGTTAACAGTATGACCCCGTCTCAAGACTCAAGCCAACAAGCCTATGTCACCCAAGGCAATTCCGTAAATATACAAAAGCGTGATACAAAACAATACACTGCCAATTGACAGACCTGATGCGATGTGCAGTAGTTTCATAATACACACCGACTGTGTTGTGCTAGTGCTCTGAAGGGGGAGTAACAGGGAGCAAGTGGAGGGGGGAATCAGAGCATCAAAAACTAAACTTAAACTATGAAATGTTGAATGTTGAATATAACATTTTCAAAACAATCAAATGTAAGATGGCGATCTAAATCTGTTATGTGTTAGCAATTAATAGAAGTGTAATATCCCCTCTTAAATTCTGACAACAAAAATGTGAGATCTATGGTTTTTGGACTATTTAGTCATTTGAGTTCAAGCGTTGTTACTGCATACATAACTTTCCCTGTATTCTTACTGTGTGGTCCTTTATTTTGAACTGTGCCCAGGAGTAGCAGTGGAGGATGAAGACTGACTGGAGAGACAGTGTCACAGTAGCCACATTAGGCATTCGTAATGGAAAGCTTGTGTACATCTGTGGATAGCTCCGGGCATCAGTCGGGCTTCTCAGTTCCTTCTCCAGCTCATTTCAGACAAGAGGAGTAAATGTGAGAGTGGATGTGAGGAGAATGAGCAAACTGGCCCAAAGAAAAGCTCTGGTGTAAGACAGGTGCAGGTTAAAGAAAGAACAGGATCTGAAAGGGCTGGGAAATTTTGGACAAGAGAAGAGTGTTACAAATGTCGGGCAGAGGAGAGTAAAGTAGGCAATTTGTATTCAAGTAAAAGTAAAGTTATTTCATAATATTATTGTTAAAGTAGAAGTAAAAGGTAGTTATCAAAAAATGACTCAGGAAAGAGTTTAAACAATATAAATAATATGAGGAACTACTACACTGAGTAACAGTTTTGACAGAAAATCAGATAAAAAATTGTAATAATGCATACAAATCCACTGAACAACACAATACATACTGTACACATACTACAATTTTATTTAAAAAAACACCAGTCATTATTGACAAACCAAAACAAAACTTTCTCTCAAGTTAGAGTATTGTTATTTCAAAGTAGAATGCGTTTCCACTCCCAAAAGCCATTTTCAGTTTGACCTGGTACTGGTCTGAGACACTAAGATCTTTTTATTATTATTATTTATTTTTTTTACCTTAGTCTCTTTATTTGTAAAATAAAGGGGCAGTTTCACTTTAAAACATCCCAGTACATAGGCTGGGTGGGAAGGTGTCTAGCCCATGGACACAGCAACAGCTTAGTTAAAGTTTAGCCAATAGCAATAACCTTCCCATGGGGGGTATTACAACAATAAAAACTTCAATAGCACAAAATACAGCACTGACGGATCGCCCGACATATTGGCTTATAGAGTTGCTGCACGTTACTAAAAATTTCACCATCCCCCCAGGTTTGATTTTACAACTCGACCACTGGGTATTTGCACCAAAACATGAAAATGCAGTATTACTTCACAATAAGTACACTTTCAATAGCCCTAATAATCAACAAATACTTCATTTATAATAATATTCTTAACTAATCTTTACTAAGCTTGAATCATTCTTCACAAACTATTTTATTCAGCTGTTAACTTGTAAGAATACACCGCAGCTATACATATGTTTGTGATCCTTCTTCCTATTTTGCTGACAGACACTTTAAATCGAGAATCTTTGTGCTTCTTGCGTGTATGTGTTTTGGAAATGTGATCTTGTCTTGTGGAGTCTGTAGTACACAGCTCTGTCTATTTATTTAAGGACCTGGCAGACATGATTTTTCCCCATTTGCTCTTTCTCTGCCTGCCTACATTTGTACCTGATTTCCTCTCTCACATACTCTGACTCTCTATCTTTCTCTCCTCACCTGCCACTCTCTCTGCGCCCCTCTTGATATTTGTTTCCCCAAGTTTTGTGCTGACACCAGTGTTCTCCGCCCCTGGAAACTGATGATATATGTGTGATGCGCGAGGAAGTAAGTAAGTCTGGTACAGCTTGATATACGGCTATAGTATAAAAATCTTATTTCATTTTATTGTGACATACAGAGTGAGTGTATATTTGAGCACAAAGAAAACAATGTATAGTATGTTATTTGTACTCATAATATTGAAACCAACCCAAAAGTATTACATGTAAAACTATTATAATAACATTTGACGTTTGCCTCCATCCCTGGAAGACAATAACATGCTCTTGGAGGCGTTTTGATCCAGCACTTCTTAGGTTGGTGGGTGATTACTTAACCCACTGAGTCACTGTTGCCTCTATTGCTGATTTCCAACTTGGCCAACACGATTTCATGAAAATAGAAAGTTCAAACTACACGTCAGAACATTATTCATGCAGATGGATATGTTTTTAGTGTGAAATATTACGTCCAAAAACATTTTCATGGAGATGAGCAGGTAGAGGTCCTCCCACTGCCAAACTAAATAAGAGTAAAGGTTTGTGGTGATGCAAGCCTGCTCAGAGTAGTATTTCAATGCAATAAATACATTCAAATTGAGAAAGAATGTTACATGGTAGGGCTTTAAAGGAGGCATATTAAACAAAATCAAAGTTATGAGCTGTTACACTGCTATAACAAGGTAAAATAGTTGTATTTTGATTGATTCATGCATGTTTAGTCCAGTGAGGTTAATTTGGTCTTCTGATAATTTATGTTATTAGGTTCTTTTTTAGACTTTGTTTTCATACCTGACAGTTTCAACTGCTCTAGTCGTCTTCCTCAGAGGGGTTACTGATGTTGTGATGTTGTTGTGACAGACTGACTGAAACAGAGGACAACAAACACCATCGCTGAATTAAAGAGGCAATCAAAATATGGAAACGCACCCATGGGACTATAAACCGGGACGAGGGGACTTTTTTACTCTCACACACGGGATACTGTCCTGAGGAAGTTGGTCTGCAGATGGTGTTGTCATCCTGCCTCCATCAGTAGGAAGACAGCGCAAAAACCTGTTTAAATCAGCTGAGCAGACATGTCGCAGCAACATCACATGAGGAAGAGCGTTAGTAAGCTCTCAAAACTGTCAGGCATGAAAACAAACTCTTGGTCTGAAAAAATAACCTAATAAGGTATATCTTTTTAAATTTGTTTCTGCTGCTGAGGTGTTGATTTGGTTTATTTCTATATTCTACAAATAGCATGATACACCAACTACTACATGTGACAATATACTTTCATTGCGCTTATTACTGAATGCTGTTTCCCCAGTCCTCTCCTTTTGTTCTGGTCTTTATGATCTGAGCCATATTCCACGGCCACATCTTTGTCTCTGTTTTTCACATTTTCAGACCTCTTCCATCCTCACCACATTCATTATCTCGTTTGATGTCTCAAGAGAGTCACGGCTCTTTTCAAAAAATCCAATGACATCGCTCCAGTGGCAGACACTTTTGTAATCCGACCGTCTATTCCAAAAAGGGCCATTCAAATCAAAACTTGGGGAAGAAAAGTTTGGTGCTTTTTCATGGCGTAAACAAATGAGCTCCAACCATTCTCCGAGTTACAAAAGTTAACTTGAGCTGCTATGGTGACCTTACATGGGGGTGACTTCATTAGTAATGTTTCAGGTTTAAAGAACATTTGTTTCTATTTTAATCTCATCTTTTTATAGGAGTATACATTAAAAAGACTGTGAAATTTATTCTTCCATTTTCTTTCTATCTAAATGCTTTTAAGTGCAGGGCCTTTGTTAATTCTCTTATTCTTGTAATGCAAAAAGGTGATTCTATTTAGATAGTGCTAATTAAAAAGCTTCGTATTTACGCCTGTAGTTGTGTCATTCTGTTCTCGCGTGGTTCACTTTCTCTCTCTCTTTCCTCCCTCTCCCTCTCTCTATCCCTTTTTCTCCTCCTTTCTCTGTCCCTATCTCTCCTCCTCTCTCTCTTTCTTTCTTTCAGCCCCCTCACTATCTCTCTCTCTCTCTCCCCTCTCTGTCTCTCCCTAAGCTCTCTCTCTCTCTCTCTATCCCTCTCACACCCTCACTTTCTCTCACTTTCTCTCTCTGTCCCTCTTTCTTTCTCCTCTCTCTATCTCCCTCTTTTGCTCCCTTTTCTTCCTCTCTCTTTCTCCCTCTTCCCTCTCTCCATTTTGTTCTCTTTTCCCTTTCTCTTCCTCTCTCAATCTCTCTCCCTCCCTCTCTCTCTCGCTGTCTCTCTCTCCCTCTCACAGTCTCTCTCTCTCCCTCCCCTCTCTCCCTCTCCCTCTTTTCACTATCCCTCTCTCTCCCTCTCACAGTCTTTCTCTCTCTCTTCCCTCTCTCTCCCCTCTCTCTCAGCCTCTCTCTCCACTTTCCCTCTCTCCCTCCCTCTCCCCCTCTCTCTCTCCTCTCTCTCCCCTCTCTCTCCCCCTCTCTCTCCACTCTCTCCCCTCTCTCCTCTCTCCTCTCTCTCTCCCTCCCTCCCTCCCTCTCACAGTCCCTCTCTTCCCTCTCCCCCTCTCTCCCCCTCTCTCTCCCCCTCTCTCCCTTCCTCTCTCCCTCCCTCCCTCCCTCAGTCCCTCTCTTCCCTCTTCTCCTCCGCAGGGCTGTGTTTGCTAATGGGAGCGAGTGACAGATTACACCTGTACTGTTCACTTGATGCTAATTATTTGCTGTAGGGTAAGTTGGTGCTGACAGCTAATTTGACAACACAATATCGCACTTTCTCACCCTCCATAAACGCACAATAATGTATCCCTTTATCTGATCCCAATGCCTCTTTTTCCACAAGGTTACTGTCTCCTGTTATTACAAATACATTATGTCAGTATGTCTTAATTAAGTGAGTATTTTCTTAAATGGTATTAAATGGTCGTAATCTGAGAACATCTGAGGAAGTACAGAGCAGTGGGGTAGGGAAAATCATTTTTGGAGCAAAGGCTGCTTGAATGAGGGAGAATAAAGATTACTCAAATGAGCATGAATCACTCAAAATAGAGCGGATAAAGGATGAGGAAAAACAATTATATCATGGTCAAAACAAAGTCCATTTTGTGTAATATGTCTCTTTTAACATATTATCTCCACTAGCTATAAAAAGGACTCAAATTGTTCTGTTTTCTGAAAAACAACCATAGTACATTTACTTCTGTGTATTCCTTATGAGCATTATGATAGTGTGGTACCACGAAAAGAACAGGTCTTGTTTTAGCTAAACCTTTCACATTTAAAGATACAGTACGTAACTTTCTGAAGGTGGGCCCTGCTTACATAGAAATAGAAACTATACTATAACTGGAGTATATTTATGGAATGGACTTGGAAATAAGTATAAAAAATATGCAAATATTAAACTTTTTTATTTACAAAGGCAACTTTTTAAAGATGTATCACCAGGAAATATTCATGAATTGTTATTTTAAAAGTTATGATTGATCATTTATTATAAACCTCTGTCTATTTGTAATGTGTATGTGTTTATTTATTTTTTGTTTATTTATTTATTTATTTTTTCATCTAATTTACCTAATGTCTAATGATGAAATATTGTAAATTGTGGGGGTAGGGTTAAAATAAGCTATGCTTCTTTGTTCTCTGTATTTTGTTTGTTTCTTTCTCTGTTGAATGTAAATATGCTGAGAGTATGGAGACTATGCCTTCATACATTAAAAAAAAAAAGTTCAAATAAAAATGAACTCTAACTCTACTTCTGATCATTTTCCATGGATATAGATGAGTTTTATGCCAAAAGAATAACATTTCCATTAAGAAAATCACAAAAACCACCCTCTTCCAGGTAAAATACGAGCCAGGTTTGTGCAGATAGTATGTCAGTGTATATTTTTCAGTGCAACAAAGATAACTTTTTAGCACATATATATTTTTTGTGGCTGTGGCATTAAAGGAGATGTTATTGCTTTGCCTCAAAAGTTTCACTGTATGACATTGAAAAACACCCATTCTTACTGTGCA
Source organism: Odontamblyopus lacepedii (assembly GCA_034769755.1). NCBI lineage: Eukaryota > Metazoa > Chordata > Actinopteri > Gobiiformes > Gobiidae > Odontamblyopus > Odontamblyopus lacepedii. The sequence goes on along the minus strand of CM068344.1, from coordinate 17,339,947 downwards.
GATGCACCTCTCCATGGATCTGACCTGTGACTTGATCTGATGGTGGCACCTGCTTGTCTCCATGGATGCATTAAATAAGATTAATGCCACCCTGCCGGGCATTAAAGACAAAGGATACCATGTTAGCAGTAGTAGTTTATTCAGTAATTCTGCAGCACTGCAAAACAAAACAAAACAAAACAAAAATAAACAGAGACTACACCCCCATGGCTCATGACCGAAAGGGTTTAGGCTGAAGTGAAAGTACTTATAATGCCTAATCATATTAAACAAGGACAGAATTCCAAGAAAGAAAAGCAGCGTGTGAACAGCAGGTTTGCATTGACAATTTCACTTACAACTTATTGTATATATAAGAGACAAAAAATAAATTAAAACAAACAAAATGTAATGCATAATTCATTCATTCCAGAGTGCTATATCTTTGAAAACATAACACTTTATTTTCTCTTTTTAAAGGCTTCTACAGTGTTAGACTTTTTAAAATCAGCACTCAGATTGTTCCATATACTAACTCCGCCAACAGAAATACAATTACTTTTTCTTGGTTCTTATCTTAAATTTTTAAAAAGATGTTTTTTTTTTGTTTGTTTGTTTGTTTATAGTTGTACAAACTATTAATAATGATAACCGAGGCACAGAAGTTTATCATTTATAATCGTATCAACATAAGCAAAATAGAATGAAGAATGTAAGGATTTTTCCCCCCGTTATGGTCGTACAAACTAATAATAATGATAAAGAAGGCACGGAAGTTTATTGTTTTTGATCATACAAAATAAACCAGTGTTTATGTTTTATACTAGTAGTGCATGTCTGAGTATTTCCAGTTAAATCACAGCATGTTTATCTGTGAGACAGCACCTGCCTGCGCTCGTGTAGCCCTGTGCGAGCGGACAGGGAAGCCTCTGTCCCTCACATCCCGAGCACAGGACTGTCCACCACACACAGCAGCCAGGCCAGTGAGCGTGGGAGGAAGAGACAGAGCCCAGCAGGCAATAGGCTTCTCGCACACTCCTCTGATGTCCTGACACCCACGAGACACCCGTGGGTGCCGCACTGCATCAGACACCGCCACATTCACAGACACAGATGTAATTACATTGTGTTGCATAGATACGAAAAGTGCATGAGACAGACTGGAGGGTGGGAGAGCTTTACCTTCGCTCTGACAACTCTGTGGGGGAGTCAGGCTTTGATGGTGAGACTATTGCATCCTTTAATGTCATAGAAAAATATCAGGATTATTTGTTTGTACATTTCATTATCATTTTTGTTTTAATTTAAATTAGTTTTGAGTGATGTGTTTTATTTTTTTGCATTACCTGTGAAAGTTGCTGAGTTAATACTGCAAAAATGTATCTAACTTCCACCATAAAAAGTCTTATACACTTATTTTAAAGGTGCACTATATAACTTTTCAGATGAAATGTTATTTCTTTACCAGGAATGTTACAAAGAATGGCATTAAACATCTAGCTCTGTCATGACAAGGAGGTGACTTCATCAGGCCAAGTTACACGTCACTGTGGAGAGACATTCTTGGTCACAGTAAGAATGCTTTTTTCAATAAATACATTTTTAAACCAATTTAAACATATTTAACTAAATAATTACAACAAGCATAAGCTAAAGGTCTGATATTATGTAAAATTGTCTCTTGTAAGCTTTTATCCATGTTAGAATGTTGTGAGCTGATCAAAAACATACCTGGAGTTGTGTTTTGTTTCAGTCATGTATGAGTAACCCTGCAATATTAAGTCTGTCTACATCTCCAAAACGTCATGAAGTGGTAGTTTTCAAGTTAGTCACCTTTTACCTTTTGTTTAGTAGAGATTCTGCTAATTCCAGAGCTGAATTTATTTGCATGATTCTAGGAAAGGTGTATGGAGATTGTTAGAGAATAAGTACACATCCTAAATATGCAGAATTTATGTGTGTTAAACAAGTGAATGAAACAAAGCCCAATATGTTTTTGAGGAGGAAACAACATTATAACATAGATCAGAAATATGTGGAATATAGTGCCTTATAGTGGACTTTTAATATAGCAGTGTTCAAATGCCATATAACTATTTTTAGGCCCCACAGTACACTTTCGCTCTCTCTTTCCTCTCTCCTTCTCTCTCCCTCCCTCTCTCTCTTTCTTCCCCCTCTCTCTATTTGTCTCCCTTTAATCCTCTCAAACCCTTTCTTTCTCTTGCTTTCTCTCTCTTTTCACTTATATCAAGGAGATATGATGTGCTCTAAGTATTTTTAACTTGATTTTTCCAGTGTAGCTGTGGACCTTGGACTATGAAGCAACTTTTATTGGTCCCCCAGTATTCTCTATACTTTATTTTCAGATTAAACATGAACTAGGTAAAGGGAGTTATCTGATTGACACTTTAATGTTGTAATGCAGTCAGTGTTGTCATGAGCATCATCTTAATAGAAATTGTAAGACTTGTCCCATCTGCTGCTGTCTGGTAATCAGTGGTTTGCTCCTCTAAATGAAATTCCACGACATACACAACACTGACAAAAACATGACATGAATCGAGATTCCGCTCTGTCTTTGTCTTTGTAAATATATTACAAATTGATGCTAAATGTAGGCTCTGCTCTGTCTGACGCTTTGCTAGACCTGAATCTGAGCTTCACTTGAACAGAATCTGACCACAAAGAACAGATTCCTGGAACTGCAACAGATGAGATGATTTGTGCTGTTAAACAAGTCTCTCTCAAAAAACATTACAACCACAGCAAGCTACACTTAAATACGACCATGAACGCTTGTATTGATCACTTCAATCCATTTTGTATTTTTTCTTGAGCTTTCAGATTATTTAAAACCTTATTTGGTTGTATTTGTTAATGTGTGTCTCCATAATAACACCCCCAGCATGATATCACTGCAAAGTATCAATACAAAAGTGACTGATTCATTTTTATTTCAAGTTTGTGCCAAGACAGAAACAATAATCATAAACATACCACTTGCACTTTGTAAACAGAATAACACATTTCTCCAAAAGGAGTGGGAAGAAGAAAAACTTGTATTAACCCACGCCTATTCATTACATAGCTTCAAAAATGATGTGGTTGCTGTACATTGATCACACTTTACAAAACTTTACAAAAATGTATATATATCAAAATAAATTACATACTGTGCATACTAAATATAATTTAACCATTTTTTTTTTTTTGTATTGTAATTCCATCCAAAATGCAGTGACAATTTAGGAAAAAGGAGGTATTTTGGTAGATTAAAAGGTTATCTATTCTTATTTGTATAACATAACTATTGTGCAATTTAGTTTTGGCCCTTGTTAACATTATGGTCCCTAGGTAACAGTTATGAAATTATCTCTTGGATGTCACATCTACTGGAAGTAAAATCAACTTCAACAAAATAATAATAAAAGAGGAAAGGATCGATCTATCTCAGGGATAAATTATGCATTAAACGCAATTGTAGCTTGTTTTTTTTTTTTTTACAAGACAGAACTTAATAAAAAAAACAAAAAAAATCAACATCTTTTAAAGGTGCACTATGTACCTTTTCTGTTGAGGTTTAGACTAATAATAACGAAATACACAACTCTGGGTATGTTTTGAGGCAGTATCAGCACTCTCAAATGCATAATGCAGGACCTTTAAGTTTAATGCCATATTGTGAAACATTCCAGGTAAATTGATAGCATCTTCATGTAGTTAATCAGCTGTCTGGCCCTCCACTAAACGTTACATTGTGCACCTTTCAGTGATAAAATGAAAAAGCCAGAGGAGTTAATGCACACTTGTTGAATGAGTTTAAAAGCGTACTAACCCTGGACGCTTGGAGCCTTGTTTTTGAAGACCGGTAAAGATAAAGAGCTTCTTGTGTTGAAGTAGAACTAAAGTAAATCAATTGGTGAAATGGGCTTTTAACTGCGACTCCTGGCCTCTCTCTTAAGTCTGCCTGTGAGGCTATTAAACTGAAACACACTTAGCCCTCTTCAGGACACTGCAGTACGTGCTATTAGCGGAGCTCCCCATTGCTCCCAGGGCCATTTCACTTCCTTTCATGGGTTTACAAAGATACGACTGGCCCACAGCCCCTCACATTTAAATATAGGAATAAAAAGAATAGTAAAAGTTAAGAGTTTTTAACCACTTTGTGACAATGTTTGATCATCATTAGTTAAGTTAAATTTGCATTTATTTAAAAAAAATCCAGACTAATACATGAAGAGTGTAAAAAAATGTTGTGTAGCCATTTTCAATAAAAATATAATAACAGAAACATAAGTGCTTGTTACGGTGAAATACAAATATGAACTTGCTGGACTAGTTTCTTCAGTCTTGAGGAGAGTGGAGACACTGGAGAGTGAGTTAATTTCAGAATCAGTAGTAATTACAGCTAATATTAAGGTTCAGCGCAATTCCTAAACCTAACCCTGATGCTAAAGCTAATTGTAATCTGATTGTGGAAAAATCAACATTTGCGAGCAAAACCACTGAGACAAAGTGGCTGTTGTTTGGTGTAACTGTGTCTAGGGGAAAGAATGGTGCCACTCAGATACATCAACAGAAAGTAAAAGAAAACTGAGTGTGTTTTTGTCATAATTTTAATTTTATTCTAAATTCAACGATGCATTTTTTTAGTGCTAACTATACAGTTGAATAGGAAAAAAAAAAGTTTAAAAGTGAGTTGCCATGTTGCAACGGAATGTTAATTTCAATCTGAATTGAATTTTATTGGCCTATAAAACCCAACAATGAACAAAATGTATAAACAATACTAAATGCTAGAAAGGTCTAGTCTTCTTTAACTTGGTGTAAACACAACTCTGCATCACTGATAGCAAGAGGCCTCAAAGCAACACAACTCACTTGGCCTAACGCTTTGCTGTGGGACAGAAAAATAAAGTAAAATAAAGAAATACATAAATTACAAAAAGTTTTTCAGTTTTGTTTTGTAAAAAGCCAAATAGTGGCTGGTAACAATTCTGGAGTTGTACAAAAAGTGTATTTGAATTCTGTTCCTTTGTTTAAAGTTAATTTCTCCTCGCACAGGCTTGGTGGCTGCGTAAATGCACTGTTTTACCAGTTGGCTTGGCTCATATTTGTCTTTGTCTCAGTGTTTTCATCAGCAGCGCTCTTTGTTCTCAGACTGGAGCGTTTGGCTGTGATTGTGCTCAGAGAATGGCAGGAGTGGACAGTGAGAGGCAGCCATCTGTCAACAACGCACTGCCACTTTAATGTGAAAACAAACAAGCCAACGGAGAAACAAACAAGTAGCTAATAGCATCTGCTAAAGGTGCACTATGTAACATTTCTGGGCGGTCCGCCAACTGCTCGTCTCTATGGAAATGATATTGCTTCGTCTGAAATGCAGTATGGCTATAAACTCTATCAAAAAAGTAAATGATGCCAGAATCAACCCTGCTCACAATTTTTTTGGCAACAAGATCAATACATTTAATGACATACTGTGCAATATTTTGGGCATAGCAATAATATTTTTATTTTATTTAAACTTTATTTACCCAGGAATGTCCCATTGAAATGAATAATCTCTTTTTCAAGGGAGTCCTGCCATGCACACATCACTTTCATACTAGGCAATGTGGGTGAAGTGTCTTGCCTAAGGACACAACAACAGTTTATGTGACTGGCGCCCCCCTGTAGCACCTGGAATTCCCAGTGGCCTCCCATCCAAGTACTAACGAGGCCCAGCCCTGCTGAGCTTCTGAGATCTGATGGGATCAGGCTTTGACAAGCCGGTATGGCCATAATAGCAAGCAGGTGGCTAAATCTACCAGAAAAGCAGTGAACTTTTAAGTAGCACAGAAAAAATTCAATTAAAAATCTACTACAATTTCTAAATACTTTTGAAGTTATTTACTGCGCAATCAGCAAAGTGATTCTCATAGATTAAAATGTCATATAGATTTTTGTACTATCCTTACATTACCTACAGGAAACTAATAATACAGTTGTTTCAGTACCTTGGGCAGCTCCCTACAGAATAGAGCAGTACTGACTAAGTGGAGAGGACAAGCACCTTGGACAGCTCCTTGGTACATGCAGCACCAAAAGAAACAACACTTCTAACTACTGTCAACAGAAGTGTTGGTGGTGCCACCACCACTCACACACACACCACATTCTACTAGGTAACGTGATTAAATATTTTGGCCATAGTAGTAATAGCAAGCATTTGGTGGACTCTCAATCAGAAAAGTTGCATAGTGCACCTTTAAGTAGACTTTAAATAGACTTTTTTAAGTAAACTTTTTCAACTATTATTCCACAAAGACTTTTACTTGTGCAGTTATAACTGATCGGCCAGCTAGTCCTCCTCCAGAGTTTCACTGATTTAAAATGTACATACATTGTTTTTACATTACGTAAACAAAGTTGTTTCAGTACCTTGGACAGCGCTCTAGGAAATGCAATTTTATTTGTATAGCACAAGTCATTCAAAGTCCTTTACAGAAAAAGAAAGATATTAAAATCCCAATACAAACAACAAAAATCATAAATATCATCATAAACTTAACATTAAAAGAAAAGAGTGTCAAGTAAAAACCTTTCAGTCATATGCACAGCAAAACAGAATCATTTTCATACTGGATTTAAATTTTGTCAGAGCAGAGGTCTCTCTTAACAGAATAAAACAGCACTAACTACATAACTAAGACTAGTACCTTGGACAGCTCCTTTGTACATGCAGCACCAAAAGAAAAAAACACTTCTGCCTACTGTCAACAGGACTAGCACCTCAAACAGCTCCTCAGTGCACAGACATCTCTCAGCTATTTTCCGTTACAAGCAGTTCTAAAACCACATCCCCACAGTGCATTTAAAATTACCCTAGACAGTTGGTCAATTGACAGTGATATATGGATGCAGAATATTTCTTTTTCACATTTAAATAATGCCAAATATGAACAGGTTGATCAATGCCTGCTGATATAACATGATTTTTTTTATCCAAATCATAAATAAACCTCTGTATAATACTGAGTTTTAATATTTGGAATATATCTAATGCAAATAAATAAATGAATAAATAAATGAATAAATAAATAAACAAACACAATTACATAAAATGTTGATTATTGCTTTAACTCTATAACTTTTCCGGAGGGCTTCTTGTCCAAATGGACATATTATAGCTTTACCAGTAATGTTCCAGAGAATGGTATTAAACTCATCTGTCTTGCATTTATTTAAACACAAATAGTTTTTTTTAATTGTTAACAAATACATTGAAAAAACAAGCATTGTGTAGCCTCCCCACAGATATGACCTATAAATTGAACTGGTAGTGTCACCTATTTGTCTATACTGAGATAAACACACTGAATGTGAATTATAGGTCATTTCAGACAAAGCAATGACATTTCCATAGAGACAAGCAGGGGTACAGGCACTCCACCAAAAACTGACAAAGTACTCCTTTAGCTGTGTGAATATTGTCTGAATATTTCACTGAAAGTGCCAAAACTTCTGTACACATGTATATGCTGTTTACTTTGAACTGAATTGTGAACTGAGTGTGTAAAAGAACACATTCAAGTTTTTCATGAGGACAGAAGTAGGTAATTTCCATATTCATGTGCAGACTTGCTTTCATTGTGTTTGATGGTGACCTGATCCTCCAGTTGGCCATGGGAACCTGCCACTTTCTCACAGTCAATCTGCGGCCGACTCTTTCAGGTCTCCCAGTACTCACAGTTTTTCTTGAGGAAAACCAATAAATACAAAACCAACACAATCACTTCAGAAAAACTTTAGAAAATAAAACATTTGAAATGGCTTTATTCATTTTGTGAGTTTTCAGAGGCGTTTGTGAAATTAAGACCATGGGACCTTCATGTTTATAGCAGCAGCTGTGTGTTTTATGCAGAGGTGTGTTTCTGTCGTTGACGAGGATGGTGGTGCAGACTCTTGCATCTGGATGGAAAATAAAGAAGATGGCTGCATTGGGTCTTGCTCTGTCCCCCCACACTGAATCTCTGGAGCAGATGGTTCAAAGATGATCCCGACTGGAGCCAACAGCACAGAGAGACAGAGGGAGGAAGAAGAAAATGAATGGAGGAATATAGAGCAAAACAGAAGGAAGAAGATTACATTCTACGAACTTCTGAGAAGTCACATATTCAGTGTAGTGAAGTACTACACTTCACTACACTAGCTTTGTTATTGTTGAGTTTCAGATGACAACACAGCATAGACCAATGCTATTTAATACAGATGGGGGGCAAGTAAAATTAATATTGTTAAAATGCAGATTTTTGTTGTCATACAGTGAGTTCTTGTGTCTAGACACTGACAGAAATGTTCAGGTTCAATATTTGTAAATTTACATGGATATTTCATTGTAAAGTACAATGTAATTAATAGGGAAAACTGGCTCTTGCTCCCCATCATAGAGTATCACGTTCTAAAATCTGAAAACCACCCATTCAAGTTAGACTTAAGTCTGAGCTTTGGTTTAACACAATCTGACCAAAAATAACTAACTTAGCTGAAATTGCAACAGGTGCTAATTTTCCACACATTTGCTAAATATAATAGTTTAAAAGCATGCATTCATGAGTGGGGTCACCTCTTCACAGATCTGACTCCCCACCTCTGCACACAAGGGATGAGATGTCAGAGTCATCTTTATGGAGTGATGGTGAGGAGGGCACGAGGCAGAAGTGAGGAGGAGGCAGGGCTGTAGTTTATTTAAGGCAGGTTTACAGCTCAGCACTAATTTGTACAAACATGCCTCTTTGCTCTCGAGCCAAGATTCAGATGAGATTGAAGTGAGTCAGAGTGGAATCAGAGCCAGAGGACTCCAATAATTTGGGTTATTTTTGTACTTCCTGTTTGTGTAGCTTCCTGTATACATTTTAGAGCAATTGGCGAGAGAATAAATCATTTTTGAAAATTAAGAAACATTGGTGGTTTGTTGAATTTACAAGCAGAAGCATTGGCCTTTCCCAGCCTCATGGGCCATCAGTAGCAGTGCTAAGGAGAAAGGTGTTAATAGTTGGCTCATATAAACGTGTTGCATTTCAAGCCACATTCGGCCTCTGTGGGCTGTGATTCATAGTCGTCTGCTGGAGCGGCTTCCCCGGTCTCTAAGGGTCTCTTAATCTTGCCCCTGTTCTTTGCACGAGTAAAATGACATTTCTCTGTCGCTGCCTTCCCCAGACAGCAACTAAAATGGCAGCCAAAATTATTCCCAGATTTAATACTTTTAATTGAGCTTATCAGCCCCAGAACACATCCTTTTTTGCTGAAAAAGCCGATTTAGGCCTATATCCATAGTCCAGAAATGTGCAGGCTCTGAGCACAGGCTTAATGTCGGCGAAGTACCCTCTGTATAGGGTTAATTGAATCAGTAATCGGTTTACACTTTGCCCCCAATTACAGACTTCATCAGAAGCTGAGTCACATACAAGACAGAGCGCTGTGTCAGACAGGAGGACCTACTGCACAAGTCTTATTCAACAAACAGCAAAAAGTTTAAAAGGAATCAGATCTACATTGGTTCAGAAACACAAAGTCTAGGTATTCTCATTGGTAGATTCAGTACATCTTGAGGCCGAATGCATATTTGTGTTGGCTCTGATGTAGTCCTGGTTTTGACCTGGCTTAGTTAGAAGTTAAGTCCTAGTTTGGTCCCAATTTTGATGTGGTAATGGGGCAGATGTGAACACCTAAGTTGTTTTACCAGAAAGTGATTTCCTCCACCTAAGGATATCATTGCTGTTTAACTTTAGCCTGCTGTTAAAGTAGAGTAGACCACATTTATTCACAAGATTTTTGAGAACAGAGGTGCCAAGTTACATGGGAGTCTGAAACAAACCTCCTGAGACACTGTTCCTACACTGTGGATGTACCAGCCATGTCCCTGAAAAAGGTAAGACATTAGTGGATAATACCAAATGCAATAAAGGGGAACATATTTCTTGCCTATTATTATTTTACATATACATTGGGTTATGAGTGGCTTAAGTTTATTGCATAGTCGTGGTAACCCCATCCAATCCAGACACAAATTCTAGCAGAACATTTCATTCAATCTGACAGCAGTGTGCAGCAGCAGCTTAGGTTGTTTACAAACTATTGAAGGATCTATGCGTATTTACTTTCAAGTCAGTCCAGCAGATCTTGTATTGGTAGCAGCTGCTGATTCCTGACCCTGACAGAAAAGAGCAGAGAGGTAAAGGGGAGCAGACCTATGTTTGAATGTGAGAGTAGGCCTAAAGCAGAGGAGCAGACAGCCTGACAGCACTGGGATAATGGGCCTGCCAGAACCTTTCCCACACTACAGCCCCCCTCCCCAAACACAATCTCTAGCTTACACATCCACTTCCCCCTCCGCAGTAGCCTAACCTACACTGGCAATATTTGTATAGAGATTTAACAGGTAAGGAGACAGACCTGCAGATGGGAGGGCAGCGGGTTTGCAGAATGGTAGAAGATGCACCTATTTGCAGGCCAGAGCACACGATTCCACACTAAAGAGCTCTTCTGCTCCTCAGTGGCTCGGTAATGTCTCCTGTCAGCTGTAGAAACAGGCAGTAATTTGATAAATGGCCAGGCTGAGATGAAGTGAAAACAGGGCTGACAGTGCACAGGAGCCTAGCCTCTCCTGACACACACAATCTGACTCCACTTAACAGAACTGGTTATTAAACAAAAAAGTAACAATTTTACACTATACTTGACACATTGTATTTACCAATTTAAGTAGATTACAACACTCTGAGACACCAAGTAAAAAACATGCAACCCAAATGTGACCCTGTGGAACAATTGACAATATCATTGATGAAACCTGACTATAACAACCTGTAATAACAGTAAACTATTTAACATACTGTAATAACAGGTAGCCCAAGTGTAAAATTATCAACCGGTAAAAATATGTAACCTGAATGTAACACTAAAACAGCCAACAAAACCACGTAAAATGTAAAACTGTAACAATCAAAATTACTTATAAATCTAATGTAACAACCTGCTATACCACACTGTCCAAAAGCATCAGTGCCTAAAAACCTGTACTAACATATAACCCTAATGTAACTGTTGTACAACCTGTAATAATAGGTGTAACAATCTGTAACCTGAATGTAATGCTGTGTAACAACCTGTAAGAACAAGTAACACTGCATGTGTTACTTGTTGTAACACTGCATAACAACTTGTAATAACACATAACCAAAAATCAAGTGTGCAAAAATCTCTAATAATATGTAACCCAAATGTAACACAGTTTTACAACCCATAATAACAGGTACACCAAATGTAAAATAGTAAAAAATATGTACATGTAACTGTAGAATGTGTAACACACTGTCATAAAATGTAAACCAAATGTAACACTAACTACCTGAATTAACCTGTAACCCAAATGTAACACCGTTGAACAGCCTGTATCAACATGTAACCCAAATGTAGCACTAACAACCAGCAAAAATATGTAACCAGAATGTAACATTGTATAACAATCACTCCAGGTAGTTTCCATTATGAAAGAAAACTGAATACTGTTAGCTGGACAAAAGTTTTGAAAGTGAATACATCTCACCACTCACCACAAGGTAGCCTCTTTACTTCTGACAGGTTTCTGGTAAGTCGCTGCTTTATATCATGTAACCCTATGATATGTAATCCAAATTTAATGCCGTGGACCAATCTGTAACATATAACCATGGCCAGGGTAGGCATGCAGCTTATTAGTTATAGCTCAAGCTTCTTAACATCATAATATATTTTTGGATATGTGACAATACTAAATGTAGCAGGGAACAAGATCTAAAAGCCAGTATGTTATTTGGACAGCGTTTTGCATCCAAACAGAAGTCCCAAATTTGCTCTCTGCTTCCTGTTACAGTTTTAACAGATGGAGCACACGGATGGATGCAAAAGTGTTTGTCAGAGTGTGACATTATTTGTGATTTGTTCACTTCTGGCTCATGTTCATTCAGTGGTCGTTCTCTTATATAGTTTTTGGCTACACTTGTCCCCCTGCAATACAGGGGCTTGATACTGCAACTCTATGTAAGTTTTATTTCTCTCTGTGAAATTCATCCGCAAAACGGTGAGTTCCACTTGTTGATATTGAGGAAATGTCAAGTGCTGCAGAGGCAATTGTCCTTGTCAACCCCGACAGAGGCACGTCAGCATTCAGCCCTGTGTTTTCTTTTGGCTCACTACGCAGTGTGTTTGCGACCTCTATTTACAGAGCGTTACATTTCCCTGTACAGAGGTGAGGTGTCACAGATGGCAACCCACAACAAGTCAGGTGATAAACGACAAGACAACTCATGGCTAATACAGGAAAACACTGCACAGATACTAGAGTCTGGTCCACAAGTATTTGCACTATTAAGTATTGGTTGATGATACAGGCTTATGGTTGTTAGGCCATTCAGTTAATGGATTAAATAATAAAAGTCCACTGAATGTGGATTTGAATTTATTAGAGATGGACAGAGTAAGCAAAAATGGTAATCAAGTAAGAGTAACAGTTCTTAAAAATAATATTACAAGTACAAACTAGTGGTCCAAAAAATTACTTAAGTAATAATCTAGAAAAACTTTTAGTCAGGTAAGAGTAACTTAAAGACTGTCAGGACATAACATCTGATTTATAACTTGAAGTGAATATAATTGAAAGGACAAAACATTAAATAATGCACAAAATCCCGTGTTTTCAAAGGGATGGAAACAGGTGACAGAAACACAAATGGTCAAATCATTTAATATTGTCAACATAAAGCTTTTGTCACTTGTAGACTCAGAGTGGGACATGTAAACAAAACTTTTACTCAAGTATGTAGCAGTAGTAGCCTTTATTTGTCAATTTCTTCACATGTACAAGACATACAAAGGAATCAAAATTGGACCTGTCACCCCAGCCGTACATTTAAACACGTAATATATGACATGGGGGATCGGACCGGAAGACAGGTAGCAGAGGAAGAAACAATGCTGCATAACATGAGGATAGGGGGAGCAGGAGAAAAAAAAGAGAACCGTCCCAGACCAATCTACTTAACTGGGCCATAGTATGTGTGACTGCTCTGTGACATAAGCACAGTCAAAACACAAACATTTCACAGGACCAGTAACAGAGGAGGAGAGGGGTGTGGAGTCGATTGGCGTAGACAGAGTAGCCATCTGAATCCTGCAGCCACTGGGGGCACTGGTTCAACAGACCCGCCCACCAGGCCAGGGGTACGAAGCTGCGAGGGGTTTGGGAAGGGGGCAGGCTCTCTCTGCTGCACTCTCAGGGCGGAAGAGACGCATCCTTGGTCCGGCCCTGGGGATCCAAAAGATAAGATTGGGTTGTTTTGTTTTAGAGCGAGCAGCTCTGTCCAATTTCCATAACACTGCTCTGTTTGTCCATTGGTCTCAAGGTCATTTCTATGCAAAACTCAAAGTTTCCTCCAGATTTTATCCAAAAATTGCAATTTAGAGCCACCATGTCCAACCATGTCCACAGTCACAAAGTTCGAGTACTGGAAGCTCTGCCCCTCAATCCAATTTCCGGGCAGCCATGTGAGGCTTTTGAACAACTGCCTCAGTATTTGAATTTTCGGAAAACTCAGTTCTATGCGTAATCCCAATCTGCAAAATCCCGTAATCCTGGTTCTGTATAGGTAGATATCCTCTGTGTACTGTGCAGAAAAACACGCAGGTTTTCCCGATGCTGTTTGTCTTAAAGTGTTAAAGTGTCAATTTCGTTAAGAGACCAATTTATCGAATCCATAGTTAATTTAGTTTTGGAGAGCAGAGTGGAGAGTCTCTCGAGGAATAAGACACATTAGCCCAGACGAGACAAAGAAGCAAAGCAGAGAAGATAAGGGGCAGGAGAGGAAAGAAAAAGTGTCCACCCTCGCCAAGAGCCAAATGAGCAGGTAGGCCTCCTGTCAAAATATTACTCAAGTAAGAGTAAACGTATGCTGCTAAAAAAGTTCTTAGAAAAGTAAATGTAACTTAGTAAATGTAACTGAGTACTACCCAACCCACAATGTTGTTGCATAATTCATGAAAAAAAAACTGATGTTGTTATATTGTTTCTTCTTCGTACCAGAAGTTGTGTTATGCTTCGTTTGAGTAACTGTGCAAACTTGGACTGTTTTTTGTTTTTGTTTTGTTTTCCTCTCCAGAGCACAAAATGCTCAACTCTGAAAACTAGCAGCTATTTTTTTAACCTAATTTTAAGCACTTCACTCTTAACTGCACTAAGTGGATGAGACAGATTCTCTATGGTGGTTTTAGTGTGCTCAGAAGTCAAAGCTGAATTAATTTTACTTGTAAAATAAGGAACTAAAAAGTATTCATAAAGCCCCATTTCCAGACTATAAAAGGATGATCTACATAATCCTACATAGTTGCCAGGGAGAGTAAAACAAAGTTATTTCTGTATCTGCTGCCGCTGCGGTCTGTGTTTGCAATTCTCACTGTGAACAGTAACTTCCAACTTAACAACCACCACTGCATCCATTCGTTCTTATTTTTATTACCAAATGTTTTTTTTTTACCCCTTTTTTCTCGACTTTTGTTATTAACAGCAGCAACTCTTGTGCAGTTGGTCTTGTCATACCATTGTGCTGAAGAACAAAGCAGGCAGCGAGCAAGCCATCATTATCACTTCAGGGACCAGGGAACACACAACCCCCGCAGGAGGTGGGAAAACACAGGCCCAAAACACAAATATCAGCACACATCAAACAAGCACTAAAGGAACTCCAGGGTGAGGAGCAGAGAGGAGGAGCCCAACAGCTTCTGCCCTGTCCTCACCACCACACCAGTAGACCAGCTCTGCAGAGACTCAGGCATCCTTGCAGAACTAAATAGTGTGCTTTATTCTAGCTGTACTTGTGTTTTTTCTTACCTTTAAGCAATGGTTAAGTCAAAGGTTCTGACCAGACCTCTATAAAATGTGATAAAATGTGTTTTGTCTTGTGTTGTAGTTTTGGAGACTCTGACCCCAAGAAGACGGCATTAACTGTTGCAGGTCAGAAGCCTAAAAAATCCTGATAATGGAGTTGTTTACAAACACATCAAGTTCATTTAAACCTACTATTACCTGATATCAGAAACTTATCAGGCTTACAAAACTTTAACAACATTTGTGAAAAGATCCAAATAACCTAGTTTCAAACACTGATGCTATTAGCTTTCCCAAGTGTCCCATTATGCATTTATTTTACCTCTATTCAGGAGTACTTCAGGAGCTCAAAGTCATACTTTGTAGCTGATGTCATTCCTAGGGATGTGATGCTAAGTGTAGGCACTGCTCTATCTGAAGCTCTGTTACTCAAGTTAGACTTTAATCTAAGATTTCTAACATAATCTGACCAGAAAGGACTGGCATAGCTGGAACTACAACAGGTGAGGAGATTTGTGCTCTTAAAGAAGTCAATTACAGTCACTCTTAAAAATCAAACTACTAAACAAGACCATGAATACTTTTATTGATCACGGGCTCCTGAAAATGTGCAGTTTAAATCCATTTTGTATTTTCTGTGGAGATTTCAGACCACTTTTTTGACTGTGATTGCTAATGTGTGTGCATAGACATAACACCCACCCTCAGCATGAAGACTGCACAGTATCAATGTGTTTATTTTACCTCAATATTCAGCATTACCTTAATAGTTCCAATAATCCATTAGCTCATGTGTGTGGACTTTTAGCTTAGATAAGACAAAACAAATATAAATTTGAGATTCTTTATTCAAATCACCTTCAACTTTGATGTTGTTTAGCCTGATAAGTGCACAATTCTAATTTTTGCACAGAGTAATGTTAATATCCCGTACCCCACCTTCACTCAGGTACTAATAATGCCATTGCTGCAAGAGATGTCACGATCAACAGCACATATCTAACTCTGTGATTAGATTTGTGTGTGTTAGCATCGCACTAGCTCTCCTTGGCTAGCTGAAGGCACACTGTATTTTATTTATTCAACATGTTTCCTATTCCAAGTCACTAATCACTGTCTCCCTCACCCTCACCTGGAGGAGTGCTCTGGTGTCAGCAGGATAAAGAAAACAATAGAACATTCGGAGCTGCTTTAATTGTGCACGTCGAAGTCATAAATCACCTGGGAGCACGTAGACGCATGTATGGAGCCGTGCATGCTGGGTAATTTTTCCGCGGTTTATCTGTGGCGTCCTGGTGACAAACAGGGCTGCACTGTGCCCAAGGGACAACTCAACAGTCAGAGTACACACAAAGAAGAACAATACAGAGAGCAGCACCTTTGTGGACAAACTAATTGTTTTCAACTTAATGTGGTGCAAATTAATGGCGTGACCTGGTTTGTACGAACATGCAGTTTTTTACTCTCCTGGTGTTGAATGGTAGCGTCGACTCTGTGTAACATGGATGTAAATTGTATTACATTTTCTCACATTCATTTCCATTAGAGGCTGCGTCTATATGATTGGTAACATGGCAGGAAATTGGACTAAGTAGAAAGACCACATATGCATAAAGCAGAGCTCACAGAGTACTGAAGCCATCTTTGGTGCGCTAACCACTCAACCAATGTTCTTTCAGATATTTCATCATGGATATACAATTCGCCTGCAATCACATTTGAAAAAAAATAAAAAAAAATAAACTTGATTCTTCATGTTCTTCATTTACTGGTGATTTCTGGTTATGTCACTAGGGCAATTTTAAGACAATTTGTAATTCTGCTTTTTAGAACATAGGCTATTTAGCTTTGGGTTTGTCAATATGTAATCCTTTACCATAGTTAACTTTCACCACCCAATGACATCGATGAATTGGTAATTTTACATCCAGAAAGTCAGTGACTGGTTGTCTTATCTGTTTTATGTCAGGCCTGAAGGAAGAGGCTATTGCCCAGGGTATATCTTGCCATCAAGCCAAAAATACTGGGGCTTTGACAGGTTCCAGCCACCTACAGCCCACAATGGAAAGTGGACACTAGAATGATGACAAAATTATAAAAGATTCACTAATACTCTTCCTTCTTTTACGATTCACCTAAGACTTCTGGGCTGAATTGAGATACACAGAGGGAAAGCTAATGAGTGCTGACGCTTGGGAAAGGCCAATCTCCCTCTTTAGTCTCTCCATGTCCCGTCATGTTGTCACTTTTCAGTCCATGTCTGGAGCGATCGGGTGTAGTCAGGAGTGTAAGTTGATAGGTGACACTGCCATTGTAATTGGTGCCAAGAATTGTTGGCATAGCAACAGCAGGTAATTTTGGAGGGGAATGGGATAAGCGCATATGGGATGTCAGTGTAATAGTAGGGGTCTGCTATACTATTCATGACAAGAGCTGTCAGTTAGGAGCACTGCGGTCCATGATTCCAGAGGCACTTTATACAAACAGCATGTGCAGGTCTGTGGGCTGAAGGGTGACAGTCAGCAGAGGTGGTGTGAAGCAGAGGTAATCACAGTTCAGTGTGAGAAATGTATGCTGGGACATGGGCACAATACTGTGGGGCGGGATTCAAGCAGCTGTAAACATATTTAGTGACCTGCAAGAAAACAAGGCTTTGACGTAATAGCACACACAGCATTAATCATTCACGTGCCACACATGGTTGGGGTAAATTATGAACATCCACGTCCACTCCATAGGCAACTTTTCCTCTCACAGAAATGTGGGCATATATTTAGAACTGACATCAGAGTTGGTGTAAAAAATGATTTTTCCTCTTTGATGTAATATTTGTAATTGTTGAATGTAATAACCCAGATTACACGATTATACGATTACACAATCCTATAGTGTAAACAGTCACCTCACCTCCTGGAAACACAGCAGAGGTTTCTGAAATGTATTCCCAGACATGCATTATGCAACTTGAGCTGATATACTGTTTGAAATACACACTGAAAATCACAGGGTGTTTCACACATCTCCATGTATAATTACTTAATCCACATTTTGCTGCTCTGGCACATATAAAATATTTCATCATAAATATATATGTCTCCCAGAATAAAGCAGTTGAGATGTCTGTAGGTCCTGGGGATTGCTCTAATTAGGTCATAATTACATGTAAGGGATTCAAAGGTATAGTAAGTGGGCAAGACAAATTGCATAGGAAATGCCACATTAACATGTAATAAGACTGAACTCAGTAATCTCTAATTAGCTTGCCCTTTTGGAGGAGCATAGCTCTGATCCTGGGGAAGAGACTAATTGTCTGAGAAGAGTTCCAGCCCTTCAATGGACTGGTGCACTTGGCCTTAAACCTGTGTGCAATTAATGGTACTCTCATGGTAAAAGGGAGCTCATGGTATATTATAGAAACATTGTCTATATAATCTTATATTTATAGTACTTTTTGGGACACTCAGACTGTTTTGCCCATTGACTTAATAGCTGACCCACAGCTGTCCTGGGGAAGACTGAGAAGAGATGCTCTAACTCTGTACCATGAGCCCCTCAGATTACCACCAATCACTGCAAACTATGATTATCTTTTGCCAGTTACAAATGAAGATTAAACAGTAACAAATAAGACACCATGTTACTGATATTTGATATATGCATCTTAAATGGACTCTTCATGAAGGTTTACATCTACCTGCATGAAAGTCATTGTCTGATAGTTATACAGTGGTAGAGGATGTGTTCAAATCCAATAACTGCACAGAGAAATATGATGGAGAAGAGTCACTCCCAGTTTTAATTAGTCCAGCAGCCAGGTTTCAACGCAATAGAGAAAACAATTTTATAACACAATTTAAAAAGTCAATATTGGAACAGTGGACTCTAATCTTTTGTAACCGAAGAGTCAGAAAGAATGAGGCGAATTTACATAGTAATTCAGAACACTAGCTCTAGTCAACTGGACAGTGTCAGTGAGCATGTTGGACAAATATAACATTGTGATTGTCTATTGATTTTCAGTAATTTGTTGAATCTGTTGAATCTACATGACTGCAAAACAAAGAAAAATCAGTTTGTTAAATTACATAAGATAAACAAAATTTTTAACATAAATTTTTTTTTAAGGTTAACCAAAAATCAATATGGTAATAAAATTTTTTTGAAAGGTCTCCAGTCATGTCTATACATTGTAATTGTAAACCAGACATGCTCTGTTTATAACAGCATGCATGGATCTGGTTTGTGGAGACCAGGCAAAAAATAGAAGTAAAAGGGAATCAACAACACTTTTACAAAATTCATCTTTACACAACACTCAAACTAAATCTCACTTATATACAATAGAGAAAAAAAAGCTTTGAACTCTTCTCCCAAACAGGTCTAGAATGATAGACATTGGAATACTGGCATTGGAGTGGCTGTTAAACACACAAAGACAGAAAACTTTGCCCAAACTGAATATGATCTACACCAGACCCCGATTCTAGCATAGGCATCAGGAAAACAACAGACACAACAGTAAACAATGGTTTCAAAAGTACATGGATTAAAAAAGTGAATTAAAGATAATATACTTTATTTTAAGGAACAATAAAAAGTTTGTAATTCTCCTTTTAACAATGCTCTGATGATGTGGCAGATTCCCCCAGGTTAAAGTTTGTAGTTTCTGCTGTGGAAAGGCTAAATGGCCCTGTTCTGTTGTGGTGAGGTACTACTTGTCCGTACCGTTAGTCATTGTGAGTTGCCTCCCTCTGAACAGTCCTCTGTATTCTGAAGGCAATCAGGTGAGTTTCTCCTCTGTTCAGTTACAAATACAAAGTACTCCCTATGCAATATTCTTGATTGCATTCTCATTCAGCCTCTCCATGTAGTTCCTAAGATCCTTGGAGTCCCCAAGCTCTATGTCCGGACAAACCCATTTGATCTCACTGGTCTGCACCAGTGCTAAAGGGCTGAGCACAGGACAGCCGTTACTGGCCTTGACATTGGAAAAGGTTGTAAACTTGACTCTTTTTCTCTTTGTTGTGGGAGAGTTCATGGACTCATTCTTATGATCCTTCCCACTGGAGCTACACCCTGCACTGGCAGTGCGATGTAGACCCCCGTTTAGGAGCTGGCTCCCCTCCTCCAGGGTCCCGCTCAGCTCATCCTGCTGCAGACACAAGCCCTCCTCTTGGCCCAGCCACACCCAGTCATGAGCGTGGGGCATCGTCTCTGGTGTCTCAATGGATAGCTGTTTGCTGCGGTATTTATAGGCATATGAAATGCAGTTAATGAGAAAGACCATGATGGCCAGGCAAAAGACTCCGAGCAGAGCGTACATGCCGATCTCCAGGTCTGTGAGGCCTCTGGAGCGTGATGGTAGTAAGTCATCAGTGCTGTGGCTGTGTGGCTGCTCAGCCTGGTCTGGATACTCTGAGAAGTCACTGGGGACCCGGGCTCCACCGTCTGCTGACAGGCGGTCCCCATTAGGCCTCCCGGGGGCCTGGCCCCTCATGGTTGTAGTTCCACGGTTGATTAACCCAGTTTCCATGTCAGAGATGGAGCCTCCGTAATAAGGCAGCTCAGGCCTTGTTCGCCTCTCCCCAGGCTGTCTGTACTCCTCAGACAGGCCCAGCCTCACCTGAATATTGGCCATGCCAGTCCCAAGGACAGTGCTACGCTTTCCCTTCTGACACTGCTTGGAGAGACTCATCTCAACTCGAACCAGTAAACCCTGACCCTCTCCTTTGGCCACGACGCTGGGCCACTTCCAGGCTTCTGTCTGCTGCACGGTCACCACCTTCTGGTCCAGAGAGGTGGCCGACAGAGTGAAGTGAGCAGGGTTGTAGTTGTCCAGAGGAGTCATGGAGCCATCACTGAGCTGCAGCCAAGCACTGATGAAGGACTCCTAAAACACAAACACACAAACGAAACACATCAGAGCCCAACAGCCTCACCCAGATTGCAAATGATGCTCAAAATAACACTATAATTTGCACATTTTCTCATATGCATAAGAATGACTTGAAATGTGCAACAGGTTAGAAGCAGAGCATCTTAATTACAGCTGAATGCCTTATAGAAACAATTGGATAAATAGACTGAATACAAGTTCATTCTTCTCTCTCGGGGGAGAAAGAGTAGCCTTCCTCATTTACAATTATAATGAACATGAACAGAGATGCTCAGTGTTGGTTATGCAAATCAAGAAAGTAGCTTCTTGAAATCAAATCACCACAAAGGAGAAATTACTATTATTATCACTGGATTCATAAACTCCAATCAAACCTCATCATTATGTGCACAGATACTGATGAGAGATTGACCAGAGCAGCAGCAAATTTCTTCTTGAGATTCAGTACAACAATAAATACAAAGATGATTGGGGTTAGTACCTGTTTGAGGGTCTCAAGGACCTCCTGCGTGGTAGCTGTGGCAACGATGGCTCTGTTGCTGCCAGGGCTAAGCTGCAGAGATAGAGAGAGCCCAGAGACTAGCTGTACTCCGAGCTCTGTCACACTGACTTTATCATCCACCACCCGCACAGTGCGCTCACCCAGGACCAGAGACGACAGAGGCGAGAGCACCTGGAAAATAGATTAAATGTTTTAGAGAAAATTTACAGAATGTTGCATATCTCAACCATAGACTGTATATATGAGTGGACTAAGTGAGTGTGACGTCACCCATAGCGTTCACCCTCAAATGAGACTCCTGATGCTAATGATCATAGGAGCAAATTTGGAGCCAGGCTCCATATTTGGAAAGTTTAAATCATTGATTTATTTTATATGCCATGTTATGTATGAATAACAACAGAGTTGGTAATTTAACAAAATTCACTTTACTTTACTTTGTTAGTTAAGTTATGCTAGTTACAATTCTAGTAACATTAGCCATTGTAATTGTTTGATTTATTTTGTCATTTTATTTCAAAAGTAGTCAATCAGGGCAGGAAAGCGGGAAGCGAAACGGACTAGCTGTCAATCAAACCTGTTGCTAACGCTAGGCGGCAGCGACCTCAGGGAATGAAGGCATCTGATTGGTCCGTTATTTATGCTCATATCTTGATTTAGGAACAAGATAGCGAAAAGTAAAATTCAGGATCATGTAGAGCGGATCCATATGAACATTTTAAGATCTAAATGACGAGACTCAGTCCAACAGTTACGGAGAGAGGGACAATAAGATCTCAATGTAAGTCAATGGAAAAAGGGAGAAGGAGCCAAAATCTCCCCACTATCGAAAGAAATTGTACACACAATAAATACTGAGCCCCAAAATGGTTCCAGCTCTCAAGATAAGTTGATATAGTCATTACTGTGACAGGCTTAATAATATGAATAAAAATAAATCATAAACTGGAAAAAAAACAATATCTAGGTAAGTTAAAATGACTTAAATTAATAACATTTTACTTTGAGTAAATTCAACTTGACAAGTAAAATTATCTGCCAGTGAAATAAGTGTTTTTCTTAATTTAAGCCACATTCGATTTTGTTTCTTATTTTAAGTGCAAAAATTGTTTTCCTTATTTTAAGCATAGCAAGATGTGTTTTAATGTTTTAAGTACAAAAAGTTGTATTCCACTGGTAGATAATTTTACTTGTCAAGTGAAATTTACTCAAATCATGGTAAAACTTTCTTAATTCAAGTCAGCTTGACTAGATTTTGCTTTTTGCAGTGTACAGACACAAAATTAATGGAAAATTGTTTTAGAATTTGGTGAACTCCTGAGTCAGTCAAATGTATTGATGCCTGCCAACTTAATACACACAATGCACAATCACAGTGACACATTCATTTAGGCACTGTGGGTGAGATGTCTTGCTCACAGGTTAAAAACTGTAAGGAATTCTAGCACAAACAATAGAACTGCTTCTGCACTGCTGCGATCTTCCCCAAATCCATCTAAGAACCGTGTTGATCTATGCCACAAAAATGTATGCCATGTGAGAATGTTACAGCCTTTGCATGTGATGTACATTTTGCATTTGGAATCAAATCTCACACAGCTGGAGAGGATTTCTGAGTAAACTGACTTGCTTCACCCATTTACATTATACATTCATTGCTGTGAAAGCAAGTTGGTAGAAAATAAGAAACTCCTCCTATAAAATGCAAATGCATTATCCATTTTCTGCATGTCAAATTATTTCAAAAGATACAGCACACAGTTTCTTTCAGTTTATCATTATTTGCATGTTTTATTTAACCAACTAAAGTGGGAAAGTTTACGCTGAACAAAATGAATAGTTTATATTTGGACTCTGCCAACATACAAATAGTGCACCTCCCTAAATTGCTAGAGGTGTGAGCATGTAGATTCTGTTATGAACCACGAATCCCTCCTATCCACTCCAATTAGGTCTGCAGTCTGTCCCGTAGCCTCTCCTATACCGATGCGTTTACCAGCCATAATCAACTGCCAGGCCCCATCACGGCCTCATTTGCACTCCTCCCCTCTCTCTTTCCTTTGGTCTACCTCTTTCTTCTATCCACTTCCCACACAACTATAGTTATATCATTAAATATAACCCAGCACCTTAGCAACAGTAAAATGTCCTTGTTATGTAAAAAATACTAAAAAAGGAAGTGTTTCACAAAAGTTGGTAAGTATGTTCCTTTTAAAAATATCAGATTTATTCCATCTTTAAGTTTATTTTAAATGGTTTGCAGTGGTCCAAACTTATGCATCCTAATTATTCACCATGATGAATTTACAGGCACGTTTCACAACTTGAGCTGAAGCCATGAGTGGAGCTTTGCGGTCAGCTGACATGATAGCACTGCACTTCCTGGTCTGCATACCATAAAAAGTGGTCTCATTTTGCCCTGAAGAGCTGCTTTTACAACACATCTGTCCTGCAGCAAGATAATTTTTGCTAATTTAAGATACAGCCACTTTAAATATTCCCTTAGATGCAGTAAAATGTCTTTGTTATTAAATACAAATGTTGTGTAGCTATACTAAGCAAGTGGCTTTCTTTTCTCACAAAAGTTGCTAAGTATGGGGGCTTTTAATTAGTTTGATTTAGGCAAAAACTGGATTAAACATAATCACAGCAGCACATTTTGTTTGTTCTTCTCAGCAAGCCCTGGTGAACTGCTGAAAGGACTGAACTTTCCCCAAAACCAAAGCATGCCAGAATTCTGTTTGCAACGACAGCGTCTGCACACACACAGTCCCTCTCCTCACTGCTGCTGGATAAACTGCTCCATCTGAACAATCACAACTTCCAACTAAGGAAACCCAGGATCCTAAACACTGGCAGAAATATCAGTGTGGTCCCTTCATGTCAGACCTTTGAAGTATTTTTATGATCTGATCTGATGATTGACCCAAACTACACTCACACAACATACTTGTGACTAATAAATATTTGAATGAGATGAAGATACACTTTATTACATTAAGCATGTATGCATGCATGTATAAAATCATGCATGTGTGTCCTTGAAAAAGAAGAGCATGGTTTGATTTGGCTTGTCTTAGTCTGTTGATCAATAATGCAAAGCAATGTAAGACAAGGTATCACTTTATAATAATGGTGCATGAGTTAATTCTCCTGTAGCCAAAAATATTACATAGTGCACATTGAAATTTATTATTATTTTGTTCTGTGGGTGGAGTTGGAATTTTGGTCAATTTGTAGAAAACTTTTACTTTAACCCTGGTGAAGCTTTTAAAACGATCATTCCTGCCAACAGTGAAATAGTCCAACTCTGGGGGGGAAAAAAACATGTAATGCTATTGCTTGGGGAGAATCTGTGTGGTCACGTAGCACTGGCCTGGAGAGATTTGGACAGGAATCATAGTGGTGGACTCTGACAGCTCGGAATAGACGGGGGCAGACTGGGGAGGCTTTAATTGCCCTCTGGAGGTGGGCTGAAGCACCTGCAAACTGGTGTGAGCGAGAGGGACCGCTGGCCGCACGTCCACTGCTGGAATCTCTCCCCTCTCCCTGGGTATGGGCTTCGCATGCTCCGTAATGGGGTTGAGGTGAGACATGACACTTTGGAAAATTGGACAAAGGACTTCAACAGGGGTTGGGAGGAGAGATCTGACTAGTCTAGATGAATCAAAAGAGAAGAATAGGCATGACATTTCAGAAAGAGGAAAGGGCAGAGGAGCCATGGTGCAGACTGTGTGAAAGCGGACATACACAGGAGCCGAACTTATCAGTGTTTCATGATTGTTTGGATTGTTGGAAAAGGGACATTTGTTCATGTTTCATTGAATTATTCGGGTACAATAAAAAAAATAACAATAAAAAAAAACACAGCAATCTTTAGCATATTAGCAGTTATTTATATGGCAACTGCCGTATAGTCAAAACAACATTTCTTGCCAGAAGTCTTGCCAGTGCTTAGTGCAAGGGTTTATAGATGACATTTAAATTTAATTTAAAGCTAAATGTTGCCATATGAATTAAATAAAAAGATATATTTTACATAAGTAATTTAAAGTTGTTGGCTGAATTTTGCTTGTACTGTACCTGACGAAGGCTTTTGTGCTGAAACGTTATTTAAAAATAAAAAAAAAGCTTTTGTATATCAGCCATCTGAGTCTGCTCTGCATTTTTTCACTTTTATTTTGCTGTTCCTTGCATTTGGACCTTTACAACAGCTTTGGTGTGCATTTTCTGTTTCATTTAACTGAATTTTGTTTGTCATTGTTGTTTGAAGTCAAAGTATGGGAATTGCTTCCCATCTGTATCGTGAGGAGGGGGGCAGAGCCTCGACTGAGGTCTCTTGTGCACCTATAAATTTGCTGCCTCTTTATATAACCTTTGGCAGAAGTAGTCAATTGTTAAGGAAAAGATTCCAGAAAAGAGTTGATTGTAACTCTGCTTCGCTAGTCTATTATTGAACTTTCAACAACTGAATGCTCTCTCTTTAAACTGTGTTGTCATTTCCCTCACGAGTTAACCTTTTAACAGAGCAGGGCAACTCAAAGTGGCATGAAAACAACCCTGACATTTTCAGAGCAAGTACTTAGATGTCAAATCATTAAAAACTATTCAACTAGAGTAATTAACATTTCGATTGTTCATTAATTCGGAGAGAAGTCTTCTGGACTCTCACTTTGAGAAAAAATAGCAGGTTATGTGTTTTTTGGTTACCCATTCATCTTTAACCAATTATTCTGATTGTGCAAATCCTGAATGTTTGGAACTTTGTTATGGGTTCCCTCTGGACAGTGTGAAGTAGCCTGGTCATAGCTTTTCAAAAGCTATGACCATTTGAAATTTGCAATGAACAAGATATGAAGCTAGTGAAATTCTGTTAAGTAAACCAGCCCATACCAACACAGTCTTTAACCAATGGGAATAGATGTCAAAGCATTAGAGTCATTCTTTTCTATGTGCATTTAAGATTTTGACTTTTTATATCTGACAATATTTTCAAACCGCCTACACCAACTGAAGAAAAATCCATTTCAAAGCCCCTCCAATACACCTGTCTTTTGTTAAAAGCCTGTCACATTTGGGTTCATTTATCCTTTTCCAGTACTGTGATGTCAAATCTGGAAGCATTTCCTTTGATCTGACCAGTGGCACTGCTAACAGCACTCTATAAACACAGAATCTGTCTCAGCTCTGGACTACACACATCTCTTTGGCTGTAAACCACCATTATGATTCCAGGCCATTACTTTAACAGCGTGTTGCTCTGTCTTGTAAATGCTAAATTTACGTTCATTGGTGGAGAGAGCGGAGGGAGCGGAGGGGGCGTACTGGCGTGTGGCAGTAGAGATGCTCAGGTGGAGGGTTGGATAAACACAATCCTCCCTGTGTCTGTGCAGTGAAGCGAGGGGCTTTATTGGAGTACATGGCATGTAGGCATGTAGCTCTGTCAGTGCATGATCAGCTAAGTGTTTGTGTCTGGCTGCGATCGATGGCTGCTTTTGTAACGCTCTCTTTTCATTGGCTGAGCAGCGGTACGCCACATCGCATTCTCCAGCTCTGTCTATGCACACAGCTGCTTGTAAAAAACAAGTACTTTACAGTGACAGTTTTGTATCGTATTATCTCATTCAGGTGCACAATAAATTTCAGTATTGTAGAAAAGATTAATTTAGTAGTTCAGTGTGTGGAGCATGCATTATAGATAGACATATTATGGACGAAAATAGAAAAGAACTTTATTTGCCTGTTTCAAGATAAAACCGTTAGACACAATAAATATAACAATATAAACAGAATAAAACAGTGCCAAATGGATCTATTTGGGACAGTTACTGCAGTGGGGATGAATGATTTCTTGTACATGTTCCTGCGGGCCAGTGAGGTTCTGTAATGTCTGCCTGATGGCAGCAGAGTGAAGGAGTGATGCAGGGGATGTGAGACGTCCTCAATGATGAGGGTGGCTTTCCTCAGTTCAGTTCAGAGGGCGGGGTGTTTTTGTTATTTTGCTGGCCTGATTTATTATCCGAGATAGTTTTGTTTTGCTTTTGACAGTGAGAAAATTGAACCAGGATGAGATATTGTATGCAAGGATGGATTCTATGAGTGAAGTGTTAAAATGTCATTACTGACATTAAAAGATTTAATTTTCTCACCAAGTGGAGGAGTTATTGTGCCTATAACATTTATATAACATGCAGCTACAGGCTGTCATAATGAATGATTTATTTACACTAGTATGAAGCCTGAATAAATATGATGATTTTGTTTGGAAGGGCATCAGGTGTAATTCTATGTCCTTTTTGTCTATTAATATGAATTACACTGTGAAGGAAAGGGATAAAGGTGACACATATTAAAATAATGTATAATTAAATATTTAAATGAGGGATTACTGGGTAGTTATTAAAGTGGCTATACTAGTTTTGCCTCAGGATGGTAAAAGTAGCTCTATGGTCAAAAGGAGACCGCTGTGTGCTATCGGCATCTAATTGTAAAGCATTTTACAATTCCCAAATCAGGATGTGCATTAGTGGTTATTACCCTAACCATGACTAAAAAACTCCATTCTGACATCTCAGAGTTGTGAAAAGTGCTTATAACCTCATCACAGAGACTAATTAGGATGCTAGGAATGGTTAAGATAGGTACAGGAATAAGTTTGGACTGCAACAAACAGTTTAAAGATAACTAACTTAAAACCTTAAACTGCGCTTTTAATTGTTAATTTGTTTAATTATATGTTTGTGTTTCATGCAATAAAATATGAAGAAAGCATGCACTTTACATGAACTAATATGGATGATCTTAGAACAAGTTACTCCTAAACTTTTTACCTTGACTTTGGTGGTCCCAGAATTCATCCCAATTAAGATGTGTCCATCTGTCAGCATGGCCACACTCGGCTGATCCACTCTCAGGAAGTCCTTGACGAGCTGCGTGACCTCCACCTGCCAATCAGAGCCGAGCAGGAAGTGAGGCTGTCCCGGGCTGTCCTCGTCTACCCCTCTGCTGTCTGCTGCTGCTGCCTCTGCCACGAAGTGAGTGAGCACCCGCACACTGGTGCTCTGGTACTGGGGCACACAGCCACCCTCTGCCCTCTCTGCAGTCTCTTCCTCCTGGTCATCTGTCACACGCTCATATCTGATGCCATTCACACAGAGAGGAACAAGAGGACACTGGGTTAAACAAGGGCAAAGAAGGCCATTACTGACATCACTGGTGCTTTAACTTTTGTGCAATATTACCGGTAAAAGAACTGCATGTAAGTTTTTGATAGATTTTTTTAATTTCATAAATATAACCCAACAGTGTCCCCAGATGTGAGGTAAACATGTTAAAATCAAATGTTACTGATAATTATTCTAATGTCTAATGTAATATTCCATCCATCCATCTTCTCCCGCTTAATCCGGCTGGGTCGCGGGGGCAGCTTGCTGGCCAATACTCATAGCACCTGACCCCCCCTATAAACCCCTATGCAGGTGGTGAGCCCACAGGAGGGTGGACAACATGGTCCTTGATGTTAGTTCATAGGGGTGCGGGCATGTTTTAGGTTGATGGGGGAAACCGGAGTACCCGGAGGAAACCCATCCAGACACGGGGAGGAACATGCAAACTTATATGAGTCTTTTATTTCGGTTGCCAGTTCCGATGCTGAAATTCAGTTGGTTTAAACCTAAAACGACTCTTTCTAATCTGAATCCTCACTGCCTAAACTCCAGCACCCACAGCCAATCATGAGTGCAACTGCAGCCTCTGCAGCTCAGTGAGTGAATTCTGGAGATTCTGAGCTCTCACAAGAGACATGACCATTCTATGTACTGAGAAAAACTTGTGTGTCCTCTGTCTACATGCAAGATGAAGGCACTCGCAACTCAGGACAGTTTTAATTGTAACAGTGCAGGCTTTAAGGTTGTACAATAGCATAGACTTATCTAAATTATTTAGGCAATGGGTGACTTAAAAGAGTCCTTGAGAACATAAGAGTGAATATGCTCTATATGTCTATGTGCCAGTCCTATGATTTACTGGAACCCAAAGTTAGGTTCCAGTCATTCAGTCACTTAAGGATAAATCAAAGAAATTGAAAGTGTAATGTTGTTTTACTTTTACATTGTATCATTAAATATCAAAGGTGTGTGTAGAAACCCTCATTCGTCCAGGTAGCATCCATGGCAACTGAACTGAAGAAGCAGCAGCTCGGATAAGCGGCGAAACGTCTTCTATCAAAACTTTGGTCCAGTTGACAAATTTAACTCTACGTTTCCATTAAATATCAAAGATAAAATTTCCAGATCTGTGAGTAGCAGGAACACTGAAATTATGTATCAAAAATAATTACAGAAAGTGTGTTTGTCCAAGAATCCCAAATCACCTTATTATTTTGCTATGTGATTTTCATCCATTTAAAGGCTCTAATGCCCATGAAGTGTCTATTTATTTAATACAGGCTGGCTCTGGCCTGACCCCTGGAAGGTCCCATTTCAAAAACGCATTAAAGCAGTTTACAGACATACTGCTGCCTCTCCTGCTTTTCATATCTTTCAAAGGGTAACATTTCATGAGGTGTCTGTAGTTTTTAGCCAAAACCAAACACACAAAAGATATCACTCATTTAATAACAATTTGCTGTTCCCAGATCGATCGGTTCAGTGTTGTTGTTGGAATATTGTCACTCTTGCTCAAAGAATCTTTGAAGAGTCTTTTAGGTCAGAATCAGAATCAGAATCAGAATCATTTATTAATGGCCACACAACAAGTTGGTGGAATTTGTTTTCAGTACAGCAAGAAATGCTCACATCTTCTGTGTCTGTTACAGAACAAAACAAATTTGCAACACACTTGCATAATACAACACACACACAACAGATAAATATCCAGTTATGAACAGGATTTGTTTAGACTCCGAATGGCAGTGGGAAAGAAACTATTCTTGAATCTGACAGATTTGGATATGATGGACCTGTAGCGCCTCCCAGAGGGCAGGAGTTTGAACAGATTATTGGCAGGATGTGTGGGGTCTGAGGTGATTCTTTTGGCTCTCTGTGTGATGCGTCTATGATAAAGTGTGTCTATGGAGGGGAGAGTGTGACCAATGATTTTAGATGATTTGTTTACAATACGCTGAAGTTTGGTACACTTCTTTCTTGAATGGGAAGGGCAATCTCACATCTGGAAACAATTTAAAATGCAAAGTTGCAGCTAGTTTCTCTTGTACTGGTAGTATCAGTTTAAGTTATGTACTGGCTACTGCTAAAAATCCATTATTTATGACACCAGATTCCACCGTTCATACATTGTGTAGTGCCGATAAGGACTGATGGTGTGTGCCATGGGCGTACACAACAATGCTCTTTATTATGTTCTGACAAATGGCCACACTTCTTTTCTTGTACGTCCCTAGTCTTACCAGCAGTTTCGTGGTCATCTCAGACTCCATCTCTCATTCATTTCTAAGCTGACTTCTGTGTGATGTATTTTTCAGCTCCACTCTCACCCTCACCTTTCTTCTTCTCAGCGCTGCACTGCTCAGCACAGTCAGCTGGCTGTAGGGACTGACACTGACAGCCTCTATTAGGTTTAATGAGGCATGGCCGCTCAGGCAGAAAAACAGGCTGACAGGTTAACATGCTGTGGCCCAATGGCTTGGCTTAGTTCCTAACCTCTGTTCCCCGCCCCCCTCCCTGGCCCTTAGTGCACACCAGAGCAGAGACGCCAGTGTTGCTCCCATCATGACCAAGGTGACATTAGTGAGGGGGACACAACAGAGGAGCAGGTCAAGCGTGTATCAGAGAGGGACAGGTCGACCGAGGTGTTCCACTGTAATGAGAGGGCTAATGGCTCAAGTGAAGGCTGCAAACTGCTGGACCAATCATGACAGGGCATTTTTCTATTTTTATATAGTTGATTTATTGTCAATTTGTCATCAAAGAGAAACCGGATATTAAAAGACATTTGTTTGCCTTGATAAATTGGAGGGTCTGTGCATGAGGCTGTGTGATGTGGCAGTGACGAAGTATTAGTGGGTATTAGTGTTAGAGTGCCCCCGTGTGGGATGAGGGTCATAGCAGCACACTTTCAATGATTTCAATCTATTACATGTGTCACATTCAAGGCTCTGCATGGACAGCAAATATTTTAAAACTACCCAACTTTTCAGGGGGAAGGACTGCCTTTAGCTTGTCTCCATTGAAATGTTGCCTTTTCTGAAATGTTTCACAATATGGTATTATGGTATTTCCATCTCCATGGAGATGTGAGATAGCAAGTGATTGCAGTAGGCCAAGTAATAATAATGCATTTTATTTAAAGGTGCCTTTCTGGGCACTCAAGGACACTGTACAAACAACAAAATACAACAGTTCAGAACAGGTTCTAAAACATCAGGGCATTAATTGGGATAGGCCAATTTAAATAAATGGGTTTTGTCTGGATTTGAAGATTACAGATCAGATTTCTGGAGAGGTAACATTTCATCAGAACTACATGTTGTCGTAGCTTTTAAAAACCTATAATTGGAAGAAAAAAAAAAGTTTATTGCAATACTGTTCCTGCTAAAGCAATAACATCTCCATGGCAAGGAAAAATAACTCCCCCAAAACTACTGCAAAAACAAATATGTCAAATTCCACAAAGTCTTTTTTATTGAAGTGCAAAGAGGACGAAGGAATAATACACAATGCCGTTTTTTTATTCAAAAATAAAACTCAACTAGAGGTAGGCAGGCCATAAAGGAACAAAGTGCTTCTGTGGCATTTAAGGTAAAAAAAAATAAAAAATCCCTGACTGCATAAATATTAATTCAACTGTAAAATAAAAGCATTAACTCTGTTGGAGCCATCAACAATTAGCCAAAAAACAAGTTTAACTGCAGGATGTGGTGATGGGAGCTGGCTGGAGACATAAACGGAGGGAAGACACTGGGGCAGGCTCACGAGTAGACAGGCAGAACGACAATGTGGACAAGGGACTGATGAGGAATGAACTGACACAGAACAAAGGACAAGGACAGGACTAAGTAGTGGAGCTGATTGGACAATGAGCTGCAGGTGAACCACCCAACAGGTGAGCCACGCCCCCAAGAGGAGCAGAGACAGACACGGGATGGGAACACATAACACACATCAAACCCTGACACAAGGAACACCAATTTGTCTATTGTTTCAAGCTTAAGTGCAGCCCTTTGACAAATAACTATATTTCCACTGTGCACAATCCTTTCACAAGGACTGCTAGTGGCACACAGAGGTGTTTTTGCTACGGTGCTCAGTGCTGGATAGACCTCATGTTCCTGCCACCATTGTAGTGGCAGCTCTATGCTCCACGGCTCCGTGCTCTGCGGCTCCATGCTGCGCATTTAGTCCTGCTTTAGTCCTAGTCCTGGTTTAGTCTTGGTTTAGTCCTGGTTAAGTCCATGGCCGAGCTCCGAGCTCCACGGCTGCATCTAGTCCTGGTTTAGTCCTAGTCCTGGTTTATTCCTAGTCCTGGTTTAGTCCGCAGCCGAGCTCCAAACTCGGGGAACAAAAGCAAGGAGGCAGGGGAAGGTGCGAGTGAGTGCAGCACACCCACTAGCTAGATTCAAGATGTTATAAATGATAAAATAACAAAACTCTCAAATTCCAATGTGCTAAAGTAGACATTTAAATACAGGCACATTCAGATATGGAGAATAAATATAAATAGTTTTCTTTACCTCCTGCTGCCCAGAGAAATGGGCACTCTCCAGCCTTTGATCTGACTGAGCTCAGGGTCGGCCACATCGATGACCAGAGGGAGGCGGGGCATCCACACACTCATCTCCAGCTGAGTGCTCAGGAAACTGTAGGTGAAGTTCAGAAACACCTTACGACTCCCACGGCTCTCCTTCCCATTCACATAAACATAGTCACAGCGCTCGGACACCTGGAGGAAGAAATATTGCAATTATTATTGGATACAACTAATCTAGATATTAATATGTGCTTATTTTTTGCCAAATCCATGGAGACAGTCATATGGAGCGCAGCATAGGACATTCAATATCTCGTTCCCTCAAGATAATTATGTAATTCCTGCAAGTTAATATCTTGTTCTCTCAAGATAATATCATTCCCCCAAGATAATATGTCGTTCCCTCAACATGTCATTCCCTCAAGATAATATCTCGTTCCCTCAAAATAAGATCTCAGTACATATCATTTTTTAGTTTATTTTATAATTATTATTTTCCTTTTTGTCATCTGCAGGGCTCCATACAGTTACGTGGAACCTCCATGACAAATTTCTTGATTAATTATGTTAAATAACATTCTGTCTAACATTCCAGGTAAGGTTTTAACATCTCCAAGGACACAAGCAGGTGACAGACACTGTGTCAGAAAAGTGACAAAGTCCACCTTAAAAGGTTTGGGTTGACAAATTGAAATGTGAAGTGATACTAACTTAATATACAATTATATATAAAGAAATTGCTGTCTTACCATTACTACTACCTACTACTTCTACTTTTGCTTTGTGTGTTTAAAGGGAAGAAGAGGAAGAATTAAATTAGTCCAGACCAACTTAATTTAGCTATAAAAGACACAAACTGGATCATGTCCTAGCACAAAAAGACACACATTTTTATTCCCTCTTTTCCTGAAGCTGGGGGGAAGACAGACTTTGACCTCAATGCAACTCACAGCATTTAGTCTGCTCATTCAGTGTGCAGATGCAACTTTAATGTGCGCGTGTGCTGTCTGTTTAAAGTGTGCGTGTGGGATGACTTTAGTTCAGCTTAACAGATGGGGCTGAGGGGAGACAGACCTGCCTCTCCCAACCCCAAAACATAACACAAGTGAACAGTAAGCACTGACTGGCTCTGCGCAGTACAACTTTAATTCCATTTTCAGATGTGATTCCAACAGTGAAAAATGATACAGCATGTACAT
Source organism: Odontamblyopus lacepedii (assembly GCA_034769755.1). Taxonomy (NCBI): domain Eukaryota; kingdom Metazoa; phylum Chordata; class Actinopteri; order Gobiiformes; family Gobiidae; genus Odontamblyopus; species Odontamblyopus lacepedii. The sequence goes on along the minus strand of CM068344.1, from coordinate 17,305,763 downwards.
CAGAGGCATCTGTCACTATCTTCAAAGCACCAGAATCTCCCAATCAAATGTTCTTTTCTCTCTTTCGCTCAGTGCAGGGCTCTTTAACGAGCTGTTGCCAAATTATGTTTGTAATCAGAGGATTTTATTCAAATTCAGCTTCCAATATACTCATGTTATTGACTAGCATTGTCCAAATTGCACATGTCCACTTGTGTAAATGTCAACTCTTTTGTGCGAGTTGGCAGCTTACTGTCAAAAGTCCGGCTGATGGTAAAACTCACAACTTGGTATCTGTCTCTGATTCTGAAACATAATGATGTAGCCTTAAAGCTCTGTTTTTAAGGGAACTATGAAACCCTGGTTAACTTAAAAACAGTGCAGTGTGTTAGGGTTGTACAATCAATACAATTTTAAATGAACTGTAATCGAGACAATTTCACAAACAAGCTATCGGTGTCCCCAGATTTAAGGCAAATGAGGTAAAACGTCAAACCAAATATTTCTCTTGCAGGTAACCATTGCAGCATTTATTTTAATTACAAAAACGATGATGATTTATTTATGTTTTGCTTTGGCGGTGGTTCTACAGATGATTATGCAATCAGAAGGCAAAATGAGGCTCACATTTGGGTTGCAAGTTTCAATGCTGAAATCCAGTTGTTTAAATCTGAACTGACTCTCTCTGGTCTGAATCCTCATTACATAAACCTCTTTCACATGAAGCGTGGCCTGCCCATATAGTAAGAATGAAAAAACCTATATGTGTCCACTATTTGCAGATTAAGGTATTTGTAGGGTACATACAGTTCCTTTAATTAAGACCAAGATTCAGTTGTCACGTCATATTCTTGTGTCTTTTTAATAGAAAGGTTCATTGACAATCCTTGGTCTGTAAAAGCATGTGGGGCAGAGTTCAGACTTTACTTATGTTCTGTAAATGAATGCTGAAACACATTTTTAAATGGATAAAGAGGAATCAATATAAGGAAAAAGAAATGTGATTACTTTTCTGTCATATCTCACAACCTTATGGTATGTTAGCATTATCTGACAAATAGAATTTTTTCAATACACTACTGATCAAACATACACCACCAGAAGGCTACAAGTCAGCTCTGTATTGCCTCTTCAACTGTGACTTTTTTTAAATATATGGAACAGAGCATTCTGCGAGACACCAGAGATCACTCATACAAGCCGTAATTACACAGAACATCTTCAGGCATGTTTTAAATGAGGAATTAGAACATGGTATGAAGCTTAAAAACAGAATTTTACATGATTCAGAGGGTTATGATAATGTGACTTGAAACAGAATTTGTCTTCAAGTGATTATGTCAAGAAATGGCACGATAGATCCTGCGCTAAATGGTTTGTTAAATATAGGCGTGAGTGTGATTGCATGAGTTAACACATCTTTTACGTCATGCATTATATTACATCACTTAAAAGGTACTACATTTTGTTGGTTGTGTAATTGTAATGTAATGTAATAACTTGGATGGGAGACCACTGGGAATTCCAGGTGCCACAGTGGGGCACCAGTCGCAAAAACTGTCATTGTGTCTTTAGGCAAGGCACTTCACCCACATTGCCTAGTATGAAAGTGGTGTGTGCATGAGTGTTGGTGGTGGTCAGAGGGGCTGATGGCGCAGATTGGCAGCCTCACTTCTGTCAGTCTGTCCCAGGACAGCTGTGGCTACAATAGTACCCTACCATCACTGAGTGTGGAGTGAATGGCTAGGACTCCCTCGAAAAAGAGATTAGTAATCTCAGTGGGACTTTCCTGGTTAAATAAAGGTTAAATAAAAAAATACAAATAAAAAAAAAATGTTTGAATACATTGACATTGGTGGTTTAAGGTCAGTGGTGCATTCACAATGGTAGACTACTCATGTTGATGTTTTGCAACCGTTCCAAAATATATTTTTAAAAACACATAAAAAAGTACCACGTTGAACCTTCAGGCTGAATCCAAACAGCAGGTTACTAAAAGGAGCTAAACAACAAGAGGATAGGCAGTGAATATAGTGCTTGTAAATGGGCTTATACAGTACAACTAGTATTTAAAGTGAATAGTATCTCTAATTTAAAGATGAAATTATGCAAATTCAAGTTAAATAAGATTCTTGTTACAATGCCCTCTCATCATTAGGTTGCTCAGAGTTGCATTTTGATTGATTCATTTATGTTTGAGTATTTGAAATTCAAAGCTTGCAACCTCAGAAAATTCCAGCTCAAATCCCTGTACATGTAGGGGTCTAAAATGTCACACGGCTTCTTTTCAGAAAAGGTTGGTTGGACACAGGCAGCAGATGTGACAAATGTAGAGGTAATTTGAGGTCTGTTACCTATAGCACCTTTAATGTTAACAAGAGCCAAAGGATGTCTAAATTGTACAATAATTATAATTAGACAAATGAAAATAGATCACATCTTTATTTTGTTAAAGTCCTATTGACTCTCATGAGCTTTAAGTCATGTTATAATACTGTTACCTCATCAAAAACATACTTCGAGTTCTTTCACTCACACATTTAGGTAATCCTTATTATTAGTCCGTCTGCATTTCTAAAGCTCTAAATGCTCTGTTCCACCTTGTGATGTCATGAAGCGGTAGTGTTCAAGTTAACAGCTACCTTTTATCCTTTGTTTAGTAAAGATGAACAATTCCAGGACTGAAATTATTTAAATGATTCTAGTGAAGGTGTATGGAGTTTACAACCACAGTGGAGCACTTCCTATATTACCACATGACATCACAAGGTGGAACACAGTGTTATCCGTTTGAGAGAAGAATTCTAGAAGCCTAAATATGCAGGGTATGTGTGACTGAAACAAAACACAACTCCAGGTATGTTTAGATGAGAAAACAGCATTATAAAATACATCAGAAAATAGCATAATATGGGGCTTTAAGTCAATGTTTAATAAGTCTGAAAAATGTTTTCCGTGTACATCAATTATTCCTTTATGTGGATTGGAAATTTCCGCGCTGATGGGGAATTCTGTTTTAGAATTCAGTAATTTCCTGTTTTTTCCACAAACTGCCACTTAAGTGATGTAACACTGTGATAAACATTTCGCCAAACCAAGTAATAATGAGAAAAACATGAAAATCTGTCACGTGCAATGCAAAACAATGATCTACATGAGTTACAGTATACCACTAAATACCTGAAAAAAAATACTTCTTAAATCATAAATGTACTCAGTTGACTTCACATAGTCCTGGTTTGACTCTTGAGACTACAGTATGTGCAGAATTATTAGGTACCCCCATGTTTTTGCTTTTAACCTTAATGTAATCATTTATTTAACTCTTTTGCTTGTTGATATGATTTAACATTTCTGGCTGCAAGACTTCATTGGGAGACAACTAGCAGGTGAAAGAACTACAAGTTGCCACTATTGCCTGTGCAGAATTATTAGGTACAAAGCTTGTAACACAACTGTTTGAACAAAATTTTATTCAAAACCAAATCAAAACAGGATAAGTTTAAAATAAACATTCAGTTTAAGCTTTAGTAACAAAAATACAAAACAAAACATTATAAAGTCCAGTCTTATCCACTTCACTTTTTCACATATCCTCCATTCTTTTCGACCACTGTCATCAGTCTTTCATCTACTGAATTGGTTAAACTTTTCACTTACTGAGGATCAACAGACCTTGCTGCTGAGAAGACTGCATCCCAGAGAGTATCCAAACTTTTATACTGTTTTCCTTCCGCATAAACAACACGTTTGAGTATAGCCCAAAGATTCCTGATTGGGTTTAAATCTGGAGAGTTTGGTGGCCAACACATTAGGTGGTCATCTTTAAAACCTGTTTGTTCTAGCCATGCAGTTGTGTAGTGAGAGGAATGTGAAGGAGCATTGTCCTGCATGAAAATCATCTTTTTCTTGAATGCTACAGGTTTCTTCTTGTACGACTGTTTGAACAGGGTGCTTTCAAGGAACTTGCAGTAATTCTCTGAGTTGATTTTCACACCCTGCTCTACTCTGAAGGGGCCAACAACCTCACTGTTGATGATTCCAGCCCATACCATGATTCCTCCTCCACCCTGCTGCCTTCTGAACCTGCTCAGTGTGCCCTGTCCATGAGCTATCCATCTGGAGCATTTCATCTCGTCTGTCCATAATACACTGCTAAAATCTATCTTCATGTACTTCTGTGCCCACTGTAGACGTTTTCTTTGTGTTCTTTTGTAAGTGGGGGTCAGGTTTGTGCTTTTTTCACTGTAGAAGCTTCATGAAGTACACTGCATCTTGTACTACGAGGCACATCTGGCAAGCCGCAATTGGTGAAAATGGCAGAACTGGTTTGTAGAGGCTTTCTCTAGACTTCCCTCTTGATTTCTACACAGTTCCTTCTCACTCAGCTTCTGTCTTTTCTTCTTAACTCTTTTCTTCCGGCCCTCTTGTGAATAGTTAACATAGCGCCTTACAGTCCTCCAGTTTCTGGTCAAATCTTTTGCAATTTCCCTTATATTGAGTCCTTCAGCCAGCAGTTTCACTATTTTATCTTCTTCAGCAGAAGTTAAGTCTTTTTTCAACCCATCTTCAGTGTTCAGTCATCAGTACCTAATAATTCTGCACAGGCAATGGTAGCAACTTTGAGTTTTCTCACGTGCTAGTAGTCTAATAAAGCATTCTTGCAGCCAAAACTGTTTAATTGCATCTGTGAAAGAGTTAGAATACCCAACCAGTTTATACAGATTGCAACAGCAAGGTAAAATCCCAAGACATGGGGGTACCTAATAATTCTGCACATACTGTACAGTGACCGGAGGAAGATGTAACCTAGAAAACCAGTGCTTTGACTGCACAACACTGTCAGTATGTAATGTAAATAGGAGCAGGCCTGACATGTCTCATTAAAGCTGTGAGCGTGATCATTAGATTAGTCTAAGGACACGAGTGCAGTGACTCACAATACACTGTTCCCACAAAAGACATTAAGTAACCTGTACGTGGGAGCAGTCAGACAGTTGTCACAGTTCTTAGAAGTGTACCTGTGTAATGAACATTGTAATCTGCATTCTCTTGACAGATGGATTTTTCTCAGACTGTAGGCAATTTGCAACAATAACAACAAAACTCTAGGCAATTGTACATGTTTTGTCTTTTTTTTTTCAGTTTCATTATAATAACAGGTTTAGCCCAATACAGTGTGGCCTTCTTTCTGCATCCATGTGTCAGTATTGTGTAAATTTCCTTGTGAACTTGAATGACAATTTGTGCAATTATTGGTTACTAAAGATCATATACTTGAAAGATGAATAGGTTGCATTCACCTAGAATTTGATGAGGTCCTAATTTCAGATGAAGGACAGGAGTTTTCATAACTTATGAAAGAAATATCCAAATATTTTATTTTATAATTCTGTAAGAAAAGATTAACACATAACATAAAATAATGTGCGAGCAGTAGTGAGGCTAATAAGGATGCCCAAGGCATTCTGTTCTACAAAACCTGACCTTTATTAATAAATAGACATAAACATTTGACATCTAAACCCTGACTTTCCTGATAAATATCATTTCTTGTTTGGAAATGTCTCCACAAACTATTCTCACATATTAATCTTTTTGCCTAAAGCCTGCTCAAGTGATAATTTCATACACTCTTCTTTGAAAGCCAATGTGAAAAATGTTTTAAATTCATTTATTTATGCAGACAGAGGACATTGACATTATCCCCAAACCAGATCAATAAATACAAGTACACATCAAGAATGTTGTGATTTTACACAAACAAAGCCTATTCTAAACTAAAGGCCAACGGAGATGAGGGGAACAATGTTTACAAAGATTGTCAACGGGAACTTCAAATTCACTACTAGTATAATATAGTATAGATAGTATGGAATGATAAAAATTATATATACAGAGGACATTTCTGTACAAGGACAATAAAGGGTGCCTTAACCTTAATTAAACTTATAAACATTTCACGTTTTTCATAATTCCTATAAGAATAAGCATCGGATTGCTTTCCTCAATGCATAAAAAAATCTCCTCCACACAAATGGAATTGGCTGGGAGGCCACAAACTGTGATAATCAACAAGTTTTCTATTTTGACCATATTCTGCATAGCTGTTAAACAACTAGAACAATTTTAGCACCATCTAAACTGGAAAATACATCCAAACACCCAAAATTTTAATCTGCTGAAAAAACAGTTGCTTGTCTGTAACAGCTTTTATTTCTGCTTAGTATTTTGTGAAAAAAAGAGGGTTAGTGAATGGCCAGGGGAGCGTGCGACCAAGGTCAACGTCACTGTGTGGGGTACTTCTGTGGATAATTGCACCCTTAGAGATCCGGGCTTCTATCAGATCTGCATGGACTCCACAGACACACACACATCCGCGTCATAACAATAGCTCTTATGACCATTCTCTCACACAATCCAGAACAAGTTCATAATATTATTTGGCGCGTGTTTCCTTTTGCCTAATTTGCTATGGACATGCTGGAAGACAGATATCATTAGGGAAGGAAAAATGATCCAGTATTATATTTACGAACAAGAACTACATGTGATGCTACCAAAAATCTTCACTTGAACAAAGACAATCGGATTCAGTTAAGTTCATTTATTTCCATTGCTTCGTTCATTGTGCATAATGAAGGGGTTTCGGATGTAGCCTGTAGTGATTAACTGAGAAGATACAAGTACAATGCTGATTACAAATTCTCACAATTTTTTGAGAATAAATAATGTATAATAATAATCTTTGTCTTTATCAATATTCATTTGAAAATTTGGTGGATATTGAATATTTTTCCAGATGCTGTAATCCACCCAAATTTCTCTGATCTGGCCAAGATTGAAATTTTTATTCATCTTGTTTTCAGATTTATTGTCTACTTACTAGTTCTGAGATTGCTTAATTCTACGTAGTCTAGAGGTAGTTTATTTTAAATAGCTTGTCAAGTAAAATTATATGTCCATTCAGCAAGATAATTTCACTACTTTTAAGACATTTTCTGCTAGATTTAAGTGTTTATATCTTAAGCTTTTTGCAGCGCAGCCATCTCCATCAAAATATCCCTTTGTCAAAGCTAGCAAAGCAAGTAGTACCATCAAGCCTACTATGTCCCAACTGATGCTCTGCAGTGACATTATGAAGAGGGTGTTCTGTATCTCTAACGGAGGAGTGTTTAGGAGTTACTGTAAAACAAAATGGATTTAGACAACACATTTTCAGGAGCCTGTGATAAATACGAGCATTCATGGTTCTGTTTAGGAAACTGATTTTCAACTGAAAAACTGTTTGCTAATACTAGCTATCTTGGGACTGTAATTATATGTGTGAGATACTTGTTTAACAGTGCAAATCAGTGCACCTTTTTCTAGCCAAATCAGTTCTTTCTGGTCAGATTGTGCTAAAATAAAGATCAGATTAAAGTCTAACCAGCCACAGATAGAGCAGTCCCTATAATTGTGGCAAAGTATAAATGGCTGCTAATGTAATGGCAGTGCTTATAATTTGTTGCTTGATCAATCTAGAGTATATACTATCATACTATCTAGCATATCATACTATACTACCTACATACTATCTTCTTTAAGGAATCCAAATCAATTCTACATTATGTTTTTGTTCTGGGATTTAGTAATAACCTACAGCACATGCACATTATCATTTCAGGTTCTATATTATACAAAAGTGAGCTTTAAACCATGTTATAATCTCAAAAACATACCTGGAGTTGTGATTTGTTTCATTCACACATGTTGACTAACCCTTTATTGTTAGTCTGTCTACATCCCCAAAGCTCAAAATGCTCTGCTCTACCCTGTGTATCAGAGATGGACAGGAGGAGCTGGAGTACAGGACACTGACTGTAAAGTTTGTGGAGTGGTCCCAGACAAACCATCTGCTCCTGAACATTGACAACACCAAAGAACTGGTGATTGACTTTAGGAGGAAGAGGACACCAGTGGAGACTGTCACAATCCAGGGCCATGACGTGGAAATAGTGGACTGCTACAAGTACCTTGGCGTCCAGGTGAACAACAGGCTGGACTGGAGGGACAATAATGATGTGTACAAGAAGAGCAGACTCTACTTCCTGAGAAAGCTCAGGTCTTTGAATGTGTGCAGCAAGTTACTGGAGATCTTCTACCAGTCTGTGGTGGCCAGTGTCCTGTACTTCGCTGTGGTCTGCTGGGGGAGCAGCACCAATAAAAGGGACACTGGGCGGATTGACAAACTTATCCATAAAGCTGGTCACGTGACTGGCTGTGAGCTGGAAACATTTGTCACAGTGAGGGATAGGAGGACATTGGACAAACTGCTCTCCATTACGGACACTCCTGCTCACCCACTGCACCAGACTACAAAGGGACAGAGGAGCTCATTCTCCAATAGGTTCAAACAGCTCTGCTCAAACAGTGAGAGATAATACAATAACACAGAGCAGAAAAATGTTTTTAAAAATGGTAATGAACTTACCATTTTTAATATCTTTTTACTCTGTGTTGTGAGCTACCGTGTCCAAGTAATTTCCTTTGTGGATCAATAAAGTCTTTTTAAGTCTAAGTCTAAGTGATGTTAAGAAGCTGTAGTTTTTAACAGCTACCTTTTACCTTTTGTTCAGTAAAGATTGGCACTTCCAGGGCTGAAATCTTCCAAGTGAAGGTGTATGGAGTTTAAAAACACAGTGGAGAAGACCTTGTATTACCAGATGACATCACAAGGCGGTTGGTCACGTCACAAGGTGGAGTGTTTTCCATTTGAGAGAAATACAGTATAAATATGCAGGATTTGTGTGTTAAATATGTGTGAATGAAACAACTTTGTGATGATCCTTTACATAACATTTTAGAACCTTACATGTATCACCCAGATTCTGTTTTTTTTTCTGAAGTTAGTACACAGCCATGGACAAAGAGCAAAACAGGATAACTCAAAACATGTATAAATCATTATGAATACTGATTTACAATGTTGCATCTAATTTTCAGGGTAGTCCTGGCTCCAGAGGGCACCCTATTGTACATTTTAACTTTGGATAAGCTAATTATTAGGGGAATCTATTAGAAACCTGTTCTAAGCTTATTAAAATCGCAGTCTTGGTAACATGATAATTTGGGGAAAAAATACAAAAACTATTACTTGTACAAAATTTAATAAATGCACCTGAACAATACACTGTGTACCCAAGAGTCTAAGCCTAGTGTGTGTGTCTAAAAGAAATGCTGTATCTTCCCTATAAAACAGAAGTGAATAGCAAGTCTTTACCCTCCGAGCAATAACTGAAGCAAGCTCAAAGTTAGCACAGAAATCCATGCTGCTGTCGGCTTCAATCTGTGCTCACTGTTATGTGGCCGAGGCAGGAACATGTCAGGTTAGCACAAGATCACACGCACAGACTAGTGGAGTTTGTCTTCTCCAGATTGCCTTCGGATTTCTTCCCCTCACGCACCGGATTAGCTTTTAATATGCCTACTCAGTTATCTATTCTCAGAGCGGATTCTAACTTTACTCTGCCTTGTCCCCTTAACTTTACAGTACTGTGCCCATTTTTTAATACGATGGCCTTTAATATATTCCTTTTTGTGTTTTGTTGTGGAGTCCAGCAAGCCAAATCCAATCAGTTTCTTAGTTGAATAAAAGATAAGATAAATCATCTTTCCATTTCATACTACATCTAAAATGGACGCTTTCTTGTGATGTGGTTTCAAAAGATTAAAGGTCGTATGTGTTGGGTTTTCTTTAAAGGGGGCATATTATTGCGATAGCTTTTAAGGGTTAGATTCTGGAGCGATGTGGGGCCCAGGTCAATATATAATATAGAATAAAATAAAATTAGTTAGCTCAGAGTTGAATTTGATTTATGCATGTTTGAGTAACTCCTGTGGGCTGACCACTCACAGAGGGGTTCATGGGGGGGTCAGGTGCATAGTGGATTGGGCAGCAAGCTGCCCCCGCGACCCAGCCAGATTAAGCGGGAGAAGATGGATGGATGTTTGAGTAATCCTGAACTATATCTGGATCTGGAGTCTGTTTTCAACTACCCCCCCCATCTCTGCCCATCCCCACTTACTAACTTGCATTTAATCATAAAAGTCTCTGGGTCACACACACAAATCAAATAATGATTTTATTGATCACAATTTATTTTATTTAGTCACAATTACGTTTTAATGACAGAATGTTAAAAATGTGCTCTTATTTTGTGTTTTGGTTGTGATAATCCAACCATAAAGCATCACCTCACGTTGGGTTGCCAGATTGTCTAAAACCATTTTGCGAAAAGCCTGAAATGGCTTTCTACATAGGCTGCAGTATATGACAGTTAATGGCATTTCAGAATCATTTGTGATTGTACTGGTTTTAATTAAACCAGTAGAAGTGGATGCTGTAGCCATTAGGCTACTTCATATTCTGAATTTCGAGCATACTCAAATGTTAATCAAATGTGAATGGTTCTAATGGTTTTTAACTCCTATCACTACCTGTATTTGTACACTGTGCTTATACACCCTCACACCACTTAAGTGCTGACCTGAACAGAGGCTAACAAAGAGAAAAGTTAAAATAGTCATCACGTGCACAGCAGCTGCTCCAGCACATGGCCCACTCACCTTGATGACCTGTTCATCTGTGGATCTGCACTCCACTGCCTCCGTAACATCTGATACTGCTCCGTCTGTTCCCACGGTGACCACCTTCACCGGCATGGCTACTGTCCGTCCAGTGAGGACCGCCGTGTTCAAGACCTCTGTGTCCTAAAGAGGAGATATAAATCAAATGTATTTAGATGCCATTGTCAAACTCATGTTATACAAAGGAGTTCTGAATGAAGAAGTCTCATTGGACAGTCCTTGGGTTTACACATGCACTGTGATAACATTAGAAAAATAGTAGAATGGCATTTTAACAACTGATAAAGCATTTTGAGAAATACACAAAAGTACACAGACAGGCAGGCATTTACATTTTAAAGTGAAGACAAACTTGCAGAAAACAGACTCTATAAACTATCATAGGTCCACTTTGAACTTTGGCTGACAATGTTTTTCACAGATTTACAGCAAAGACTTCAAAGAACAGGGGAGCCATAATGTAAAATATTGAGAGATATTCAACAGTTGCATTCAACCGATGCTTGCTCAGATGGAGATGAAGAAAGGGCAAGTGAGTCAAAAAACATAAGACCCTTTAAAATATGTTATGCTAGTAAAAATGAATTTACATTTTATTCTTTAGATTGTTTTATGTGTGAGTATGCAACATTGTTCTTTTAAGTTATTTTTTATTGCATGCTCTACTTAAAAATACTTTGTCTTCCTCTTGTAACATTTTGGCACGATTTAACTTTCTAAAGGGGTTTTTGAGTATAAAGCCATGGAAATGACAAACTGTAGCTATTTTAACTCCAGCACCCAACCCACTAGAGAAGAGAATGCCTTATAGAAGAGCAGATAAAAAGATCAATTAAGACAACATCTGTTAATCCTCGTCACGTGTTACTTTGAGTAAGGATTTGTCTTTATGCAGAAGCCTGTTTAACACATCTTAGTTTCAATAAAAGATTAGGAAGAGGCCTCGCCCTTTCAAAGCAGTCTCCAGGCACTCTTTATTCATCAAAACCTGTCTGTGAGCTTCCTCACACTTGTGTTCTTTGGGAACTGGAGATAAATGCATCCCCAGACCATTGCACTGTAGTCATTATTTTCTTTATCATGACTGCATTTCTATACTTTTTAGAGTATACCATACTGTCAGAGTAGAAGTCAGAAAATTTCCACCTATAAAAAGTTTGACAATATGAAATTTTGATCTCACTATCAAATTTGAACCAATATGAACAACAGCAAACTAGGAATCATATTACAAAAACATTACATTGAAAAACAAAGATTATTTTTATCACATTATAATTAATGTAGGTTTTATTACAAAGTCACAACAGAGTGGTCCACTTAAGAATCACACTGAATAAATAAATAAATAAATGATACTGAGAAGGGAGAATGCAAATCACTAATTAAGTGCTGCAGTTCACAGAAAAACACCACAAAAGGAAAAATTATATAATGTTTGAAAGCGAAGCGATGGAATAAACATTGCCAAAGCACTTTCACCTTTTAATGAGGCAGAAAAGCTGCCCATAATGTTATAATAATTCACGGCTAAATGTTTAAGGTACAGTATATGCAGCAAACTAAACAAATCCTGTGTAAATAATGATTGTTGATACTTTGCACATTGAGCTGCAAAATTGTGAAGTAAATGTAGGACTAAAGAAAAGCGTGAGGCGAGAGGGGGTCTGAGGCATTTGAGAAATGGTGTGATTGGTCAAACAGACTTCCAGACTTCAAAACTCTGAAGCCAAGTGATTGAAATCAGAAAACATCAGGCTGGGAAGTTGTGCATGATGTCCCATAGTACATGACATTGCAGTGGCCCCTAAAGGCGGCACATATGCAGTTTTGGACTGTTTTGGACTAGCTGCAAATGTACCTAATGGCACTAAACTTGAGTAAAGTTGAGTAGCAAAACATTTTAATTTTGTGATGAGTTCCACTTTAGCTATCCCATGAATTTTCATTAATTATATACTATTTCTAAATCTGAATTTGAGACCTATGTGAAGTCATTGCAGCTTCAACTCTGCGATTGTAAAAGTAAAGCTGACCAAGCTGGCCAGAGTGATTCACAACCAACAAAACAATTATAATTTTGCCTGCTGCAATCCACCCACACCTGTCGGCTCCTAAACTGGCCCACTAAAAGCCCACACAGAGAAAGATGGACCACACTGTAAAACCTAATTCATACATAACTGCAGATAAATGGGAGTCCCTGAATGGCTGTGTAATTGTTTAGTCAGTGCAGAGTATTATATTCTACCGACCCACACATGTGCACAAACTATCCCTCCAAAAAAACTATGAAGCATGACTCGAGCCTCATCTTATCGAAACAGCCTCTCAATGGTGAGCGGAGACCAAAGAGGAGAGGAGGGACAATCGATAAAAGACCATTATGTTCTTGTGTGCAGTGGGTCCAAGGGTGGCTGATACGCGCAGCCATGTGGATGAGTGATGTGGAAGAGCCAGACAAGCAAGAGGATGCTGTATAGACTGAAGGGACAGTTAGGCGCTTTTCAAAACTCAAGGACACTTGGGATGGTTCCAAGGCGGGACAAAAAACAGGATAGTCAGGTGATAGTAGACACTAGTCGACAAGAAAAAAACACAAAACAAAACACTATGATCATTATTTTAATCAGAAGACCTTTTATGGCCATTGTCAGTGAACAATATTCACAAACTAGGATCTTGCTTTGGTGTTATATTGGTGCAACATAACACACTGAATAAAAAAGTAAATATACTCTATGATAAAATGAAAATAAAATAAAGGCATGCGTTAAAAATAATATACTGAACATATGCAAAATATACACTATGGGCAGAACAACAGTGCAAAACATTCAATAAATGCAGATTAGTTATTGTTAAAGTAAGTTAAAGTGACAGGATGCTTTCATTTCAAATTGTCTGTGACCAGTTTGGGGCTTTTTTAATTGAGCCAACCAGTCAGTAAAAACATGTGGTTTGCAGCAGAGCTTAGACTACGTAGGGGAAATTATATTTATATATTTTTAATGGGATTTAGCCCTCCCCTGGACCCACCATACGTGGGAGGAGCCATAGGGGCCGGGTGCAGAGGGATCTGGGCGGCAGTCGAAGGCAGGGGCCTCGGCGACCGGATCTCCGGACATGGAGACTAACTCTGGGGACATGGAATGTCACCTCGCTGGGGGGGAAGGAGCCTGAGCTTGTGCGGGAGGTCGAGCGTTACCGGCTAGATATAGTCGGCCTCACCTCCACGCACAGCTTGGGCTCTGGAACCCAACTCCTTGAGAGGGGCTGGACTGTCCATTTCTCTGGCGTTGGCCGCGGGGGGGGCGGCGGTGAGCTGGTGTGGGCCTGCTCATCGCCCCACAGCTCAGCCCCTGCGTGTTGGAGTTCACTCCGGTGAATGAGAGGGTCACGTCCCTGCGCCTTTGGGTCTCTCACTGTGGTGTCGGCCTACGGGCCGAACAGCAGTACAGAGTACCCGGCCTTCTTGGAGTCTCTGGGAGGGGTACTGGACAGTGCACCGACTGGGGACTCCGTTGTTTTACTGGGGGACTTCAACACCCACGTACGACAGTGACACTTGGAGAGGGGTGATTGGGAGGAACGGCCTCCCTGATCTGAACCCGAGCGGTGTTCTGTTATTGGACTTCTGTGCTAGTCACAGTTTGTCCATAACAAACACCATGGTCGAGCACAAGGGGGTCCATCAGTGCATGTGGCACCAGGACTCCCTAGGCCGGAGGTCGATGATCGACTTTGTTGTTGTGTCATCTGACCTCCGGCTCTTGGACACTCGGGTGAAGAGAGGGGCAGAGCTGTCAACTGATCACCACCTGGTGGTGAGTTGGGTCAGCTGGCGGAGAAGGAAGCCGGAAAGACCTGGCAGGCCCAAGCGTATCGTGAGAGTCTGCTGGGAACGTCTGGCGGAACCTTCTGTCAGTGCGGCCTTCAACTTGAAGGGAGAGGCTGGGGACATGGAGCCCGAGTGGGCTTCATTCTCGGCCTCCATTGTCGATGCGGCCGCTCGTAGCTGTGGCCGTAAGGTCTGTGGTGCCTTCGCGGCGGCAATCCCCAAACCCGGTGATGGACATCGGAAGTAAGGGATGCCGTAAGCTGAAGAAGGAGTCCTACCGGGCCTTGCTGGATCAGGGGACTCCTGAGGCAGCTGATGGGTACCGGCGGGCCAAGCGTACTGCAGCCCGGGTGGTGGCAGAGGCAAAAACTCGGGTCTGGGAGGAGTTCGGGGAGGCCATGGAGGAGGACTATCGGACGGCCCCAAGGAAATTCTGGCAAACTATCCGGCACCTCAGGAGGGGGAAGCGGTGCTCCATCAACACTGTTTACAGTGCGGGTGGAGAGCTGCTGACCTTGACTGAGGATATTGTCGGGCGGTGGAAGGAATACTTTGGGGATCTCCTCAATCCCACCGTCACGTCCTCCGAAGAGGAGGCCGAGGCTGGGGACCCAGAGGCGGACTCATCCATCACCCTGGCCAAAGTCACTGGGGTGGTCGGAAAGCTCCTTGGTGGCAAGGCTCCGGGGGTGGATGAGATCCGTCCTGGGTACCTTAAGTCTCTGGGTGTTGTGGGGCTGTCTTGGTTGACACGTCTCTACAACATCGCGTGGCGGTCGGGAACAGTACCTCTGGACTGGCAGACCGGGGTGGTGGTCCCTCTGTATAAAAAGGGGGACCGGAGGGTGTGTTCCAACTACAGGGGAATCACACTCCTCAGCCTCCCCGGTAAAGTCTATGCCAGGGTACTGGAGAGGAGAGTCCGGCCGATAGTCGAACCTCGGATTCAAGAGGAGCAGTGTGGTTTTCGGCCTGGTCGTGGAACACTGGACCAGCTCTACACCCTCCATCGGGTGCTCGAGGGTTCATGGGAGTTTGCCCAACCAGTCCACATGTGTTTTGTGGACTTGGAGAAGGCATTCGACCATGTCCCTCGTGGTGCCCTGTGGGGGGTGCTTCGGGAGTATGGGGTCCGGGGCCCTTTGCTAAGGGCTGTCCGGTCCCTGTATGACCGGAGCAGGAGCTGTGTTCGCATTGCCGGCAGTAAGTCAGACCTGTTTCCGGTGCATGTTGGACTCCGCCAGGGCTGCCCTTTGTCACCGGTTCTGTTCATTGTATTTATGGACAGAATTTCTAGGCGCAGCCAGGGGCCGGAGGGGGTCCAGTTCGGGGACCACAGGATCTCATCGCTGCTTTTTGCGGATGATGTTGTCCTGTTGGCTTCATCAAACCAGGACCTGCAGCGTGCACTGGGGAGGTTTGCAGCCGAGTGTGAAGCGACTGGGATGAGAATCAGCTGTTCCAAATCCGAGGCCATGGTTCTCGACCGGAAAAAGGTGGATTGCCCTCTCCGGGTGTGTGGGGAGTCTCTGCCTCAAGTGGAGGAGTTCAAGTATCTCGGGGTCTTGTTCACGAGTGAGGTGAGGATGGAGCGTGAGATTGACAGGCGGATCGGTGCAGCATCGGCAGTGATGCGGTCGCTGCATCGGACCGTTGTGGTGAAGAGGCTCTCGATTTACCAGTCAATCTACGTTCCTACCCTCACCTATGGTCATGAGCTTTGGGTAATGACCGAAAGGACAAGATCACGGATACAAGCGGCCGAAATTAGTTTCCTCCGAAGAGTGGCCGGGCGCTCCCTTAGAGATAGGGTGAGGAGCTCGGCCACACGGGAGGAGCTTGGAGTAGAGTCGCTGCTCCTCCACGTCGAGAGGAGCCAGCTGAGGTGGCTCAGGCATCTGGTCTGGATGCCTCCTGGACGCCTCCCTCGGGAGGTGTTCTGGGCATGTCCCACTGGTAGGAGGCCCCGGGGAAGACCCAGGACACGCTGGAGGGACTATGTCTCTCGGCTGGCCTGGGAACGCCTCGAGCTGGACGAAGTGGCTGGGGAGAAGGAAGCTTGGGAGCCCCTGCTTAGACTGCTGCCCCCGCGACCCGGCCCCGGATAAGCAGAAGAAGATGGATGGATGGATGGGATTCAATATTTGTCTATGTTTATGAAATAAATAAAAATATATATTAAAATAACAAAACAAAAATGATCAAGTTGAAGACTGTGATCATTACCAGAAAATGTTTTTTTTTTTGCCATATTGTCCAGTCCTATTCCCAAGAACATCTCATGTTGTTAAAGTCATTGAATATGAAAAGAAAAACATCATTCTGATTTCACCATAACCATTGAGAGACATGAGAGAGTGTGCCCACCTTCAGTGCATAGAGTGCAGTGTTTTTTTTTTTTTCTAAAACATGTTCAGTATGTACAAAAACTTGAAAAGATCCTACATGACTCAAGATCTGGACTGGAACCATGCTCTGGCCAGACTGCAGCAATGGCAATGGAGTTAATCACAACCCCATAAAACATCCTTGCAACAAAATGGATCTACAAACAAACTACAATAAACCTATGAATAAATAAATAAATAAATAAATAAATAAATAAATAAATAAACAAATAAGTAAATAAATTAATCATTCAATCAAACTTTATTTATAGAGCGCTTTTCATACAATAAATGCAACACAAAGCGCCCTACTGTATATTACACAAAATGTATTCTTGTGAGCTTTAATCAATGTTGTGCAGTTGTGTTTTGTTTCATTCACACGTTTTGTTGGAGCCATTTTCGCTATTTTGTCGTTTCCCTTTGTTAGTTTGCTAATAATAATAATTTATAATTTCTTTGGTATAGTTTCACTGAAATAGTGATATTGATCTGTGTCACAGGGGCTTGGGCGATAACGGGCACCAATAGATTCACGGTAGCTCCTATACGTAGTCCCACCTGCTCTCACTTTAATTATAACAGGTGATTACACAGGTGGTGGGAATTAGCTGACGGGAGTAGGAAGGGGACACAGTTTTTTGACCGTCCTGGTGAAACCCTAAGAAATGTACTGTAAAACAATCTGAAAGCAAATAAACGTTTAAGTTAAGAAAGTAACCTGCGTCTATGAACATTACTGACCGCTTCACAAAGCGCATCCGTGCAAACTGTCTACTGTCGGATGCCGCTACATTAAGTCAAAAACTCCCGTGGATTATACATCTGAAACTTTTCATGGATTATGGACTATCGGGCTCTGAAACTTCGTGAATAAAGATAAAGCAGTGGAAGGATTAAATTTACTGGTTGCATCCAAGAAGTCTCCGGTCCGTGAGTAAAGTTTATTGCCTGGAGCCTCTGATTCAAGTTTATGGTCCGGAATGAGAACAAAGGATGGCCTAAAACAAACATTACGAAGGTGATCACTAATATGTTCTTATTAAATGGACTTCAAAGCTGAACAATGATCGCAAAGTGACTGTAAACAATAACTAAAAGCGGAGTTTGTTTAAGTCGCTGCGATTGTATGACGGAATAACGCTAATTAACAGCTGAGATGACTGAACAGAACTTGAAAAACTCTCACCGCGACTCAGGGAAACTGGGTGTATGTACAAGGAAAGTGAATGAAATAAGGACTTTGTTTGATGCTCATGCAAGTGTTGAAAAGGTTGACGAACACGTTACCGTTAAGAGCTGCAATGAATGAACTGTCCAAGCGCATGTATCTGTTCAAGCGCTAATGTCTGAAGAAGATAAAGAAAAGGATCGCACTGAATGGTATGAGCCTAAAGTGGCCGTGGTTTGAGAGCTTTCTTCTTGAGGTTGATTTGTGGAAAAGTCTGAATCCGATCCACAATTACAGATTAATCCAGAAGACAGCGATCTAAGACTGGGTCAAAAGCCAGGTCAAAAGCCTCGCTAGTGATATCTTTACGCGCTTAGCGGCTGCAGAGAAAGCGGCGCGACGGCAAAAGCGCAAGGCTTGAAACAAAGGCATGCACTTGAATTAGAAAAGCAAAATCTTCAAAGAAAATGGAAATGGTCGATCTCAAACAAATATTGCAGCAGCTGATGCTAAATTAAAGGTTTTGGAGAGTTATGATGATCAGCTTCAATCCACAAGCGACTTTGTCTCACAGATGCTGAATGACGGCAATGATGGAATGAACGATTACCTTGACAGCTATCCTGATAAATCTGTTACGGAGTCTGAGCCATCCCCGTTGAGTTCACAAAGATGGGGACAATTCCTAAAACACCTTTACAGCGAATTATGGAGGAGGAACCAAGACAACCAAGGCCCATAATGCCTAGGCCCATCATTAATACTGATTCAATATCACACACTCTGCCTGGACCTACAGTAGCACAAACATCAGCAACAATTAATGTTAGTCAACCCACAATTAGAAGTCACATAATGGAGCAACCCATTCCCCACCTGGCTTTCAGTTTGCACAACCAAATCCACAGAATCCTCAAATTGAGCTTGCAGATTTGATTATTCAACACCAAAACAGACTTCTCTCCCCACTAGAGAATTACCAACTTTCAGTGGTGACCACATAACCTACCTCCCTTTCATTAATGCCTTTGAACATCGTGATTGAACAAAAACTGAGAGCTTACTCAAGACCGGATCTACTTCCTCGAAAGCAGTATACATCTGGTCAACCCAGAGAATTAGTTCGGTTGCTTGCATATGGACGCTCAGGCTGGATATGCAGAGGCCAGGCGCCTCCTTGATGAACACTTTGGTGATCCATATCGCCTCAGCAATGCTTATATCCAGAAAGCTTTAAACTGGAACACTATAAAACCTGAAGATGGTAAAGAGCTCCACAGCTATGCATTGTATTTGAGAAGCTGTTGTAATATAATTCGAAGTCTACCTGACATGACAGAGCTTGACACCGCCTAATTTAAAGCTGATTTTGTCCAAGCTGCCATATTAAGCTACGGGAGCGATGGAGAACCAAGGCATGCGAGATTCAGGAGAATACAAGACGCAGAGCCAGATTCCATCACATTGTGGAGTTCCTTGAAAAACAGGCCAGAATATTGTTAGACCCAGTATTCGGCTCCATTCAGGATTCTGCTAAAGTCATAAGAGCAACTGAGCAGAAACGGCCACTCACTAAGAAAAGCTTTGCAACCACCATTGTCCCAGTAATATGCAAAGCACCGCAGGGTGAGGGCAGCACATCTGAGAGCCCCCTGGAGACTCAGACAAGAATGGCCTACAGCAAACCATGCCTCTTCTGCAAAGGAGACCACTTTATGGAATCCTGCCATCAGATGGCGCTACAACAGCACAAGGATAAAGTTGAATTCTTAAAGAATAATGGAATTGTTTTTGCGTTTATACTTAAAGGCCATATAAGTAGTGCGTGTAAAAGGCGTCTGACTTGTCAAATATGTCAGAAAAGGCATCCAACAATCTTGCACATTCAAGTCCCAGTCAAGCCACCTTCCATTCAAGTCACTAAAGCTAGGAGCCCTGTTACTCAATCCTCAGCCTGTACAGTAAACAGCAGCAACCCCATGACCATGTCTAGTAAGCATATTGGGGCCGGCGTGTCAGACTGCAAGCTGGCTATTGTGCCTGTGAAAGTTAAGTCTGTTAAAAGTAATAATGCCATACTTACCTATGCGTTTTTAGACCCAGGAAGTTCTGCATCCTTTTGTACGCATAGACTGATGGAGGATCTACATGTGGAGGGCAGAAGAACAGAAATCCTGCTCAGAACTATGGGGCAAGAGAGAGCTGTGGGTACCCACCGCATTACAGGTTTGGAGGTGAGCAGCTTTGAAGGGTCCGATTTCACAGGACTGCCAGAAGTCTTCACACAAGACAGAATCCCAGTGAGCCATGGAAATATTGCTACAGAAGAGGACATACAAAGGTGGCCTTATTTGAAAGATGTTCAACTCGCCACCATTGAGGCAGACATTGGTCTGCTCATTGGAGCCAATGCCCCATGGGCGTTAGAGCCTTGGAGGATCATACACAGCCAAGGAGATGGGCCTTATGCTGTCAAGACCCATTTAGGATGGCTCATCAATGGTCCACTGAGTGGCGGTTCGCCTCCTGATGAACATGGCCGTAAATGTGTCTCTTCAAATAGAATCTCTGTGGCCAGATTAGAGGACCTGCTTGTCAGGCAGTATAATCAGGACTTCCCTGAGAGTGCCTGTGATGAGCAAGCTGAACAGTCCTTTGAGGACAAGAAGTTCTTGAAAATCGCTGACTAATCAGCCATAAAGAAAGATGGACATTATGAAATGAAGTTACCTTTCCGTGATGAGAGCCTTGTCATGCCAAATAATAGACCCATGGCCGAGCTGAGCTATGACTCTACGGGAGGAAACTTCTGAAGAATGAGACATTCCGCTCAGATTACACAAAATTCATGAATGCCATGTTTGACAAAGGTCATGCTGAGAAGGTTCCAGAAGATGAACTTTCAAGATGTGTGATGGTAGAGTGTGGTATATACCCCACCATGGGGTTTACCACAAGAAGAAAAGTAAAATCCGAAGTTGTGTTTGACTGTCCTGCATCATTTCAGGGTACTGCTGAACCTTCAGTTATTGCAAGGACCTGACCTGACAAACACCCTCTTGGGTGTCATCCTCAGATTTAGACAGGAACAGGTGGCCATGATGGCCGACCTTGAAGGCATGTTCCACCAAGTCCGAGTTCCCAAAAACGATGCAGATTTCTTCCGCTGCTTGTGGTGGTCCGATGGTGACGTCTGCCAACCCCTCACAGAGTATAGGATGGTAGTGCATCTCTTTGGCGCCGCTCTCACCAAGTTGCGCCTAACTACGCATTGAAGAGGACTGCCAAGGACAATGAGGGCAAGGTGAGCCAAGATGTGCTGAACACCATAAGAAGAAACTTCTATGTCGATGACTGCTTGAAATCAGTGGCATCTGAGAAGCAGGCCATATGCCTTGTTAATGATCTTAAAGCAGCGTGTGCTACCGGAGGCTTCAGATTGACAAAGTGGGTGAGCAACAGCGCATCTGTGCTAGCTTCAATCCCAGAGGAAGATAGAGCTCTAAAAGAGACAATGGATGTCAATCTTGAGAAGAGTGAGCAGCCTCTTGAGCGTGCTCTGGGAATCCAATGGAACATCAGCTCAGACACCCTATGCTTTAAGATCTCATCGAAACAGCAGCCATGCACGCGCTGGGGCATTCTCTCTGTAGTCAACTCATTGTATGATCCCCTTGGTTTCCTCGTGCCTATGATCCTTCCAGCTAAGAGGATCATACAAGAACTCTGCAGAAGAAGCCTTGGATGGGACTCAGAGATTCCACCTGCCTTCGTCAAAAGATGGGAAACCTGGATAAGTGCACTGGCACAGCTGGAGGACTTTAACATCAGCCGATGCTACGCACCAAAGGACTTTGGGAAAGTCTGCAGAGCTAGCTACACCATTTCAGTGACGCCAGTGAGGTGGGATACGGCACAGCAAGCTACCTGAGGCTTACAAATACCAGAGGTCTCGCCCATGTGGCATTTGTGATGGGGCAAAGGAAGAGTAGCACCGCTGAAGCCAGTAAACCATCCTCGACTCAGAGCTGGCAGCTGCAGTCCTGGCCGCCGTATGGATCAATAGGACACTGGAGAGAGAATTAGAATTTGTGCTAGAACCACTAGTCTACTGGACGGACAGCACTTCTGTCATAAAGTACATCCTAAATGACACCTGTCGCCTCCAGACTTACGTGGGCCAATAGAGTGACTACCATCAGAGACCTGTCTGAGAAGATTCAGTGGCGCTATGTGAGCAGCAGCCTTAACTCCAGCGGATGATGCCTCACGAGGCATATCAACTGAATCCTTTCTGAAGTCGGACGATGGTTGAAAGGACCAGACTTTCTGAAGCAGCCTGAGCAGTTCTGGCCAAGATTCCCAGAGACCCCTCACCGCTTCCGATGATGACCTGGAAATCAAGAAGACTGTTGCGGTTCTCAGTACAGCAGTAACAGAGTTTTACGATCCAGTCAGCAAGTTCATACAGCACTTTTCTTCCTGGGATCGCCTGAAAAGAGCTACTGCAAGACTCCTGCAATTCAGGAACCTGCTTATACAGTTAAGTAGGAAAAGAAGAGAGTTGGGCCCGCTCAGACCAACAGGCAGATGACCATAAAAAAGAACAAAATTACTCATCTGTGAACATCTGTCAGTTGAAGATCTTGCACATGCTGAAAAGGCTCTACTCCGTGTGTTCAGCAGCATCATTTCCCAGACGAGTGCTCTGCACTAGAGAAGGGGAACACGCCTGTCAAGAAAGGCAGTAGACTTTACAAACTCGACCCTATTCTTGATGATGGAGTGCTGCGAGTGGGCGGAGATTGAATAAGATGGCAATGCCAGAAGAGTTCAAACATCCAGCCATCCTACCCAAGACCAGCCACCTAACCAGACTGCTCATCAGGCATGCACACGTTTCCACTGGCCATGGTGGAAGAAATCAAACACTGGCACAGCTCCGTCAAAGATTTTGGATCCTGAAGGCCAATTCAGCCACCAGAGGGACTATAAGGAATTGGCGCTCTTCTGTAGACGCTGGCACGCCTCCACCCACGGTGCAGAAGATGGCGGACCTGCCCTTATGCCGATATTACCAGACCACCCTCCCTTCACCTACGTCGGGTTGACTACTTCGCCCCATAGAAACGTAAGAGAGGCCGGGCATTGGTAAAGAAATATGGAGTCCTATTCACCTGTCTTGTCAGCAGAGCTGTTCATTTAGAGCTGGCACATTCCTTGGACACTGATTCTTGTATCGCTGCCTCCGAAGATTCATGTGCAGAAGGGGTCAGGTCAAAGAGATGTTCTCTGATAATGGAACAAACTTCGTGGGGCAGAACGTGAATTGAGAGACGACTTTCACTTCTGAATCACAGCAAAATCCAGCAAGACCTATCTACTCAAGGAATAAATGGACTTTTAATCCTCCCTTCGGCTCACACCATGGAGGCTCATGGGAGAGGCTCATTCGAACCATCAAAAGGGTCCTCTACTCCACGGTTAGGCTGCAAGTGTTGGATGAGGAGAGCCTGCAGACGGTTCTCTGTGAAGTGGAGAATATCTTGAATGATAGACCCCTCACTGTTGTCTCTGACGATGCGAAGGATCCAGAACCTCTCACACCAAAACCATCTGCTCCTGTTAAAAGGGAAGCCCTGCTGCCACCAGGAGTATTTAAGAAGGACGACTGCTATGCCCGACGAAGATGGCGACAGGTGCAATACATCGCCGACTGTTTTGGAAGCGCTTGGGTCAGAGAATATCTTCCCCTAATGCAAGAAAGACAGAAGTGGAATGTGGCAAGAAAGAACCTTAAGCCAGGACGACATTGTGTTGATCATGGATGAAACATCACCACGTAACTCATGGCCAATGGGAAGAATAATAGAGACCTTCCCAGACAGCAGAGGACATGTTCGACGGGTCAAGATACAGACCAAAACAAACATTCTGGAGAGGCCCATCACTAAGTTGTGCCTTCTTCAGGAGACATGACTCTGACTGACCCTTACCTTGACCTTTTTCTGTCGGCCTCTTTCTCTCTTCCCCTCTTTTCTTTCTTTGTACTCTAAAGAAGACTTTTTTTGTCTTTGAAGATTTTTTCATATTTTTGCCTTTTCAAGAAGATTTTTTCATTTTTCACTGAAAAGAACTATGATACGTTTTGCAGATATATAATGTATGGACTCTAACCCTGAAATGAATTAATTATATTTCATAGCTCCATGTTTATTACTGTAATTGTCCAATGAATACTGTAGACAATTAGGGGCCGGGATGTTGGAGCCATTTTCGCTATTTTGTCGTTTCCCTTTGTTAGTTTGCTAATAATAATAATTTATAATTTCTTTGGTATAGTTTCACTGAAATAGTGATATTGATCTGTGTCACAGGGGCTTGGGCGATAACGGGCACCAATAGATTCACGGTAGCTCCTATACGTAGTCCCACCTGCTCTCACTTTAATTATAACAGGTGATTACACAGGTGGTGGGAATTAGCTGACGGGAGTAGGAAGGGGACACAGTTTTTTGACCGTCCTGGTGAAACCCTAAGAAATGTACTGTAAAACAATCTGAAAGCAAATAAACGTTTAAGTTAAGAAAGTAACCTGCGCGTCATGAACATTACTGACCGCTCCCGTCAAAGCGCATCCGTGCAAACTGTCTACTGTCGGATGCCGCTACACGTTTGAATAATCATTTATTATTAGTCCGTCTATATCTCTAACACTCAAACTGCTCTGTTCCACCTTGTGATTCTAGTGAAGGTGTAGTTAGCAAAGCCCTTTCTGTATTACCACATAACATCACAGGGTGGAACAGAGTGTTTTCTGTTTGAGAGAAAAACTCAGCAGCTGAATATGCAGGCTTTGTGTGAATGAACACAACTCCAGGTAAGTTTTTGATGAGAAAACATTCTAGCATAGAGCAGAAAATAGTTTAATATGGGCCCTGTAAGCAGAGCTGGTCTAGTTTGTTTCAGATACTATGAATAATTGTAGAATAATGTAACCTACACATTTCAAGTGCAATCTATTTTCAAATTTAACCTAACTTTCCACTCAATCAATCCTTTATACTGTACATGGCTATTCTGCCTCACATCTATCACCTGCTCAGCCATTTAAGGCAAACCTTAAGCTGACTTGAGTTACTACAGGCCTAATTGTTTCTGCCATCTACATTACATGGCCGATTTACCTGCACAGCTGTTCATCATTATTTAAAGAACAATGTCCATTAGAGAATTTCAGCACCATCTTGTATGACTTGCTTTACCAACTTCTTTATCTCATTGCAAAACCAAAATTTGAAAAAAAAAAAAAAAAAAAGTACTTCTTTTGTTTGTGTCTGTCAAAATGCAACTTTCAAATAATAATAACACACATTCAGAGTTGAGTTATGCCAGGAAACTATAGTGCAACTGAGCAACTGGATTTTATTTAGCAACAGTGAGTGATTGGTTTTTAATCATTTCTGGACAGTTGTGTTGCCCCAGGACAAATACATAAGCTTTGCTGCCAATTCTTATACAAAATTATTACAACAAATGCATTCTTTTTGTGCTAGTTATAGGCCCATGTGGCATATGCATAATATTATGTATGGGGATTTATGAATGTGTTGCATTCAAACACACGTCCACAACATCCAATATAATATGCCAAGGTTATGACTAGCTTTACAGTAAAAAATGTGGTTGCCATGAGACACACATCAATTCTGAAGTGAAGCTATTGCTATTCCTCTATAAAAATGTTCTAACCAGATTGTACTACAGTCCCTGACAAAAGTCTTGTCGCTTATCCATTTTGTAGAAATTACTTTAAATTAATCGATTGGTTTTAGAAATGTCTCATATGAAACCTAAAACCCTCCCAAATTATGCTCAATAAACTAAAATAAATTAGCTTCACTGAAGAAAGATTGATCATTTAATGAACACAGAAAGGTCAGATTTTGGCAAGACAAAAGTCTTGTCGCCTTGTCATATGATGCACCCAATCCTAGATTACAGCCTCACCTGTGATCAGTTACTGATCAATCAGTTAGTGGGTGTGTATAAAAAGAACCCCAGCACACCAGACCTTCACATCAACTGCAACTTGACCTCTGACAACATGTCTAAGATCCACCCTGAGACCAAAGCGTTAATTATCAAGAGGCTGAAGACCAGATCCACTGCTGAGGTGGCTGACACCTTCAATGTGTCTCAGTGTCAAGTACAAAGAATAAGAAAAAGATCTGAAAAGACTGGAGATGTTTTTGACAAGCCCAGGTCCGGCAGACCCCGCAAGACAACTGCTCGGGACGACCGTTTATTGATTTGAAAATCCAAGGCCAGCCCCTTTTCCACTGCAGCAGAGCTCCACCAGGCCTGGTCACCTCAAGTCCCTGTGTCAACCAGAACAGTTTGTAGAATTCTGTCTCGAAATGGCCTCCATGGTCGAATCAGTGCACAGAAACCAGCACTAAACAAAAGGCAATTTAAAAACCGTGTGGCATTTGCCAAGGCCCACAGCCTGCTAAACGGATGGACACTGGAAAAGTGGCAGAAGGTGGATTTCTCAGATGAATCCTCGGTTGAATTACATCACAGCCACCGCAAATATTGCAGGAGACCTACTGGAGCACGCATGGATCCAAGATTCACCCAGAAAACAGTTAAGTTTGGTGGCGGAAAATTCATGGTCTGGGGTTACATCCAGTACGGGGGTGTGCGAGACATTTGCAGGGTGGAAGGCAATATCAATAGCCTAAAAGAAGTATTAGCACCTCTTACATTCCCAACCATAAAAGGGGTCAAATTTTGCAGCAGGATGGTGCTCCATCGCATACTTCTATCTCTACATCAAAGTTCCTCAAGGTGAAGATCATCAAGGTGCTCCAGGACTGGCCAGCCCAGTCACCAGACATGAACATCATTGAGCATGTCTGGGGTAGAATGAAAGAGGAAGCATGGAAGGCAAAACCAAAGAATCTTGATGAACTCTGGGAGGCATGTAAGACTGCTTTCTTTGCTATTCCTGAATATGTATGTATGAATCATTGTCGAACCGCATGGATGCAGTCCTTCAAGCTTATGGAAGTCATACAAGATATTAAATATGGATCTCACAGCACCACTACTTAATACACTGACGTTATGCAACATATTTTTGTATTTGAAGTAAATTATTTGTTCAATTTTCTGTAGGCGACAAAACTTTTGTCTTGCCAAAATCTGACCTTTCTGTGTTCATTAAATGATCAATCTTTCTTCAGTGAAGCAAATTTATTTTAGTATATTGAGCATAATTTGGGAGGGTTTTAGCTTTCATATGAGACATTTCTAAAACCAATCGATTAATTTAAAGTCTGGTTATAAGCTTTTGTTTCTACAAAATGGATAAGCGACAAGACTTTTGTCAGGGACTGTACATATGGGCTAATGTTCATAAACTTTATTTTGTATATGATGAGACGTAATGATATCTACACACCAACCAAGTTACTAAAAACTAAAACAACATGACTAAGAATGGACTGAATGATTGATTGAACAAACAACTTTCCAGCATGAGGTATCACTGCTCCCATAAAGGTCAACAGAGAACCTTTAATCTTCTTGTCTATTCTTTAGTAGATTAAAAATGCTGGTTGGGGACAGTTATAGATGGTTAAATCAACTTTGATCAACATTGATTTGCACCAGCTTCTGTTGTCTTCTTTCAGATGACCGAGGAATCACATCACGTCACAAAAATGGTAATACTTATGCTAACAGTAATAATTGTGTTTGACTCAACTTGACCCATTACATGACTGTATGAGGGGAGGATTACCTCGTCTAATTCAAATACATAGAACAATTCACATTAAAAGCATCCATTTTATTCATGTATTCAGTGACACTACTAATGTCCTATCTAATACATTATGCATGAAATTGGTTCATCGGTTCTAGCTGTTAATGCCTGTTAATGCTCACTATTGAGAACATTATCTCAATTATCTTTATGAATCATGAGTTACTTCCAGGTCAATAAAGTGACAAATCAATGCAACTATTATCCTCCAAAGTTTACAAGAGAACAACCCTACTGTTTAAGTTTTTATCCTTTTTTTCTCCATTTAGGTTCTGTTTATTGCATTGAAAATGTAGAAAAAATGTGTGTCCTTGCTGAGCTGACTTGCATCTCCTCTTACTTGGCCTGGAAGCGGGTTGCCTCCTGCTTGTTTCCATGGAAATGTTGTTCCCTTAACTATAATATTCCACAGTACGGCATACAACCTATCTATCCCCATGGGTAATATTCCGAATTATGGTTTTAACTTTGCATTTCCATGGAATTATGCAGATGACATGCCATCTTCAGAAAGTTACACAGTTCATGTAGACAGTCATTTATGTCCCTTCACATTTTTTAAACTAATCACGTAATACTGAATAAGCACAAAGAAAATCAATTCGACTCACAAACTTTACCTGTTCCTTTAATCAATATCCCTTGTGGATGTCTTTGCCTCTTGTCCGAGTTCCTTGTAAGTTAAAATGAGCAGTGTGTCCAGGGGATCACCTCAGAAGACCTGTGTTGTGGTCTTTTTTTTTTTTTTTTTTTTGCAACAGCCATTGGTGCAGAGGGCTGCTCACTCAATGTAATCTTTTTATGGTGACGAGGAATCCACAGGAGGATGAGAAGTCAGGCAGCCACGGAGCTGATTACCGCAATGACAAGAGATGTGTTTGAGCGGGCAGAGGAAAAAAAGGAAAAAGGAAATTGCTATTTTGCTTGAGTAAGAATGCTGCCAATCATTTGAAGCTTTCTGAAAGTTTTAATTACAGCTTGTGACAGACGTTTTAATTCAAGTAGGCAGGTGTGTGCGCGATGAATAATGTACCATACAAGATTTTTGGATTTGCCTGAAAACACCTCTTTGGCGCGGGCATGTAGGAGGTGCCATGTGAAAGTGCATGTTGCTTAAATTGCTTTTTTGAGTAGCAGAATAATCACCTCTGAAAGTCTGGACACATTTAATGCTACTAGAGGAGAGCTGAAGTGCTCAGATGTGGAATATGTAGTTCACCTCAAATGAATGGAATGGGGAATGGAAAGATAATATTTTAGCACATGTACAGAAACTAATGCATATTGCAAAAAATAAATAATTGCTACTGCACTAAATCAATCCCCTTTTAGTCTGTGTGTATGTGTACATACACTTGTGTGTGCATGCACATAGACTCACATACAATCATGTCTTGAATTTGTTTCATGTGGAACCCAGGGAGGGGCGGTGGATGTCACCATGAGCTCAGGATTGGGGACTTTTGCATCATATTAAAAACGTGTGTGTGAAGTGAGTTGCCCAAAGACAACATTGTGAAACACAAACATTTGGCTAATACAAACATACTACTACAAGGGTTATGATTATTACTACCACTGCTTCATGCCATTTCTAACAACTTTTCAGTGATGAAAAATCTATTTATTAATCAATTTATTTAGACAAATTCTACAAATAATTATGGACCTGAGTAAAGGTTATTGTTGTTTGCTTCAAAAATATACCTCAAGAGAAGTAGTAGAGTAAGAAATCACCAGTGATTGACGTTCCGATTCAAAATTTTTAACCTGTTGAACTGACAATCTGTTGCGCTCTGCCATTGTGTACTCTGAGCGCTGTACACTTTAAACCAGATTAAATATTAAGCCCTTGTTGTTATTCTCCCCTCTCTCTGTCTCTGTCTCTGTGTCTGTCTTGAGCGGAAATGCCAAAGTCAGCAGTGCTAAATTGGCCTTCTCTGATAACGCCTGTTCATTTTGTGCCCGGGCCTCTGCTGCTCCCAGAGGCCATTTGATTAGAATGTACCCGAAAGGTCCAGTGTGTGCGGTCTTTGACCTGAGCTGCCTCAAAGCGAGTCAGACTTAAAGGGTGAGAGAGGGGAGCCGAGCACTATGGAATAAACAAAAAAGCAACCACTGCGATGGCACAGACAGGCTTAGCTTCACCCTAAATCCTGAGTGGCAAATGGCATCTGGGTTGAAGACAAGTTGGATGGTGGGAGAAGAGGAGGGAGATGTATTAAGATGCTAGCTCACTCTTCTGCTCACACGCTCACACTCTCTCATAGATGCAATGGTGGAGAAAATGAGGGGTGTCTAAACAGCTCAAAGGCAGCTTGGTCAGGGCAGTACTTGTAGAGGCAAAAGGACATGGCTCAGTAATGTATGCAGCCAGACCAGCGCTATCACAAAGTATGTTTGCTGTGGACAAAATGCAGATAATTGGGGCTATGCTGGGAGTTTCAAAGCGTGGTTAGAGCAGAGTTTACAGAGAAAATGGGTATTTATATCTGAGCTACAGGCTGTGTGCTTTACAAAAAGGTTTGGGCAACTCTGTTGAGGTGACCATGTTGGTCATAAAGCAACATGCACTGCTGTTTAGCGCATGCTAGGGCTGCAAGATGAATGCCAATCAAATCTGCATCACAATTTGAATAAAAACAATCATCAAATGATTATTAATTAGGTACCTTGCCAACAACCAACTATCCTGTCTTATCTAAAAACATTTGTCTCTGTAGTTTAGAACTTTACAAATATGCTTGGGATTCTTGCATTTCTTTGGGCAGTTCAAATTTCTTCTTTTTCAATCTTCTCTTAAATGTTAATGCTCCTGGATTTGTTTGAAATGCGCATTTCAACAAAGTACAACAATTTTTACATAAATCACAAACCTAATTGTAATCACGTTTATCAGAACATTCACAATGAGATATTTTGCAAAAATTCATTCAGCCCTAGAATATCCCCTCACAAGTGACCGTATATATAGCTGATAAGTCAGACTGCTGATGTTGACACCGGCATTGTCTATGTTTACAATGAATTGGACTATAAAAATATTAAATATTCATGTATACTGTATTCATACTGTTATTATCAGTCCAATTAGTCATCCAATCACCAGGCCCATCCGGGCAGGTTCATCTGATCAAGATCCTGATAACAGCAACTGCTCAAGGGTACAGTATAGTCGAAGGTCAATGTTTAGTTCATGATATAACACTGTTACTTATTATGACAAAAACAACTTGGTGGCGACAGCTGCAGTCCGTATGCAGCCATCCCGGTTGTTTTGTGTAGTAGGACTGTATATACAGAGCTGTGTGACATTAAAAAAAAAAGCTCTGTTCCAAAATATATTGGGATGCTATATTAAGATGGCCACAACTGGGCAATAAGTGTAGAGCGTGGGGGGATGTCAGTCAGGGGACTACTTAGAAACGCCCCATACAGAGGGTGAGAATTTCATTTCAGCTGTATTTTGGTTTAGGTATACCTTGGTGAGCTATACATGTAATTATTCTGTCCTATTCCTATTCTTATTTTGCCTGCATGTTTCATTTGGTTTAGTTATGTTCAGTTCATTTTATCCAATTGGACTAGTATGAGTTCTCTTCCTCTGCTCTGGATCTTTGAGCCTTTACATTATAGAGATTTATGATACTATATATACGCCTTTCATTACAAGAGAAAGTGAGTGAGAGAAAGAAGTCAAATTCAGTTACGATGCCAACAAGTGCCATTTTATCTCACAATATATTTATCATGGATCTTTCAAATTAGCCAGATTTTTTTTCAAATGGGTTTATGTAACGCGGTGTGTAGGCTAGGCGGACTGACTGCGAAGGTAAGTGATCAGAAGTAGATTCGATAAGGAGCCATAAAGTAAGTGAATGAAAAGCGGACACAAAATAAGGTTGGTAATGTGAAAGATTGCATTATGTTATTACATTTTTAAATTAATAGGATTGCAATAATAACAATGACCTCACATATGATGATAAACATATATATTGCATAGATATATCATCAGAATATATTGAATGAAGCAAAACAAAACAAAACACTTCAGTTCGAAACCAGTGAGTTCTGTGAGTTCATATATTGTCCATTTGGATTGTAGTCCATGCAAAGCTGAACAGTCAGTCGTTCAGACTGAGATTCAAAGTTTTTAGAGTTTGTTATAGATCCAGTTAGATAGGAAAAGAACAGTTCGATCTCCTACCACAAGGAGGTGTGATCATAGCTCGCCATCACAGACTCACAGCTGAGGTTTCCATCACATAGAGGGGTGGGGGGAAAAACCTGACCACTGAGCGGAGGGGTTGAATGCTTTGTATGAAAGCAGTGTAGAAAGTCTTTTGAGCAGCAATCAATGAGGAGCACAACCAGCACGGCAGCCACAGTGAACAGCAGCAGGGAGCGTCAAGGCAGGTAGTCACCAGAGGCACTCTGGGTAATATTGTAATTTGGCTCGGTGACCCCCCCCCCCCCCCCCGGCTCAAGCCATTAAACAGCGACTGTATGCTTTTCAAAAGTGGGTTACCAAGCTTGATGTACTGCAACCGATCTGGGGGCTTACGTTCACGGGCTGATCGTTGTGGAGAGTCATCAAGATTGACTGGTTCCGACTCTATAGGTGAGTCTTGGTTAGAGCCGAGCTCTGATTTGGATGATTCAGATGGACCATGGGTGTCATCTGAACTGACTGATTCTGGATCGATGATTTCAGACTGGGCAACATCTTGCACTTCCTCCATACCCAGAGATGCTTCCTCCACAACTGAAGAGTCCGGTCCTCTTGTCACAGCTAATGGATCCTCTGGGGCAGTAACTATGGTGCTTGTAGGAACTAAGGGCTGCTCGTTGGCTGGCATAGAAGGGAAAGCAATTGGCTCCTCAACAATCTTGGTGAATCTAACAGGTTCAACAGCATGTGGATCGAGAGCAGGCAACCTGAATTCATCATCTGATAGAATGTCTTCATCAACACCAGCATCAGGTAAGTTCACACATGTTTTTTTCCTTGCAGGCTGGTTTATTGCAGGTGCAGTGGACCCAGGTAAGTATCCCCATGGCAGCAAAAGGTCACGGTGTAGTGTTCTCAGTGATTTAGCCTTACTTTCAGGTCGGACTGTATAAACTGGAAGATCGCCAGCCTTCTTCACCACCACATATACATCAGATTCCCATTTGTCAGCCGGCTTTTGTTTTCCTCTCAACCGAACATTCCTCACCAAAACTCTATCACCAATGGCAAGCTCGGAAGGAGAGACAGAACGATCAAACAGATTCTTGTTACGGTTCATCACCTTTTCAGAGTTGGCCATGGCTAGTTGGTAACTTTCTCTTAAATGGTTCTTCAGGTCTTGGACATATTGTGAGTGTGATGTTGATGCATTCCCTTTCAGGGGTAGTCCAAAAGCCAGATCGACGGGTAGGCGAGGTTGACGGCCGAACATTAATTCATATGGTGAAAATCCAGTCACATCATTTTTAGTGCAATTATAAGCATGCATAAGAGGTTTAACAAAGTCTCTCCAATGGGCTTTCTTCTCCTCAGTTAGAGTGCCCAGCATGTTTAATAAGGTTCGATTAAACCTTTCCACTGGGTTTCCTCTAGGGTGATATGGAGTAGTTCGCCCCTTGTGAATACCAGCAATATCACATAACTCCTTGATAGTACGTGATTCAAAATCTGGACCCTGATCACTGTGCAGCCTCTCTGGTATTCCATAGTGAATGAAGAAATTCTCCCAGAGGCACTTGGCGACAGTACGAGCCTTTTGATTGGGTGTGGGCACTGCCATGGCGTATTTTGTGAAGTGATCAGTTATCACAAGAATGTCTTTGGTCCCACGGTCTGGTTCCAGTGATAGAAAATCCATACACACCAGTTCCATTGGGCGCATTGTTTTAATATTAACCAGTGGTGCAGCTCTCTCTGGTACGGCCTTGCGTTTGACACAACGTTCGCAAGTCCTGACCTTGTTGTGGACATCAACAGACATTTTAGGCCAAAAGAATTGGGAACGGACTAAATCCAACGTCCTTTCAATTCCAAGATGTCCCATCTGATCATGAAGTTGAGACAGCACAACAGCCCGACAGTCCTCTGGTAGCACCAACTGATAAGTGATTTGACTTCCAATCTGCCTTCTTCTTACTAGAAGGTTGTTCAGGAGCTCCATTTTATTTACTTCTCGCAGAAGAAGGGGCAACTCAGGAAGTTCTTCTCGTAGCGTTGGTGGTGGAGATCCTCCTTGCTCAATGTGTGATATCACATGCCGAATGATGGGGTCTGAACGCTGTTTTGCAGCAAGATCAGCAGGTGAGTACTGAGGAAGGATCAGGGAGATGAACTGTGTGTCATTGGTAAAGCTATCAGATAAGCTTCCAGGATGTGCAGACATTGATAGAACAAGGGCATGGTCAGGATTAATACATTGAGAGCTGTACATCAATTGACGGTCACAAATCACTTGAACAGTGGGGTGGTCCAAAACATTTTGGAGTGGTGTATCAAGGTGACGTAGGCCTACTTGAGTAGTCTCTCATGTTCTTTTTTGGACACATCATCATCAGGCAGCTCAAGGTGAGGTCGACGGGACAGACCATCTTGTAACGCGGGTGTCAAATCCGTGTCTAGTCTGCTCTCTTGTCCCGCTATTGCTCTCTGTTTTACGTCCCTGCGTGCGTCTGATCATGTGACCGCGAGCAACCAATTAGCTATCTATATTAGCGCGAACCCCGGAAGCGCGGCAGACACGCGAGAGACAAACAAATGATTGATTGCTACAGGTATGTTTTAACTTCTTTCTGTCATATTTCGTCATGACAAGTAGCCAAACTGACCGTGTTGAATGTTAACCCGTAGGAGCCGACTACCATTGCCCAAGCGCTTCAAGCGAGCCTTTGTGTTTGATGAAACAGGCGGAATTGGTAAGCCATGCTTAGCTTTAGCGTCCTCCATTCATTGTATGGGGTAGCTTAGCCTAGCCTCTCCCATTGTTTCCTATGGGACGGTTAGCATCACTTTTATGCCAGATTTCTGCATTTTCATTTACAATGTTTGGTCCAATTTAAATGTAATCACAGTGAAATGATTACTTTTATTATCCAATGTTGTGTAGTTATTTATTATGCACTTTGTGGCAGTTTTATTTGCTAAACATTGTGTCTTACTTATCCCACTGAAATGCACTAAGCACTTTAAATACTAAGCTGCTATACTATATTGAATGTGTGTCATTCCCATGCACTTTAATTCTCAGGGAGTTATTTAATTAATCATTTTATGGTTATTTGATTGATTAATTAATTGAACATGTCTAGTGTATTGTACAATGTTTGAATATCGAAAAGTATTTATATATTTTAATACAACTAGTATTATTATTTAATGATTTATATTATGAATTATGTGCACTTAGTTACATTGCATGGTCCTGTTCTTTGCACAGGCCAGGTCCCGATGGCGAGCTAAGATAAAGGCTTCTAGCCCACTGAATCAACAAGATCCTCAACTTGACTCAACTCAGGAGATTCCTGCCAGGAACCCCGACTCCCTACTCTCTGTCTGGGCTGGTAGGAGGCTCTTGTAGCCGGCATTTGAACCCTCGCACCTTGACGCACATAGCTTACGACCCCACCATCTTCCCATTTGCCCACTCCTCACAAACACTGTTCCTTCTGGACTTAATCATTTCGGTCGCATTTAACTGTCGTGCGTATGCACTGAACTGTGCTCAACTGTGCTTTCCATAATTGATCTGTGCGCTCTGGATCAATTACTTTATGGACAATCAAACATTGAGTGTCGTGCATTGTAAATATATATATTCTACCTCACTGAACTAAAAAATATTTTTGCATTGTAAATATTGGGATCACTGAATGGCCATTCTTTATTGTGTTCTATGTTGTTGTGTCTTTTGTCTATTCCGCAATACATGGTACCAACGCAACTTTTTCAGTCTCTGCTTTCTCTCTCCCTGAGCCGTATCTAGTCCTCTGGTTCCTAGCCCATAGTTATTACCTACAGTGTATACTGCCCTACCTGGTTATTACTCTGTTATTACCCAACATAAGCATTAATACTGGTCCTTTGGTATTTGGGCAGTGTTCTACCTGGTTTATTACCATTCTACGCAGTGTAAATGCTACATAATTCGTGGCGAGCTAGCCAGGAGAGAGATTAGGCAGAACTGTACGTGTAATTGAGCATTTTATTGTCAAAAGTACAAAAGATACAAAGATGGAGATTTTTGAGAAATTTGGCATAAAAATTCCAAATGCAGTGGTCATTGAAGGCGTTACACAAACGGAAACTGATGAAGAGGTGATTGGTTTTTTGAGCAAGTATGGCTCAATCTTAAAGTCAGAAGTGATTGACCAGCCAGGGTCTGTATTCGATCGCACACAAGTCGTCGAATTTAGTTCGGGTGCTGCCATTGTTGTGCTGCGTAATATGCTGCCATATATTTACGTTAGCCTTGATAACACAGTTACCTATAAAATATCGGAACTTTCAACTATTTGCGCTGCCCACGTCGAACAAGTTAAAACTAATACATACCTGTCCGAGCTTCAAAATCTTGCAAAACTTACTGGAAAGGACTACGCTGAAGTCCTTAAAGATGTGATGTCTCTACTTGGTCACTCCATTGCAGAGCTAGGGCCAGCTCCTGCGCCAGTCAAAGAGCACCCTGAAGATATTGTTAACATGATGATGTCTATGCCTGTTGTTTCCAGGGGAATGTCACCCGTCCTGCTGCCGCCTGCCCCAGACCCACATGAAGCGTTTGCCCAAGGCCGACCAGATTCCAAAGCCCGACCCAAATCCTTGCTGCCACCCATGCCTGACCTCAATCCACCGGAAGTCCAGCGCTATGTGGTTGAGCATATCGTCAAAAATGAGGATAGTGCAATGCTCCACTTCTCCACTCAACGATTGAGAGCTTTCTCTGGACAAATGCCACGCACTCAAAATGAAACAGACTATGAGACATGGCGTTCCACTGTGGATTTAATGTTAAAAGATCCTTCTGTCTCTGACTTACAACGGTCACGGAGAATGTTTGAAAGCCTGCTGCCTCCAGCTGCAGACATGGTCAAGCATCTTAAACCCAACACTGCTCCAACAGTTTACATCCAAATTCTCGACTCAGCGTATGGCACGGTCCAAGATGGAGACGAGCTCTATGCAAAATTCGTAGATACATTCCAGGATGCAGGGGAAAAGCCGTCGTCATACCTGCAGCGGTTACAAGTTGCCCTTAGCTCAGCAGTAAAGAGAGGGGGTGTCTCACACACCGAGGTCGATAAACACCTGCTCAATCAATTCTGCCGAGGCTGTTGGGACAATACCCTAATCTCCAAACTCCAACTTAAACAGCGGAAATTCAATCCACCATCCTTTGCTGAACTGTTGTTGTTGCTCCGCACCGAGGAAGACCGTGAGGCCACAAAAACGCTGAGAATGAAGCAACACCTAGGACCCACCAAAGCCAAAGCCATGACCCATGTTCATTACGCCTATGCTGAGGGGGAAGAAAAGCCAGCAACTGCCACCCTGGAACAACTCACCAAACAACTGGCTGACATTCAACGGCAATTAGCCTCACTGACCGCCGCTCAGTCCAGCTCCAAGCCATCTGTTGCAGCCAAGTCCCCATCCAGCCATCGCTATGGTGAGGGTCAGAGGGTGGGCAAGCCACCAAGAAACCCCCCTTCTGTACCTAAGCCTTGTTACTGTTTCAGATGTGGTGAAGATGGCCATATTAAAACACACTGTGATAATCCCCCAAACTCTGCCTTAGTTGCCGCAAAGAAGAAACAGTTTGCTGAAAAACAAGTCAATTGGCGAAGATCAAACTCATCCCAAAAACCGTCTTTAAACTAAGCAAAGTTCCTGTTATGGGGCAAACTGGAACTGCTTTGGATCAAAAATGTCCCAAGAATCTGATACATGGTTCTTGCCAAGAACTGACTCCTTCCATTCCAACCCCAAAGACACATCTGCCCAAAGGTCTCATCGGATCCAAGTGCACCAGTGAAGTAAAAATTGCTGGTCAAGTTTGTCACTGTCTACTTGACACTGGGTCACAAGTCACCACTGTGCCTGTGTCGTTCTATAACAAGCATCTCTCTCGCCAGCCACTGAAACCCCTCTGCGACTTCCTTCAAGTCGAGGGTGCTGCAGGTCAAGCTGTTCCATACCTAGGGTACACCGAACTCACTGTCACCTTCCCCAGAGACTTTGTTGGCATTGACACTGAAATATCTACCCTTGCACTCGTTGTCCCAGATCCTCACTCTGAACTCCAGTCCCAAGTATTGATCGGGATGAATACTCTGGAACCTCTGTACAATCAGTACGTGGGGAGTGAACATGCCAGTTTCCAGCCAGCAGCCCATGGTTATCGTGCTGTCCTCCAACTGCTACAACTGAGACACCAGCAAGTACAGTCAGGCTGTGATGGGGTTGTGCGACTCTCTAGCAAGGCCCCAGTTGTCATCCCTGCTGGCCACACTGTTGTTCTCGAGGGCTTTGTCCATGCCATCACACCACCTGCAGGCTGCTGTGCACTCCTTGAACATCCCAACTCTCCACTTGCTGGGGGGTTGTGTGTTACAAATTGTTTAATTACGATCTCCAGTCATGCACCCCAAACCGTCCCCGTCATTCTTAAAAACGAATCGGAGCAGGATGTGTGTCTACCACCCTCAAGCACCATCGCAACACTCGTGCTGACCCCACAGATCCTGTCCCATGCGGCTTCAGTCAAATCCCCGCCAGCCTATCCGCAACATTTCCAACCAGATTTTGGCAACTCACCCATATCTGAAGAGTGGAAGGAAAGGGTCACCAATAAGCTCAACGAAATACCCGAGGTCTTTTCACACCATGATCTTGATTTTGGCCGGACAGACAAGGTCAAACATAGTATCAAATTATGTGACAACACCCCATTCAAGCACCGTCCCAGACCCATCCATCCTCAAGACATTGAGGCTGTGCGGAAACATTTACGAGACCTTCTTCAAGCCGGAGTAATAAGAGAGAGCGAATCTCCATTCTCCTCTCCGATTGTTGTCGTGTGCAAGAAGAATGGCGACGTACGCTTATGTATTGACTATCGGAAGCTGAATCTTCAAACCATTAAAGATGCCTATGCCCTTCCCAACCTGGAGGAGTCCTTTTCAGCATTGACTGGTTCCAAGTGGTTTAGTGTTCTTGACCTCAAATCTGGATATTATCAAATTGAAATGACAGAAGCAGACAAAGAAAAAACGGCGTTTGTTACCCCCTTGGGGTTTTGGGAATTCAATCGTATGCCACAAGGTGTCACGAATGCCCCTTCAACATTTCAACGTCTCATGGAGAAATGTATGGCTGACCTTCACCTCAAACAAGTTTTGGTGTTCCTAGATGACCTCATTGTGTTTTCGAGTACCCTGGAAGAACACGAGGAACGTCTGTTGTGTGTTCTCCACCGGTTAAAAGACTATGGGCTCAAGTTATCCCCAGAGAAATGTAAATTTTTTCAAACCTCCGTACGGTACCTGGGTCATGTGGTATCTGAGGCAGGGGTGGAGACCGACCCCGAGAAGATTATAGCACTAAAATCCTGGCCAATTCCTCAAACTCTGAAACGGCTAAAATCTTTTCTCGGGTTCGCCGGTTACTACCGGCGTTTCATCCATGGTTACGCAGCCATTGCCAAGCCACTCAATGATCTGACACGAGGTTACGTTCCAACACGCAAGTCCGTGCAGAAACGATCCACCATAAACAACTCCCAAGATCCAAAACAACCATTTGGCGAGAAATGGACGCCGGAGTGCCAATATGCCTTCGAGACCCTGATAGAGAAGCTGACATCTGCCCCCGTTCTGGGGTTCGCTGATCCAAAGAGACCATACATCCTCCACACCGATGCCAGTACCACTGGGCTCGGTGCTGCCCTCTACCAAGAGCAAGACGGTCAACTAAGGGTCATTGTATATGCCAGCCGGGGCCTCTCATCCAGTGAGTCAAGGTATCCAGTGCACAAATTGGAATTTCTGGCGCTGAAGTGGTCAATCACCGAGAAGTTCCACGATTATCTGTATGGTGCCAACTTTGTGGTGATAACTGATAACAACCCACTCACATATATTCTTACGTCAGCCAAGTTGGATGCAGCCAGTCACCGTTGGCTTGCTGCACTGTCAACATACACTTTTACACTCCAGTACCGAGCCGGCAAGCAGAACAAAGACGCTGATGCACTTTCGCGACGTCCTCACCATTCCTTACCTGATGCTTCCTCCGACACTGATTTTATCCACCAGTTCACCCAAGAGCATGGAAGTGAAACCGGGTATCAGGTTGCGCCAGAGGTCATAGCTGCCATTTGCCACAGCTGTCTTACCAGAAACTGCCCTCTCTCTCTCTCCTCTAACTTCTCTTCCATCACGCTCATCGAGTCTCTGAGCATGTCAGCCAAGGTCCTCCCTGACGGTTACATCAACGAGAGTCAACATGGGTTGCCAATTGTTCCATCCTTGTCTCAGCAAGAGCTCAAGGCCAAGCAGAGATCTGACACTTCCATTAGAGAAGTCATTCATCAGCTGGAGACTGGAGAACGAGTCCCTCCCACAACAAGACAAGAGCTTCCCGAACTTGCATTGCTACTTCGGGAATTGAATCGCCTTGAGTTGAGAGATGGGCTCCTGTACAGGAAGAGGCAAGATGGTGAAGTAGAGCAGCTGCAACTCGTCCTGCCCGAGGAACTAAGGTCCCTGGTACTGACTAGTCTCCATAATGATATGGGACATATGGGCATCGAACGGACATTAGACTTGGTTCGATCCAGATTCTTCTGGCCTCGGATGTCTGCCGATGTAGAGGCCAAAATTCGCACCTGTGACCGGTGTGTGAGGAGAAAGACCCTGCCAGAGAGAGCTGCGCCCTTAGTCAACATTACCACCACTCGTCCCTTGGAGTTGGTCTGTATGGACTTCCTGTCGCTTGAGCCAGATCAAAGTAACACCAAGGATATCCTTGTTCTTACAGATCATTTCACAAAGTTTGCCGTGGCTCTACCAACGCCCAACCAGCAGGCACGAACAGTAGCACGTTGTCTGTGGGAACATTTCATTGTATGTTATGGAATCCCGGAACGGCTTCATACCGATCAAGGACCCGACTTTGAGGCCAAACTCATAAAGGAGCTCTGTGAGATCACCGGAATTGAAAAAAACAAGAACTACCCCGTACCACCCACGAGGAAATCCCGTAGAACGGTTCAATAGGACACTTATAAGCATGCTCGGGACCCTCGAACCCAACCAGAAAAGACGATGGAAAGAGTTCGTAAAGCCGCTTGTACATGCGTACAACTGCACCAAGAGTGAAGTCACTGGATTTACACCTTACGAGTTGATGTTTGGTCGCACTCCTCGTCTTCCAGTGGATCTTGCTTTTGGGTTACCGGTCCGAGGCCTACAGTCCAAGTCGCACTCGCAATATGTTGAGAATCTGCGCTCCCGACTTGAACAAAGTTATCGACTTGCTTCAAAGAATGCTGGGAAAACTGCAGCAAGAAACAAAACCCGCTTTGACCAGCGTGTGACTCCATCGAGCTTGGAAGCCGGTGATCGAGTTCTTGTTCGTAACGTGAGACTGCGTGGGAAACATAAACTGGAAGATAAGTGGGAATGAGATGTATACATCGTCCTCAACCGTGCAGGCGATTTGCCAGTATACAAAGTGAGACCGGAAAAGGATGTTCATGCTCCCACTCGAACACTTCATCGTGACCTTTTACTGCCCTGTGGGTTCCTCCCTGTTGTTACTCATTCTGATGTTCCATCGCTTTCACCTGTTCGCAGACCAGTTACCCGTAGTCAGCAGCAAGCTGATCCTTCTATTGAGTTGCTGGATGACGATGATGAATGGGATCCGTCTTACCTTATAACCCACTCACCTGAGTTCCACTCCGAGCATGTTGTCCCTGTCACAATTCTACCTCCGACCAGCAGTGCTCCTGTGCCTATACTTACCAGTCCTGTCGACCCCGAGCCCATGCTTTCTATACACTTACCTGATCCTGGAGAGTCCTCTACCACTGCCGAAGTCACGTTGTCGCCTCCACCTGTGGAAGATAATCCTGAGTACTTACCAACCCTTGAACACTTACCTGAAGCCGAAGAAGGGATCCTTGCAGATGCAGA
Source organism: Odontamblyopus lacepedii (assembly GCA_034769755.1). NCBI lineage: Eukaryota > Metazoa > Chordata > Actinopteri > Gobiiformes > Gobiidae > Odontamblyopus > Odontamblyopus lacepedii. The sequence goes on along the minus strand of CM068344.1, from coordinate 17,263,713 downwards.
TGTCTCCAATGGCGTAGAAGTGGAGTCCTTTGACCAAGTAGAGACATCTCTTATTCCGACCGAGACTGGCCATACGCAAACTGGCAACTCTGGTTCAACCGTCGCAGAACCTGACCACTCCGTCCGTCGTTCCTCAAGACGACGACAGCCACCCAACCGCCTCCGCTATTCGACTTTGGGCAATCCTTTAATCTCGGTCGTACAAACGTTATTTCATAGTCTGGCAGATGCTTATGGTGAATCGTTTAGTTCTACCTTCGTAGCAAACAATAGTTCCAATTCCTCTGTTCATGTCATGTAGCATGCACACGGAGGTGCATGGTCTTAAGGGGGGAGGGTGTAACGCGGGTGTCAAATCCGTGTCTAGTCTGCTCTCTTGTCCCGCTATTGCTCTCTGTTTTACGTCCCTGCGTGCGTCTGATCATGTGACCGCGAGCAACCAATTAGCTATCTATATTAGCGCGAACCCCGGAAGCGCGGCAGACACGCGAGAGACAAACAAATGATTGATTGCTACAGGTATGTTTTAACTTCTTTCTGTCATATTTCGTCATGACAAGTCGCCAAACTGACCGTGTTGAATGTTAACCCGTAGGAGCCGACTACCATTGCCCAAGCGCTTCAAGCGAGCCTTTGTGTTTGATGAAACAGGCGGAATTGGTAAGCCATGCTTAGCTTTAGCGTCCTCCATTCATTGTATGGGGTAGCTTAGCCTAGCCTCTCCCATTGTTTCCTATGGGACGGTTAGTATCACTTTTATGCCAGATTTCTGCATTTTCATTTACAATGTTTGGTCCAATTTAAATGTAATCACAGTGAAATGATTACTTTTATTATCCAATGTTGTGTAGTTATTTATTATGCACTTTGTGGCAGTTTTATTTGCTAAACATTGTGTCTTACTTATCCCACTGAAATGCACTAAGCACTTTAAATACTAAGCTGCTATACTATATTGAATGTGTGTCATTCCCATGCACTTTAATTCTCAGGGAGTTATTTAATTAATCATTTTATGGTTATTTGATTAATTAATTAATTGAACATGTCTAGTGTATTGTACAATGTTTGAATATCAAAGTATTTATATATTTTAATACAACTAGTATTATTATTTAATGATTTATATTATGAATTATGTGCACTTAGTTACATTGCATGGTCCTGTTCTTTGCACAGGCCAGGTCCCGATGGCGAGCTAAGATAAAGGCTTCTAGCCCACTGAATCAACAAGATCCTCAACTTGACTCAACTCAGGAGATTCCTGCCAGGAACCCCAACTCCCTACTCTCTGTCTGGGCTGGTAGGAGGCTCTTGTAGCCGGCATTTGAACCCTCGCACCTTGACGCACATAGCTTACGACCCCACCATCTTCCCATTTGCCCACTCCTCACAAACACTGTTCCTTCTGGACTTAATCATTTCGGGTCGTACGAACTGTCGTGCGTATGCACTGAACTGTGCTCAACTGTGCTTTCCATAATTGATCTGTGCGCTCTGGATCAATTACTTTATGGACAATCAAACATTGAGTGTCGTGCATTGTAAATATATATATTCTACCTCACTGAACTAAAAAATATTTTTGCATTGTAAATATTGGGATCACTGAATGGCCATTCTTTATTGTGTTCTATGTTGTTGTGTCTTTTGTCTATTCCTCAATACATGGTACCAACGCAACTTTTTCAGTCTCTGCTTTCTCTCTCCCTGAGCCGTATCTAGTCCTCTGGTTCCTAGCCCATAGTTATTACCTACAGTGTATACTGCCCTACCTGGTTATTACTCTGTTATTACCCAACATAAGCATTAATACTGGTCCTTTGGTATTTGGGCAGTGTTCTACCTGGTTTATTACCATTCTACGCAGTGTAAATGCTACAATCTGCGTCAGCATTTTGTTTGCCAGCTCTATACACAATCTTAAAGGTAAAGGTGGACAGGGCAGAGAGCCATCTGTAAGACGTGGCATCAAGTTTTGCCGAGGTTAACAGGTAGGTTAATGGGTTACTGTCCGTAACAACTGTGAACTGAGTGCCAAAAAGGTAGTCATTGAACTTCTCGGTAACTGCCCATTTGAGCACAAGGAATTCCAGTTTATGCGCAGGATATTTTGATTCACTCCTCGACAAGCCCCTACTCGCGTAAGCAACGACACGGCTCTTCCCATCATGGTCTTGATATAAGACTGCGCCAAGGCCGGAGGAACTGGCATCCGTGTGAAGGACATATGGCTTGCGAGGGTCAGCAAATGCAAGCACAGGAGCAGAGGTAAGTTTTGCAATTATGTCGTCGAAGGCTTGTTGACATTCTGGAGTCCAACGGCCACCAAAAGGTTCTTTGGGATTTAGATAGGTTCCCGACTTTATGGTTGGCTTGAGCTTCTTTTGATTGGGTGGATAGCCAGCAGTTAGATCATGTAATGGTTTTACAATGGTGGAATAATCTCGCACAAACCGGCGATAGTATCCCGCAAATCCGAGAAATGACCTCAATTCTTTTAAGTTGGCTGGGACCGGCCACGATTTAAGGGCTGCGATTTTATCGGGATCAGTTTCCACTCCATCCGGGGACACGACATGGCCCAAATACTTTACCGAGGTTTGACAAAACACACATTTCTCGACGGATCATTTTAACCCAAAGTCTTTGAGCCGGTTTAGAACATTTATTAATCTGTTTTCATGTTCTTCGATAGTGGGTGCAAAAACTATCAAGTCATCAATAAATACCAACATTTCCTTGAGGTTGAGCTCACCCATGCATTTCTCCATGAGCCGCTGAAAAGTACTTGGCGCATTAGTTACTCCCTGCGGCATGTGATTGAATTCATAAAATACAAGTGGACAAACAAAAGCTGTTTTTGATTTATCATCTTCTTCCATTTCAATTTGATAGTACCCTGATTTCAGATCGAGTGCTGTGAACCATTTTGAGCCAGAAAGTGCAGTGAAAGCATCCTCCAACTTTGGAAGGGCATATGCGTCCTTGATAGTTTGCATATTAAGTTTACGATAATCAATACAAAGACGTACGCTGCCATTCTTCTTGCGAACAACTACAATCGGGGATGCAAATGGTGAGTCTGAGTCCCTTATAACTCCAGATTCCAGCAGTTCTTGTAAATGTTTCCTCACAGCATCAACGTCCTGGGGATGGATTGGACGTGGCCGTTGCTTGAAAGGGGTTGGATCGGACAGTTTAATGTGATGTTTCACCTTATCAGTCCGGCCAAAGTCGAGGTCATGTCTGGCAAATACTTCTGGTATACTATTGAGTTTTGATATGATTCTTTCTTTCCATTCTGGAGTCAAAGGAGAGTTGGTAAAATTGTATTGGAACTGCGACATTGGTGGTTCCCATGGTTGGTACAAAGGTTTGGCATTGTGCTCTTTACTAATGACTGTTTGGAAAGCGCTGATCTCTGCTATAATGGCTTGTGCTGGAATAATAACAGTGTGTTCTGACTCATTGGTTACTACAACTGGCAGGTAACAAGGCCGGTGTTGTGGTAAGTCAATAAGACAACTTTGAACCAATAGGCCACCAGGAAGGGCAATCGAAGATGGATGCTCAATAATAACAGCTTTTTCGTCTTGCAAGCGCGGTGTAGCAAACTGCCCATCAAGAACTGCTGTTTGGCCAGGTAAAATGGGCTTTGACTGGTCAGCATGCAATGTTAAAAAGGCTGGCTGGCTATTCGAGTTCTGAACATGCCTGTGCTGCAGTATTTTCAGGACAGCTTGATATCCAAATGTGGCAGGTTGGTGAGCGACCGGATTAGATTCAAAACGCTTTTGCATTGTCCAGGGTGTTGGTGCCAATCAATACAAGAGAAGGAAAATGCTTGATGTCTGGCACAACAAGAGCTAGCGTATCCACTTCAATCTCTGAGCCCAAGAATTCAGTTGGGAAAATTAGATTCAATTCAATATATCCAAGATATGGCACAGCTTCACCATTTGCTCCTTCAACCTCCAGCAGATTATTAAGGGGTTTGATTTCATGATTGGCCAAATAACTGTTATAAAAGGAGTGTGGCACAGTAGTCACTTGTGAACCACTGTCAAGGAGGCAGTTGAAGATAGTTCCGTTTATCCGTACTTGACCTGTACTCTTTGTTCCAATGAGACCTCGTGGCAGATGTGGGGGTGTCACCTTACCTTTGGGACATTGGGCCACAGCAGCTCCTGGAAGTCCCTCTGCAGAAGCTGCTACTAGTTTAACTTATTATTTTTAGCTTCCCAGGCCTGTTGCCTTTGACGTAACTGTTTTTTCTTTTGATCAACAAGACTCGGGTTGGACTTATTTGAACAAGAGGATGAGACATGGTCATCTTCGCCACAATTAAAACAGTACCAGGGTTTTGGCTTGGCTGAGGCTTGGGGCAGAGTGTGGCTGCTGTGCTTTGGCTTATTTGGTTTTGGCTCAGACTTTGAATCAGGAGTCTTTCTTGACAAAAGAACAGACATTTGACGTTGGAGCTGCTGGATCTGTTTCTTTAAGTCTTTCAATTCATCACTTGTACTTAAATTAGCACTTGAATTTGTGCAGGGGCAGGCACTTTGAGACTGAAGACTAACTCGTTGTTTTGAGGACCCAATATGTTTTTTCATTAAAGATTCCTTGACTATTTGGCGATCTTCTTCAATTCTCAATGACAACAATAACTCTGAGAACATTGCAGGATTATTTTTCTTTTGTTCAAGTTGCAATTTGGTTATAACTGAGTTGTCCCAGCATCCACGGCAGAATTGTTTGAGTAAATGTTTGTCTTTATCTGATGCTTGAATACCCCCTTGTTTAACCACCGTGCTGAGTGTGAGATATAGTCGTTGGAGATAAGAGGAGGGCTGTTCTCCGGGATTTTGGAGCATGTTTAGAAATTGAGCAAAGAGCTCCTTCCCATCCTGCACTGTACCAAAAGCAGAATCCAGTACTCTCAGCAAAACCGCAGGGAGTGCATCAGGCCCAAATCCTTTGATCAGATCGGCAGCAGGTGACAACAAACTTTCCACAATACGACAAGTGACATGCAAGGCAGAAAGGCTGGGGTCAGCGAGTAACAGTTCAATTTGTGACCTCCAAGTGTCATAATCAGTTTCATTACCTGGTTTAGGAATCTTCCCTGAAAATGAACGGAGTCGCAAAGGGGATGACACACTCACATCACTATTACGGACAACATGTTCCACTACAACTCTTTGCACTTCTTGAGGATTGAGATCATTCCCGGAAAGTGAAATTCTTTGAGAAGGCATAGACAAATAGCCTGATCTAAATGGTTGGGAGGCTGACCGGAGAGAAGGAAGTGGTTGGGGGTCAGATGGTCGGGTGGATCAGAATCAGAATCAGAATCAGAATGACTTTTATTCATCCCCGAGGGGAAATTTTCTTTGTTACAGATGCAACCGACCAAGAGCATGCACATCAAACAAGTTACAAAATAAGCTAAATACAATAAGATAAAAGATAAAATAGCTCTCTCTGGGAAACTATTTACATCAGTGACATATTTATGACTATAAGAATAGCATGTCCACTGTCTCCTCTTCTCTTCCATCACATCATCATCATTATTATTATTATTGTTGCTGTCATTATCATAAGCATTGTCATCATTCTCATCGTTGTCAGCATTGTCATTATTATTGCTTGCTCCAGCCTGCTCCAAATGGTTACCGATTTGATCCATCACCGTCTTCAAAATATCTTCAAACAGTTTACCAGAGCGATCTGCTATGCGTTTAAGATCAATGAGATAGTCGGTTTCAGGAGATGGGTTGCTGCTGCTCACTGTGGCTGCATATTCAGACGCCAGGGACGTAATGCGAAATGTGCGGTCGGATGATAGAGACATAATTATACGGCAACAGGGGTTCCAATAAAGACATTGCAGAACCATCTGTAAACTCAACGACCAGGTTTTTATAAAAGGAACTAGTCGGGTCATTAACATTCAAGACACGTTTTATGCCACCATAACCACGTAGGCAATCAACAATTTCACTGTCCGTGTCAGTGTTAGTCATGCCAGTAATCAAAACGGATTGAGAAATGTTAATTCCTGACTGAGTAATGAAATCGGCCATTTTTTTTTTCCTTTTCAAAACAAAATTACAAACTTCATTCACCTACTATGGGTCCTGGCCAATAGCTCGCCAATTGTAACGCGGTGTGTGGGCTAGGCGGACTGACTGCGAAGGTAAGTGATCAGAAGTAGATTCGATAAGTAGCCAAGTAAGTGAATGAAAAGCGGACACAAAATAAGGTTGGTAATGTGAAAGATTGTATTATGTTATTACATTTTTAAATGAATAGGATTGCAATAATAACAATGACCTCACATATGATGATAAACATATATATTATATAGATATATGATCAGAATATATTGAATGAAGCAAAACAAAACAAAACACTTCAGTTCGAAACCAGTGAGTTCGGTGAGTTCATATATTGTCCATTTGGATTGTAGTCCATGCAAAGCTGAACAGTCAGTCATTGAGACTGAGATTCAAAGTTTTTAGAGTTTGTTATAGATCCAGTTAGATAGGAAAAGAACAGTTCGATCTCCTACCACAAGGAGGTGTGATCATAGCTCGTCATCACAGACTCACAGCTGAGGTTTCCATCACAGAGAGGGGTGGGGGGAAAAACCTGACCACTGAGCGGAGGGGTTGAATGCTTTGTATGAAAGCAGTGTAGAAAGTCTTTTGAGCAGGAATCAATGAGGAGCACAACCAGCACGGCAGCCACAGTGAACAGCAGCAGGGAGCGTCAAGGCAGGTAGTCGCCAGAGGCACTCTGGGTAATATTGTAATTTGGCTCGGTGACACAGCAAGAGGGGGCGGTACTTTAGATCATGCAGGTTACATTTAAGTCTATGTAAAGCTCAAAAAAATCCTCACAATAACCTTATAAGTATTATTATGAGGAGTCTTAGGCTTATGCAATATGCTTAAGTAGTGTAATTGTAATGCATCCTGTCGGAACACCACTGACTAAATGATTAGCTCTACATGAATGTTCTGTTTGATCATGTGACATCCAAGCTCCCTTTTTAGACATGAGACTGTGGCGGGGGACTGACTGATGCTGGGGACAGATGAGAAAACCACTTGGCGCCTTTGCCAAAATTCACTTGAGGTTTTAATCTAAGATGAGAGAATTAATGTTGCCAAAAAAGCAGCGCAGGGAAAGACGCAGAACTATGGAGTTAGTATATACACAAGAGGACCTAATTAAGCTAGGAGAGGCATTATAGCCCTGAGCGAATGGCTAATGCTGCTTGGAGGACACTCAGGATGGCTCTGTGCGCAGCCTATTAGCATCCTGCCAGGCTATCTCCAAATACAGTTCCTGACAGTGTGACTGATGGGAGCTCACTGGAACGACTTTTTCCGATAGAGAGATAGCACAGTGTATTTGTAAATTTCAAATATGCACATCTCTCTCTCTTATCTTTTTTTTCCTTTCCGCTGTCCTAAGCCCACTTCTTATTCATTCTTGTACCCCAGCTGTATCACAAACTGTCAAACACGGGAACAAAGTCAATATGAAGGGAACAAGCGTTTGTGGAATAATTAGGATGGGGCCAAATAGGCACTCGGCTGTGACAAATAAGAAAAGAATTACGCTGGGCTTCCTTTGAATGGCTCTGATTATAATGTTATGGGAGCGTGAGCACAAAGCAATAGTAATATAGAGAAAAAAAGAGTTTATGTTTCATGTGCTGCAAATAAATGTATTAACTAATTAAAATTAAATAGTAAATTGATACATATGTTTATAGCAACTGGCAAAGTAATTTTCCAGGAGATTTTCCCCTACACTGCTGTTCTATATGTATAGAGTAACAGCAACAGGGCTTCATGTTTAAAAGAAAAAAAAAAAAAACACGCAAATGAGAATGTTGCATTATATGTATACTATATCTTGGTTCAAGGTTTCACGTTATTGCATTGTACATCTCAGAATATGTTTTATTGCTGTTGTTAGCGACCAACATTCTCACAACTTGCTTTGGCGTTATGGTACAACTTTAAACAAAAAGTAATAATATAAACTATAGTAAAATAAAAATGAGAGCAAAATAAATGTAATATACAGTATGGACAAAACAACAAAAACTGCAAAAGCTATCAGTGCAAATTACAGTTGTTTGTCAGAAGTTGTAAAAAAAACAAGTCTCAGTGTGTATTTAAATGCATTTTTAACAGATAATTTATTCAATCACATTTTGATTAACAGCAATGAAATATTGTGGTTGTAATAATAAATAGTTCACTTTTGTTTATTTATGGAGACAATGTACTTTGTGCCAGTTTGTGTTTCGTGTGGATAAGTTCAATAATTCTACAAGTTTACCAAATCTGCAGTTCACCATAGAATTATTGTTTTCTACCTCAATTTCAAAATGAAAGGAATATTGTGATGTCACAGGGTAACTGGGCACATTTTTGTATATTGGTAGAGTTGTCAACACTAGTGATATACCCACCCCAATCCACTATTACTAACATGTCAAACTCGATTTTAATACGTCTTTTATATTACCATGTTGTCTTATATCTCTTCTCAGTCCGGTTCCATAATGGTCCATGAACATATACTCGTCTATGTGCTCTTATACTTGTTCTGATACAGCTAAAGATCATTCTAAAGCTGTTCAGGAAAGTGTGTTAACTCGCTCAGTCGTCCAGGTAGACATAGGAGAAATAAGCTTTTGTCCAGTTGACAAACTGAATATCTCTTTTTGCCATCTATTCACGAAAGGGTAAATTCTGTCCTGTGAATGTGACTGTGTAATGATACTTGCCAAAATGAGTATCTAGTGTCAATACCAGTTTTAGTAATTTTCGATACTTTTCACACCCCTCCCAATGCGCATGTGTCACTATAATATTTAGATTAGTGATACAGCACAGCTTCCAAAACAAAAACAAAAACCTAAGTATATGGAAATCGTAACAAACTCCAAATTATTCCACAGACAGGCACTCAACTGCGAGAAAATGCAAATAAATCCACCAATACAGGTTTCTGTGATTATAATATTAAAGGAGTGAGCACAAAGCTAATGTTACTGAGTGGTAAGAGAACGTTATGAATAAAAGCTTAATGATAGCAGTTGGTGTAGTGTAAAGAGCTATGGGGCCCACACTGGCTTCTGCTCTAATGAGAGAACAGAGTTGGCGCACAGCATGAAAACAGATCAAATATTTATGGAAGGGTGCCGTAAAAGTCCTCTCTGTTGGTATGTTGCTACAGGTCCTGCCTTTCATGGTTTGCTAATGAAACGTTTTTACTTCCTCTGCCCATTTTTTGTCTCCGTGCCAGGTCACAGTTAGCACGAGCTACTATCCCTTTTGATTTGCAGTTATGTTTCCTAATAAATACGTAAGCGCAGCAGGATTGGTCGACTCTTGACACCTGGATTCAACTGAAATTCGAAGGGAGTGTTTTTCCCCATCTAAACCCAGTACAGGTGAAGTGCTCATTACTACGATAGCACCGTTTTCAATCTACAAATGTGCAAAGTATACAGGATATCAATCTTGAGCGAGTAGCAGAGTATTCATTTTGTTGGGTCAATACATTTACCTCAAAGAACCCACAAGCTTGATCAGAAATGCAGCTGACAAAGCTTTAATTTGAAACTTCAAGGATTCTGCTGCTGACGTGAAAATATGTTATTGAGAAATCAGGTATAATTAAAAAAGTTCAACCTATGTCTTCACTTAAAACACTTTCTCAGATCTTCTGAAATCCAAGGAAATATTACTCGGCTTCCCAGTAAACAACTGTGTGAGGTTCTTTAGGCTATTGAATAAACATGCCTCAGATAGGGACTGTTATATAATTCACCATGGCATCTTACTCTGTATAATGAAAAAAGAGTAGCAAAACAGTCAAAGCTGCATTTGAGCTGTTAAATTTTACAGTTTTGTACAGATGAATTCTAGTGAAAATACATTTTTAGCTATGTAGTTGCTAAACTGGACTGTACCCCTGGACATGAAATATTCTGTCGAAATAAAGTTGTTAAACTAGAAGAGCAAATGGCCACCAAACTTTTGCAATGAAGTGAATATTGTAAAAATCACAATTAATCAAGAATGATTCAGGCTTAGTAACTTTTTAATTAAGAGTGTGAATTATAAATACTTACTAAGCATGACTCATTTGTTCATTATGAATTTTGTCATAATTTCAAATTTCTAGTTAAATAAATACATAAAAAGAAATATCAACTGTTTTTCACTTTTGGGAGTGCCAGGGAGTACCTTTCACAACAGAGCAAATACCTGCCACTGAACTGTCATTATTACAGCATCAATAGACCTTGAGTACCAAAAAAGAGAAACCCACCTGCCACTTTGGTTCTTTTGAGCCTGTCTCCCTCTAAACTGCCTCTTGCTCAGCCTCTTTTACCTGGCCCTCCGCACAGTCCTGGAGCTCCCGTTTGACAGGCCAGGTGCAGGGGAAGTGTGCGTGTGTCTAGTACTCCTCTGTAGTGGTGTCAACCTGAAGTGATTGAGTGGAGCATTTTCATTGAGCACGGTTCTTGACACCTTATACATGGATGAGTGCGGCTGTGACTGCTGTCTCCCCACATGCCCCTTTAAGGGAGGCGGAAGTTAACTTGTGATGTGTGCTTTAATAACAGATTTCACTTCCATCCTGGAGCTGCTAATTAACTGTCATTTCTGATTTGATAATAACAAATCCAATCCGTTATCTTTCTCCTAAAATAAGAATGGCATTACGTAATTGCACATTGCAGTTGAAACTTTCCTGGTCAGTATAAGGTTTCGGATCCAAATCTTTAGTTCATGAGTATTCATGGTTATGAAATTATGAATTGCTATGGCAACTGTCCTACTTTTTCATTGCTCTTAAACCCACGGATACCATAATTAGCATAATTAGGAGGAACTCTACTGGATGCCCTCAATATTTCATAGCGTAGACTATGACATTAAAAAAAAAGAAAAAAAATATACACTATTAATACTAATCAGCCACCCAGTAAGTTATATACTCAGTTCTCTTTGAGACAAAAACTGACTTCTTTAAGACCAATCTAGACTTGACTAGGACTAAAACTAAACTAAACCAGGACTAGACCTGGTCTACAGAAGACATAAACTAGCTCAAAACTAATACCAATGTAAATAAACAAAATTGTAAAACATTTTGCACAACAGCAGACAGATAAATGTGTGTAAATGTATGTATATGTCATAAAAGTGTCCTCTCATTCTCCCTCAGTTCTTGTTTTCAGAACATATCAGAAGAACTTCTTCCAGTCCTTAGTGAACCTCTTCACTCTCCTGTCAGCCTTGTTGGCTTATATAATTATTTGCACAAGCACTTGTAGCAAATACCATTCCTCATTTGTGACACCTGAAAGCGTTTCATACTTGGTATTAAAATGTCAACTTGAAACCAAGCAATGAGGATCCTGCTGTTCACTGGAGTGTCTTGATCTACTTTTAGAAGTACCTGAAGAGCCCTGCCAACCTCATTGTCTGATTGCACTCTGAGGTGACAGACACAGGAGAATAAAAACAGAAGCAAAAGTTCAAAAGTGGAGTGACGGCTTCAGGCGCGTGTGACTATTAATTGTGACTAAAATGCATCCTTGGCCATGTTGCCTCAGTAAAAGTTATGGATTGCTCAAAGGCATGGGAATTTTTACGTGTCTGACAGTAAAGACAATTAAAAGCATTCTTATCTCTTGGCTACATGCAGAACAGCTTTCATTTGCAAAATTAATTATAATTGCACCATAATGTATGTTTACATGGTCATTAGCATAACCCAATTAGCGGTTTAAATTCAATACAGTGACATTAGTATTTTTGCACAACTTAATTAAATACTCAGAAACATTGTTTTGATTGCAATACTTTTTTGTAACAATTTTTTGCTGAGTCTCATAAAAAATACACATTTCTTTAGAAAACAAATAAAATCCAAACAGAACCAACTTGATCATACCACAAATGCTTAAAAAGGGGGCATTTTATTTCTATGGGGTAACGGCAAACACATACAATATTTAGATCACCATTTAACCTTTTATTGTTTTGAAAAGGTTACATTTTATGAACATGATTCATAAGTTTGTTTTATGAGTTTGTTTTTGATGTGCTGGTCCCCGTCCCTTTGTTGCGTTAAGAGTGCTATCACAACACAATCAGATTGCATCCGGCTAATGAAGCTACTGCACATCACATCAGGTTAATAAAGTTGTTCTGTACAGTTCTCTATCACTAAAATACTCAAACACGTATGGATGTAAAACCTTCTAATGAGAGATCAACATCACAAAATGGTATTGGCATATGGCAATACCATTTTGTGATGTTGATCTCTCATTAGAAGGAAGCCAGAATGATTAGAGATGAGCTGGTGCCATTATCAAAGCAAGTTGAAAATCAGATCTGATGTGAGGTGACTTCATTCACACTAAGAATGCATGTTTTTCAAGATGTTTTTGACAAATAAACCATTTAATACAGGGGTGCCCAATACGTCGATCGCGATCGACCAGTCGATCAACAAGGCAGTGTCGGTAGATCGCCAAGGTAAATGGTAGTGTAGTATTCGAGACCGTTTCTTTACGGTCTTGGACGGCGTTTGGACTCGGTCTTGGTCTGACTCTCGTCCAGTGTGATCATATTTCATTAAGGCCGCTGCTATTGGCAATAAACTCATACCGACCGATGTGGAGGAGCGCGCGGGGTCTCTCTACAGCCGATGCGCTCGTCTGGAGTCCGTGGACACTGCGCGGCGCGTCACGACACACACCCCGAGAGCTCGCAGCTTGTCCACAACACCCTCGCGTAACAGTGTGTGTCACACTGCAGGTTAAACTTCTTAAAACATTCTGCCTGTCCATCTGCCTCACTTTAGTGCACCGCCTTTTCGCGCCCTCGTTCCTCCCTGCGTGCAGCGCATACAGGCTCCGTCCTCAATGCGCGCTGATTAGCCTAGAAGGGAAAGACGAAATACGACGCAAAAACTAATCTAAATTTATGTTACAGTATTGCCACAAAGCGGTATTACAGCACAGAGCAGACCTACCGCAACATGCATCTGTATTTGTCACGACGCGCGTTTGGTAAATGTGCAGAGGCTGGTAAATACCACTGCAAAACCAATAAGATATTGTAACTCCAGTGGAACTTGAATAAGAAAAAAATAAAAAAATAAAAATAAAAAGGTTTAAAACACTCTTTATTTACTTTCTTCAGTTTTGTGTAAAGTGCCAGTGGAAGTTCTCTAAATGAATGAGCTCACAAACTGTGGGTAAGGGTCCAAAAAGTGGCACAGAGTGTTTCCTGCAGTACAGTTTGTTTGGCTTAAATAAACATTTATCAGACAAAATGGAGATAGATCTATAAAAACTTATTTATGTGAGTCAGCCTTTTACCACATGAAGTCAAGTCCATGTACCGTTCCACCAAGACTGATTCTAAATATATTTATAAATAAATAATTTGTTTTTAATTTTTTAATTACATTTTTGTAGTAGGTAGATCATTTTGACTTCGTCATTTTAAAGTAGCTCGCATGCTGAAAAAGTGTGGGCACCCCTGATTTAATACATACTATAGACACATTTAATGCCATACTGTGGACCATTCCAGTCAAACACTCCATGCAGGCAAATAACAGACCCACTTGAAAAGTAGTGCACCTTCAATTGCAGAAAAAAATGTCTCACTTAGAGCAGTTACATTACAAAGGCTCATCTCCTGGATGCATCATGTGGACTAAACTACAAGCACTCAAGCATGATGAGAGCCAAGCTACAATGACCATGAAGCACACAATATGAGCTGCTGTCATTCACCACTGCCACTCACCACGGGAGTGCATCCCTGTTGTGTGGATGAATGACATCAGGGAGTAATGTATGCAAACATGGTATGGCTGTAAATAATACGGCCTATATATATATATATATATATATGCCGTGTGTGTGTATATATATATATGTGTGTGTGTGTGTATGTGTGTATGTATGTATGTATGTATTAGTTTGTATTGTATTGTATGTATTGTATGTATGTATTAGTAAAAAAAATATAAACCTAAGCAATATCTATAACCAGTGTTGGGAACAACGCTGTTTAAGTATAATGTTAGGAATTACTGTCAATGTAAAGGGGCTTGTTATTGTGCTAAGTCTGCAGTTGCGATTGATCAGACACCACTTTCTTGTAACATCAGAGCAGCAGTAAGTTTTTCTTTTCATTTGTTTTGTAAATTTAACAAAATAGTGGCTGGTAAAGGCTGTAATTCAGGGGTGCCCACACTTTTTCAGCATGCGAGCTACTTTAAAATGACGAAGTCAAAATGATCTACCTACTATAAAAATTTAATTAAAAAATTAAAAACTAATTATTTATTTATTTATAAATATATTTAGAATCAGTCTTGGTGGAACGGTACATGGACTTAATGACTTCATGTGGTAAAAGGCTGACTCACATAAATAAGTTTTTATAGATCTATCTCCATTTTGTCTGATAAATGTTTATTTAAGCCAAACAAACTGTACTGCATGGAAACACTCTGTGCCCCTTTTTGGACCCTTACCCACAGTTTGTGAGCTCATTCATTTAGAGAACTTCCACTGGCACTTTACACAAAACTGAAGAAAGTAAATAAAGAGTGTTTTAAACCTGTTTTTTTTTTTCTTTTCCAAGTTCCACTGGAGTTACAATATCTTATTGGTTTTGCAGTGGTATTTACCAGCTTCTGCACATTTACCAAACGCGCGTCGTGACAAATACAGATGCATGTTGTGGTAGGTCTGCTCTGTGGTGTAATACCGCTTTGTGGCAATACTGTAACATAAATTTAGATTAGTTTTTGCGTCGTATTTCGTCTTTCCCTTCTAGGCTAATCAGCGCGCATTGAGGACGGAGCCTGTATGCGCTGCAGACAGGGAGGAACGAGGGCGCGAAAAGGCGGTGCACTAAAGTTAGGTAGGTGGACAGGTAGAATGTTTTAAGAAGTTTAACCTGCAGTGTGACACACACTGTTACGCGAGGGTGTTGAGGACAAGCTGTGAGCGCTCGGGGTGTGTGTTGTGACGCGCCGCGCAGTGTCCACGGACTCCAGACGAGCGCATCGGCTGTAGAGAGACACCCCGCGCGCTCCTCCACATCGGTCGGTATGAGTTTACTGCCAATAGCAGCGGCCTTAATGAAATATGATCACACTGGACGAGAGTCAGACCAAGACCGAGTCCAAACGCCGTCCAAGACCGTAAAGAAACGGTCTCGAATACTACACTACCATTTACCTTGGCGATCTACCGACACTGCCTTGTTGATCGACTGGTCGATCGCGATTGACTGGTCGCGTAATTGTAAAGATACCCAGTCAGATGCAGTGTTAGGAGGTTGTACAGATTATACTGATATGATATATATATATAAATGTGGACATATGCTGCATTCGAGTCCATTTTAAAGATATATGAAGGTAGTTATATAAAGTGTGAATGAGATTTAAACTTGCTAAAACAACGTAAGCCAATGTGTGTCTCATCAAATGTGCAGTGACTTTAATATCTATTTTCCAGTGTACGGGCGGTGACATGTAGCGTGCATATGTTAGTTATGTTCTGATAGGAGGGTGCATTTGGTAAATACATGGTTTGGTCAGTGTCTGCTGCTTAAAGGTGATAGTTGTTTTCCCTGCATTAATGAAATACAGTCAGTGGTTTTGACCCTACAATTGTCCAGTATGGCGCCGTTGAGCTTTATGCTGGTTTTGGGTGCTTTTGATAATTTGTCAAATAAAGCTGAATATAGCTAAGTCTGTATGTATTTTTGAAGATTTTCTTCAGTAATTTAGTATTAATTCAGTAATAGCGAATTTATCTGATAATTACTTTTGGAGAGAAGTCAAGAATAACTATAACTAATGACTTGCTAATGAATACCAATGTTCATCATAAAAATGTATTCCTAATTTGTGATAATTTATGTTCCTAATCTATTTTAATTGTTTATTTATTTTTTCAGACCAAGGTTTAGTTTGTTCCCATACTTGACCATTTCAACCTGACCAGACATGTCGTGACCACATTACGTGACCACTCCGAGGAAGACAGCAAGTGAGAAATTCAAACTGTCAGGCATGAAAACAAACTAAACCTTGGTCTGAAAAAAATAATCTATTCAAATAAATGATAGGAAGACCAACTGGACCTCACTGGACTATGTCCCTAATGATTGTCCATTTTTGATTTTGACATACAAGTAATTGAGTATTACATTTTTGCTGATTTCATTTAATTGTCAAAATGGCAAATTGAAATATCAGAAACAATAACATTTTGTCACACTGACCACACTTACCATGGCTAGGGGCACGATCCCGCCCAGGTCCTGTGGTGCCATGCGAATTAGGGTGAATACCTCATTGGTCAGGCTGCGTGTGAGCGGGTACTCCACCTGCCAGCTCACCTCCCGGGCCCCCTCCACTGCCATCTGCCCGTTCACCTCCAGATCCACTTGGAGCACTCTCTGGTACCCCGCTGCCTCCACCCTGCACACACACAGACGCACAACGGGATTTAGATAACCCACAGTGCAGCACAGAAAGATACACAAGAAATGGAACGGTACTGGGTAAGGTATAAGGAGGCAGAAATAAGATGGTGCTCAAATTGGAAAAGTGGGAATAGTGGAGATAAAGGTATGAGTGAAAAGTGTATGGGGGGAATGAAAAGGACAGGTGACAATGAAAAACTACTGTTATAAATGGGAAAAGGGATTACACTCCACATATAGGGAGGATGTTGAGATCAAAGGTGGAAGAAATATTCTAAATCTACACAAAAGAAGAATACAGTGGTTTCATTCTTTTGCTTTAAACTGGATGCCTGTCCTGGATGAACAGTAGCTGAGTGGCTAGCACTTTTTTGAGTTTCAGGTTCGCTTCCTGGGCTGGCTTGGACACAACTATGTGGAATTTGCATGTTCTCCCAATGTCTGGGTCGGTTATTATTCGGGTACTCTGGTTCAACCCAATATACACAATGGGCACTCCTCCAGCTAGGTAGTCCTGACCAAGAACTAGAGATGGGTCCCTGAGTGCTGATACTGCAGCTCACAGCTCCTGACAGGTTGCCCCAGTGGCACTGGTTCAAGGATGGGTCAAAAGCAGAGACTGAATTTCCCTGACGAGAGATTAATAAGGTATACATAACCGTACACAAGCGGACAGACTGTGTAGGCACTGTAGCTTTAAGGACATAAAGCAATATGTTTCAAAACAGTGTGTGAACCAATTGACTTTTAGCTTACAACTTAATGTGACTGAGAGCTTTTTCATATTCTATCACGGGTTGAAGAATATCTGCAGCATTTACATAGAATATCGTAAAAATAAGTTGTTGCTTCTACAAGTAGTTTAATAGTACTACAGGATCTACTAAAGGATTTTTTCTCTCTATCTGAAACAATTTTGAAATGTGCGACGCATTGCGCACATCACAGACACGAGGGGAATCTTATGAGATTTGAGATCTGATCGCAAAGACCGCTGCAGGACATGCGTAAAACAGGCTATAAAGTTGTGAGTGCTCACGTCAGCTGTTTCCTGTCTACAGTAAAACCACTCGTTTGAGACTCTTAAGTGTTCAAAAGATCAGAGTATTACACTTCTAGTTTAGATAAAAGACAGCACTGTGTTATTATTTGTAAAATGTGGTGCAATATTTCAAATACATGATTTTTAATGCACATAGGCTAGAGATAAAGTACACAGGAAGTAGAGTCAGTATCACTAATGTGCAGCTTCACCTGGATCCACACGCTGTGTGGATGAAAACAGACACACATGAGGAACTACTCTCGCCTTTTTACTTTTAAAGAACGCCTAAACTGGATTAACAGCACTGTTTTGTGGACTGGGTGTCATTTGTCATTATTTGCAGAGGGCAAATTCTGAGGATAAGATGGATGAGATGCTGCACTTTAAATTTACCACTTTATGAGAGGTGAGTAATAAAGTCTTAATAAAGTCTTCTCATTATTTTCGCTATTTCCATAGTTTGTATCTTGCGTCTTTGTGTCCGTCACTCCGTCTGCCCCTGATGCTCTGTTTTATTGGCTATTACCGAAGCATTGCTAATGTTTGGTGGTTACAATCTGACAGAACAGCACAAAGTCACACTGACACAACACACAAGGCGCGCAATGGCTTAAAAATCAGGCAAATTCTCCTGTAGTGTGTGGCTGCCTTGAGACTACATTATTCAGTCCTACCACAGGTGTGCACTGCTATGTCAACAATATTGTTAATATTATAACCTGCAATTGTACAATCTCCATTCTAGGAACTGACAAACATATATACATACAATTATTATTAAATAAATGTATTTTAAAGTACATTAGTTCATGAATACAAAAATCTAATCCCACCTTTGACTGGAAATATAGCAGCTGAGATGTGCAGATTGAAACACGGCAAAACAAAAAACAACCAATACTGTCTCGGTCACAATATTCAAAACCATTTCAAAAAGCATTCATTCCAAAACATTACAAGTCCCGCAGCGACTGATGTAAGCAGATGTTTCTGAGTTTGAGCAACCAATTCCTCATCAGAGCCAGATATGAAACTAATGGCGTTGCTATTGGAATCCATTCTCACATCCACGCAGAACCATGATCTTGGCAAAAAAGCAATTTATTTTTCCTCGCGCAATATGGAGCTTCTGTTGCGGAGATTGTCAGGGCCAGGCAAATCATTCTCCCTCGGCTGATAGAGATGCAAACAAAGCAGAAAAAACAATGAATGCAAAACCTTCTGAACTCATTGGATTTGCCCTGTGCTTGGTCTGTGCACATATTTCTCATAACGCAGACAAAATATGATATAATGCCTCTGTCGGTAACCAGGATTATGCATAACAACTTAGGGATACAATTTGCACTTCAGATTCAAGGGGCGGGGACCATAGTGTAAGATATAATGAAAACAGACTGCAATAGGTTGTGATTATGTTGCAGAATTGAATGCCATTATTTTAGATGGAGGGCAGTGGCTTATACAGTATAACTCTATGAGAGACTCACTGTTTTACAAGAAATATCCAAATTTATAAACCGCAAATGTTAAACCTGATCATTATTTGCTAAGAAATATTATGCGTTTGTGTGGTGCATAATCTATGACACCAGTGGAGCATCATTTTATATTTTTGGACATTTTAAAGCTATCATTTGTAATTAGATCTAACCCTGTTGTATTCTCACATATCACCACTAGATGCTGTTTATGTTACAGCTGTTTGATAGTGTGCCATCTTTGGTTTGACTGAAGAAGACCAGAAAGCACAGGTAAGTCTGAACAAAGGCAAGATGAGGGGAGGAAGGGTCAGGTTTCACATCTGCCATCGACTGGTAAAAAGTAAATAAACAAACAGATGCAGATGGTGGCTTCAAATTGCAATAATGATCTAAAAGAATATCATAAAAGAAACAGAATTCCAATTGAAAGGCTGTAGTGCAAATTTCCACCTGACCTTTAAAGTCATCACAACAAAGCGCAGTACAGCTGGACATAAAATATTCACAGAAAGCCTGCCCTGTTTGTATGATGTACCTGTCAGGCATTTCTGCTCATTTAACTGATAACGCAGTATTTGGTAGTTTAGGCCATGTATAAATTTTCAAGTTCTGAATCGATGTGCAGACTATTTCTGTTTCAAAATAAAGAAACAAAGCAATAAAACAAAACAAAGACCTGTCCAAAGCACCACACAAATGTTTGAGCATCATGATGGCCACTATTTTAATAGCTTTTTATTTATTGATCTTCTTACTAAAACCAAACAACCTACCAGACTAACCAAAAAATACTGTATTTATCACAGTCAAAGTGACAAACCATGAGTCTGGGGCTTCTATGTTTTAGATCTTTTATTAGTGTTAGTTAAAATCTAAAAATAGCACTCCAGTAGACAGTGCTCGATTGTGTGGTTGTGGCACAATTAAAACGTGTCTGGAGCAGGTCCAAGCCGAACATACGGAGGAAATGAGTGGGAGTGTGAGGGAGATCCAAGCTTTTGCCTGAAAATATTCTGGCCAGACTGGCTCCACTCTCCTTATGAGTGCACACATCACACACCAGCCCACTTCAAAGAGCAGATTTAAGGATCCTCTCAAAAAGTGATGGGGACTTTTTTCGAGCTTAAAGATAAGTGCGGATATAAAAGTGGGTTCAACACCAATCCCAGATCATGTGGAAAAGAGACCATTTTGTTCTAAATAACACAGTGGGTTTTCTAATAAAGTAGAGAAACTTTAGTGTGTGCTGTAGAGGTGAAAGCAAGCTGGGATTTCTGTAAAAAGCTTGTTTGTGCAAGACAAAACAGACACAAAGTATACTGAACTTTGTGCAAAACTATTTTAATGACGAAAGATTAAAAAAGAAAAAGTAGCCACAGGGCTCAGAAAGTAGGTTGAGTATGAGCCAGACTAGGGGAATACTAAAAGGCAAAGGTGCAACAAACAACAACAAGTTATTTAACACTCAAACTTAGAAACCTGACTCATAGTGAGCTGGGACTAACATTTAAGTGACTAAAAACTTGAATAATTTGATAATAGGGAAAATCACAACAAACTACAACTATGCTAAACTGTCACTGATCTCTGTTCTAACAACACACAATCCTTGAAAAGAACTAAAACTGCAAATGCCCGCTTCTTAAATCTTCTATCAGCAATCTGTCTTCCTCTATACTTCAGGGAGTTTTGTGCTAATATCAAAACATGGATTTGTCAAAGCCTGTAAAAGTCCTCCTAATTGGAAGGTATTTTCTGTCATTAACAGCATATTGCAATAGTATTCATTGGGGAGAACATCCATCCATACATTGTCCTGAAAAATGCAAACTGCTTTCCTGAGGTGTTTAACACAACGCTAACACAATGCTAATGGAATATTCAATATGCAGTGAATGATAAAGCATTTATATTGACCCGGACACAGAAGTAACAAAGGTGTGCTGTTAGCATTTCTGTGATAGCAAAACCATGCTTTGCTCCTTACAAGTTGTGAAAGGTCCTAATGATGATAAACCACGAACAAAGGGTGATCTTTCATGTAAGTGAAATGTGTGTTTTGTCCGTATGTAATCTTTCAGGTATGCATGGTAAAATGGTTTGGGACTTAACTTAAAAGCAAAACCATGCAAGTTTATGAACACATGTCATGAGGAAACCAAAAGAAAACCAAAACCCATCTTACAAAGTTGATTTATGCATTTGTGTGGCGCACTGCAGAAAATGGAAGCCTTGGCTCTGCTCTTTGATATAGATTTTTATTTTAATCACAGATAAACATCAAAAGCGAGCAGCGAAGTAAACCGCTGAGAGCAAACATCCCACACAGCCATGGGATACAGTTTGGGTTTGGACACCAGCTAAAAGGGACGTTACATTTTCTTTCGCTCCACAATACCCAGGATGATTATTATTTTAAAATTAAATCCAGAGGTGGGTACGACTCATTTAAAGTTATTCAGTTACATTTATTTGAGTAACGTTTGGAAGAAATTATACTTCTGAAAGTACTTTTGTAGCAGCATACTTTCGAAGTTTTTTTTATTTTATTGACGTAATCATGCTCTTATATAAGTAAAAGTTTTGGTGACTCTTACCACTTTGAATTAGTCAAAAAAGTGACAAAAACTTTGTGCATGACTGAATTTCCTACTTGTCCTACTGGACCTCAGTGCAGTGTTTGACACCACTGATCACAACATTCTACTGCAGAGGTTAGAATGTGACATAGGTGTCAGAGGAACCGCCCTCAAATGGTTTAAATCCTATCTATCAGATAGGTACCAGTTTGTTAGTGTAAACCAGTGCACCTCTTCCTGCTCTAAAGTAGCTTGCGGTGTTCCACAAGGATCTGTGCTTGGTCCAATCCTGATTACTCTGTATATGTTGCCACTAGGTAACATTATCAGAAAACATGGCATTAATTTCCACTGCTATGCTGATGACACTCAGCTGTACTTATCAATGAAACCTAATCAGACCGATCAAATCGATAAGCTCAGTGCCTGTGTGAAGGACATCAAAACCTGGATGACCCTGAATTACCTGCTCTTAAACCCTGAAAAAACAGAGGTCATTGTTGTCGGTCCTAAAGGTCAGAGAGATTCTCTGTCAGACCAGATAATCTCACTTAACAATGTGAGTATAGCCTCTAGCTCTACTGTAAAAAACCTTGGAGTCGTATTTGACCAAAATCTCTCATTCACAGCTCATATAAACCAAGCTTGTAAAACTGCATATTTTCACCTGCGAAACATAACTAAAATCAGAAATATTTTGCCTAAAAATGATGCTGAAAAACTTATCCATGCATTTGTTACATCCAGACTAGATTACTGTAATTCTCTGCTCACCGTCTGCGCTAAAGGTTCTTTAAGAAGCTTCCAGTTGGTCCAAAATGCAGCGGCCAGAGTCCTAACAGGAACTAAAAGACGTGATCACATCAGTCCTGTGTTAAAATCACTTCACTGGCTTCCTGTCGAACTTAGAATTAAATTCAAAGTTCTCCTCCTGACATACAAAGCCTTAAACAATATGGCCCCATCATATCTTCAGGATGCCATTGTCCCCTATCAGCCAAATAGAGGCACCCACAGTCTCTTTATTTAAGCCCAGGCTTAAAACCTTCCTCTTCGAAATATCTTATGACCAGGTTACTTAGTTGATGTCACTAAAATAAGCTGCCGCAGGAGATAACAAGCTGGGGGAAGTGTGGCAACCTGAGCACTAGGGCTGAAACGATTCATCGAGTTAATCGAATAAATCGATTAGAAAAATGCATTGATTATTATTTTTTTGCCTCGATGCTTCATTTTATTTTCATACGCTCGGCGATGGCCGGAACCTTTTGTGGTAGAGGTAAAGTTTCCGCACAACCACTGCACTTCACTGTACACACAACAGCACGGCGCCCATGGATGTATAATGGATGTATAATAAGAGCATAACCTCCTCGTGCGCGGTACGCTCCGGTGCGCCGCGCACCCCGCATTTCCGGTACGCCGCCCGCTCCGCATCTCCCGTACGCCGCGCACTCTGCGCGTGGATTGTGTCTTGTCGCGTACACTCCATGGACCGCGCCAGAACTCACACCAGGACTAAGTCAGGTCTAAACCAGGTCTAAACCAGATCTAAAACCAAAACTAATCCAGGTCTAAAACTAAACAAGAATTTGCAGGAGGTGGTTGCTACATTTATGTAGTTTTAAAAATCATGACAATATCAAGTAATCCAAAGTATTCAGATTACGTTATTCACTTTAAGTAATTTAATTGATTATGTCACAAACTACATTTTGGGAATGTAATCTGTAATCTGTAGGGGATTACATTTTAAAAGTCACCTACTCCACACTGATGCTACAACATCTAAACAGAAAGCCCCGTACATTACATCAAGTGGAAAAGAAACCGCGAGGTAAGTCAACCTTAGCCTAGCGATAATTAAGTTTTTCATGTCCAAAACACGTGTATCTGTCAATGCACGTGGTGTGTACTTAACATGTGCAAAGTAGACGCGACAATAACAAACGATTACTCGATTATTCGAACAAAATAATCGACAGAATAATCGATTACTGTAATAATCGATAGCTGCAGCCCTACTGAGCACTATCCTCTGTTTCCTCCTATTTTCTCATCAGCATCACTTACTATGTTCTCATCTGTAGTTCGTTCATTGCTATTCACATGTTGTCCCCTGTCCCACTCCCCCTGTGGAGTGTAACTCTTTCAGACGCCTGATGGCAGCTGGACCCCTCTCCTCCTCGCCTGGCTTCCTCCTCCTCGCCCGGCTCCTCCTCTTCGCCCGGCCTCCCCTCCTCGCCCGGCTCCTTCCCCACCTGGGTAGCTGTGGCCATACCGAACTGGCCCATGGGCCTGGACATCTATAGCCTGTCCGTCCATGGGAGTGGATCTCTCCTTCACTGTAGTTCTCCCCGAGGTTTCTTCTTTTTCCCAGGTTCCTGGGTTTTTTGGAGTTTTTCCTTGCTGAGAAGGAGGGTCTAAGGACAGGGGATGACTGGACAATGTTTCATTTGCTGCTTTACATGAATGTTGTTTATTCCTGTTTTTATATGTCTGTGTGTATGTTTTACTCATCCATATCTTGGAACGCCCTTAGAGGCAACTGTTGTTGCGATTTTGGGCGCTACAAAAATAAATTGAAATGAATTGAATTGAATTAAATAACCTTCAAATTATAGATCAGATGTTATATCCCAACAGTTACACTTTAAAGGTGCACTATGTAACTTTTCTGAATATAATTTTTCTGCTAGGAATGTTCCATAGTAAGACATTAAATAGTTCTACCTTACATTTACGCAATTACAGGTGGTTTTATAGCTCAAAAATACCTAGAAAAACAGGCATTCTGACTGAACAGGGTTGCCTCTCCATAGATCTGACCAGTAACTTGGCTTGGTTTAGTCTCCATGATTATAGAATAGGTTTCATAACATACTGTGAAACATCTCAGACAAAGAAGTAACATCACCATGGAGAAAACATTTGACGGACCCTCCACCAGAAAAGTTGCACAATGCACCTTTAAATTACTCTTACATAAGTAACAGTTTTCCCAAATGCTTTACTTTTACTTGAATAATTTCTTGCACCATTAGTTTGTTCTTCTACTTGAGCAATATCATTCTGAAGTAACACTTGGCTACTCTACCCACGCATCATTCATCTTTTATTTCCATTACTTCCTTGGACTCGTGGGATGCGGTCTATACTGTGCGGCCCCAGAGGAAGTGACTGCAGTGATTACGTGCTTTACGCTTATGGTGTACAATTACGACGAAATCAATTATCTGCTACACACAGTCTGGATTGAGAACGGAGCCGCAAACAAACAAGGCTTTAGTGCTGAATACGACAATGCAGCTCTGGTTCTCCATAAATACAATCTGTCTCCCTCCGCAGCGTCTTTATCACAGGCAGGGCTTATGCTGTCTCTTCATTCTCTCCACGTTTTAATAGCCATTTGCTTTTATTAAGGTTTTCTTGAACTGCGACAAAGTAGATGTTACAACTCTATAGAAGTCACAAGTCTACAGAATGACAAATATGCAGGCAATGCAAGGATAAATAAAATGTGTAAAGTGGTTCAAGATGCACTTTTGCTTTAAATTTTTAAGGAAATGTCAGATATTTTTAAAAGTTCTAATTATGTTTTTAACATATACTTGCAAACTCTTGGTAATCAGGATGTAACAATAGCCAAATCTTATGGTACGATATTATCACAGTAAACATCGCATGGTATGCTATTCATTGCAATATTTTAGAGGCTTTAACACAATTGCAATTGAAAATGCCTTTAAAAGAACTGTGTAGGAATAATTACTGTCATAATCCAAAGAACAAAGTGCTTATTAACAGTTGTTCATGCTGTCTTCAATGAAACAGAGCAAAGGATCATGGTCTATGCAGTTTCCTTTGCTTAAATGTTTAGTCTCATTGCACCACCTAAAAAAATAAAGCAGCTTATTATTCTAAATATCATGACAGGCCAGGATGATATTGTGAGACTTGACAGATGAATGCAGTGTCACAGTATTTATAAAAATCACAAATTATTTGAGACCTCTGATCAAATTTAAAGATTCTAATTAAAAGTTTCATTTTGTATGATCGCAATCAGCAAATCACAATAGGCGGTTAGTTAGGTAGTATAGCCTCTACATATGTTAAACAAATCCATCATGATGTTTTCTCAGATGTTAAAGATATTATTAAGGAAAACTTTCTTTTCCCTTCATGGGTACATTTGGTATTTGTCTTGGGCACAACACAGCTGTGATTATGATACAAAACACACAAAAAGAACTGCATGCTGGGGCTAATTGCAATAAAAATAAAAATGTCCAAAATTGTTCATCAATTGTATGCTAATAAAATCCCCCACACTAGAAGATCTTAATTTTCACATTCTTTTTATCATAATGCTAAACATCCCATTGCAGTGTTCATAATCATCTCTTTGCAACAGACAATTTCTTGTACATGTTTCAATTACATAGATCTACAACCAAACAGCATCTCAGCGTACTCGATTTAAGGTGTTGACTTAAGCTTTACATTCTGAATCCATACTCACACAGCGCTGGTCGTGTGTAGAAAAGCTTGTAGCCTAATCCCCATTTTACACCATCTTACACGCAGTACTGTGTGGCTCTCAACAGAGGGCACTACGCTCTGTCCCTTCCACCCCTGTTGCCCCTGTTGCTTGAGCATGTATTTAAGATGATAAATGTTCAGCCACGCAGTCGGACAGGCCATCCTACTTCCTCTGTGTCTCGTTAGCTGCTTTTTCCTCAGTACCATTACCATACGATCCAACTCACTCGGGCTACTGTCACTTCATCTTATCCTAAGCTCCCGGGGTTAAAAGCACAGACAAGAGTAAAAAAAAACAATGAGGGGAAATAGGGTTAGGGGGCCCGCTGTAAAAGCAAGCCATCTCCTGGGATCAGTTCACTTCCGCGGAGTAAAAGCAAAAATGGCGCCTAAATATCAGAGCAGGTCTGATGTGGAAAGATGGGTCGGAAAAATGGTTTTGTGGTTTTTAAGAAGTTTTTGTTGCATCTCAAATAGTCAGAATGCAAAAAAAGAAAAAAGAACGTGAGACAATTTTCACCTCTAAGACACATTTCAATCCAATACTTGTTTCAACTAAAGGGCTCAGTGCTCAAAAGTGAAATTTCCTTTGTTATTAAGGAAGTGGAAAATGAAAGCATGGTTAGGACCACAAAAACAGTGTTAAACATATGCGTCTGTGTTTGCACCTCTGTGGAGAAATACGTGTGAGAAAAGGTAGAGGCTGTCAAGTTTGGGAGACCCGTGGGGGACGGCTTTTCATGCGCAGCAGTGATTTGGTTAGCGCTGACAACAATGATGCATCAAAGCGCCCTATGTATTTCGACACAGTGAACTGGTAAGTCTCTCAGACGAGCAAGTGGGGTGGGGGAGTTTGGATGTGAAGATATTGACAAGGTATAAGCCCTCTAGATGGTTCTTTAAGCAATCGAGTGCAAAGAGACAATGGGAGGGTGAGGTTGATGTAAGACTGACTGTTGCATGGGTTGCTTGAGAGAAAAAAAAGTTAGATAAGGGAAGGTTGAGGTGGGGATCACAAAGAATACAATGCAGCTTAAAACCAAAGAATTTCAACAATCAAATCAACTGAGACACCTTAAATTCTCTATTTAACAAAACCTAGTATATCGACATCTGTGAAGCATATTCAAGTCCAAAGTCCATAAGAGAGACTCTAGTGTTTTGGCCTTTCTAAAATATCTACAGAACCTTGTATCAGGCTCTGTGTCTGATTACTGCTTTATCAGTTGTCTTGTTTATTCTTATTAAGTCAGTTATAGATTTCATACTAAATATAGTTAGTGTTCTAAACTTTTTAGGGTCAGGGTTAAAAAAACATTTAGATAAGCAGACAAAGATTACTCTTAAAAATGTATTTAATGGAACACATTAATAAAACACATTTTCCAGACATGCTAGCATTGAATTTACACTGTATATGGGTCTGGAAGTAGAGATGATGTAATCTAAATTCCATTTCTTATTTTATAATGTGATAACATAACATAGCCACATTTATTCTTTTTTTTATCCTTTATTGTTGGAAGCCACAAACGGAAGCCACAAACATTTTATTTCATTGTGTACAATGTTTACTGTGCCTCCTCACACTTTTCACATACTTAGAGGTTAGTAAATAACCTTGAATAAAAAAAAATGTCACAAAGAAGGCCAATGGTATTCTACACAATTGTGGCCAAATATTACAAAGAATCTCAACATACTCACACTACAAAAAAGGATTTTCTAGCATAGTTAAACTGACCTGAATTAAGCAGATTCATCTAAAAAGATCAATTTTAAGGTTTTTTTTTTACTTAATAAGATGAGATTTTTTTTTTACTTATTTCAATGTAGATATTATAACTTATTATAAGCACTTTTTATATTAAATCAAGCCAGGTTCAGCCTCTTTAGCTTCCATCTCAAACCAATAAGGTGATAAATCTTGCCATAAATACTTGAAACTAGTGTTTTCTGCTTAGAACAAGATTCATATTTTGTCTTGTTTTAAATTTCTTACTGCACTGGCAGATAATTTCACTTAAAATAGGGCATTTTTACCTCAAAATTGGTATTTTTTTTCCTTATTTTTGGATAGGCCTTCTTTGCGGTGCACTATTATCTAGTTTTTCTTTATTACTGTAATAGCTATGCACAAAACTAGATGCAAAGCTACAACATAACACTGAACATGGCTCCTTCGACAAGGCACCTGAATTGTTGTGACAATTTCCTTACATAGATTGGCAGCCATGCTTCCCTCAGTTCGCCATAGGGCAGTTGTGGCTACTGACACCATTTGGACAAATGATCGCAAGGTTTTGTCAACCATTAGAGAATCAGGTTTTCTAACCAGACATTTTTTCCACCTCATCAGCACTGCCATCAACTAATTCCCTACTCCACTCTCTCCAATGTCCTTTCTTCTAACAAGAGTCCCCAAATGAGCACTGAATTGAATTAGCTAGATTGGTCTTCAGGTCAATATCACATTATTGCACACTGTAAGCAACAAGGAAAAGCAAGATGGGTCTCTGTGGTACAAGGGTAGTTTGTGGGAAAGTGGATTCCCGCAATTCTTCAAGTAATCGCAAAGAATGTGACATCTCTGTATGAGAATAATCCAGGCTAGAAGGTAATTACTGTTTTTTCACCTGTGCACCGTAATGTTGTGTGTGTGGTGGCCTTAGTGATCTGATTTACCAATGATTTTAATTATTTGTTCTTCAATTACTGTCCAGCTGTGCCACTGAGAGCTTTTTCAGTGCAGAGGTCCCAGTGTCTCTACCCAAACCGAAATGCGTTTTGGTTCTAATCGCCGTGCGGCCCTCGAGGGAAATCTAACAATATCCCAAATGAACAAAAGTCTGGTGCCAACAGGAGCTCCATCTGCTGAAGCCTGAAAGGTCAGTGCACATTAACAGTGGACCGCATCCCGCTGACTACCTTCAGTTCATCTAGTGCTAACCCTGTGTGTGTGTAATGAGGTCATTTAGCCCGTGTCAGCTATGGGTCGTTAGAATATTGTGATTAATAAATTAGGAGCCTGTAGCAGAAAGCACATCATCACAGTGTTAGCTTCCCAGAGGAAGTCTAATGAGTGCCCTGCCTCTGTCTAATGCCAGTCTATACCAAGGGGATGATATTAAGGGCCTATTGAAATGAATTGAAATCGGCCATTAGAATCTTCTCCCGTCATGTAAACACAACCTGTAAATGGGAAGGCGTGTAATTAAAAGTGTAAGTGAGTAGGCATTTAAGGCACAAAAGCCAAGGGGATAGATCAGTCGTACAATGTATTCCAATGGTGCAATCTATAAGCTTTAGTCACTATCTCAAGTGGGTTTCCTAATATAGTTGTGCTTTGTTGACGACTTGAATTTTGTGTGTGTGTGCGTACACAATTGATCTCATATATGGAAAAGAATCAGTGAAATCAATAAAACATGGTATGCTTACTAAAAAAATTGTGGTACAGATTTTTGTTTTTTATCCTTAATTACTCAAGAGTCAACAAAGAATTAGGAAATCTTGTGTTGTGTTTATAAAATTTTGATTATCATTATTCATTTCTAAAGCAATACAAAATGCAGAGAGAATACATGTTTGAGAGCATTAAAATTATAATAAAAGCATCACATGTATAACATATTTGTAGAGGTCTAAACAAAAGGGTTAGCAGGTTTCAGTCATGGAGACAGTATTTTTTTTACTGCATACTCACTTTATTTATCTAAATGATACAGCCTTTGAATAAACTTATTGTGACTGATCAACGGCAATTTAATTTTGATTACCATTTAGCCTGACATCAGTCACTCCAGTTTTTGATAAATATGTGAGCTTTTGCCTAATGCAATTTGTGTGGCAACCACTTGAAATTTAAAGGCAAAATGTTCACTGGCAAATGAAATCCCAAAGGTGGGTGAAATGAAAAATAACCACAATAAATCCTGGGCATTACAAACATATTTGCTCATTCCTGTCACATATAGTTATAATAAAAATCTATCCATCTCAAAGACTACAATGATAACCTTGGAGCGGCGCATGGTGGCCTGGCTGTTTTACGCCCGGTCAAGTCCACACATCTGAGGAGTCTAGGCGTGTTTATAGAGCCATAAACACGGACACATGACAGACAGATAATGAAAGACATCATAAAACCAAACCATGTCGAGAGGCTGATGAAACGCAGAATAACTAGTTTAAGTACACTGGCGATTTCCCCTTGGATCCATCACACGCTCCACCTCACTGCCTGTCCCCTGTCAATGTAGATTACTCTGGCTTTACTGTGAACTCAAGGAGCAGCAGAGGAAGTGGGCAGGGCAAAAATTTGAAAAAGTGAAATAGAAATGACATTTCTAGTTCAAAAGGCCTTTTGCTTGGTATTTTGCTTCCAAATGCTTTAAAAAAATAAACCATGTTTTTGGTCGCCTGTTCCATAACCTTTCGTTATTCTCCACGCATCCTCTCCACCTATCCCTCCAATACTCCCTCCTTCTCTAACCCACGCCATCTCACAACTTTGCCTGTCCATTTTTAAAGCTTTCTCACTGCTGTATTTTTTCCTCATATTTGACTGAAACCGTGTGTGAAATGAAATGATTCGAGTTCCCTGCATAGAACAGATGTGGCTCCACGTGGCAGCCAATCACAAGGCGGAATCACAGCTTTGCACAGCGCCACTGGAAAAAGACAATCAGTAGTAAAATATTGGCAGGAAAATCACACTATTTGCTGAGAGCTGTGAATATTAAGCTTATAGCAGAACCAAATCAGATCATGGAGCATATCCAGAAAGTAAGATCATATGGGATCGGTGTAGCTTTAATTTTTTGCCAGTAGTAAATTTTAAATGGCACGTGTAAATAATTAAAACTCTCACACAGATACTTAAACAGCATGCTAAAAATACATGCAGAAAAAGTTGTAAATTTTGGCCCTCAGCACTCTCCTTATGAAATGCCCCGCTTATCACAGAGCAGCAGGGGGCCTATAAAATGTATGTAAATTGATTTGAGAAGAAATATTACATGCCGAGTGAATGTTTCAGTCAGCTCGTCAAAGTGCAAAACAGAGACATACAGGGTCAAATCAAGCACCAAAGGCTTCTCCAGCTCCTAGGGGGAGGTTTGCATTAAATGTTTCTGCATTGTATTTGCTCAACATACATTAGAATTTTCACACAGCTCCTGCCAAACAGGGCCTCTGTGATTCTATGGTTCTATCTTAAAGTGCTTATGACAGGTTAGACTAATAATTCCAATAAATCATATAGTTAACATCATTATATTAAAAAATACTCCATGTAACTTTTTGGTTGGGGGTCCGTCATCTGCTTTTTTCTATGAATATGTCATTGCTCTACCTAGAATGTTCCACAGTGTGACATTAAACAGCTCTTCCTCACATTGTTTTTAATTAGAGGTAGTTTTATAGCTCAAAAATACCTAGTAAAACAGGCATTCTGATTATGAGCAGGGTTGCCTCTCCACAGATTTGCCCTGTAACTAGGTCTGGTTTGGTCTCCATGAAGACAGAACGGTTTAATACCATATTGTGGAACATGCCAGACAAAACAATAACTACTCCACAGAGAAAAGCATTTAATGGACCCTCCACTAGAAAAGTTGCACAATGAACCTAAGATTTTACTACAAATCTTGCAATTTTGGTGATGTTTTTAATTTTACTTTCTGGTTGGATACGGGCATTAGATAACACCATGATGTTCCCGAGGGTGCGTCCAGAACCCTAGAGAACCTAGTGGAGGGAGCTGGTCCAGTGTTCCACGACCAGGCCGAAAACCACACTGCTCCTCTTGGATCCGAGGTTCAACTATCGCCCGGATTCTCCTCTCCAGTACCCTGGAATAACCCTTTTCCTGAGGAGTGTGATTCCCCTGTAATTGGAATACACCATCTGGCCCCCATTCTTAAACAGAGGGACCACCACCCCCGTCTGCCAGTCCAGAGGTACTGTTCCCAACCGCCACGCAATGTTGCAGAGGTGTGTCAGCCAAGACAGCCCCACAACATCCAGAGACTTAAGGTACTCAGGACGGATCTCATCCACCCCCGAAACCTTTCCACCAAGGAGCTTGCCAACCACCTCAGTGACTTCGGCCAGGGTGATGGACGAGTCCGCCTCTGGGTCCCCAGCCTCTGCTTCCTCCCCGGAAGACGGGATGGTGGGATCGGGGGATCCTCAAAGTATTCCTTCCACCGTCCGACAACATCCTCAATTGAGGTCAACAGTTCTCCCCCCGCACTGTAAACAGTGTTGGTGAAGAACTGCTTCCCCTTCCTGAGGACTGTTTGCCAGAATTTCCTTGGGGCTGTCCAATAGTCCTCCTCCATGGCCTCCCTGAACTCCTCCCAAAGCTGGGTTTTAGCCTCTGTGACCCCCCGGGCTGCAGTACGCTTGGCCCACCGTTACTCGTCAGCTGCCTCAGGAGTCCCCCGAGCCAGCAAGGCCCGATAGGACTCCTTCTTCAGCCTGATGGCATCCCATATTTCCAGTGTCCACCACCGGGTTTGGGGATTGCCGCCGCGACAGGCACAGCAGACCTTACAAGCACAGCTACAAGCGGTCGCATCGACAATAGAGGCCAAGAACAAAGCCCACAGACTCCATGTCCCCAGCCTCCCCCTGAATTTGGGAGAAGCTCTTCCGGAGGTGTGAGTTCAAGGCCACACCGACAGAAGGTTCCGCCAGACATTCGCAACAGACCCTCACAATATGATTGGGCCTGCAAGGTCTTTCCGGCTTCCTCCTACGCCAGCGGACCCAACTCACCACCAGGTGGCGATCAGTTGACAGCTCTGCCCCTCTCTTCACCCGAGTGTCCAAAACACACGGCTGGAGGTCAGATGATACGACAACAAAGTCGATCATCAACCTCCGGCCTGGGGAGTCCTGGTGCCACGTGCACCGATGGACCCCCTTGTGCTCGAAAATGGTGTACGTTATGGACAAACAGCGTCTAGCACTAAAGTCCAATAACAGAACACCGCTCAGGTTCAGATCAGGGAGGCTGTTCCGCCCAATCACCCCTCTCCAAGTGTCACTGTCGTTGCCCCAGTAGAACAACGGAGTCCCCGGTCGGTGCACTGTCCAGTACCCCTCCCAGGGACTCCAAGAAGGCCGGGTACTCTGCACTGCTATTCAGCCTGTAGGCCAACAACACAGTGAGAGACCTGTCCCTGACCCGAACTCCAACACGCAGCGGCTGAGGTGTGTGGCAATGAGCAGGCTCACACCAGCTCGCCGCCACTCCCCACAGCCAATGCCAGAGAAATGGAGAGTCAAGCCCCTCTCAAGGAGTTGGGTTCAAGAGCCCAAGATGAGGCAGACTATATCTAGCAGACTATACCCCCCCCACTCCCAGCGAGGTGACATTCCATGTCCCCAGAGCTAGTCTCCATGTCCGGAGAGCTGGTCGTCGGGGCCCCTACCTTTGACCGCCGCCCAGATCTCTCCGCACCAGCCCCCTATGCATCCTCTCGCACTTGGTGGGTACATGAAAAGACGGCCCCACCCACCCCAGGCCTGGCTCCAGGGTGGGGCCCCGGTACCACCATTCTGGGTGACGTCACTGGCCTTGTTCTTTTGCTCATCATAGGGGCTTCTGAACTGCTCTTAGTCTGACCCATTCCCCTGGATCTGTTTGCCTTGGGTGACCCT
This sequence comes from Odontamblyopus lacepedii, assembly GCA_034769755.1. Taxonomy (NCBI): domain Eukaryota; kingdom Metazoa; phylum Chordata; class Actinopteri; order Gobiiformes; family Gobiidae; genus Odontamblyopus; species Odontamblyopus lacepedii. Next base: position 17,229,797 of record CM068344.1, on the reverse strand, counting down.
ACCAGGGGCATGAAGCCCCCAACAACATAGCTCCCGGGGTCATTTGGGCACTCAAACCCCTCCATCACGTTAACGTGGCAGTTCGAGGAGGGACACACTAGTTACAATACTAAGATACTTTATTTGTATTAGTCTCACAATAGTTATGATGAGACTAATACAAATAATGTATCTTTATTTTGTTAAATAAAGATTTAAGTCAGAAATATCTTGTGTAAATTGTCCCTACATTCTGGACCGAATTGTCGTGTTGATATAGGTAGATAGGAGATATTGTGTTTTAAAATTTTCTAGGCTAGTGTAGATTGTGTATTTTACAAATCTCACTGTTTTTTTTTTACTTTTGTACTTGTACTGACATTTGGAAAAGCCTATCCTGGGACGGGGGCTGCAAATTAGCTTGTGGCTTGTAGCCTTATGTACATAACATCAGTTACCTATTTGGTGGCAACCTTCTTGCTCTGAGGCATGAGCGTTAGCCACTCAGCCACCATGCTGCCCACAGATAAACTAATAAATTAATTAAATAATAAATACTATATTTTTCAATTATGCTCAAAACCTACAACTTAGTTGATATAAATCAACTAAGTTGTAGGTTAACACCATACCAATAATAATTAGAAACATATGAAGACCTGTCAAATGTACAATGCAAGTTTTGCCTGCAGCTTGGGTTGGATCCTGTTCAGTCCAACCTGAGACCCAGCTTATGTCTCCTCTCTCTCTGCACACAGGTAGATCTCATCTCAAAGGGCAGCTCAGTTATTGTCTCTCATTGGTCAAAGAACTATCGTCTTATCTTATAGAGGCATTCAGTCTGGGGACTGTTCCAAAAGGTTGCCAACTCTGTAAGCCAGCCATATGGGTCTCTAAGTCTGGTAAGCTTGGTACAGTTAATTTTCAATAACAGAGGCTCACTCGATCTCAGTGAGTCAGTGCACTTATGAAAGAAATGAGCTGATGTCAGAAATCCCAAAAAACTAAGCTTGAATTCATAAGTTTATGGTGAGATGGAAAAATCTGGTCTTTGGCATCTCCATGATAATATAGTTTTGACAAATGCTTGGCTGGTGGTCTGTGCACATGTCAAAAGCACAGCAGCACCTTAAGAGCCTCCAGCCTGTTCATCATTTTGTCCATGTCGTCTCCTAAATGACCATCAGTGCTCCTTTGAGGGTCATAAGGCTCCTCAGACACTGAACACATCTCTAGTCGGTCAATCACTGTAAAAACACATCTTCTAACTCTCCATTGATTTCTATGAGCTATAGATGGTTAGTCTAATGCTCCTGGGGACTATATTGTTCATCCTCTTATCCCAGACAATAAGATCAGCTCACTGTGACTGGAGAAGCTGTCTCTTGGAGTTCAGACTTTCTGCCCACTGTTACGCACACCCTAACATGCGAGTGATTCTATGAAAATCCTTAAAATCTCCTTTTAAAAACTCATCTCATTATAAACACCTTTGTAATTGATTTAAAAAGTGTCAAACTTGTTACATTATTGGTATTTGTAAGCTGTGTATTTACAAGATATATAAGATGTATACTGTGTAATATTGGCATTTCCAATCTAACTATATAATTAAGAATCTGAATTAAAACCAATTAAAACACACCATATTTAATGTTTTGCAGTCAATCCAAAAAGTTAAAACTGATTTGAGTTTAGATAGACATAAATATAAACAAAGTTGCATCTGAAAACACACTGATGACTGTTAGTAAATCATCCGCAGCTCCATTTCTATAGAATAAAGGCTGTGGTGGTGCAGTTGCACTGGCTGTGGGAGCAGTGCTCTGGAGCCCAGACTTCATTACTGTTGATTGGCAGCAGAGTCACAGGAGACTCTGCAGTGGCCACAAACCACAGCACGTTTTCTTAAGGGCTCATTAAATGTCTCACTACACATTCATGAAAAGAGTAAAGAAAGCATCATTGCTGTTGACTACAATTAATTAAAAAACACAAGCTACAAGACACACATTTAGTAGCACAAGCATTTGAGCAGTGGTATATGGGTGCATTTTTGTTATCTGGAATGTAAAGACTTCAGTTTTGTCCAGAACAATGACTTAAAAAAAAAACTGTGTGTAGCCTGCGCTCATACAGTTACAGGTACTACAATCACAAGTGAACCTGGGTTCTTTAACCCAACTATGGACAGGCCATGCCTCAGAATTCAATCCCTGAGCTGCAGTGGCTGCATTAGCACTCATTCATGATAAACTGCAGGTGCTGGGGGTTAGGTAGAGACCATTCAGGCTTTTAAGTTTAAACCAACTGGATTTCATCATTGAAAAAGGCAACCCAAAAGAGACTCGTGTGAGGATCATTCTGCTTTCTGATGGGATAATTGTGTTGAGAACCAAAACACCAAATTATAACAAACAACTTGGCCATCATGTTCAGTGTTTTTATAACGTAGAATAAATCAGGATTACAGTAGTTATCAGTAAGAGCTACATTTGTTTGAACATGTCATGTTTATGGAATTTAAAATGAAAAATGTTATGGTTCCTTTAATTATCGACAAAGCTGTGATGTTTGCCAAAGGAAATTTTGACAGTGGAACTGCACTGTTTAATTCACAGTCCAAACAGAAATGATTGCTCATTGTGTTTTTTAGAATAGAATTTTGATGCCAAAGCCTAAAGGTCAGCGTTTATGTAATAGGCAGGTTGTTTTGGCTTGCAGTCGCATTAAGAAATGTTACTAAAGTGCACTTCTGTGTATATTCCTAGGCTTCAGTCCAGTAATTACTTCTTTCATATGCAACAGAGAAAACAACAGGTTACCTAGAAACAGGCCCATTTCAAACTATGCAATTTCCCCAAATTCACACCATAAAAATATCTCCACAACAAGTTCTCTGAAATATCATGAATTTCAAAAACAGACCTCTAGCAATGGCTGGACCTTACCCACGCTGGCGCAAACAAACAAATGGACTTTTGGTTGGCTCACTTTATTAAACTGGTGTATCTGGACAGGGTTAATAAGACGGGTGACCTTGACATGACCTGTGCTGACCCGGGCCCTGACATCAGCTCCCCAGGCTCATTAATCTGTCAAGTAAACATACACTCCCCGTACACACACACGCACACCCCACTGTGTCTCTCATTCTTATTTTCACTATTTATCCAACACACACAAATAGCACATCCAAAACGGCAGAATATACAATTATTTGATTATATATGGATAAGGACTGGGAATAAACAAGTTGAAAGTGGCAATTAGGGTGACACTGACATAGAATTCCCATCATGTGATCAGGTGCACGGAAAACAAATGCATTATGGAACTCAGTTATTCAAAGACAAGACAAGAATGTTTGACAGGTGAGGCGTAAGGTGGCATATGGTCTCAATATCAGGTTTTGAAAATTAGGTAGTCCCCAACAAGTCCTTAACATGAAAGATTACTTTCTGTTGTAAAATCTAATTCCAAGAAATATTCCTAAAGTAATAGCATTTAAATTTCAAACTACCTTCTTTTGAAAGTTGGCGAATCTGTCACTTGCCTTCAGCCAAATAAAAATCCAAAGGGAAAAAGCCATGAATTCATTTACTTAGTTGCAGTAGTTTTAAATTCTCAAACTTCATGTAAAAAGGTTAAAATTACATGTTTCCGTTTAAGTCATCTTTCCCTAGGTTTATCTGGTTTGTTTACTCTTCACGAAAGGCCTGTGTGCCAGAAATCCCCTGACAAGTTCTCGAGGCAGACTGTAGAAAGAAAATACACCTCAAAGAGCTCCGCGGTGGCACTAACGGGGGCCATGGATTCAGAGCATGATTTATTAGAAGATGAAGTGGATCAGAGGTTCTGAGCCCAGGGTCCCAAGGCCAATAGGACCGTCTTATCAAACACCAGCAGCTCCGTGGCCAATCTCCAGCTCCCAACAGCCACAGCTCTGCTCCTGATAAAAGTCTGAGAGATCTGCAGGGCTCTGGGGCAGTACAGGAGAAGGCTTCATTTAGACCAAATCAAGTCCATGTCGAAGCTTAGTAATTGGCATTGTAAACCTGCATAAAAAATCTTGTGGTCAAGCAACAGAAGTGTTAGTACAGGAAATTAAAGCATAGATTAATAGTATGATAACATAAAGATGCTTTCGTGACAAGAGATGAGCACGTTACAAGCAATTTTTTTAAAAAGTAACAAAAAGTAAAAGTAAATTAGCATAAAAAGGTTTGAAGTTGTACCATTTACAAATGGAGATGGAGATAGGGAGCCTTCTCTCAGTACTTGGCACAACCTATGCAACGTTTTTCACCAAAACATTTTCACATGCCAAAATAAAAATGATGGTAGATAGTAGATAGAATAAAAATTTAAATAGAAAAGAAACCACTAAACAGGTTAACAAGTATATAGACGAGTAAAGGCGTATCCATTATGGGAATAAAGTAGTTTAATACACTTGCAGGTACTAAATAACATATGTTCTAAAATAATGTTCTCTGCTTTGGACAATATGGTTGCAAGTCAGCTTCTAAAGAACCCAGTGGGATGCTAAAATAATTAACTTTCATACAATGAACGAGCAGCCACTTCTGTGATCACTTGTAATCGCTTCAGCATGACATAATGACTCAACTTAACCTCGTGCTGTTTTCGAGCTCATTTTATGCTTCAGTGTCCCCGAGTGTGTTCCACCTGGATGGACTGCTGAGCCAAGGCCAGCTCTCTTCGGTCCCAGAAGGCCTAATCAAAGATGGCTGATTTCACACACGCCACATCACTGCTAACATGCAGGTCAAGGGGATGGACGGGCATCTGCAAATACCTCGTGCATGTCTTTTAATAAAACTTGATGTAGGAGGCCAGTGGTGAGATATGCTATTAATCATTCTCATGTGATTCAATTAATCCAATTCATTATGGCATTAGTAGATATTTGATTTCCATTAATGGCGACAGGTTTGACAGAATAAGTACGACTTGAAATTCGAGTGGTTGGTTTCTTTATTGTGATTTCATGGTCGAGCAGAGCAGAAACACGCAAGGATTCATACGCCACTCATGCAAATTAAATTATATGCGATCAATATTGTGGATCCATCTAATGATTGCCTAGTAGCCCTCCTCCAGCTGCTGTTCAAATCTTTAATATAAAAAGAAGAGAGAGTTTGACTGATGAATTAGTAGGGTCTGCAGGGAAACATCAGGCAAAATAAGATATACAGATGATTGCTTCAAAAGATTACGGTATTATTCTTCCAGCAAATTCAAGGCTACCTTTAGCTTTGGTCGGTCAATTGAGGGGAGCAGCAATTCAAAAAGTCCCAAATGAGAACACCTGGGAGGAGAATCGTTTCTGCCTCTCTGTCAACGCAAAATTCTACTGTACAAAAGGAAACAACAGGATGAAAAGTACACCAATTTGAGCATATTTGGGGTAAATTTTCTCCATGGTAAATACATACCTGTGGTGTCTACAGTCCCTGCATTTATTCTGATCCCGAATGCAACTACTGTGTTCAAACCCATTATTTACTACTGGGATCCTGTGATAAAATTGCGGAAACTGTTTTTGTTGAAATTATTTCATAAAGCATGAAGGAAAACATGTCATTTTTCAAAAGAACAAGTTTTAAATGATTTACAAACTTATTCCTTACTTTCTTAACACATTCGTAGCATCACAGTGATGAGTTTATAAGCACCATTCACAACTGTCAAAGATGAAAAGCAGAGTGTTGACATTAAGGTAATGCTAACAAACATTAGCATGATAACAGCACACTTCTTGGTTTTCGAAGGATACAGATCTTAAAAATTTGATGTAAGCAGCATGCAGTGGTCTCATTTCTACCCTAACAGCTGCTTTTTCAATATATCTGTTCTTGTCTGGAGTAAAGCAAATTTTTCCTCAACTGCAAGGACAAAAACTGGGTACATCCACTTTAAGGGTCCTATATTACACAAAAATCCTGTTGTGAGCTTTAAGCCATTTTAGAATGTTACCTCAACAAAAACATAACTGGAGTTGTGTTTTGTTTCATTTACATGTTTGCGTAACCTTGCATTATTAGTCTGTCTACATCTCCAAAGCTCAAAATGTTCATGTGCTGTCATGAATCAATAATTTTCAAGTTGACAGCTACCTTTTATATTTTGTTCAGTATAGATGGGCAATTCTAAGGCTGAAATAATCCAAATGATGTAAGGAATGGAGCGCTTCTTGTATTACCACATGACATTACAAGGTGCATGAGCATGTTGCCAGTCTGAGAGAAGAACCTAAAGAGCCTAAATATGCAAGATTTGTGTGTTAAACATGTGTGAATGAAACAAAACATAACTCATATAACACAACATTATAACATAGATCAGAATATAGCGTAATACGGGCCATTTAACTGAACCAGTCCTGGGGAAACGCCACACATCTTAGACGCGCATCAGAGGGTTAAATCTGTCCAATTTGTCAGCCGCTGCACCCTGTTCTGAACCGCCGCTAATTAAACACATTACAACACCAAAACTAATCAAGTGCCACAGTTTTCAAGGCCAGGACTAATGGCAGCCCCCTCTTTAATCTCCCACTCCGTCAAACGCACATAAAGGTGTCTGCTCCCTCCCCACATCCACACACACACACACACATACACAATGAACCAGTGGGCCATTAACAATCATGCATCTTGCTGATGTGTGGCGCCTGCTCCCATTGGAATCGGATGGCGGTTGAAGGGACCTTTGATTTAGCCTTGGTTGTAAATGTGCTCCCAGTCGCTCTGCTTGGTCTGTGCATTGATTGTATGTGTTCATTGGCTGCATGAGTTAAGCTTGTGCGATGAGCAGGAACAGCACATGGCCCTCTGACCCCTCTTGCGGACAGCGGAGGACTGGCTATTGAGCGGAGTTCTCGTTCAATCTTCACTCATCATTGTTTTGTCAATTACCGGGACTCCTAACTACTCCGCGGCTTTGAGAGTGCCAGCCTCAGAGACACTTAAACCCTAAACAATGTGTGCTTATGTGATTATAAGGTGCAGTCACTTAACCAAACTGTAAGCAAAGAACTTATTAAATCTGTGAGCTAACCACACAAGAAAGCCAGGGATCTCCACACAATAGCGTTACAATGCGCCAATGTCTGGGCATGGGAATGTCGACTTTCTCTGTCATGAAGTGGATTATATATTGATTAAAGAAAACATGGAATGCTTTAGTATACCACTACATCATAAGTACATAACCACTTTACATTCTGTCCACTGTAAAGCACAATATTGGCATAAAATGGCTTAGTAAAAGAAAAAGAGGTCCAGTGAGGTCCTGATAAACACTGCAAAAACTGAATAGTTTGAGTTGACTTTATACATTTTTATTTTTGAAGAATGGATACTCAACATGTTTAACTCAGTGACTCTTTACAAGTATGAGTCTTGAATTTTTTTTAAATAATCACACATAAATACAGAGCTGTGGGCGGAGATAAGATAAGATAAGATAAACTCAACTCAACCCGTGCACATTGTGATGTCATGTTGTAACTAAACCAATAACAACTGAGCTCATTTCCATGCGTTTCCAACTAGGGCTGGGTATCAATTCAAATTCCAAGAACCAAATTGATTCAGATTCAAAAGATTCAGAATCGATTATCACGATTTGATTCAATCTGATCCGATCTCGATTCGGGTTAGTGTTATAAGAACCATTTTTGAGCTGTTACCTGAGCTGTTACGAGTGGTTCCTGAGGTTGGTTGTATTTCCGCTATACTTCTCCATTTGGCCTTGCAAATCGCTTTGCTTCTGTCAAGCGCATCTTTGTCTTTATCGTTTCTGAACCTGAAATGGCCAGACGGTAGATTTGAGTGTTTCTGCATCTTCAAAGCCGGGACTTGACTAGTATTGCCACTAGTGCCCGACGCCATGTTGATTGTTTTGAAATAGTCAGACCACGAGCACCTGCACGAATTCAGTGACATGACGAGTGAGTTAAAGTTCACCAGGGGAAAATGTATTAAAAATGAAATTGATCTTTGGACGTACGAATTGATCTTAAGGAATAAATATGCAAATCGATTCAGAATCGGAAAATCGATTTTTTTCAACACAGCCATATTTCCAACTAAGGCAAAAAACACTATCATTACAGTCAGACTGAACCAAGGACCATATTAACTAATGCATTTGTGAATGACAAATGTCCCTATGGCTCTAATCACCATAGGATTTCCATAAGAGGCCACATAATAACAGGCCTGTTTCATGTGAGGGGTGGAGAGAGTGACCAAAACTGTCACCGAGTGAGCAAGTGATGAGAAAGGGAGGGGACTGTGCCGCACTGGGCTACAGGCTATTATTACCATATCATGAGAACAATCAATCAAATTGGGTTAAAATGTACACAGTGTTTCAGGGCCACTCAGACATGCATAATGAGATCAGGAAATCGGCACAGTGTCCATATCTGGCACAGCGAGTGGTCTCTTCACAGGCACACGAGGGGCCTGGAGTAACCTCATTGAGACGGGATACAGCAGAACAAGTCCCTGATGGATCATTCATGATTATGTTCTGGTTAACTGAGACATGACAGTACAGCATCATTCAGAGCCATTTATCATACATCAGCTTAAACAAACGCTGCGTAACTTTTTGGTGGCAGTACATCACACGCATGATTGTAAAATTCTCTAGAGATAAGGTTTGTGCCATACAGTGGAAGAAGGAAGAAGTGATCAAATTTCCATGGGAACAAGGCCTCCCTTCAGGCTACGATTGCAGGTTTGTGGAGAGGCAAGGATACTCATAGTAAGAATACAAAGTCTACTCATAGTAAGGATACATGCTTTATTTTGTGCAAAAAAAGGTTACGCAGTGAGGCTTTAAGGATGAAAAATGCATGCATAAAAATAGATGGATCAAACTTTGAATTAAGGTTTAGTAAGAATTAGGGTTTAGTAACCAAAAAACACACATAAGAATCTACCAATTTCTTTTCTTAGATGGGATCATTTTGAACTTACCCAACCTCATGTTATCCTAATGTATATCTTTCATTCCACCCCTATGAACTAACATCAAAGACCATGACGTCCACCCTCCTGTGGGCTCACCACCTGCAGAGGGGTTCATAGGGGGGGTCAGGTGCTATGAGGTTTGGGCAGCAAGCTGCCCCCGCGACCCAGCCGCATTAAGCGGGAGAAGATGGATGGATGGATATCTTTCATTGTCAGCACAACTTATCTCATTGAAAATGTCTGAAAGTGCAAGATTATGTAAGATAATAACACCCATACTTTTGAAAGCAGAAGACTGAAAAGAGTCATAATTTTCACGTCAAGAAATTCAATCTTGTGTCAATACTCCAGAATAGTATGAAAATGAAGCTAGGTCGACTCAGGGGAAAAAGAAGTACCGGAGTGAAGCAAATGTGAACATACACTATTCGTTGCTTTCCATTTGGTTTATACAACATTGCTTAGTAAACGCAGTCTTATCCTGCTACAATCTTTATGGACATTTTATAAGAGAACAGAGTCTTCCTTGACACAAATGAGAATAATGCAAATGAATTCAGTCTAAAGCAAGCCAGGGATTTCCAATGGCCTCTATTGACTGCGTCTTCTTGTTATTTCCGCTCACAGGCCCTCAGGAGAGCCGTGTCACCTCCTTCGCAGATGGCTGGGACGAACACAGAACGCCTCCATTCTCTAATGCTTAAAACATGATAGAAAAACAATTGGATTCTTTAACCTATTTTCACCAAAACAAGTATAGACTTTCATTAATGGGCTCATAATATGCTACTTTCTGATCAAAGTTATAATGTACCTGGAGTGGTGTTTTGTTTTTCTCACACAAGTTTCTCACATGAAACCTGCATATTTAAACTATAATCTTCTGTGTTCAAACAGAAAACACTCTGCCCCACCTTGTGATGTCATGTGGTAATAAAGGAAGTGCCCCACTGTAATTTTAAATTCCATACACCTTCACTAGAATCATTTGGATAATTTCAGGACTGAAAGTTCCATCTCTACTGTACAAAAGGTAAAAGATGTAACTATCATTATACAACATCACAAAGTGGTACAGAGCATTTTATTCTTGGGAGACATAGACAGACTAATAATAAAGGATTACTCATGTGTGAATGAAACAAAAATATAACCACAGGAATGTTATGGATGAGGTAATAATATAACAAGTCTTAAAATTCACAAGTCAATTTTGTGACCTCCAAATGCGCAGAACACAATATCTACACAACTTGTTGAAAGACCTCCATTATAGCTTCCAATATCCAGCTCAGATCTTTAGTCATTGAAGTCTTAGTTTGACTTTTTTTTTTAATTAGTTGACAAATTATTTTATTGAGTTGACTTGAGTTTTTGAGAGGTAAATGGTCACATTTTCATATGGAGCTTTTCCACATTCAAGGCACTCAAAGCACTTTACATCAAGGAACCACTCACCAATTCACACAGTCACATTAACAGGCCAGTGTATGCAGACACTGGCCTGTTAAGTGAAGGTGGCTGAAGTGTCTTGCCCAAGGACATGACAGCATTTATCTGTGCACCTGCTATTGTTTGAATTAGTGGACAAATGCTCTACCAGTGGAGCTACTGGCTTTTCTTATGAAGACGCTGTTTTGACAAAAAAGATGATCAAACTAAAATCAGATGTATATCACTTATATATCACTTTACTAAAAATAACACTGAAAGTTTCTTTTATGTTTTATATTGTTATTTTTATGTGTTTTTTGCAGCCTTTTTAATACTTTTTTTTATTTTTATTTATAAACGATACAGCACAACAATACTCTAAAATGTCCAAAGCATCTACCACAATTTTATTTCTTGATGCATCGTAATCTCATCTCAACAGCCACAAAAGGCAATGAAACATAGTGAATACACCATTGCAGGCTCAAATTGCTCGCAGTCATTCACTCATTCAGCCGTGGTGTTGTGAGATAAGTGAGGTTTATGCTTGAATCACAATGTAGGTGTTTGTAAGGCCGCCTTGTCACTCTGGAAAAGTAAGCCCCGACTCTCACTCACTCTCTCTGTGGGGGGCCTCACTCGAAAGCAACCAAATTGAAAGGCGCGGTGTCGTCTGGTGATCCCAGGCCTTTGAAGGTGAAAAGACGCTAGAAGGGCTGCATTTGTGCGCCTGTTTATTTGTTCGCCCTGCTGTTTGTAGGTGTCAGAGAACGCGCTGTTATTTACTGAAATGAAGCAGAGCGCTGACATTCGCAGAGGTCTGGTGTGCTGTACTGTGGGATTCATGAGATACAAGGTAAGAGTGCGTGATCCATTTTTAATGCAGTTTAAGGTTGCGCTGGGTTCGGAAAGATGATTTTTTTGTATTTGCAAGGTCATTCACATAGCTGAAAATAATCTGTTTAACCTTGTGATGTCATGAGGAGGCAATTTTCAAGTTATCTTTTACCTTTTGTTCAGTAGACTGGCAATTCCAGGTCAAATGATTTTAATGAAGGTGTATGGAGTTTAAAGACACAGTGGAGTACTCCTCCACAGTACTTCAAGATAGAACAGTGTTTTCTGTTGGAAAGAAGAACTCAGCCTAAATATGCAGTGTTTGGGTGTTGAATATGCATGAATAAAATAAAACTCCAGATATGTTTTTGAAGAGGAAATAACATTATAACATCAGAAGAGAGCTTAATATAGACCCTTTAATCAGGCCATTTTTAGGACAACATATTCTCTTTTCTGGATATTTAGAGTTAAACTATAGATAATTATTTTACAATATGTCCCTTGTAAACTGCAATATTTGTCTAAAACAACAACAGGAATGGAGAGTCTGAATTTCTCAAATAATTGCAAGTAAGCACAGAGCAGTGGGCGGGGGCAAGGGTAAGTGAAATCAGCCATTTTCTGAGCACTGAAGTCTCAAATACAGAACACCAGGTTACTTAAACATGCATGGGTCAATCAAAATAGAAATCTGACCAAGTTAATAATGAGCGGATAAGTTTCTACACAAGTCCCCTTGAAGTTTTACTGCCAACACTTCCACCTACATTTGCATACAGAACAAATTATGATAAGCACAGTGTTTTTTTTTGTTTTTGTTTTTTGCATGCCCTTCCCCTTTATTTATTTCAGCTTGAGACAAACATGACAGTACATTAGCTTTTGTGGCTATCTCCTCGGTACAGCACACAACTTTAAATAAATCATACCCAAGTTGCTCAATATTTCAGGGCTCCAGGTACGTTAAACACATAATCTGTAGCCCGTAGCTCAGCAGGCAGCTCACCTAAGATGCAGCAATGTTGGCAAAGTGTCTTCTTGACGAGAGTCTTACAGCGCACACATGAGCCGAGATATTATGCAGAAGACTTTGTTATTGATACGTACTGAATAATTTGTTTTAGCTGTGAGGCACTGCTGTCCTGGGTTGAAATTTGCCTTCTAGCGCCATGGTTTAGATACTGTCACATAGAGCTTACACTGCAGCTTCTCCTGTCGTTCAAATAGGCAGAGGCATCCTGCTCACTTGTCATAAACTTTTAATAGGCAGTATATGGCAATGCAACTGACAGTAAGAGGCCTCTATGCTGTTGCAATGTATGGAGCCCGAAATATTGTAGTTTATGTATTTATTTGAGCATCATTTTCAATACATTACAGTAAATGCATTGTAATTTCACTACACAGCTGAGGTGCTCAAACGGAGTAGGTAGGAGTTAAAAAAACGTAAACTTTCCTACCCCTTATTCCAGAAGTAGTTAACTACTATGCGTGGTATGTTTGCACAGTTTAATTACAACTTAGAGTATATAGAAATATTAGTACATGTGTCAACAGCAGTCATAAATAATAACACTAGGACTGGTCCCACCCCTCGCTCTGCTTTAGTCACATGACCCTGTGTTTTTGCACCTGCCTGTTTTGCACTGATCATTACCTGCACTGTTATACTCTTATATTCTTATATTCTTGTAAATTTGTAAATGTTGTTGTTATATTATAGCTTATTGTTTCTACTATTTTATTCTATTTTATTTGTTGCATGTTAGTGTTTGTCTACATCCCGCTCCAAGCACCGCAGCTAATGTTGTGTCCTAATGATGTGAACCTGTTCACTCATATGGCAATAAAAAACCTTTCTGATTCTGATTTCTGAACAGCAGTACAAAAATATGATATTAATGATTCACAAAAAGCACACAACAAAAATATACAATGTAACAATATTCAGTTCAATTAACTTGCCTAGTTCTCAGGATCTACATATTTTACCAAAGTAATTTGTGCTTTCTTTTAAATTCAAATGTGTAATGTGGTTAATATCAAACCTGCATGTGATTTAAAGGTCCTACATTATGCAAACTTGACTCCTGTGAGCTTTAAGCCATGTTAGAATGTTTACTCCTCAAAAACATACCTGGAATTGTGTTTTTATTCACACATTGAGTAATCCTGCATTATTAGGCTGTCTACATCTCTAACGCTCAAAATGCTCTGGTCCACCTTGTGATGTAATGAAGTGGTAGGTTTTTTTTTGCCTTTAGTTCAGTAAAGATTGGCAATTCTAGGGCTGAAATGATCCAAATGATTCTAGTGAAGGTGTATGAAATCTAAAAACCACTTCCTTTATTACCACACAAGTGTTTTCAGTTTGAGAGAAGCACTAAGCCTAAACATGCAGGATTAAACATGTGGGAATGAAACGAAACAGTTATGTTTTTGATGAGGAAACAACATTACAGCATAGATCATAAAACAGAGTAATATGGGCCCTTTAAAGTTCAATTTGGTCCGTTCTAGATGATAAACTTTTGCACACTTTATTCAACTTTTATCACATAAGATTGAGTCAGGCTCATATTAGAATTCACTGCAAGTCTGGTGCAAAGGAAGGAGATACAATCTAAAAAAAAAAAAACCCTTCATTCACAACATTCATGAATTTAAATCCCTAAATCTAGTGTAAACATAACCAAGTACTTTTATGCAGTTTGTGGCCAGGAAATATCTTTTGAGAATTGACCAGTTTGATTTGTTTTTTGCAAGAAACTGACAAAATGTGCTGCTCCGACTCCCTAACAGCTTGCATGAACAAATTCTGCATGAAAGTGGTTCAGAATCCATTTACAGAAGTAGAAATCCTAAAAGGAACCAAGCTGTGCCTGTTTGAAACAAAAAAAACAAATACTATTAAGAGCCATTCAAGCAGTCTGTGTCACCAGTTCAAATGTTTGTGTTGTGTGAAGGATTTGATGAAAAGAAGCAACAAAAGTCACTCTTTGTAGGGCAGCCATTCGTGACATGAAAATTATTGTTTTTCGTTACAATCAAAATATTTTCTTTTTTCTGTATTTGTTCCAACATGTTTTACTCTTGAAAAGGGGAAATATGACCCAGTTGAAGTGCTTACCAAAGAAAAAACATTTATTTATTTATTTATTTTATTTGTTCATTCAATATCCAATTTAACATATGCTGTTTTAATTTAACGGGTACAAGGAGCCTATCGCAGTAACTATGGGCCTGTAGTAGGGATGCGAAAATGAACAATAATAATAAAATAAAACATGATAAAAAAGGTAACTATAATCATTCATGAGATATTTTATATGATTGTAATAATCATCAACAAAGATAAAGACAAAGATTACCATTATATCACCAGAATGTGCAGAGTTACTTCTCCGTGATGTTTTCTTCTAGATCAATGTTGTTTTTATCTATACCAAAGTACAATTCTATAACAGTTTTTTTAAGTATGAAATCTATTTATTATATTAACATTATAATTATTCATATCCATAGCATTTTAAAACTCTGACTCTTTAATAATTATCGTGATATAATCGCTAATCGTGAATATTTTGGCGGTGATAATTGTGACACAAAATTTTAGCATTTCATACCATTTTCTGCAGTGGGTAATAACAATGGTGACACATTTCATTTGGCTGAAATCTTACATTTTTTAATACAAAACTTGATTCAAGATTTGATCCGATTTGATCGTATAGCACCATCCAAAACTTTCACCATGTTGTGAAAACTTCTCTTCTCACCAAATAAATTAGACGCATTTCATGTGGTACATGGTAGGGATCGGCATTTGATGAAATTTTCAATCGCTGGGAGAATTAATTATTGATTATCAATTCATCATTAAGGTTTTTATATTAAAATTGTCATCATTATTACTATTACTAATCTGCATAAATAAACTCAAAACTACAACATATAAACCATCACCACTCTAGAGCCACATCAGCCCGTGTGGAGATTAGAATGTGTTTAATGCAGCTTTATGCACATTTGTTTACGTTTTACAGAAACAAAACTTAAAACGACATGGCTAATTTGCATAAACTGTAAAGGAAAAAAAGCAGTTCTTTCCTTGTGCGGTGATGTGGTCAGCTTCTGTAGGACTAAAGGACACAACTCAGTGGATTATATGAGCGTCCTTTCTGTGACAGAGATTTGTTTGTACATGTGCCGTTCTCGAGGGGAAAGTGAGAGACGCACTGCAGGAAGTGCACTACGGAAAGCCTAAAGGAAGTCTCGGAGAATGCAAAATGTACGCGCTGTATAAAAAAAAAAAAACTTTCTGAACAAAAACAAATCAATTTGACTTAGTAACTCGATTTTTATTTTAAATCAATTTTTTGCCCAAGCCTAGTTGAGAGGCAGGAATGCTAACCACTCTGCCACTCTGATATTTTGTTTTGTCTAAATTGTTTATATTTCATGGATATCACAGCCCAAACATGGTGCCATATGATCATCTCCATAGTTGAAGGTTTTGCAGGACTTTGGGCCATGACACAGTTGAATGTTTTTGACCTTGCAGTGGACAGTCCTGTATAATTCCCCTCTCCTGGCCCACGCTACAGAGGAGATGCATGTAAATGATAGGGCCTTTGTCATTCATCACTGTCGCCACCTTGACACCGGGGAGGAAATAACAGCCCAGCCAGACTGTGTCACTTCCTGTGTGCACCTACTTTGTCTTCGTTTAGACCAGTTTAGGTGGCGAGGCGAATTCCAAATGCCCTGCCACACGCCCACCTACAGTGCCCGCCTCCACGGCTTTCATTAAATGCCCTGTACCCAATTTTTCCTATGTATGTGAGCAAAATATGACTTGTATGTCCCAGTACAGAAATATTGTATAAGCAGCTCTTAAAGTCAAAATATGCCCGCTGTGTACAGTCTGCATCTGATTATAGTCTGTTTTATTGTCTGATAATCAGGAAGTGTGCATTAGCAGGCTAGTCATTAAACTCATCACTGGGAATAATCAAGATGTTTGGAATGCATATGGTAAGTGAGGGTTAATTTTAGATCTCTGCAAAGCCCTTAAATGGACTGGTCAATCAGCTACAACACCTTTACAGAGACTGGAGTTTGTGTGAAGAGAAATTGTAAAATGGTTCATGTTTTTACGATAGCACTCTAATGGCTTTGTTTAATTTGTGGATATTGTCTCTGATCTGTCTTGTTTAGCTGCATTTATTGGACGCAGGCAAATTCAAGACAGCCAAGGAGTCAAAGGTCAATAAAGGGTCAATGTAGCAGATATTACTTTCTGAGACAGTACAATTTGGGTTCAGATTTATCTCTGCAAACTCCATCATCCATTTATAATTCACCAGTTCAAAATGATCAATTATGTAAAAGTATCAGAAATCTCAGTGAAATGTTCAATTCGGATCTCAATAGGATCTCTTTAAAGCTGGCCTATTATGCCGTTTAGAGCTTTGAACCATGTTATAGTCGCTTCCTCTTCTCATTTACTCTCCAGAAATCCTTATCCTCCTGTATTCAAGAGGTCACTGCTCCGATCAACCCTCGTTTTCACTGCCATTGCTATACACCCACTGCTCTGTACTTACTTTGTTCTCCAATTTTATTTTCTTAATCTATGATACACATTTAGCAGGATTTAGCAGTGCCGCATAGTCATTTTGGTACAAAAGACAACTGCATGGCCAAATGTTTGATGAGGTTTAGGGTGACTTGTCTTTTATTAATTTGTTCTAGATCAATAATTTGTTCTAGATCAATGCTGCAATTTAATATGTCCAAATATATAACAATTTAGAAGACCCAGTAAAGCACACATGGCCTTACTGATCCTCTACTGTGTCTTATTTACAAGAGTCACCAGGAAACAGATTCTTATTCAGGGAACATAAGAACCATATTGAGCAAAAGTAACTATAGCAAACCCACTGGAATCATAACGCTGTGTGACTAGTCAATTATAACACATGTAACCCAGGTAACAAATCCTGAGTCATCTGTCATTCTCCGCTCATTTCTGCCTTGATTAGTCTCACTGTGCGTCTGACGTAGTCACGCACCATCCCCCCGTTAGTTAACCAATCAGTGCATTAGTTTTCTGGTGACGTCATGCGATCATGTGACCTGTGGCGCCAAACGCGTGTGTATTTCCTGCCGCGGAGATTCACTTAGGTCAGACGCCGTGGGGATGCCAGAGGAGAGCTGGGCTGCAGGTCTGTTTTCACGCGGTTTCGCTTGTTAATTATTCACATTTGCGCTTGATATTTATGGTTCACTTAACCCATAGGAGCCGTCGGCTACCGTGTCCAAAACCCAATCGAAAGGGCGGTTATATGCGGCGCTATCCGCGGAATTGGTGAGTGAAACGTTGTTGTGCTGAGGTAGCCTAGCCGCTTCCATGTAGTTAGATAGGAGCGGTTAGCCTACTGTTTTATTATAGAGTTTGTACCTTGTTCTTTCAAATATGACTATTTCTTTAAGTGACACCAAATATTAAATCGAATTGCTGCTATCTTATCTTATGCAATTAATGCATTTTATTGATTATTGATAATTGGCATATGACAGATATTATTTGATATAAATTTTATTTATGCTGAAGAGCTTCCAGTGCAATTAGTGCTATAAATTGAACTGTCGCACACCAATGTTACAATTTATTAGCACTTGACTTTATTTGATATGTGCATATGATTCATTGGGGCCTTTGCTATTTATACAGGCCAGGTTTCCCAGTTACCCAACCCGATGGCGAGCTAAGGAGTGGGCTTTGAGCCTAAGGACTTTTCTGAACTGTGGGAGAACCACTATCTCTCTGCCGGACCGGTAGAGGGCTCCTGTAGCCAGGAATCTCTCACCCCACACCGTCACTCACTCGCATCCATCTTTTACTGCAATAATGAACTGCTGAAACTCTTTTACCTAAAATTCTGCTGGACTTCCTTTATCACCCAGACGTGGGTAATTCAGTGAACTGTGGGGGGGTTGAGGGTATGGACTTCTCGATTTTTTTGGTTCATCTGGTACCTATTGATCATTGCATTGCTGTGTACAAGCTTTGCAGAAGATTGTGTCAACCTTTTATTATTGACTGAATCTTGAAATAATGATTTGTCTTTAATATTACTTATATTTTCGAGTGGCCATTCGCACAGGGTGTTTCTCAGTATGTTGTGTCCTTTTTTTAAATTTTTGTCAATACATGGTGTCATCCCAATTGCAAACTTCAGTCTCTATCACTCTCTCCGTAGCCGACCCCTAGACTTCTGATCACTAGCCTATTACATTCCAATATCACTCCCAGCTATTGTATTGTAGTTCAATAATACATATGTTACATAATATTGGCGAGCTAGCCAGGAGAGAGTTGCACAGAACTGTCTTTAAGAAATTAAGTTTTTTTCAACCTTGTTAATAATATTAACAGCAAAAACCTAAATATTGTAGACACCATGGACATATTGGAGGAACGAGGTATAAAAATACCAAACTCTGTTCTAATCAAAGATATTACAAAAAGCAAAACAGCAGATGAGGTTGTGGAATTTTTGGCACAATATGGCAAAATTTCAAAAATTGAATATTGCGATGAACTGACTCCTACTGCGTCGTATTGCTCATTGTCGAATATGAATCTGGTGTTGCAGTGGCGCATTGCGCAAAGTGTTGCCATATAATTATGATTGCGACTCTGCTAATATGACATATGTTATCTTTGATTTAGCTACTGTGTGTGCGAATAGAGTTAGGTAAAGTCCAAACCCAAACCTATCTCACTGAATTACAAAAGTTAGCCAAACTCACTGGTCAGGACTACGCTGCGGTCCTAAATGGGGTGATGTCTCTACTTGGGCAATCAGTGACCGAGCTCTGCCCAAAGCCAAGTCACATGAAAACCCTACCTGATGATGAAGATGGAGTGGCTGTGCAGTCTACTGGTGTGAGAGGTCTAAATGTACCCACCACTCACAAGGCGGTGCTCTAACTCCACCTCCAGCTCGAGCAGTCTAACTTCCAGTCTGATTCCACCAGTGAACATGAGCTCAAATCAAAACCCTCCTTTTCATCAGCATCTGCTCCAGAGTTCAACCTACGAGATGTGCCACACTATATTGTAGAACACGTTGTTAAGAATAATGACTCTTCTTTGCATTTGTCCAGCCATCGACTCCGAGCATTCTCCGGAAAGTCACCAAGACCTCAGCATGAATCTGACTATGATACGTGGCGTTCCGGTGTCGATCTCCTCCTGACAGACCCTTCTGTGTCCAATTTGCAGCGGTCTCGTAAAATCGTTGAGAGTCTCCTTCCACCGGCAGCTGATATGGTGAAACATCT
The DNA here is from genome assembly GCA_034769755.1 of Odontamblyopus lacepedii. Lineage (NCBI taxonomy): Eukaryota > Metazoa > Chordata > Actinopteri > Gobiiformes > Gobiidae > Odontamblyopus > Odontamblyopus lacepedii. The sequence continues at coordinate 17,210,172 of CM068344.1, read as the reverse complement.
GAGAGCTGAAACACTTCCTGCGACCTACCTGCAAATCCTCGATTCAGCTTATGGGACAGTTCAGGGCGGTGATGAATTATATGCAAAGTTTATGGACACTTTCCAAGGCGCTGGTGAGAAACCCTCTATGTATCTGCAGCGCCTGCAAGTAGCATTGACCCTTGCAGTGAAGAGGGTGGAGCTTCAGAGGCAGCTATGGACCGTTTCCTGCTCAACCAATTCTGTCGAGGCTGCTGGGACAATACATTAATTTCGAGTTACAGCTAAAAGCAGCGCAAGTCAAATCCACCTACATTTTCCGATTTCCTGCTACTGCTCCGCACTGAGAAGACGAGAAGCTACTAAAGCATTGAGAATGAAACAACATCTCGGCTCAGTAAAACCCAGAGTCGCCACTCACGCTCAGTATGCCTATCCAACTGCTGGACGAGAAAGTCTCCAGTGATTTTATAACTATAACGCAGCAGCTTGCCAAGCAGTTAGCAGACATCCAGAAACAACTTGCATCTTTAACTGCCGCTCAGTCCAGTCGGACAGCCTGTTCCATCCAAGACCCTAGGCGTCCATAAGCTGGGAGAAGATCAAAAGAGTGGGGAAGTCAACAGGTCGACCGTCAAACAGAAACCCCGTCCAGGCTATTGTTTTCAATGTGGTGAAGATGGTCACATCAAATCAAATTGTGACAATAATCGAATCCAGCGCTCGTGGCTGCCAAGAAAAAGCAGTTTAATCAAAAGCAGCAGAAGTGGCAAAAATCAAACTCAAGTGACCAGTCTTTAAACTAGAAAGGGTTCCTGTGGAGGGACGATCAGGAACTGAAGAGGACCCACAATGTCCCACAAGTTCAAGCTTTGTGAAATGCAAAGTTGGCTCAGTCCACCAAATCAACCAGATCTCGCCTTCCCAAAGGCTGATCGGATCAGGTGTACTTCCCAAGTGAGCCTTGCTGGTCAGAACTGTCAGTGTCTACTTGATGCACTGGATCTCAAGTAACGACTATTCCAGTGTCATTTTATAATAAACATTTGTCACACTTACCTGTAAACCCACTCTGTGATCTGTTGCATGTTGAAGGGGCAGCTGGACAATTAGTTCCATACCTTGGTTACATAGAAGTAACAGTAACTTTTCCTCAAGATTTCCTGGGCACTGAATTTGACATTGATACCTTAGCTTTAGTGGTCCCAGATGTGCGTCCAGAGTTCAAGACCCAGATTTTAATTGGGATGAACACATTAGACACACTCTATGAACAATATGCAGAGACTGAATTTGCCCATTTTCAACCTACCTTGCATGGGTACCGAGCAGTTTTAAACCTGTTGCAAATTCGGCACCAGAAAACTTATGGAGGCAGCGATGGTGTTGTAAGACTGGCCAATAATGTTCCTGTTCTGATTCCAGCGGGTCAAACTGTTGCGGTTGAAGGCTCTGTCCGTGCTATCCCAAGCCTGTCTGCTGGGTGGGCCCTGGTAGAACATCCCACTACTCCACTGCCTGGGGGGCTCTGTGTGCAGAACAGTCTTATCACATTGCCAAGCCATCCACATCACAAGATTCCTGTTGTTCTTACTAATGAATCAGACCAAGTCATCACTTTACCACCACTGAGTATCATCGCTGAGCTCGTAGTGTCTCCGCATATTCTGTCTCATCACACTACTTCTGATGTGTCATCCACAGATCCTGATCACCATTCCATAAATTTCAACTTTGGAGATTCACCAATCCCTCCAGAATGGAGAGACCGCATCCTCCAGACACTCCAAACCATTCCTGAAGTTTTTGCTCAGAATGATTTAGACTTCGGGCGAACCGACAAGGTGAAGCACCGAATACATCTTCATGATGAAACAACTTTTAAACATCGAGCTCGTCCGATTCACCCTAACAACCTCGAAGCCGTTCGTAAGCACCTGCGAGACTTGCTGGATGCCGGGGTGATTCGAGAGTCTGAGTCTCCATTTTAAATGCCCATTGTCGTTGTTACGCAAAAGAATGGAGATGTCGTCTTTGCATCGACTACAGAAAGCTGAACCTCCAGACAGTGAAGGATGCGTCACAGCACTGCCAATTTAGAGGAGTGGTTTCTGCGCTGAGCAGGTCTCGCTGGTTTAGTGTTTTGGACCTCAAATCTGGGTATTACCAGATAGAAATGGAAAAGAGGCAGACAAGGCAAAAACGCCTTTGTGACCCGTTGGGTTTCTGGGAGTTTGTCGTATGCCCCAGGGTGTAGCAGCGCTCCCAGTACCTTTCAACGTCTCATGGAGAAGTGTATGGGGACCTGCACTTAAAAGAAGTCCTAGTGTTCCTGGATGACTTAATCATTTTCCGACTCACTTGAAGAACATGAATGCCGGTTGTTGAGAGTTCTCCATCGCCTCAAGAATATAGGTTAAAATTGTAAGCCCGAAAAATGCAAGTTTTCCAAACATCTGTGAAGTATTTAGGCCATGTGGTGTCGAAAATGGCGTTGAGACCGACCCGAAAGTCAGCACATTAAAATCCTGGCCAACTCCCCATACACTGAGGAGCTTAAGTCTTTTGGGATTAGCAGAGGTATTATCGAAGGTTTATTAGTGGCTCGCTGCCATTGCCAAGCCACTTAACGACCTGACTAGGGATATACCCCTGCCGCCGCTCACCTCAAAAGCGCTCTACCAATGCCAAGGGTCTCGACAGCAGCCAACCCTTCGAGGAGGCGATGGACCCTCCACTGCCAGCATGCCTTTGACACGCTTATCGAGGGCTGAGTACTGCTCCTGTCTTGGGCTTTGCCAACCCAAAGCTGCCATATATCTTGCATACCGATGCCAGTACCACGGGCTCGGGGCTGCTTTATACCAAGAGCAGGATGGCCAGTTGCGGGTAATCGCATATGCCAGTCGGGTTTATCCTCCAGTGAAGCAAGATATCCTGCGCATAAGCTGGAGTTTCTAGCATTGAAATGGAGTGTATCAGAGAAGTTTCCGCGATTTCCTGTATGGCGCTGAATTTGTCGTGATAACTGATAACAATCCTCTGACATATGTTCTGACCTCTCTGAAGCTAAGCGCAGCCAGCCATAGATGGCTTGCGGCTCTGTCGGCGTATAACTTCAAGCTCCAGTACCGTGCTGGTAAACAAAATCTAGATGCAGATGCACTGTCCAGGCGGCCCCATGACCATCGTCTTGATTTACAATTGCAACAAGAGTGGGACCGGGTTCGACAGTTTGCCAATGGTCACAGTGTTGACAGTACATCTGAAGTTCCTCAAGCTGTTGTTGCTGCCATCTGTCTCAGCTCGCTGGCCAGAACTTTTCGATCCTGATAACTGCTCAATCACCTTGGTAGAGTCCATGAGTGTTACAGCGTTAGCAGTGCCAGAATCTTTGCCGATGAAACACAGCATGGGTTACTAGTCATCCCAACCTTATCACAACTAGACCTGAAAGAGAAACAGCAAGCTGATCCTTGTATTCGTGAAATCATCCATCAAATCAAAACTGGTGAAAAAGTTCCACCAACAGCTAGGCAAGAGCTGCCTGATCTTTCTGTCCTATTGCGAGAACTCAATCGTCTCGAGCCGTGATGATGTTCTGTACCGCGAGCGACAAGATGGTGAGCAGCTCATGTTCCAGCTAGTACTTCCAGAAGAGCTTAGCCCAAGTGTCCTCTCTGCTCTCCATAATGATATGGGACATATGGGAATAGAAGCGAACTCTTGATCTCATTCGTTCAGGTTTTTGGCCCAGAATGGCAAGTGATGTGGAGACAAAAGTCAGGACCTGTCCTCGATGTGTTCGCCGTAAAGCTTTGCCAGAGAAAGCTGCCCAACTGGTAAACATCAAAACTACTCGTCCGCTCGAGCTGCTTTGCATGGACTATCTGTCGTTAGAACCTGACAAGAGTAACACCAAAGACATTCTGGTTTTAACAGACCATTTTACAAAGTATGCAGTGGCGATACCAACTGCCAATCAGAAAGCGAGGACTGTAGCAAAGTGCCTTTGGGAAAATTTTTTAGTGCATTATGGAATCCCTGAACGGCTGCATACCGACCAAGGACCTGATTTCGAATCCAAGTTAATTAAAGAACTCTGTGAAATTGCAGGCATTCAAAAAACAAGAACTACACCCTATCACCCACGTGGTAATCCGGTTGAGAGATTCAACAGAACACTTTTGAATATGCTGGGTACACTAGAACCAAATCAAAAGGCCACTTGGAAGGAATATGTCAGACCATTAGTCCACGCCTATAATTGTACCCGTAATGAAGTTACCGGCTTTACACCGTATGAACTCATGTTTGGCCGTTGTCCCAGACTCCCTGTCGATATTGCTTATGGCTTACCTGCACGAGAACCATCCTCGAAGTCTCATTCTCAGTATGTGCAAAACTTGCGGTCCGACTGGAAGAAAGCTATCAAATCGCTTACAAAAATGCAGAGAAATCAGGTGAGCGAAACAAGCGTCGTTTTGATCAAGCAGTGACTCCTCAGGTCTGGAAGCAGGAGGCCGAATCTTGGTGCGTAATGTGCGGCTCCGTGGCAAGCATAAGTTGGAGGATAAATGGGAGAGATGGTTATGTGGTCATTAAAGCGTGCTGGTGATTTACCTGTTTATGAGGTGCGGCCAGAAAATGATGTAAATGGGCCAACACGGACGTTGCACCGTGACCTATTGCTTCCATGTGGGTTTCTCCCTGTCACTAATGATCCAGACTCTCCAACTACTCCTGTTGAAAGCCTCGAACCGAAGTCAGCCACCAGCTGAAGAATCTGATGGTAATCTGGAAGAGGAGGATGTTGAGGTTGGATTTTCCTTGGTTGTCCATTCAGCCAACAGTTAAAGATGTGATCACTGTTCCTGTGTCTGGAAATCGTGAGCATGAGTCTATTGTACCTGACACAACACACCTGATCCTGCAAATCCAGAGTCTCTTCCCTCTGCTCAGTACCACTTACCTGAAATGATTGACAATGCCGATTCCACTGCTGTTCTTGGAGTTTCTCTACCTGTGGGCGAACCTGAACCTGAATCAGAGAATCACTTACCTGAGACTGATGACCATCCACTTTCCTGTGGGGCTGAAGGCAGAAGAACCTGAAACTGAATCAGTGCCCCATGCCCAGGTAGAGACACCCCCAAAGCGTAATTGTCCTTGTTAACCGAGTTGAGGAACCAGTCAATGTTACTAACTTCCGGATGATGCTAATATCGCCTGACGATCCACTAGACAGCGACAACCGCCTAAGCGTTTGCAATACTCAGCCTTGGGTAATCCCCTCATTTCAGTTGTACAAACTCTCTTTCATAGCTTAGCTGAGGCTTATGGTGAAGCATTTATTCTCTCTGCGTCTGATACCCTGTGTGCTCTCATGTTCATGTCATATAGCATGCATCGGAGTTGCATGGATTTAAGGGAGGTGTAACCCAGGTAACAAATCCTGAGTCATCTGTCATTCTCGCTCATTTCTGCCTTGATTAGTCTCACTGTCGTCTGGCGTAGATCACGCACCATCCCCAGTTAGTTAACCAATCAGTGCATTAGTTTTCTGGTGGCGTCATGCGATCATGTGACCTGTGGCGCCAAGCAGCGTGTGTATTTCCTGCCGCGAGATTCACTTAGAGTCAGAAGGCCGTGGGGATGCCAGAGGAGAGCTGGGCTGCAGGTCTGTTTTCCGCAGCGGTTTAAGCTTGTTAATTATTCACATTTGCGCTTGATATTTATGGTTCACTTAACCCGCAGGAGCCGTCGGCTACCGTGTCCAAAACAATCGAAAGGGCGGTTATATGCGGCGCTATCCGCGGAATTGGTGAGTGAAACGTTGTTGTGCTGAGGTAGCCTAGCCGCTTCCATGTAGTTAGATAGGAGCGGTTAGCCTACTGTTTTATTATAGAGTTTGTACCTTGTTCTTTCAAATATGACTATTTCTTTAAGTGACACCAAATATTAAATCGAATTGCTGCTATCTTATCTTATGCAATTAATGCATTTTATTGATTATTGATAATTGGCATATGACAGATATTATTTGATATAAATTTTATTTATGCTGAAGAGCTTCCAGTGCAATTAGTGCTATAAATTGAACTGTGCGCACACCAATGTTACAATTTATTAGCACTTGACTTTATTTGATATGTGCATATGATTCATTGGGGCCTTTGCTATTTATACAGGCCAGGTTTCCCAGTTACCCAACCCGATGGCGAGCTAAGGAGTGGGCTTTGAGCCTAAGGACTTTTCTGAACTGTGGGAGAACCACTATCTCTCTGCCGGACCGGTAGGGGGCTCCTGTAGCCCAGGGAATCTCTCACCCCACACACGTCACTCACTCGCATCCATCTTTTACTGCAATAATGAACTGCTGAAACTCTTTTACCTAAAATTCTGCTGGACTTCCTTTATCACCCAGACGTGGGTAATTCAGTGAACTGTGGGGGGGTTGAGGGTATGGACTTCTCGATTTTTTTTGGTTCATCTGGTACCTATTGATCATTGCATTGCTGTGTACAAGCTTTGCAGAAGATTGTGTCAACCTTTTATTATTGAATGAATCTTGAAATAATGATTTGTCTTTAATATTACTTATATTTTCGAGTGGCCATTCGCACAGGGTGTTTCTCAGTATGTTGTGTCCTTTTTTTAAATTTTTGTCAATACATGGTGTCATCCCAATTGCAAACTTCAGTCTCTATCACTCTCTCCGTAGCCGACCCCTAGACTTCTGATCACTAGCCTATTACATTCCAATATCACTCCCAGCTATTGTATTGTAGTTCAATAATACATATGTTACACACAGTATCACTGTCATCACAGTTCTCTATAATGGTTTTGAGGCTGTCAAGTGAGCACACCATATTATTGGTTTCCATTTTATATAAATTTTCTACAGTGTCTAGACAGTGTCCTATAAATCTATACCCCAAAGCTATCACAACAAGTTTAGAAAAGGGAGTGATGTGTAAAGACAAAAGGGCATGGACTTTTCATGACTGGCTCTTGATGTGCACAAATGGCCGTTCACATGCTGACTCATGTCCTCATTCAAGCATGCACCGCCATCACTCTTTTCTGACAGCTGTCCGAAAAATGAACTAGTGCTGGGCTGCCCACTTGTCCAGTCTCTACGTTATATTTCTTATATTTCTTTCATATCATGATTCATATTTGAGCTGAGCCGAGGGGGCCGTACCTTTGAGTGAAGCTGTTCTCCTTCCTGCGACAGTGAAGGGTGACAATCCGGTGGCCCTCGCTCCGGACATCCTGGCTCACAGTCCACAGAACCGGGTTAGTGGCTCTTGCCCCCAAAAACGCCACACCATCCTTCAGTCTCACTCTAAAAGATATAAAAAAGAAAAGAAAAAAAAAACACATAAGAAAAGGTCGTAAGAAAGAAACTCTGAGGTCATACATTTAGTGTCATTGTGTCAGTGGCAATTTCTGCTGCTTCTCTGGCACACAAAGCCTGGCAAAACGAATCAAATTAGATGGTGCTTTAAACCGTTTCACTCAAGAGGTCAGGAAACAAAAGGTTCAAACATCAGTCTCAGAAGGCAGTAGATACTCCAAGTTAATCTCTAGATAGGCACAAGCAGAAAGCCATTTACTAATTGTTTTAATTCGAATTAAGAGGGGATGAATTAGGATGAAAAAACTGAGCTGATTCACTGCACCAAGGATTTACTTTTTAAATGGCTGTCACAATTACAATGACCTGATTATGGTTATTTGAATTTGGCGTGATCATTTAGCATAATCACTCAAACGGTTTCCCTTCAACCAGATTAATTATTTTTGTGTAATAGAGACAGAGACAATGTCATTTTGGGTTCTTTGTTTTCCAATTTCGCACATGAGCAAATGTGTCTTCTGGTGTCAACATGGGTTTTGTCTTAAGCCTAACATAAACTTCAGGACTCTCAGTTTGAAACCTTGGCCTCCGGCGATAGCAGAATAAAAATCTCAGCACTGCTGACAGTTTTTGTCACAAATATTCTGAGCAAAAACAGCATCACTGATCAATTTGAGATTCTCTTTAAATGGGTTTCAAGGAGTGTTGCAAAGTACATTTGACGTAATGTTGTAATTTCAGTGTTTTTGCAGCATAATTGGAATTTTGCTTACTACCTGCTGGGTGTTTTTTTTTATTTACCATTTTAGCTTGGTTGGCAGTTGCAAAGACATTTAAATTTTGTGCAAAGGTGGTTTGAGATGGCATTTTATAACAGACCCAGGAATACTTTTATTAAAGAGGAGGTATTGTGCAAAATAGACTTTGAGCTTTGATCAACATTGTTCCTTCATCAAAAAATATGCCTGAAGGGGTTTTATATGTCATCCATGTAGGTTTGAGTCATCTAGCGATCTCTCCTGGGCTCTATTTGCACCCTTCTTACAGCCTACATTACCTATATTCTTGCACGCCAATTTCCCACTGACTGTGTTGTGAAAGCACTCTGAAAGAGGTGGGCATCAAAAACTGAAACCTATTAATAAGGTAAAAGGTAGCAATTAACTACCACTACAACACATCACAAGGTGGAATGGAGCATGTTGAGTTTATGAGATTGACAGACAGACTAATGATGCAGGGTAACTCAAACATGTGAATGAATTAATGAAACAAAACAACTTCAGGTATGTTTTTGATGAGGTAACATTTCAACATGGCTTAAAACTCAATTTTGCGTAATATAAGACCTTTAATAAAACACACAAGTCTAAAGTTATTTCAACTACTAAACCCACATTAAATCAGATCACACCAACCAAGCACTATTAGTATCATTGCTATGACACTAAATTATCAGTAGCTCCACATGTACCAAAACATTCCTTGATGTGCTGCTGGATGCTTCAGTTTTGCAGTATACATGCCAAATTGCATGCTAGCACAGTGTCTAGTCCCTCTCGAGCCCACTTGGTCACAGCCGGTGGAGAGCGGTTCAATCACAGCAAAAGCATGACCCCTTTCTCTGCTGTTGTCCTCCTGCTCCGTCGTGCGAAATTACTATGAAGTACATCCACCGCTTTCCGGAGTCTCTCTTTTACAACATGACAAATTGCTCTTGTTCAAAGCCACTGGCACGAACGGCAGATTTTGATGGCCAGGGAAGAACGATGGCGGGCAGAAGTAAGTGAAGCTATAAGGTACATATCTATCCTGTGACTTTTTTCTATACATCTGAATAATTGAAAAAAAAAAAAGTCTGTATTGTAGCGCCGTGATGTACAGGATGAAGGGAATATTCAAGGTTGGATAATGACAAATCAGACAGCAGCCCTCTGAAGAGCACGTTCATTACATCGCCCATGTTCAACCACTGGTGTTTGATCTTGTACCATTCGCAGGGACAGCAAAAACTATGTGCTGCTGGCTAACTAGATAACATTTAGACAGCCTGTAGACAAAATTTGTACTCAAGTAAAAGTACCCTCACTTTAAGGAAAAGTAATATTTGGAGAAACTACAACTTGAGTTTCGATGGGAAATGTATTTCATATTCATGAGATAAGGTAATCATTTGTAAGCACAGCGGGAAGAGTAACCAAACCTTTTATTACACTATTACACGGTAAAATATATTACTCATGCTGGCGTCATGTAGGCCACTCCTATATGAATAACCACAGGTCACGTTAGCAAGTAGCTTTTTCTTTTTTTCATTTGTACCAAAATGACTAAGCAACGCTGCTGAACCCTACGCGTATCATTGATTAAGAAAATAAAATTCGAGAACGAAGTAAGTAGAGAGCATCGGCGTCTTGAAAATAAGCAATTAAAGATTGGTCAAACATGCACCAACCACTCCAAATACAACTTTGGTTGCGTAAACAGTGTGGGGAAACAACTATAACATAGTTAAAAGCTCTAAAGTAGATTTTGCATAATAGGTCATAAATAAATAAACTACTCAAGTAAATGTAACCAGTACTATCCACTTCTGCATTTAGACACCAAACACAAAAACTGGGACAATTTAAGTGACTACTCTTCTACCATTCCTCAGCCATGGATTAAATAACTACAAATGTAAACTGGAAGTAATTTTTATTAGGAAATGCACACCTATAGGTCAGTATCAGGCACTAATTGCACTTTATTTGTCGTGAGATTGTTTTGATTTGCTCTAAGAAATATATAGTGGGAAGTACTTTTGAATAGGAAATAATGAGCAATGTCAGTGTAGTGAAAACTGTTAAATGCTTCCAGCTATACAGCAAGCATGCTTTAATGTTTACTATTACTACTACTGTGCCATTCCTTTGTTTTGGGGTTTGTTTTTTTGGATAATTTTACCAACAATGTACATTCTTCTACAAACAGTTAACAATAGTTGTATCATGGTTAAACATTACTATTAATTTTTACAATATAGTGCGCTGACAATTATCCATTTCAAAAAAGGATGATGCATAACCCTAGTGCTTTTTGTAAAATTGAAAAAGTAGGACTCAAAACAAGACAAAAGAAAGCTAAATATTTTATTGAAGACATTGTTGGCCCCGATGTGCAATCATTTTTCATACATTCAGTCATCCAAGTATCTGACTACGCAACAATGTTCACTGTATGCATCACTAACACAGCCATGCTTGAAAAGAGCACCTACTTCACTAGTTGAAATAAAAATCCTTCAAGACTGAAATGGTATCTTTTTTGTTAAACAATATAGCCCTAAACAAAGAAGACACATATGCTCAATTTCAAAAACCAATCAAATCTCTAGTTTCAGTAATGAGCTTTCTTTGTTTACAAACAGCTGTACTGCAACATTTCATTATATTTCAATATATTTTGCTTTTACTGAACATAGCTGTAATATGGGTTGTGAAATTACTATGTCAGTCTGGAGTTAAGAAGGAAGGCAGTAAAAGCAGCAGCTGAACATGCACTGAATACTGAAGTAGAAGCAGACTTACCTACTTTTATTCCTTTCTCAAAGCAAGCTTATCATACATTTTTTCTATTAATTTTGCTTTACGTTAACTAACTCCTCTGTAGATTATGACAGTACAAAGTGTACATGAGACATAAGCAGTGATGGCAAGAATACTCTGAAAATATACTTAGTTACATGGTTCAGTCAGAGTACTGTATTCTGAATACTTTAAAAACTTTAGACTGAGTTGCATTTATAGTGTAAAAATATGGCACAGAATTTTTCAAAAATCACTTTTTGTTTGCTTCACCGTTATGCTTTGCTTTTTCTACCACTAACTGGGAGAAGAAAAAATCACACATGCACTCACCACAAGAGTTGTTTTTTCATGTTTTTTTCACTAACTCGCTGCAGTTTGAAGTCTAAATTGTGTGATGAAGTACTGCAATATATGACTTTGATTTTAGAAAAGTGTAGATTGAATACTACCAAATGAAAAAGTGACTGTATCGGAAAATGTGTGACATTTTCGTTACATGCATTCAGTTCTACTTCCCAACACTGGAGGCATCGCCAATGAACACTGCAACACATGTTTCAGACTAGAGATTATAACTATTATTCCAACAGGTCGAAGCAAACGGGGATCTGGGCGAACTGAAAGACTACTAAAACTTAAAGGTCCTATATTAAGCAAAATTGATTCTTGAGGTTTAAGCCATGTTAAAAATGTTTTTACCCCCTCAAAAGCATACCCGGAGTTGTGTTTTGTTTCACTCAAGCATGTTTGAGTAATCCTTTATTATTAGTCTGTCTATATCTCCAAAATGCTCTGTTCCACCTTGTGATGTTAAGAAGTTTAAGTTAACAGCTACATCCATCCATCTTCTTCCGCTTTATCCGGCTGGGTCGTGAGAGCAGCTGTTCACCGCCCAGTCCTCTGCACACATGATCAACCTATGAACCTTTCTGTGAGTGGTGAGCCCACAGGTGCTGGCATGTTTTGAGTTGATGGGGGAAACCGGAGTGCGCGGAGGAAACCCATCCAGACATGGGTAGAACATGCAAACTACACACAGAAAGGCCTGAGCGCAAGCCACTCAGCCACTGTGCCGCTGTTAACAGCTACTTTTTATCTTTTATTAAGAGCTGAAATTATCTAAATGATTCTAGTGAAGGTGTATGGAGTTTAATAACACACTTGGAGCACTTCCTGTATTACCACATGACATCAAAATGTGGAACAGGGAATAGAACTCAGCCTAAATATGCAGGTTTTGTGTGTTAAACATGTGAGAATTAAACAACACAAGTCCAGGAATGTTTTTGCTGAGGAAACATTATAACACAGATCAGAAAATAGTGTAATATAGGAACTTTAAGTCCAGCGGATAGCATGTTTTCATTTCCATTTCAACTCAGAAGAGGGCCACTATAGTTTCAGCCAAATGGTTTAATTACAACTTACAACGCTGCATATTAACGGCTGCCTTCTTTTTAAGCAGTAAGTAGTGAAACATGTTAATATAATGCCGTGTGCGGGGCACTCTATTAGGACAAATGTGCTGTAATGCAAGTATGAATGGGAGATTTTTGTCCATTACCAGCACAGCATTTGAACGATTACAATATATTTTGTGTTTGCTGTGTTGACTCATAACCACTCTATTCCAGTGATGGGTCATGACCTAAAAGTGTCTATAAATGAGCTGAATACATAACAGTAATAATAGATTTTATAACAATGGTCATGGGTACAAAAACAGATTCAAACAGATGCGACAGTATTTTATTCTTTGTTGAATACAGCATACATTGGTAGAAAGTAGGAGTGTGCTAAAATATCGAAATATCATGATACTAAATTTGGTGATATAGAATCATTATCGTGGGTTGCTGTATCGATATATCGCTAGGAGTATTTTTTCGTATGTTTTATTAAATTATTTTGTGCAAAGGAAACTTCTTTAAGCAATACACTTGACATGTTCACTCTTTTAATGGTTACAATTGGTTTATTTCATATTGACTTTGCACAGGTGGTGGTTCTTTAAGAAAAAAGCAATACATCATTGTGCAATATATCAATTCTAGCATATATTGCCATATTATGATATCATATCGTGAGCCATGCATTGAATCGTGAGGGACCCTGCGATGCCCATCTACAGTATGGCAGAAAGTAAGAGGGGCTATCTTGGCAGGCTAATACATTGGCCCTTACTTACACTTTATGAGTTTAAAACTTAAAAGATTAAATTTGCATCACCATGAACACTGAATGTCACAACATGTTGACACATTCAAAACTGATAGAAAATCTAAACCGAATGCATTCTTAGATGTTTATTTGTTGACATGGTCCTCCGAAGGAGAACCATCTTGTTTTGCACTGGTCCTGGGACTCTAGTCTAGACAGGACTTTATAATTTTGACAATGCGCTGAAACAATGTGTCAGGGTGGCATGCCCTATACATCAGGTTTAATTAATAACTGATGAGCCAAGAGCATGACAAGACCAAAACAAAGCAATGGGAGACGACTGGGTAATTGCCAAACTGAACGACTGTTTTATCAAGCAAATGCTGCATTCAAGACAACAGGACACCACATTTAAACTGAGATGGGAATAAATATTTAGTGCAAAGGAATATATTGTCACAATATACGCTATATACGTCATATTATAAGTATACATGATTTTATAGGGAAATGGCTCTCCTGGGACCAAGACAGTGCTGGCATTGAAAAGATATACAAGATCAGAGGTTAATGGTTTGGCTGCTGCTGTTGCATAGTGGCCAATATTTCTAGAAGGTCTGTGCAATGAATCAGTACAATTTGATCAAACTGAGTTCCAATAGTTTAAAATTGTCAATGAATTTTATTTTATTTGTATTTTATTTATTGTTTTCCTGGCCAGTTGTTGCTGAGATAGTAACAATCACATATGGGCAACGCCTTAAACCTCTACACCACTAGCTTGTCATCTTTTAATTGTAAAAAACAGGTATGTCCAGGCCTCGAATCAGACTTTGTAATAATAAATTTAACTTTAGTGTTAATTAGCATAGCTGATTAGAAGTCTACCTTGTTTATGTTTATTAAGTTATATTGTTTTAATGTAATGGGACAAATATATATAGAAAATCTTCTGAAAAGCTCCTACTGAAACACATTTCCAGGTATAAGCAAAGCATGTCTCAAAGACGACAGAGGAAGGACTTAGTCGTGGTTCTCCTCCATCTGTATTGAACTGTAGAGGCGCACACTCAAACATATTATGGTCTTCAAGGGGACATGAGCTTGGCTGCAACACATTCTCATTCTTGTGAAAGTGGCGCCATAAAACGACAAATTCTTAAAGGGATTGACCTGGGTAGCTGTGGCCATACTGAACTGGCCCACGGGCCTGGACATCTATAGCCTGTCCGTCCATGGGAGTGGATCTCTCCTTCACTGTAGTTCTCCCCGAGGTTTCTTCTTTTTCCCAGGACCCTGGGTTTTTGGGAGTTTTTCCTTGCTGAGAAGGAGGGTCTAAGGACAGGGGATGACTGGACGATGTTTCATTTGCTGCTTTACATGAATGTTGTTTATTCCTGTTTTGATATGTCTATGTGTATGTTTTGCTCATCCATATCTTGGAACGCCCTTAGAGGCAACTGTTGTTGCGATTTTGGGCGCTACAAAATAAATTGAAAATTGAGACATCTTTACTGTAGGTTTTTCTCCTACTTAGGACAAAGAGGCCAGAGAAAATTCTGCTACTTTTCCATAATGTTATTCAAGCTGAATAAACTGTAATGCTAAAATTAAAGTTAAACACATAAAGACACTCAATTGTGTCAAAATCCTGGGAAGTGTGAACCAGTCAAGAGTGCTAGACCTTCACACATGAGTCACATGTGCTCAGCCAGCTCTCATCTGTTAAAAGAGAAGCTGCCAATTCCACTTTTCTATGGAAAATGCCAGGGGGTTGGGCAGTGATTCTCATAGTTTGGTCAGACACCCGTATCAGTGGGTAGCTGGTAGTCATTTTGTATGCCTGTGGCAGCCATGTGGCAGCCCTGGTCCTGCTCCTCCGTGCACAAAGGAGCCCATGTCAGTCTTGTTAAGGGAGTGTGAACACTCCAAAGTGCAGTCCTACACTTTTCTGTTTCCTGGATCCTTCTCTGTGCCCTGAAGACTGTGCTCAGAGACACAAATTACCTTCTGGCAACATCACATATTGATGTGCCACCCTGCAGAGTTAAGATACTGTCACCAATAATGACACTGACTCTTGTTGAATGCAAAATGAGTAAACACTGTTGGATTTGATAAAAGGGCAGCCTATACTGGTCAAAACCTCTGTTTTGCTCCTCTTTTTGTTTTAAACTCCAATAGCTCCAGAAATGAATCAACTACCAAAACAATATAGCAGAAGGCACACTTAACTCTGTGGGAGAGATGTTTAGCTGTTGTATTATATTTTTATATATTATATTTAAGTACAATCAAAAGGTGCATTTTATTATATCAATTCTTTATGAGCTTCTTTTTAAATGTCCAAATAAAGAAGTGTAAAAAATGTCAAATATTCAATTTTTTTTTTATCTTTTGGTGCAGCATTTGATGTTACGCCCACACACAAAATGAGCAGAGCCATTGTTGCTTCCATTTGTCATGATCGGCTCACCTGAACGCATAGGCTTTTGAATATTTCTCGCATCCCTTTTTTCTCAAAATAATAATTAAAGGGAGGAAATATATGACTATAGACCAGTACAAATAAATCATGTACTGCCTCCATTTGATATGACAGTGGCAGTGGGAGGGCCCCGGGACACAGCTCACCTTTGCTGCAGAGAAATGAAAGAGAGAACAAATGCTGTGATATCTGAGCACACAGAGCCCTCCTCTATGGGTCTACCACATCACAGTGACTGGGCCAGAGGCAGGTGAGGATGGCCTATAATGCCTGCAATACATATGAGCCAGGCCCATTCAGACATAACCCACATACAACTCCAGAGACGTCATTAAGCAGCTCTATTGAAATGCTTCAAACTGGCCACAGAAACAGTCTCTTAGATGACAAATTGGTCTCAAGGAAAGTTAAATAAATCAGAAACGCAGAATGAGTCCGTGTTGAGCAGATTTGAGGATTAATCAGGAAAGAGGCAGCTTTGCCGAATTTAATTTAGGGACAGCAGGTGAAATTGAACAAATCATATCAGGCTTGGGTTCAGAAACTTATAATTCTGCATCTCCTGTAGTTGGGCCACATTTCAAAATAGGCACTGTTGACTGTGAAAGTCTCACATACACACAGAGAATTTAAGAACAGTTCATGGGATCATCAATGATTTGAGAATGTATAATTTACAGTTGTATGATTACTTTTAATTTAACACAAGTGACTTCACAAGGTAACATTCTGGCCTTTATGCTTGTGTGAGTTAAGAGACAGACTTGAGAGAGAAGCATCAAAGTGGATTTTTAGCACGTTTTGTGCAGACTGATTAATTAAATGAGTTGTGTAAATCCTGCATGATGGGGGAAAAGAACTACTAATAGTTCCAAAAATCTTGATTACTTGATTTTAATAATACGCAATACCAATTTCAATACCACACTGGCTGCGGTTACATGGGCACTCAAAATCTGATTAGTAAGAGTATTAAATCACCAAATTTCTTTCAGATCATGGTCCCTCTCTGGGATGTGCAGAGAGGGGGTTGCTTTGGTTGCCCTGGCAACTGCCCGTCTGGCCTCCTCGACTGAAGTTGCCCTTCCAGGGGGGAAAAAAAATATATATATATATTTTTTTTTTTACTTTTTTTTATATCGGTTAAAGCATACAGGTTTTCATGTATGAAAATGCCTATGTTTAGATTTGAAATTGAAAATAAAATAGTTGCCTCATTCACTTACATTAGGGCACCACGTGAGTGCGAGTCTGGAGGGAGGAGCTCAGTTCTGTTTACAGAGACACAGAGCTGCACGCGACCATCCTGTAATCCTGTTGACAGTGTTGGGAAGGTTACTTTAAACTGTATTCCCTACAGATTACAGATTACATACCCCAAAATGTAGTTTGTAACGTAATACATTAAATTACTTAAGTGAGTAACGTAATCTGAATATTTTGGATTACTTGATATTGTTGTGCTTTTTAAAACTAAATGAATGCAGCAACCACCTGCAAATTCTTGTTTGGTTTTAGACCTGGTTTAGACCTGGTTTAAAGCTGGTTTAGACCTGGTTTTAGTCCTGCTTTAGACCTGGTTTAGACCTGATTTAGACCTGGTTGTACTCCTGGTTTAGACCTGGTTTTAGTCCTGATTTAATGCTTGTTTAGTCCTGGTTTTAGATCTGGTTTAGACCTGGTTGTAGTCCTGGTTTAGACCTGGTTTTAGTCCTGATTTAATGCTCGTTTAGTCCTGGTTTTAGATCTGGTTTAGACCTGGTTGTAGTCCTGGTTTAGACCTGGTTGTAGTCCTGGTTTAGACCTGGTTTTAGTCCTGATTTAATGCTTGTTTAGTCCTAGTTTTAGATCCGGTTTAGACCTGCTTTAGACCTGGTTTAGTCCTGGTTTTAGTTCTGGTTTAGAGGTGTACAGGAGGAAGCATGGTCCACGCAGCGTACGCGACAAGACATGCGGTGTCCATGCCGTACAAGAGGAGATGCGGCGCGCGCCGTACAAGAGGAGGTGCGGTGTGAGCGGCACACTAGATATATACTTGGCCGCAGTGCTTTATGGGAAGGTTTTCGGACCATCAGCGAGGAAGACGTGTTCAACATATAGTTCTACTCCCTGGACAATGAATGCATAATTTGGTTTTATGTATCAATTTTTGTAGAGCGCCCCTATTGGGAAACACCAGAATTGCAGAGAAAATAAAACTAGTGAGTTTTATTGCAGTTCAATCAAGTTTGGTGGGCGGTGTGGTGTGCCCTTTCTTCATGTCAGAGCAACTGCCCCTCAAAATTCCTGTGCATGTCCCTGGTCCCTCTGATTACTCACATCAGATTTTGTGGTTGACATTTCATTTAAGTAATCTTGAATGTCCAGTAATCAGATGATAATCATGATTTTGGTGTGCATGTAAATAAAGCCAATGATAGACAATAGAATATAATTTTTAACTAGGGATGCACCAATCTGATACTGGTATGAGATATTGGAAAAATTTACTGGATCAAATATCGGTTAAAAAAAAAAAGGTTCAGCTGATATCATGAGTCGACAAGCTGTTCTGTTGTTACTGGAAATAAATGCTGTTTTCAGTCTTAAATGGATCAGTTGTTCAGCAAATCAGCTATAATATCAACATTAGCATTGGAACTGAAAAAGCTGGATCGGTGAAACCCTATTTTCAACATACAATATCTTCTTAAACATCACCACATAGTCTACACCAGTTCTGATGTGCACCAAGACCATTCTAAAACTAATCAGGAACTCCATCTTTGTCCCATTATGTGCCTTTTATCAGTATCACTACTAGTTCCAGTATTAGTATTTGTACTGATTTCTATCTGGTTCTGTTAACTCGATCCCCTGCAATGATACACCTGATAGTCACACGCACCAGAGCTATTCCTGATTGCAGTTTATTTAAAAATTCACCACAAAAAATAGCTTTATAAATCAGATTCCAACTAAACCACATGAGGTCGGTGACAGCTGAACCACATTTGGCCAGACCCTGACTGCAGTGGATTTCCCTCTGAGTCAATTACCGGGGGAGCAGTTGTTTGCAGAGTGTGTGGACAGGGCCAGATGCGGAGATAAGGACACAGCTAATTCAATTAATGAGTTTGGAGCTGTTGTGGTCATTACACGAGCTAGTTAAAAGTGCTGGTGCGTGGTGACAGTGTCAAAGCAGGACAAGATTAACAGTATCAAATGGAGCTCAGCCTTTACGCTGTTTTTTTCAATAGCTCGTATTCCTCCTTCACTGTGGCCACTCAAACGCACTGTACCAAAAGCAGACGTCAGTATTTTGCACAGCTTGCAACCATATATCCTGTTATAGCTATTTTTTATTCCAGAAAGCAGAGGATTGTCTGACACTGGATCACACTAGAAATGACAAGTTTGGCCAACTGCTGTCATGTGGTAATTTGTACACAGCATACAAATGAGGCAGGTAAGCTTAAGAGTAGCTGCAGTTTAAAAGTGGTGGCAAAAGGGGCTCCTCTAGCACTAAAAAGGTCAGGATTTAATTAAATGCAGACATGACCTATGTATTATTTTGGCCTTCATTGACTTAAGCAGGCTTTTGGTAACGTTGACATTTCATTTTATTTTTAGAGCTGAAAATAATGTTGATGTTGCTGTCACAAGCATGTCCCATTTTCATTTTTAAAACTTCATACTTCAGAGTTTATTCTAAAAACTCTGTTACAATTAATCACAACTAGATTACTGTAAAATGTGAGAATGAAGCAAAATACAACTCCAGGTATGTTGCTGATTATGAAACAATTTTAAATGTTTAAAAAGTGTCCAAGTTGTGTGATATGACAATAATGTCAATGCAATATTCATTAAACATTCATTAAACATTGTGTAACATTTTTAGTGGTCTGTCAAATACTTTTCTCCATGGAAATGTTGGTTCATCTGGAATGTGTCACAGTAAACCTTTCTACCATCATGGAGACCAGATCAAACCAAGTTACAGGTCAGATTTGTGGAGAGGCAACCCCGCTCCCAGTCAGTGCCTGTTTTTCTAGGTATTTTCACCTGTAATTTAATAAATGTAAAGCAGTGCTGCTCTTAATGTCATACTGTGGAACAGACATAGCTATGAAATATCCTTGGAAAAAAGCAGGTGACACAATGCACCTTTTAACAAGTAATAGGTAAGTCCATTAGATCTGCAGCAATAAATATGTCAAACATTCTTTTAGGGCCACAAATTTCATATGCATAATGTAACAAGAGAATGACCTTGTCTGGGTCTAAACTAATCTAGATCTTGACTATATGTCACTTAAACTATAGCAACATATGGCAGAATTTAACAACAATAACAATTAAAGCCGCTCGCGGCAATGATGGCCCTCCCCCCGGTGCGCACGGCCATGCCAGGCAACCGCTGAGGACTCGTGACCACCCTGACACGACACTCTCTCCTCCCGACAGCTCGTCCACCAGAAAAATTACATAGGGCACCTTTAATATTTGAAAATGGGAACGATCTAGAGCCAAATTATAGAAACTAGGACACAGGTCACATGACTTTTATAATCAAGAGCACTGTCAGACTAAGACTGCATAAAAACAGACCCTCCACCAGAAAAGTTACATAGTGCACCTTTAAACATATTTTGGGGGGGAGTATTTGCGCCCTTTGTGGCCAACCATGGAAAATACCCCATATCCATAATGTATTTTTTTGGTCGGAGAGATGCATAGAATGTATTCCCCAAATCTGGTACAAATCCGATAATGTTGATGTTTCATGTCTGAGTAGAAGGCGCTATAGAGTTCACTTTTCCTATACTTTATAGTGTATTATATTCAGTCCATGTTCAAGCTTTAGTGATTTAAATTTCAGCACAATCAGACAAAGTCTGTGCGTGTAGTAATTTTTGAACTATTTATTGGGGGAGTCTTTGCGCCCCTCCTGGCCAACCGTGGGAAACACCCCATATCCATAATATATTTATTTGCTTGCTTTGATACAGAGAATTGAATACCCAAATTTGGTACAAATCCGATAATGTTGACGTTTCTTGTATAGGCTAGGTGGCGCTATAGAGTAACTTTTCATATGCTTTATAGTTTATTATAATCAAGCCCTAATCAGGTATTAGTGATTCAAATTTCAGCACGATCAGACAAAGCCTGTGTGTGTAGGCATTTTTAAACAATTTTTTTAGGGAGTCTTTGCGCCCCTGGTGGCGAACAATGAAAATTGCACCATGTCCATAATATAAGATTTTGCTTGAAATCATGCATAGAATTTAATCCCCAAATTTGGTACAAATCCGATAATGTTGACGTTTCACGTATACACTAGGTGGCGCTACAGAGTTCACTTTTATTATATTTCATATTTCATCACATTCAGGCCGGGATCACACAATAGTGATGTGAGTTTGAGCTCTGTAGGCCAAAGCCTGTGGCCGTGAGAGGTCATCAAAGAAACAGGAAACAAACGCGTTATTCGCCGGCGTGCTACGGACAAACCGTGAAAAACTGCGCTGAGAAAAATGATGCGTTTGTGGACCCACATCTGTAGATGTGATGTGTCAAATCTGAGCTCGTTTGGACCAAAACCAAGACACTTGAAGACTTTGGCATACACGCAGTCAAAACGGCGGTGAATTTTTGATCCAATATGGCCGACTTCCTGTTGGTCATAGGGCGGTGTGACAATGACATTTTCTGCTTGTCTCCTTTATTTCTATCACTGTCCCGAATTTTGTCGGCCTACGCCAAAATATGCTTTTCAGCTCCCCATAAACTTTCAATTTTTGACTTTTCCAGGGGGCGCTGTCGAGTGGGGGCACTTTGGGCATTGTCGCGATGCCTGTTTTATCAAATTTTTCGCGGGGCCGGTCGATCTGATACCCCCATGTGAGACTTTTCGTCGATGTTCAGGGGGTCAAAAATGCGATCATTTTGGCGGAAGAATAATAATCTAAAGAAACCGAGCAAGAACAATAGCCCTCGCCACTTCGTTAAGCGAGGGCCAATAAAAAGAAACCAACGAAGAACAATAGCCCTCGCCACTTCGTTATGCGAGGGCCAATAATAATATAGCGTAAGAAACCGATGAAGAACAATACCCCTCGCCATTCACTTCGTTAACTGGCGAGGGCCAACTAACAATAATGAGCATTTTTGTCAATCCAAATTTTAATCTGGCTCATACAAAACACTGCTCTTATAACAAAAATTATTTGTTTATGTAAATTCCATTCTGACTGACATTTTTACAGCCCTTCACGGCAGGCTTGAAAATGTCAATTGCACCTGACGGCCTCCACCGCCCCATTTCCCTATTCTTTCCCGATCAATATTTGTGCGATGCAAACCTTAAAGTGAATAAATGCACTTTGGAGTCATGGGGCGTGTGTATCTATCGGAGAACAGACGTGATCAAAGGAAGTACTGCTTTAAGTGCTACTTAGTCATTTCCAGCCGGAGTGGATTGTATTGAGTGCTACTTAATTGAGGAGATGCTGACTGTCACCAAACACGAGACACATTTACAACCTGCCCCACGCCAGATACTGCTGTGTCCGAAAGAGCACACTATTTGCTTTTCACCCAAGGGGAAAGAGGAAGGGCCATAACATACCATCAGCCAAATAGTCTTTTATGGCAGTACTTATACCAGCCCAAACCCTGGAACAGCCTCTCATTCAATGTTTGTTTTGTTTTTTTGTTTTTTTTACTGAATTTTTACTACTTTCTCAATTTTAGGTAAGACATCAAATATATGAAGCAAGATGAATATTTTTTGACAAAGCAAATGGAGGCTACTTTGATGTATAAGTAGTTTTGCTTTGCTACATAATTGCATATATCTTATGTCACATATTTGATGTCTTACGTATATAAAATGCAAAAAATTTAAAAAAAAATTAAGAAAAAAGGAATAAACTTTTGACTGGTAATGTATAGAATTTTGAGTTATGGCTACGGTTCAGTTATAACTGTTTATAGAGGTGATATTCTATTTGGATTAGCACTGATTTATAGGTTATAAATTTGATACCCAGACAATGCATACTATCGCTGTGTCCTTGGGTGAAGCTCATGCACTAGTGTAGAGGAGGGTTGGGTAGTGATTTTGCTTTATTATCCCAATGACAATAATCAGTATACTGTAGATTTTTTGCAATCAATTATAAATGTGCAAAAACTTGTATATAAATGTCTTGGTTGTGGTTAAAGTATTGCACAAAGAATGTACTGTAGAAGTTTGGAAGATGACACTGCAAATTTATTTTGATAGCTCAACTTTTTTTTTTTTACAAATATAATTCATTTGTGAACCATCAGTTTCTATACTATTTGATTTAAACTCACTCTCAAAACTCGAGAGTGACTTTATTATTCCAAATTTAAAGACACGGCAAAAATCGTGCAGTTTCCAGAGCAGTGCATCGCATATCAGTCCATTGCATATCAGTCCATTGCATATCAGTCCGAAGCAACCAAAGGAAAGTATCTGGAAGACTGAAATATGAAACTCTGCCCTGCACCTAAAAAAACAGATAAAGTAATATCAGAGTAGATAGACTGAGTTCTAATGAGCCACAGTGCACATGTGAACCGGTCATAGCCCCACCACATGAGCACATCCATGACAGATCAAGAGCCATCACAGGCAGAGGGGGAGGATGAGGAGGAGGGATGAAGGCAATTCACAGGATCCCTGAGCTGCTCTGATGAGAGGAACATTTCTGGACAGGATTTCCTACACATAGAGTGTCTCAAATACTCTGAGGTGATGGCAAAATTATTATTCTGCCACTAAAAACTAAAGGGAACAAATATATCTCTTGAAACTGAAATGTGAACAGAAGGATCAAGCTTTTATATTTCACTTTATTGGAAACTGGAAGAACTTTGTTTAAAGCAGACACTAACTGGGTTGTTATTATTGTTGAAAAAATATAAAGCTAACAAAAGAGTTTGGCCTGTAGGCTGCATTGAACATGACAGCACAATGTGAAACACATTGCTACATGGTACTTTTCAACAATAAAACATGAAAATCTGCTGGCTTCTATTCTGACATGCCACTATGAAGAGTTCTCTCAGTCTGCATTTTGGAACTAGAAGTAAAATCGTCAGTTTATCAACATTGTTTATAAAAATATTTAATTATGATATACATATTTTATCATTTAAAAGGTCTAAAAAGCTATCTAATGCAAAACTCACTTAATCTTGTGCGCTTTAAGCCATGTCAACTGTGCTCTACTGTATTCCTCCTTATATCATCATAAAATTACAGCTACCTTTTACCTTTTGTTTAATAGAGATGGGAAATTCCAGGGCTAAAATGATCCAAATGATTCTAGTGAAGATACATGGAGTTTAAAAACGCAGTGGAGCATGTCCAGTATTATCACATGACATCACAAGGTGGAGTGTTCTCTGTTTGATCGAAGAACTGCAGATGTTAAACCTGTGTGACTGAACCAAACTGGAACTCTGGGTCTGTTTTGTGATGAGGAAACAACATTAAAACACAGATCAGAAAATAGCATAATATGTGTCCTTTAACGCCGAATACTACTTTAATAAACAAGCACAACATATCCACAAAATATCACAGTAAATATTGTACCTTGAGATGCATGTCGCAAAAATATCGTATCGAGAGATGGGATGGGAAGTGTAAGGTCTTAACATCTATGAGAACTGTCCTGAAGGAGCAAATAAAAAAATAGCAACCAGTCTCATAGCTCAAACATCTTTGCACAGTTATGAGCCCCCCTCATGTTTTTTTCATGACTGCATTTTTTTATATTTCCACTGAAGACACCTTCATAGAACTAGGTCTAAACCATTCGACTGAGAAGATGTGAGAAATAGAGCTGCAACTATCGAATATTTTTGGAATCGAGTATTCTGTCGATTATATCATCGATTAATCGAGTAATCGGATAAATTACACTTTTTTGTTTTTATACAACTATATCAATAGTGTGTAACGCAACATGAAAGGCCTCTTAAAATGAGCAATTGCTGTTATTCCTCACAAAAAAGGTTTTTATTTAAAGTCAACATTTTTTTTAAACAAGTGTAAAACCTTTGGCTTATTGGCTTATAAGACAGGAGTTTTCTAAGTGACAACGTTAATCCTTTAACTAGCCTCATTAATAAGCTAAATATAGAACTAGCGAACACATAAGTGTTCGTAAACGTCGGTAAAATATTTCCTTTCTCTGATATTGGAATTATTGATGCCAGCGGTTCTAGATTAAATCAGATTTTTGGTAAAAGTAGAACAACGAACTAGACGTTTCTGATATGGGAAACACTGAGTGTGTGTGTGTGTCTGTGTATACGTGAGGAAGGGAGCGATTTGAGTGAGATCATTTGCTCTCTTGCTGCTCATTATGCCTCGTTACTATCGACTCATAACACAGGTTACAAATAATTACAAATACTGTACATTCTAATAGGCGTTACTTTTCATTTCAGTGAGCAATCGTAAAAGTACATTACCTCGTAGATTCTCCGACTCCGCTTAGAGAAGTACAGTTCACATGAGGATGCTTTCGCTTTAAGTGCTGCAGCATTGAAGACGTACTGTTGTGGTACATCAGGTTGGCTTTGCCAGTGCACACTGGCACCGGCCACATCATTATCTGGCATTTCCACACCGTGGAATAAATCGCGCCGCTTCAAATCTTTGACATGTACGTCATTGATAACTGTCCGTGTGAAACAGTGATCCCAGACTGGCGCAGCAGTCTACAAAGGAGGAGCGATACGATAGCAGAGACATTTTAAATAAATTGACTTTGGTGACATGAATTAAACGAAGCCTCGAGGCAAAGAATTTGCCCCGAATATTTTTTGTAATCGAATTATCCGAGTTACTCGAGTAATCGTTTCAGTCTTAGTGAGAAACTATTCAACAGGCATATTTAAGTCAGATGAATAAACACCACAAGAATAATGGTTCAATTTCAATCAGTATGTTAGTTAATTTTCATCTGAAAGGAAACTGTACAAGGACAACTGCTTTTATCGCAAAATGTAACTTGCCCTCATGTGAAAAAGTGGTTATTTAATCAAGGGTAACCACAGACATTAGCATCTTTTTTATTTATATAAAGTAAGTACCAAATAATGCATAGTGAAGTGCAAATCTTGTAGTAGGCGGGCACTGGGCTGACAGGATGCCTGCAGAGGCTGTGTACATGAAAGCAAACCAACAAGATGATGACACTGAGAGGCGTGACAGTGCAACTCCCCGCTGTGGCTCAAGCACCTCACCTCTGGGTGGACCCACTGCAAGCCCCGCTCCCCAGCAACACATTCAATCCACTCACCACCACCAACCTGCAGGATATGTCAGACCTCATTTGGCTGGCAGCATCTCAGGAGCGAGCATGGGATTTCAGATTAACACACAGTTCGAAACTGTGTCACCATGGATTTTTCTTTAGTAAAAAATTGGGGGCATAACGTGTCTCTCGGACGAAACATATGGCAAGTGTTGTAAAGTAGGGACAGTACACTATTTCGTTTGCTGTAATACTGGATTTTAGGAAGTGTAGATTAGCAGAAGGAACGAGGTCATGTTGGTGCCGACAGAAGCAGCTTGATTCTTTTGGCTGCCATTTGCCCGGCTATTTAAAAAGCGGATATTCAAACATGCACCCGCTGCTTACTGTAAAACCTATTTGACATAAAGTTGAGCCCAGGGAATAAAATGAGTCTTTGCTTTGGATATGTGAGGTCCACAGGATGATCCAGGACTGATCCAATATTTTGGAGGGACATGGAAGGGCCCAGCAGTCTAATCTCAGCATGTAGTCTGGCAGATTAGGAATAGTTGGTAAACCTGATGTAGTAAGGGTTACACAGATTAACACTGGGGTCAGTTCTGGTGCGAGAGCTGCACTGAGGGCCCTGGGTTCAGTCTCAACAAGCTCTGGTACGTGCAAACTTTTAGAGCCAACCATCCATACATCATCGAGAACACTTCATAATTCAATCCATTTAAATATTGTACACCCAAGGAGAAGCATTTAAAATCTTAGGGTTGAACATGACACAGACAACACTACAACTGTACATATTAAAAGTGTATTAGGTAACCTTTCTTATGATGGGGCCGCTGTTACCTTGTCTCCATGGAAATGTTATTTATTCTTATACCACCAACCTGCTAATGGACTACAGGTGTAAATTAACATTCCTGCTATAACTCTTTTCTATAGCTTTGTCTGAGATGCCCTGTTGTACAGAGTATGGCAATAAATGTATACATCGATGTCAATTTACTCAGTTGCAGAAAAACATGCATGCCTACTGTGAACTGGATTGTTTCTTGACAGATCTGACCTCTGGACCTGTAACTTGGCCTGGACCAGCTTGTTGCTATGGAGCCAGATTAGTTTAATGCCATACTGTGGACACTGAGTAATAAGATCTCCATGAAAACAAGCAGGAGATGGACTCTCCAGCAGAAAAGTTTCATAATGCACCTTTAAAATCCCTGGGTCCCATTTAAAAACTTATGGCACCTATACGTTGGAGTTTTTCTACGTGATTTGCAAAAGGCTTACAGCGATGTGTGCTCACAGAATCATTATAGACATTCTTTCACTGACCTGCATTTGTTTAATATTCCTCAATTAAAGTTGGCAATATGCTTTGACAGTATAAGGTCTTTTGCTCATAGAAAAGGTTGGTTTAGAAAAAAGATAATCGTCAGTTCATAAATTATGAATCAAAATATTCCTCTTGATCTGCGAATGAATCATGATTCATGAGATGTTTCAAACAAAGGTTTTACAGATTTCATTTCCAAATGCAATAAACCTAATGTCATTTGTAACCTGCACAACAAAGACAGGAAGAACAAAAACTATAATTGCCATATGTATGCAAAGTGAATCAATCTAAAGTCATTACTAGAACAATTCATCTTTGGCAATCACTAAAACATTTTAATTATGATCGTTACAAATGGTTGGCTATTCATAATGTGGGCTAATTAGATCATAAATTGTGTGAATACACAGATGTGGGAGGGTTTAAAATCCTGGCATATTGGGAACACACACAGAAGATACTCAATTTATATTAACAAATTTGGGTAAGTAATTTCATTAATGAAGCCATTGGTTCAGTATGGGTTATTCCGTAAATAGCATTTCACTTTTATTTCCTTTTGGTGAAAAAATATGAAAGTTTAAAGTAACCGTTTTTAATTAATTCATTGTCACTACACATTGTGAGTGGAGCAGGGAATCTCTTGTAGATGGAGTATATACAGCAGATAGTAGTGCTATGTGGCAGGCAGCAGTGTCAAGGGAAGCTGAAACAGGACGTGCAGCTTCATATGTGAGTGATTTATTGACCGTGTTAACAGACTGCATATGCTTGTGTAGTCAGGTGATCGTGTGTCAGATGTCATGCTTTGTCAATCTGCTCTCCAGGGGTTTAAGTATCTCTCCATATTAGCAGCCCACTGATTAGAAAGCTACATGCCACTGGGAGTGAGCGGAGCAAGACCTGGCAATGGCAGAAAGACAGAAAAACCTCTCAGACTAAAATGTCATGCACTGTTGTATTTGTCAAGCCGTGTGACATTTGTACCGGGGCCGGGAGAGAGGCGGGCACAGGGAGCGATTGCTGTGCAGAAATGACAGGCGGAATGACAGCCAGCATGCTAACGTCCACGATTCCGACACCCTCCGTCTACAAGTGTCAGAAAAAGAGTTGCATTTCATTCACGCTCTCAAGGTTATTTTTACAGAGTCACAAATATCCTATCTGGAGAATGGACAAGAAGATCCATTAGGAAAAGTAGGACGCAAACATTGGTAGTTAAATCACTGCAGGTGTGATCGGTAAAAGGTGCCAAGTCAAAGCGTGCATTAGCCCTGTTAGCACTTCATTATGTGTGTCATTGAAAGATTATCAAGGGAAATGTATGCTGCTCTATACTTAATCTGACAAAACTAAATACGCTCTTAGGGGAAGTTGGCTGGTTGTATATCGGACTAGTAGCAGCAAAAAATAAGGCAATTTAAGAGAAGATTGAGACATGATTTAGGGTTGTAATAATTGACTTTGATAAGGGCTTGGAGGTAAACAACGCAATTTTTTTTCTGGCTTGCCTATACTTATCTGTTCCCAGAAACAAATCAGTGACTTGTTGTTGAGGTTGATTTGAGGTAAAATACAACCCTATCATTTACCTCGATTTAAAAATCACTGCAGGTTGCCAGGTTCTGTTTGATTATAACATGGCTTTTAGAAAATGGTGATCAGTGACAGTAATAATAGTTCCTTAAAATGGTGATCTTGCGTGTCTCCTGTTTCATGGATAACTTGGGGTTTATTATTGCTTTTCCTATTAGTCTAGTGTTTAAAGGCTCAACTCTGCAAAAACAGAAAAAGACAATATTTGGAGTAAGTCAGCAACATACAGACTTCAACTTCTTTCACTGATGTTCAATGACTAATGCACTAACAATTTGAAAGAAATTCATCAAGACCCGGCAAGACACAGCAAATGCATTATGTGTGGATGTTGGTTAAAACATCTGATGCATTTAATCATTCATGTGTATTTATTTATTTTTTTAAACTGGCTTTTAGCTCAGGTTAGTTTTCTATAGTTTTACCTGACTTAGCCTTGTTTATCGTATTTATATTGTTAAGCAGTTTGGGGCAGTACTGTCTGTTTTTAAATGTACTATATAAATAAACATCAAGCTTGACCTTATTAATATATTTCATATGTTTCATTTATTTATTTATTTTAACACAAAAGCGTCATGAAAAATGTCCTTGGAATCCAAAAGAACAGAATTTGCAAAGTACAAGTCACATACAAGTAAACAAGCTTCTCAACTTTATCCTTACCAAATAGTTTCATCATGCACTATTCATGGAGAATTTTAGAAAGAGCCGCAGTGGCTTCAATTTGCACCATGTGGAAGTGCAGAAATGGGTGGCCGGGGGAATATTAGGTGCAATTCATGGCTGACTGCACTGGCTGACAGCAAACAACCTCCTAACAAACAGTCCCACTTTTAGTCAGAAAAGGGTCTTCAAGTAAAAACAGCTTGGGCTGTTACTTACTTGTGTGTACAGTATGTGTGTATATCTGTGTATGCGTGTGCATGTTTGTGTATGTGTGCATGTGTTTTTTGAACATATTACGTTTTTTTTTTTATGTGGAGTCTATGAAACTCCCTTCTGTTAACATCAGACAATTGCATATAATATCTGACTTA
This sequence comes from Odontamblyopus lacepedii, assembly GCA_034769755.1. NCBI lineage: Eukaryota > Metazoa > Chordata > Actinopteri > Gobiiformes > Gobiidae > Odontamblyopus > Odontamblyopus lacepedii. The sequence continues at coordinate 17,180,337 of CM068344.1, read as the reverse complement.
GCGTATACCAGATTGAAATGTTTAGCACCATGGACAGAGTTCTATATGTTGCATATCTGGAAAGGCTCTTGCTGATAGTGATCATTAAACAGTGGGACGTTCAGACGAATACTTCATAAGGATTGGGTGATGTGTCACAATGGCTCAACAAGATGAAAAATCAAACATCTGCTGAGGTCAAGAAAAAAGCTACATAGATCTCTGTACTTCTGCTAAAATATATGCTGAAGTATGTCACCATGTTTGACTTTTGGGTGCTTCACCTTCAGTCTCCACCCAAATCACAATGCTGCCCTGTGATTGGTCCAGCCTCCATCCCACTGGTGGCCGGGCCCAGTGGCAACAGAAAGAAATAGGCCAGATGGATATTCTAATGAGTTGGTGAACTCACAATCGTGAGAATTCGTCTTGCTGCGCAAAGTTAGAATAATTTCAAGCAGTGCAACTTGGTTTGTTGATTAGCACATCTGTCTGGGTCAGGTTTTGAAAAATGTTCCTGGCACAGTCATTAGTCTGCCATTGAAAAATGAAATATGCTGATTTTGTAAAATGCCAAATCTGGACAGAACTTAATAAGTTCAGCAGCAGTGTCCACTGTTCTACTGATTATGGAAACAGTCCAAGAGGTGTCAAATTAACAAAGCTCTATGATGAATTTTATTACTCAGAACTGAATGTAAAACTGGCTGCGTAAAAACACTGGACTATATATAGGTGCCAGACCGGTCTTGTCCAGTTGTTGCATATATCAAAGAAATGTGGGGGTATTTCAACTGGTGTCAGGAGAAGTAGCGTCTCAGCAACGCAAGAAGCACCAGGAGATGATGGTGGACTTGTGCAGACCTCAAGTCTCTTGCTGGTGAACATTCAGACACAGAATGGACTCTAATCAATAATTGGGTGTTCACCTGAAAAATAAACTGGACTAGACTCACAACAGAGATGCAAAAGAGGGTATGATTTGAAATGAAGTTCTGAATAGTCCTAATTGGATAAGATCAGGTTACTGAGGGCTGCAGCTCCTGCAGTTCCACTCCCAGATTTCCCCACAGCTAACAGACTTTGAGCCTTATACTGGGAGCAAAGTGCAGAGAAAATACTTGCCAGGGGAGCTTCAGTTTAATGTAGCATCTACCAGGCTTTCTCAAAGTGGGTGACGCAGCATGAGTGCAGGGAAATTGTGGAGTTTGAAGGGATTTTTATAAAGAAAAAATGAAAATATGATTGCAAATCATTTTGTAACTCAATGGAATGCTACTTAAGTCATTTTTGACATAAAACTATCTCAATTAAAGCTAATACTTATTATAAAATTCATTTTGGTTGAGGGGGTGGTGCATTACACACACAGCAAGCGCCTGTGGAGCAGTGCCTTTTCTCTCCAGAGGATATGTTATAAGCAAGTGAAGATTTGGAGCAAATCCTCACAGAGGAACAAAGGAAATCTAAGCATTTCTGTCACTTTTTATTTCATGTGAAATGGCCCAAGAATCACGGAGTAACAACCCGCTAAAGTCTTAATCTGACAGCAAGTCTAAATATCTGATTATGGCTGGGTGATATGGCCAAAAAAATAAATAAATCACAGTTTTTTTGCACACACAGGACAATTATGAGTTTCATCAATTTTAATCAAAGTCAGAGTAGGGACTGCTAGTCTTTCAAACAGGGGAAGCTCATTTTCATTTCAATCATATTCTATTATATAATAAATTGTAAACTGCCTTCAACTTCATTCGTATAGAATGTAACCTAATTGTAATATTATAAATTTGAAAGACTGTTTAATTGCACATTAACCCTCTGTGAGCAAAAAAGCCAGAGTAAACTCAAGTTTCATGATTTTGTAATTTTTCAAAATCTCAATTAATTAATTTGATTAATGAACTGCCCAGCCCTAAACGCTCAGATAATAATGTTCGGTAAGAGAGCAAGGTTGGAAATCAGTAGTGTCAATGATATTGCCTTGAATATATGAACAAAAGGAGCCACATAATGTGTTTCCCACAATGTGTGCTTCTTCTCCTGAGAGAGGAGTGAACAGAGAGGACAGGAGGAGAGCAGAGGACAAGAACAGAGAGGGAGAACAGGAGCAGAAAGGAAAGGAGAAACGGAGAGCAGAGAGGATAACAAGAAAAGAGGAGGAGAGAACAGAGGTGGACAGGAGGAGAGAAGAAGAGGGCAAACGGAGAAGAGGCAGAGACAAAAAAAGCTGATTAAATTAACTTATTTAAATTAATGTACAATGAATCGGGCCAGTTTTACACATCATGCAAAATTGTAGAAATGCACATTTTATCACATAAAGTAAACCTCAAAAGTGACCACTGTCCACTGTGCAGTGACTACCACTGAGATAGGTCTGCAGCGAGAACAACTGATTGGCATCCCAATGTTCACAATCACATTTCCTGTCACAGCATGTTTTATTTAATTTGATATTTAGAATCTCTTTTCTATGAATATGAGGCAGCTTTATCTCAAAAGAACAAATATCACATGTGTAGAAAATGATTCCAGATTTGAAAAACTGCCTGTCTGTTGGGTTACCTGGGTCCATTCTTTGCCTGAGGCTGTCCAGGAGAACCTTTCCAACAGGCAAGATGACAAATTACATTTTAAATTGATAATTGTCCTTTTATGCACATATTAGAAAGTGTTACAAATTTCCTGGAATTGGGGTTAAGTGAGGTTAGTTGAACATGCCAAAAGTTTCCATGTGCTTGTGCTGCTCAGGAAGTTCAGAGGTGCTCAGAGTGACACCTTTGTACTGTGAGTGCATATCATGTCATGCCCTCCTTCCCCATTCCTTTTGCCTGGCAGGAGTTTTCCTCTCCGGCACCCCCCGGTGTGTTGTGCTGTGTTGTCGCACTAATGTAATGCTGGAGGAAAAACTTGCTGCTGCCGTTTAAACAGGGATGACCAACTTCCTTAGAAATGGTACATTAGCAGTGCTTATCAGGCAGCAGCATGCCTAAAGCACTTCACAGGGCCACCAGCATCTCACCCCACTGGATGTTTACACCAATGTCTCCACACAGACACCTCCCTCAGGCGGCACAGTGTGTGTACCACTGTGTTTATCCTTGTGTTCTAACAAGGACTGACCACTGTCTAACTCTTGGAGATATAGTTCAGCTGAGGGACCATTACTTCATGGTTAAAAGTAAATTTTGCATAAAACATTGTCATGATGCTAAGATTGACCAATATGTTACAAAGTCAGCACCGCCAGTGGTCTATAATTTTATTTATTTATGTAGATGTTATTTTACCGGGTAAGTCAATTGAGACCTATTTCTTATTTGCAATGATGACCTGGCAAGCTGTAGCAAATATGCATATACCCCTATCCCAGTGGTACTATAGCCTGTATGCACCTTCATTACATTTGTGGGCCTTAGCATAGCCTCATGGCGTAGCCACACAGTCTGAAGTGATCCTCCCTGTGACTACAGCACTTACAACTAGACAGAATGAACAAGCAAGGGTGAAGGGTCATTCAGATAAAATCTCATTCAAACTCCAACACAGAATACCCATTTCACGGAGACCATATTTTTGCCCTCAACATATCATTGGAGAAATGCTCTCGCTGCTAGATGATATGTACAGAGCCCTAACACAGTGGACATTAGTGAGTGCCTGCTATTTGGATGTTGTTCGCTGGAGAAAGATTTGGAGTGAATTTTGAAGTGTACCCTTGTCAGCCTGTATTTATATTTTACTTCCTGCTGCTTCCCTCGCCCTGTGCTGCTGTCATGCTCTGTCACAAACAAGCGGATGACAAGGCTATAATTTCCCTCTGTGGTACATCAATGACAAAGAGATCAAAAACATCCCCTATGCACTAAATGTACCTTTCTGCCATTGTCAGTGTATGATTACAGCTATGTATTAGTACATTCAGATCTACAGAGTATAATATTTGTTACTTAGCCAGTCAAAACCACAAGCTTTGACAATACTATACAAAGGTATAGTCTGGAACCAATCAGAAATGCATGATCCATTTGTGCCAAAACAAACATAGTGGCTTACGAGTAAAGAAGGAAAACAACGCAGAGGGCTGGGATCCTGCACAGATTTCAGTAGAAACAAAGTGGAAAGCACAAAATGTTGTTATCTAAGAAAAAACAAGGGATATATTTTGTTACGAATGATACAAGATCAGCTGACTGACTGAACTGTCCCATGCTAAGATGGTTACTTGTCACACTCTGGTTTGATTTCAGACACATCTGCATTGAAACAAATGTAGGAACAAATTGGCTGGTCAGGTGATGTTTGGGGAACATGTATACGCTTTCAAAATAAGGTAGACAGTTTTCAAACTGTGGTGTGCGCATGTACCATTCACAATATGAAGGCTTCAGCTAACAGTGTACTGTGTGTTTTTTAATTCAAGTATTTATTTTTTAGTTTCTCATTAAGGCAGAAACAAAAGTAAAAGTAAAATGGAAGTGAAGGCATGTTCTATTGAGTGCAATTACACTTGCAAAGCTCCTGTGTGCAGAGAAAAGTAGAGTGTCAAACTCTCCATTGTGCCTGCTGAATAGCTAAATGCAAAGAGCATGAGGTAAAAAGGTTAGTCTTGACTTGAAATAGAGACGGAAAAATGTTGGCATCATAGGGCCATCAAGCTGTGCAGCCTCGTGTGAACTGCTCCAGCCTCATGCACAAGGCTGTTAAAACACAAAGGGGGGCAGCCACAATTTCAAGTCCAATCAGACTGAAAAATAAGGGTGGAAATTTGCACCTTCTTTCTCTATCAGTGAAGATCCACAGTGCAAAGACTTGCCCACACTTTATCTCATCAACAGTCTAATTGGCATCTGTGTTCAGTTCTGGCATCTGAAAAGTCTGATGTCATGAGCAAAAAGTTAGTTGGGCATACATATTGTTGAAAACATTTTAATTTGTTTGCACTTCTGTTTTTCCCATGGTCTCTTCGTGAAGTTTAAATTAACTTTGTTTTTCTGGGGCTTTAGTTTTAGATTCTGAAACTGTAAGATTACATGAACAAAACACGGACACTTTGATTGTCCCTTTTCATGTCCTTTGCATCTTTCCATGCCTTCTTGGTACCATGCGGGGGAGCTCAGCTGGACAGACAACACAGCCTTAAAACATTGCATATGTTGCACAATCAAGTACATCTGTGAACATATGTATACACACACACGGTCCTCTTCTAAAGTCGCATCTATACACAGCCATATGCAGGCACAGAGCAGATCAAGGCTTAGCCACCCACAGCGATGGCGGTGTGGTGGTAGTACCCCGCAGGACCACGGAGAGGCTTGCATCCAAAGAAGCAGCTTATATCTGAGATCAATGGCTGACCTCCCAACTAGCTGCAGCCAAACTGACCAGCAGCACAGCCCAGAGCCAAGCCAAAGGCACAGCTCCAAGCCACACGTTGAATATTGTATCAACCTAATAATACTCCCACAAGTCAGCCTCTGTCCACATGTCAGCTCTTGTACAATTCTGTGGATTTGCTTTTGAGGGAACTGAAGAAGTCAAGAGTGGTTTGAACTTGAAATGAGAAAAATACAAGTAGTACAAAACTTTAACCTTTCAACCCGATCTGTTTTTGTTGGTCTGAATTAAGCCAAAGTGTATCATTCTGAAAGTCTCTTTTGGAGGTTTACATTTGGTCCTGTGACAGCTGGGTTACTTATGCACACTCAAGCTTTTCATATACTCCTAATGCATTAACCATTCCTGGCAGCACATCACATTTATTTTGAGCTGTAAAGGTGGTAGAGTGAGGCCCGAGCGGGCGTACACAGCAGATGTTTTTCAATCATGCTTCCCCAGTGCTTCAGCCAGGCACATCTGATGGAGACGTGATGCCTCAATTTAATCAATACAGCCGTCTCCACCTGTCAGATAAAGGCCAGGCCATGAGCGCTGCTTTGTGCACAGCTGTAGGCTCGGTTTGAGGCTTGATACATCTTTAGTTTTTAATTGGCAAACACTCTGCATCCTCTACAATCTATTATATGTTGTGTGTGATGTTTAACCTGTGGGGTTGGACGTCCTTGAGGGCTGTAAAGCAGTAAAAAAACAAAACAAACACACACCAACAAACATAATCACTCCAGGTCATGTGCGTCTGTCTAAAACATTGCTTGTAAGGAATTGTTTATGCATGGAAAAAATGTTGGGAACCACTAATCATTTATGATTAGATTTATTTAATGAGTGCATAAACCAAATGAGGAAAAAGATCTCAGATCAATAAATGGTCCAAAAATTACACAAGAGGATTACTCAGCTTGGTAAACATGGTAAAATATTCAGATCTCTGCCTGATTTACAAAGTCCTTCATCGCCATCATTTTGTCAATTTATCAATATCAGTCAGCAGAACCAGAAGAGGGACCATGTTATCCCCTTCAGGAAAAGTTCCTTTGGTCAAGCAGTGTTCTGTGTTTGTGCTCTCACACTACCACAACCAGAAACACAAACACTTATCATACTTTAAAAAACAGTTTGGATAATGGCTCATTGCAAGCCAGTTCTGTGAAGAGAACATGCCATGTGCTGAGAGAGGAGGCTTTATGACTCATCCAAATGACAAAAGAAACTTGTAAATGTAGTGTTCTTGATGAAAAATGCATTTACTCTAAATGTAAATATATCCTGAAATTAACATTAATGTTGTGGGGCTATAAATGAAAACCTTTTTGGGTAAATCTGGCATACTATTAATGAGCACTGTCGGGGAAATAGATGCATAAATAAACAATCTGTCAGTTTTAAAAAGTGTGGTGCAAAATGTGGACTTAGTTTGAAATAAGTTGGTCAAGGTGCTGGTGTGAGGTTTCATAGATTACTTTAGTTGTTTGAATCATAGGCACTCATTTCTCCCACTTGTCCCTGTGCCATTGGCCAATTTTGACCTAAAAACTGTGTTAAATTTACATTTACTAACAATAAAAGGCTCCTGATCTGCAAAGACAATTACAACCACAATGGTGCTACTAAAACTAGAATCACATATTTTCACTTCAGAATAAGAAAAGTTGTATTTTGTGTTCTTGTGATGTCAGATTATTGCCTTCAGCTGTGATTAATGCATGGCTTTGACTCTGCATTACAACCATCAGGCCAGTGCCATCAGATTCATCAAAGTAAATCCTTCGGAGAAACATCAAGGATAGGGGAGTGATTAGACGTATAGCCTTGTCATTGTTTAGATCAGACCTGGGCACTGTACAGTTCCCGGGCCACATACGGTTCTTTGGTTGACTCTGCTCGTTTAAGCTAATTTGTAATTACAAAATAAACATATTTTATAATTTTACCTCCTGCATGGACTAAAGCTGCATTGCCTTTATTTTAGAGGTGTTTTTAAATTACATTTTTTGGAAAGCAGCCTCACTTTTTATTGTTTAATCATAACATAAACTCTTACCAGTCTTTCCAGCTTGTCAAAACAATGCTATTTACTACTTTTTATAATTAAAAACAATTAAGATTATGCAGAATTGAGTTAAGCATTTTGGCATGGCCCTACACAATATTTCCTGTTTCTAATGAGGCCCCGTGGAAAAAATAATTGCCCACCCCTTGTTTAGATGGAAGTTACTCACAAAAACTTTGTCCTATAGCTGTCCCTGTATCTTTGTATAAGCTCATCTTCTGTGGAGCCCTGGGTCATACATGAATCATCTGTAGCTCAGGTTGCAGAGGCTCAGCTTAAGTAATAGTGAAGGCCTCTGGATGTGAGCGCCACCACCATCGAGGGGGGAGGAAGTAGTGCAGCTGCTGTAACGAACATCCCCATGACAATCACATCAGGCGCATGGCAACAGACAGCCCCTGGTGCATGTGTGAGGGTGTCCAAAGTCAACACTTTGAATATTATAGAAACTATCAGCCTCCTCATCCTTGTATTAAAAGTGCATTATATCTCTTCTATTGGTGGGAGGGTCTGACCCCATGGAGATGTTATTGCTTGGCCTGAAATGTTCTACTGAGTATACATGCACATCAGTATCCCGGTTATGATCAGATTTTTTTGAGTATCCTGGTTCCGTCACGGTGCATGTTTACGCAGTATCCCAGTTTCAGTATCCCAGTTATGAGAAACCAGAATACTGTAACTTGTATATTCTGATAGTAACCGGGATACTGTGGCATATATATGCAATATCCCGGTTACTGCAACATAAAGTTGAATGCCCATGCGTCCAAAAGACAAACACCTTTCAGTCTTTTCATCACATTGGTAGCCAAAATAAATAGTGACCAACATAAATAAAGTGACTGTACATGAGTGAAATGACTGTTAAATAAAGGGCTGCGCTGAATCTGTACACGTACAATCTGCACTCGTATGACTGGCACAGGTCTGAGCTCTGAAAAGTTAAACATGAACCATCTACAACGTGATATATGCACAGAACAGACTCACCATCAGCAGCAGATCCTCTGTCACAGAAAGAACACCTATAATCCACTGTCATTTACTCCAACAGAATCTGACCGTGAGCCGTTTTTTGCAGTGCTTACAGTTTATGCAACTGAGCCATGTAGCTTTAAGTTTGATTTCTGTGCACAAAGCTGCATTATAATATCAAACGGGTTGATTTATGCAGAAGATTTTAATTAATAATCTGCTGCAGTGTAGAACTTGTACAATAGTGTTTGGAAATGTTTGGTTTGATCTGCGCAGTGGATTGTGGGATAATGCATAGCTCCTTACCACTCGTTACCACCGAGCTTCCTATGCTATAGAAGCTCATGGTTGTTTGTATTTTTCTTGGTTTATTAAATATATACTTTTTGTGCTTGCACATTTGTAAGATTCTGTCAAGAAACCGGGACACTACATTTGATCATGTATACAGGGATATGTATCCCGGTTTCTCAGCGCACATCTGTACTCAGTATCCCAAATACTGCCATAACCGGGATATGGCTAATAACTGGGATACTGATGTGTATGCTATGAAGTTTATGTCAAGTTCATGTCACATTCCCGCAGAGTGTGAAGCTAACTGAAAACACTGCTCTGTAAGAATTAATTTGAGCTTGTTTTAACACCATCTGACCAGAATAAGCTGACGTGATTGGAAATACAACGGCTGAGATGATTTGTGCTGTGCACCGAAACAAGTCTCTCACACACAAATTTAAAGTCTCAAGATAGCTAGCTTTAATATTATTTTCTACAACTGCAAGATAAGTGTGCCACAAAATATTGAATGTGTGCATACAGAGAGAACAATAGACCACTTACCACTGGATAAGGAGATCTCCAGTTCGATAATGCTTCTTTGAGGAACTGTACTGACAGCAAAATGTGTTTTCAGTTTATATTATTTGTACATTACTTTCAACTAAACATAATACAAAAAAGGTGCTAACTCCTTATCTCTAAAATACTGCATGATTTAACCTTATTGCTGAGTGATAAGGCATGGTAAATAAATCCAAAGAAGCAGTTTTTGATTGCTATTCTACAAATATTGACAAAGACATAAAATGGCAATCAATGTAGTTAATCAAAGTTAAATGGAACATAAACTGGCCCTAAATCTTTGCATGAATATTTATGTATTGAGTATTGACATTTGAGCTCAAGGCATAAAGAAATCTTTGAAAAATACGGCATTTTCCGTTTCCATTTATTCTACACATATTGATTTCCGAGTCCAAGTATAGCTTTTTATTCCAGGTTGAGTTGCATCCTTCTTAAATGAAAATCTCATTATTTCACAGATATTAATATCTAAAACTGAGGGCTGCATTAATGACTCCTGAGCCTTGTGTGAGCTGGACCTTAAGTAAGCCTGACTTGTTAGAGCTCCTTTCATCTTGCTTGAAGTGGTTCACATATAACTAATCATGTGCCATCTCATGTAATGTAATGACCACAGATTGCAGCTGGCTCCAAATTAACTCTACTTTATTCAATCCAAAAGCTATTTGTCTTCATCTTTTATCATGTAAACGCATTTACGACATGAAAAATAATATATCCTTTCAATTTGCTGTTTATGTGTAGTGTACGCTTTTAGTGTCTCTGCCATAAAGCGCATTTCAAGCATGTATACGCATTCCCAGTTTTAAAGTAGCATCTGTTAGAACATCTTAAGGACAACAACAAACAAAAGTCTAATTAAACACTGCTCAAAGCTGAATGGCAGGCCAACAATATTGCTTTTTAAACTTTTTTCAACAGCAACTCAGCCAAACGTCTTCCATAAGTTTTAAAGTTTGACGAGTGTGTTCTCCTACATTTTATGTGTTAAATGTTTATCACGTTATATGAAATGTAGTCTTGTAGCCTTTTTATGCCGTTGTCCCTGTTTGTTTGCCAGGTATGATCCACATCCTCTTAATAGCATAATTATGAATTTACACCAGCACACTGCATTGTTAGTTTGTATATCTAAGCAGAATATCATGTTGCGTACTAAAATTGCCAGGTATAAATCTAAATAGGACTGAACAATATAACAAAAAACATGCAACTCCATTTTTTTCCCCCTCATATTGAGCAATCACGATTTATAAATCCATTGTTTTGTACAAGTATAAACAAATAAAAAGGCTTTCAATAGTAATTTTCTGAAGATAAAGAGACTTTTTGTGAGCTTTAGGCCATGTTATAATGTTGCTACCACATCAAAAACATATCTGGAGTTGTGTGTTGTTTCAATCAGGCATGTCTGCAATTCCAGGTCTGAAATTACCCAAATTATTCTAGTGAAGGTGTATGCAGTTTAAAAACAGAAAGACCTACTTCCTCTATTAGCACATGCAGAATTTGTGTGTTAAACATGTGTGAATGAAACAAAAAACAATTCCAGGTATGTTTTTGATGAGAAGTCAACACTATAACATCAGAAAACATTGTAATATATCTAACCCTTTAACCATTGCCATACACTTACGTGAAATAGTCACATTCTTCCTCCAAACCTGAGGAAAATTCTGAACTCTGCTCTAACCCACGTGCTTGTACTAACAGAGCATTGGCTGTAGACCCAAGCTTACGATTGATAATCAGAAATGACTGGATCTCTATCTTGATAAAAATGTTATTAATTGCACTGATCTACAAACATCATAAACACTACTCCAACTGGATATGCGCTCAAAAATGTGTTTAGTAATTGATTCTAAGATAAATCAAAATCATGATAAAAGAAAACAGTACTGGAGCCTGCTTCTGTATGCCTTCTGTACACTGTGTTGTACAAGACCTACTGTATATCTTATTCCATGCCTTGATGCAACACTATATTGCAAACCTAATAATCAGTCTTACATGGACTTATCAAAGCAGGTACACACCACCTAGCCAGCCCCCATGTGGCACAGTCTTACAGCGGTGAAGATATGAGGAGCGTTGTTCTCTCCTGGGATGCCTCTCTGTGCTGCCCTTTGAGAAACCTGTGCGACTTTCTCCAGTTCAAAGCAGCGACTCCAGATACTGCTGCGACCTATGACCCTGTCCAGCCTCCCAAGTCTTCCAGGCATGTGTCACTCCCAATGTTATAGTGCATTCATGTGACCGCTCACTAGCTGTGGGATGTTGGCAGTCTCACAGGAGCAGTTTTGAAGCAGATGGACAGAGCCAAAGAAAAAAAAGCAAAGAGTGGCAAGGCAATATATTTTCACATAACAGTATTCGTTAAATTCATCAAACTAGATGAACATTGCAAAGAGAAATGATAGAAAATCATTGTGGTTTGAAGATACAGGCAGCTTGCTGCAGGCGGTGGGAGATTGCGCTGTGGTGGCAGGGCCCAACAGTGACACATCTAAACAAAGGCTCCCCATGCACTAGCGATCACTAATAACTTATTAATGAGCAGATGAGGGACTTTTCAGAGTAAACAGTGGTAAGGGGGCCAGCTGGGCACAAACAAAGAGAAAGCACAGTGCACTACACCAGCTGTGGCTAGAGTCTTCAAACTTTGCACAGAAATGGGTTTAATTTAAGATTAACAGAAATCATTTGGATATATTGTTTTATTATGTACATGACCATTTAAGTTTAGCATACAAAAGTGGTCTGACTACGGATTCAAAAGGAATGGAAAAAGAACCAAAACTGGGACTACAGCCATTTTACTTATTGACAGGAAAGTCAATGCAGGTCAATTATGCGCAAAACAAATATGAGCCAGGGGGAGTGCGATTAGCCAAATTTTAATCAAATTGAGATCCAATTGTTTCAAATAGTCAATGATTAGCTTGGGGCTTTTTATTCTGAGGGGTTTGCAGCTGCCAGCAGTCTCTTAGTAAAAGCATGTGGTTGGGGAAAAGTTTGGACACTGGAGGAATAATTAGTAAGACTATGCTACACTATGTTCAGTGAGAATTTGTACACTGCCTGCTGCACATTATTTCTGTATAACCTCACAAAAGTCCATAACAGTTTACTGCTCTATATCACTATGGTGTGGGTAGTACTATAGCAACACAAATGAGCCACTGTTAGAAGGAACTGGTTTCAAATAAAACAGCAATAACTAACATGGACAGCGAAAAGGTTGTTAGGTTCAAATGCTGCACTTTGTGGAGTTCTAGACACAGCTCCCGGTTGTTTAATCCTTATTTAAAGATTTACACAGATTAAAAGTCTGCCTCATTCATGTTCTTTAAGTTTAAAAGCCATATTTATTTGTTATTTAATAAGTAAAAAATATAAATGGTATACACCCAGCCCTTTAAACAATAAAACCAAACAGGACCATTGGCACATACAGTATGTCTATTTATGTAACAATTTTCAACCATTTGTTGAAGTGCAGGCTGCTCGGTGGAAATCATCCAAAATAACTTAACTAAAAGGTATTTCCTGACTAGGTGGGGTAGCTCACTGAATTCTCTAGAGCAGCAGTCCCCAGCAGTCAGATGATATTTTCACAGACCGGCCTTTAAGGTGTGGCGGATAAATCTGACAAAATAAAATGGTACGAACAACACAAAATCTGTAGTGTTTTATAAATATAATAATAAACGTTTCCAATGACTGTTACTCAATTTCCTGCTTATGGATTTAATATTAGAGTTAATGTTTCACATGACCGAGACAAGCAGCTTGACATGCGCCAGGAGTGAGTCAAAAGTGAGCCACAGACAGATGTAACGGAGAGAATTCGGTCATTTTTCAAAATAAAACATTGTTCAGACTTGGATAATAAATAAGACGAAAATAATGTAAGTTATTTATTCTTTCTGTGCGGTCCAGTACCAAACGACCCACGGGCTGGTACCCGTCCCCAGCCCAGAGGTTGGGGACCGCTACTTTTCTCTCTCAACACAAAGCATGTGCATGGCTAATCCTTCAGCTACAGATCCTAGCTTCATAAGAGGCGGTCCCTGGACAGCTACTGCAGTTGCTCACAGCTTTTGACATGTTACCCCTCTCAGCGCCAACTGAAAGGAGCCAAATTCTGCCTTAGCTACCTTACCCCGTTTCATATTTGCGCAACCACTAACACGCAGTCACACTTGGGAGAGTTCACATTTCTCATGGGTCAAAGATATGATGAATAAAAGACAGCATTTCACAGCATGAAAGTGGGGGATGTCAACCATCAAGTGTTCTGCTTTTGTTTCAGCAATGGACGATGGCAGGTTGTCACATTTAGGGGACTACAAAAAACACAAAGAGAAAGGTTATAGAACACAAAATGTGAAAAGGAGGAGGAAAGGGGACAGAGCAGCTGATAAAAGACATGAAAAAGTACAGATAAGTACGGAAATGGAAATGAAAAAGAGACGTACCTATCGGAGGTGACCTTTAGCGAGGACTGAATCACAGGAGTGCAGTCAAGATAAGGCTAATACGCACAGGAGAACATCTTTATTCCAACCTTTCCAGGGCTGATATTTCACCAAACAATGGCTCATAAACAGCCCGAGAGTGCGACCTGTAAATGTGAACTGTGTCAAGGATCACCATCAGACATCTACAACGCGTCCCTGTTCTCTCTGGAGAACAATGTAAAATACCACAATTGAGCCTCCATAAAACAAGAAAACAAAAAAACTGAAAAACAACAATATAGGAAACAAGCACTTGAGTAACACTAACGCTTTCAGGAATTTGACCGATCAAGATGGTGATTGACATGTGGATACATGAATTTTCTCCATTACTTAAAATCATTGTATTCTTTCATGCCATTTCAGTTTGTAACTCTGTAAAACAGGGCATTATTTCACTCCACAGTAACCAAAAATAAAGACTTTAGAGCATAAAAGTTACACTAGAAGTCTTGTGAAGTATGGGCTGACCTTTTCGGTTTTAACAGCAAGCCGTATAAACCACAAACTCCCTTCCTTTCACTTTCTCGGGATGGTCCAAAAGAATGCCAAACATGGTGGCTGCTCATGGTTATACCTTCAGACTCTCAAATATTAGAAATTCATTTGCATTCATCAGTAGCACAGCCCTTAGGGGGATCTGTGGGAAAATGTTGGATTGTTGAGTCAAAATTACAATACAGCTGGGGCAATTTATCTTTTGAAAAGCTTGTTAATTTGTTCAGGAGAAAATGGTGTTTTCATTTGCATTTTAAATAAGGACTAGCTGCAGAACCTGTAACACCACTCGGCTGTGTGGCTAATGAGCCACGGAGTGCACAAATGAGCCTTTCCCGTGGGGAGCCTTTAGCATGACAAACACACCATGGCTTTACAGTTGGCACTGAGCACTGTCAAAGTGATCACATCTATATATCTGTGCAAATGCAAGTGGATCTGATGCATATTCATGAAAGGGTGCTTTCTCTCCAGCAGATTAAATCCCTGTAATTACATTGAAAATAATTACATTAGATTAGATTAGATCAAATGCAGTCAATTAGACAATACCTTAACAATATAAGAGAGGCAATATGGCCAGTGTAATTGCAGTGGTGGTTGGACTCCTGGTTTTACTGTGCAAACCTGCTGAACAGGCAAAATGTAAGCTAGGGACATATATGGAAATGTGTTACATTTAAAGTTATGCTCATATCTCATATTTTATGCTGATTGTGGAAAGGGTGCACTCTGATAGAATGTGGTAATGGGGCATGAGTAAATCCATGGACCAATGAGGTTTTCTTGCAAGAATTCAAATGTATGTCTTAACAAGTTAGTGTGAAAAAAGCCAGTGCTATGCATCATAGACTGGATACCGTTTACCAGTACCTGATTGCTGTGAATAGTCCAATTGCCTGTTAAATATTATGAGAACATTTCTTCCAGGGTACGTTGGCATTTGTGAACATCTGTCCATAGAGATCATTCATATCCATGCAGAAGGCCTGTATAAGGAAAGCCAAGATAATAGGCGGGAGGCAGGGGTACCTCCAGAGAACATTAATATTTAATGATGCCCTAACTGCTGAGAGAAACATCGCCAGAGCTGCTTGTAAACTCATCTGGCAGTAAACACACCCACTCATGAATAGGCAAACATTAGCTGACGGTATGCAAACAGTGACACGAAGAGCGCCAATTTCTTGGCATGGGCTGCAATCTCTTAAGGCCTGTGCACACTCCTCACCTCCCCCAGCAGCAGTGCTCACAGACATAACAACACACCATCCTCACCACTGATATTAAGTGCTTAAAGGATATTATGAGGGAATGTTTGTGTTATCACAGCTTCCAGGGGCTCAGAGGGGTAGGTTTCTTAGGTTTGGTGCTGCAAGATAAATGCCAGGTAAAAGGTTGTAGCTCTTGTCCAAATTGAACACTAGCCCAACATCGACAACTTTCTGAGAGGTTTTGAACTTCTATTGTAAATAAGATTTTGTTTCAAATGACAAAATATGAAAAACTGGTATTACAGTGCTACAGACACAAAGGACATTCTTTCGCCCTGGGGAATCAGAAGATGTGTGATGTTTGTACATCAACCAGGACATTAATAAATAATAACATGGTTTGTGAAACTAGCCAAGTATATCAAGAATAGATCCAAAAATCCTAATGTTTTTTTTTGTTTGTTTGTTTTTGTCAATATTGCTTACTTTAGATCTTAAAGTTGCTAGTGTTACATGTTGAACTTCTGAAAATTAAGGTGCAACCTTGGTGTGAGAAGAAAGACACCTTTAAAGTTGCTACATACACACATGCTGACAAATGTGATAAACAAGCAGCGCGAAAGCTAATACTTCATGGGAGTTCATCATCACTAGAGTGAGAGAAAAAGCAATGAGGCCTTTTGGCAGATTTCCTGCTCACCCAGGGTTGACAAATTGCCAAGGCACTCTGTCACGGCTCTACTTTGAGGCTGCTAACTGTTTCATCTGCCAGGATTTAGATCTGGGGCATAAAAGTGGCCCAATGGAAACGCATATCCCTTAAAGCTTCATTTGCACCTGGCAACATGTACAATTACAGTCACTTCAGAATGGTAATTTGTATTTGACAAAGCGCTGTAAATCAACACAACACTTCACGTGGAATCACATCTGATCAGATCTTTCTTTACATGAGCAGGTTTCAAGGTGAGCACATTAAACAATCTTCATAAAATGCACAAAGGCGTCGTTTGATGTTATGCTCCATCCAACGGCTCCCTGGAGAAAGGCACAATGAAGAGGTTTACAGAGGATGTATCCTCTGTTATCCCTTTCCTCCAAATTACTACTAAGGTCGGAGAAGACGCAAACAAGCCAGTATGGTAAAACTCTCTAGACTTCACTGACTAATTATGTCGTCATTTCAAGTCTGCCAACATATTTCATCCATCCATTTTCTTCCGCTTATCCGGAGTCAGGTCGCGGGGGCAGCAGCCTAAGCAGGGACTCCCATACTTCCTTCACCCCAGACCCTTCCTCCAGCTCCTCCAGAGGGACCCCAAGGCGTTCCCAGGCCAGCCGGGAGACAGTCCCTCCAGCGTGTCCTGGGTCTTCCCCGGGGCCTCCTTCCGGTGGGACATGCCTGTAACACTTCCCCAAGTAGGCGTCCAGGAGGCAACAGATGCCCGAGCCACCTCAGCTGGCTCCTCTCGAGCAGCGGCTCTACTCCGCGTGACCGAGCGCCTCACCCTATCTCTAAGGGAGCACCCGGCCACTCTGCGGAGGAAACTCATTGTATGAATGTACGAGTTGTATCCACGATCTCGTCCTTTCGGTCATTACCCAGAGCTCATGACCATAGGGTCATGGTCTGCCAACATATTTTTCTACTTCAATGTATAGGAGAAACATCCAGTCCAATATATTTATATTTACTCCATAAAATGTTTGAATAAAAAAATATTGTCCTCATACATTAAGATGAATTTAATACTACTTTTATTTTCGACTGCATTGGGTTAATTTGGGAAAGCATAAAAAAAAAAGTTTTCCATCACATTGTCTGAATGATAAACATTACTGTAGTTAAAGTATGTGGCTAAAAGCTGTAGTGTGCCAATGTCCTTATTTTCTAATTTCCCTGTGATGATGCTCATTAAAAGCTGCATAAACAGCCTCAATAAAAGAGCTTTGAGCTGCTGGACAGTATAATAGCAGTGTCATGGCAACTCTGTGTGTGGACTCCAGGACTACGTTTGAAATCAAAAGCTTATCAACCGCACAAGGCCTTGTCGCTAAAGCCAATTCTTCCCTCTGTCGGCCAACCGGTGATTATTCTGATGAAACAGCTGCTTTCCAACCACACTATCTGCTCAAGACTATTATCACTGTACAATGGGCCACTACTGGAGAGCTTCTATCCACAACAAGATAGTACCACGCCCGAGATATGATCTGTACAGCCACAAAACAGACTAAATATCAAGATTAGTCATAGCATCATCAACCTAATTATGAATGTTCTTTATTAATCTTTGCTTTAATTAGAAATGGATCTAGGCTGACAACATGATGAGAATGCCACATTAGACATTTTGGCATAATCATTTAAATAAATAAATAAATTATATATATATATATATATATATATAAAAGAGGAGATATAAGAATCCAGTAGAAAACATTCAACTTCAACTTATTCTGTGAGAAATTCATATACACTGTTCATTATGGTGACCTTTAAAGGACAAGCGCAAAGGACCAGGTGACTGACAGGATTCCCCACTATAACAGCATTGATCACAGTGACCTACCTTAAGGTGAATATCTGCACAGAGGACAGTGTGGACAGGGCCAAAAAGGTGGAGACAGTCTCTCTCTGCCGGATGGGTTTGGAGGGCGACATCACCACAAAGTTATTGTCCAGTTTGAGCTCCGACAGAGGCTGAAAGAGGCGCACACTGCCGATGCGCTGCATGGGTGTGCGCCCGGCATAGTAGCCCATAGGTCGTGGCTGCTCTGTGTGAGAGGCACTGGCTCGTCTGGTGTCCTCAGAGCTACAGTCCCCATTCTCAGTCATTTGGATCATATAGTAGAGCTCCACAGGCGTGCCCTGGGCCTGCTCTGATACCCTCTGACGGCCGGGCCTCACTGTGGGTGGGCTGAACCAGCTGACCAATGGCTCCAGCTCTGCCACACACATGCCCAGCTCCCCTTTGAGCCGACAAGTGCCCCGCACCTCCTGAGTCTCGTGAAAGGCAAACATGCGCACACAGGGCAGTCTGTTTACTGTGCTGTAATCGTCCCAGTTCCGACCAGCCACATAGAACAGAACCTGCACTTTGGGCATGCTGGGGTGAATCCTCTCATTGATTATATATGTGTGCATCTTCCAGTTAAAGGTAAAGAGTGCCTCGGACCCAGGCGCTGGCTCTGATGATGCTGATGTAAAAGAAGGACTACTGAAAGGTCCAGGCAGTGTTTGCAGCATCTCCAGAGGGACAGGCTGCTGCACAGACAGCGGCCCATAGCTGGCATTGACGTAGGGCATCTGACGTGCCTGTTGGATGAAAAAAGACTCTGTTCGGGCCTGCAGGCTGGAGTTCCTCATTAGGTCCTGGTTTGCTTCCTGCAGGAAGAATGCTGATTCGGCATGAAGGATTTGATAGCTGACAGGCAGGTAGATCGGTGTGGGACCATACCTCTGTAGGCCATCCAGGAGAATCCTACTGTCGGCCACTGGAAGAGAAGACAAGAGCTGTTAGATTGCTGTTCACAACTTTCAAACCACTGTTCAAATATGCTGGTGTTTGAGTTCCAGTGTATGAGCAACATTCATTGTTTAAATCTAATCAACAAAACCTGAGCCTGGCAGGAAATCAAGCAGCAAATTGGGGAAAATTGGAGTAAATCAGTCACAACCTGGACAAGCACTTCACATTTTACATAACATTTGCATGCATTGCCTGAAACCAGCGGTAATCATATCTTCAGTCACATTTAGTGGAGAATGTTAAATTGTTTGTTGGAGACATTTCCATGGTATAATTTTTATGGGCTGTTGCACTTATTTAAAGATTTTGTATTACTACATTTAATACTGCTTTTCCGAGTCAGTTATTTCACCAAGACTCTTCTCTTTTTGATCACTTAAGTTTCAGAGTTTAAGACTTTACTTTCAACAGGGGTAAAATGTTGAGGTAAATAGTGAATCTAGTCATTTTGCAGGCTACTTTCTCTCGCTCAAGTCAGGCGAAATTATCAGTTGTCATCATCAGTAGTTTCTAAGGGTGTAACGATATCCAAGTCTCACGATACTATATCATCACGGTATGAACCTCACAGTACGATATTTATTGCGATATCATGGGAAAGCTCATGATATGGTTGGGAGGCTCACAATATTGCAATATTATAACAAGTTTTAATAACAAAACTGACATTATAAAATGTTTTGACCAGTCATTTGGTACAACATTTATTGTCATTAGGGATGTAACAATATCCAAATCTCTCTGTACCATATATTCATGATATACATCTCACGGCACGGAATTGTTTCACAGTGTTTTGTGGAGGCTCACAAAACTGTGAATATGTTACTTTTTTGTTTAAAAGTGCTTAGAAAAGTTATTTCTTCATGTAGTCTACACTGAAACAGAGAAAAGGATCATGGTCTATGTAGTTCCCTCTGTTTTTTAGCAATTTCTGCATTATAACTATTCATTTATGCAAACAGCCTTGTGATTCGATATATTGTGATGGTCCATGATATTATTGTGAGACCTTTGACGATACGATATCACGATATTTTGGTTATTGTTACATCCCTAGTAGTTTCAGGAAATGGCAATGCCTCACGTGAAAAGCTAAACAAAGACTTTCTACTTTGTTTGGGGATTTTTTTTTCTTTTTAGTGCAATCAGCAGAGACATTCATTTTAAATCCTTTGAGACAGTCTTGTGTTCATACTGCATAATTTACTCACACTATATTCCTGCTAGAGCTGCACAGTGTAGAAGCGCTTACTGTTGGGTATGTTAACTTATTTACTCATTCTTTGATCAAAATGCAAGATGTAAAAAAAAAAAAACATACTTGGGTAATGCTGATAAATGTATGCAAAAAAGAATGTAAAAGTGCATAGTGGAACAGAAGGCATCTACAAAAGAAGTATAGAAACCGATACTAATTTGCATTCCAAAGGTCAGAGTGTATTAGCTGTCAATAGTTCTCTGAAATGGGCACCAAAAGTTCAAGAAATCACACCAAAGCCGCAACAATAACCAGTACATTCTCGGTACAATTTCATTCAAAGCGGATGTAAACCAACCAGCCCTGATGGATTACCCCCAGGCTAAATGGGCCCAGCCACGTCTCCTATTCTGCAAATGCCCTGCGCCGCCGCCCACTCTCCGCCATCAAGCTCAGGATATTCGGCCTGATGGAGTGGCCCACGAGAGCCCATTGATTTCCTGTCCCGAAGCCTTGGTGCTCTGCGTGATGTGGCGTGGCAGTGATTTGTGACAATCTATGAGTGCGGAGCAAGCGACAAGGGACTGAACAAAACCTGTATGCTTAAAGTAACTTGGACTAACAAAATCTAAATGTACACAAAAAGAATCTTCACTCATACTTGATTGTGGTCTGTATTTCTTCAGTCTCATCTTTTACTTAATCACTGTCAAAACCGTGTTCCACTGGCACAACCTAATCTAAATGAGGGTCAAACAAATGGATCTGAGCGCTAATATCCAATCAACTTGCATTTAACTTTTAAATGTTGGTATAAGGTGTGTGATATAGTCACACACTGCAGTAGTCAAACGCTAAATGAAACTTCAATTTAAGAAAAGTGGTCTTAAATTGTTTGTTGCTGCACCATTTATTTGCATTTAACAAGCCAGAATGTCTGAAAATGTCTTTTACATTAGTTTAAGAAGAGAATACTCTAATGCAGAATTGTCTTCTGTCATATACACAGATGGGGGAGTGATGGACCTATATGAGTTATTGTAGTTTAATCTAAAATAAAAGAGAATTTGTTTCATGGTGTTTAGTTGCTTCCTTCATCACCAGTCACACAGGTAATGAACAATTCCCATGTGTCTTGCCCAAGGACATGAAAACAGTGTACTTTGCTGGTATGTCGTAGAGGCTGATCAGCACTCTTCTTGGGTGGTTGAAACACATTTCTACCAACTGAGTAATTGTCACCACTTTAACAAAAAAAAAGTGTGGATCCAATTCCAAAATGTGAACTAAATCCGATAATCCCAACCTTCAATGTCTAGGTCATATCTATGTAGTCCAAAGTTCAGTGAGTGATATGTCAGGAGGCCAGTGGGCTCTTAGTCAATGATGGACATAATATTTATAATATATATAAATCATTGGGGAGAGTTTCCAGTCTCTCTCAGGGCAGACGTGACACACTGTCCCAGTTTTTCTTTGCCATGACACACATGAAACTAAACACCTCATTAGTGTGGTGGAAAGCGCTGTAATTTGTACCTTCAAATTTAGAATATAGCGCTCTCCGTGACACAGATGGGTTGTAAATAGAGAGGCGAAGCCCGCTGTATGATTTGCAGCTATGACTTGCCCTTGGATTTCATGTCTGCAGCTACTGTACTTGTAAATCATGTAGGTCGGACTGTTTTGGCAAATGAAAAAGGAATGATTTGCGCGGATAAGTTAACCTCTGTGGTAAATCGTGTCCATAAACTCTTCAAGGGGGATTTCAGAGCCCTGACAGTCTCTCGGGACACGGCCTGGAGAAGGGGGGTCACGTTCCAAACATGAGGCTGAATCACCATTATTAGATTGGACTGATTTAATGAACTCGTTTGGTATTCATGTCAAGTCAGCTGAAGGGATCCAACATTCTCTTTATGCAAGGGTTTCAACATGTGACTTAAAATGCAACGCTAAAAATGGAATTGGAGCGTCTGTGTCCCGAAGACAGAGATAGCTTCAAATCAGAACTATTTCCAATATCACTTCTCAGAGAATGTCTAACTAGTAAAACAAAACCATCTTCTCCGTCTCCTCTTCATTCTGTCTTTATCCTGTGCCATGAGTACACTCACCACTCCTTGTTCAAACATGTGGAGTTGGTCTGACTTCAGAAAGACTGTGAGTGGGAGCACTTTGTATTACTCTGTGTACGTTGTGCAATAAAAATAAACTTGCCTTAATTGTCTCGAAAGTGGAGTAGGGCGTAGGTGAGGAGTCAACAACAGACTGGCCATAGAGACCAATCAATTCTGCTGATGGTTGTTAAACGTTCGCTAAAACTGCAGATTGGAAAATAAAACCTTGTTCTCAATGATGATTCGGAAATGTAAGGTGACAATTGTAGCAGCTAGGAAAGTTAGAAATCATTTGTAACGAAAGAAATGTTCTACCAATTGATTAGTTAATTAAAAGGGAAAGTAGCGTGAAGCCAGAAAAAGCACTCCAAACCTTTCAGTGGCTTTATGATCTAATCAGATATCTGACTCACACTGATATCACAAGATACAACCACCCTATTTATACAAAAAGTACTAGGAAACAGTGTAGTGTACAGTTAACTCATGTTTCATTCCCAATTTTCTGTCCACGTCTTTCCTTTTCTGCTTTATAATAAAAAACATATAATTAGTTGACCAATACACATTTGTCAACTAGAACACCAGTGACTGATTGACGGACTAAACCAGTGTTTCCCAACCAGAGGTACTTGGGCCTCTGGGGGTCCGCAGGCACTTACCAGGGGGTACTTGGAATGATTTCAGATTTAGAAAAAAGGGGAAATTGAAAAGCATTTTAATTTAAAATTATACATCCTTGTGAAGTTTTATAGGGTGATTTGGATATCAATCATAAAAACTATGATCACTATTAATAGCAATATAATATTAACAGATGGATTCATTCTCCCCCATGACCCGAGTTAATTGGAGTTTTAGACAAAGTTTAGGGGGTACTCAAGACAAAAAAGGTTGAGAAACACTGGTAAATGACTGATGACTGACCGTCCTAATAAAAGCTGCATACACCCAATAATGTTTAAATCACATTAGAGAGTAAGAAGTATTAAAGATCCAAATTTAAATGTTGTTTAAGTTAAGATACTTGAACATCCACCATGATATACAGACATGTTTTAGCACCTTTCTCTTAGACTGTTATTATGGCACTAGCATGCTAACTGCAGATGAGCATTGAACTAAAATAAATGTATAATGTATAAAACAAGAAAAAAACAAGAAAACCAAATTTGCTTATGATTTCAGGTGTCTTCATTGAAGCATTGAAGCCTAAGAGGTTTTCGTTTGCAAGATGCTGATGGGTGACATTTAGAAATGCACAGCCATTAGATAAAACATCACTCTATTTGACATTCCCGTTTCTCTTAAACATTTGTTCTGTGGGCATGCCCTGCACAGAAACCGCTTTATCGACCGTAAAGGCTGCATAAATAGGTCCGCTGTCTGTTGGTATCAGAGGTAACTTTTCACTTTTGGCCCAGAACAACGCCTGCAAAAGGGTATTTGGGGCTCTTGGAGGACCCAATATAAATGTCAGCTTCAGCACAGTTAAACAAAATGCCATTGGCAAAGTCAAGAAGTTTAAAGACCTTATCAGCCCATGTTTGATAAAGTCGGTCTGCTCAAAAGAAAATGGAAGGATGAACACATTGGAAACCTCAGAGCAGCACGACGATTAGAGAGTCTATTAATAAAGACTATACTACTTAAAGGGCCATTTAAAAGGATGAGCTGAAGCATTAGTCATATTACCATAATGTTTTAAAAGAAAGTGTTGAGCAAATGGAGGGCAAAAAGAGGCAAACATGACAAATCACTACATTTTAATAGTTATTTTGTGTTCAGTATGTGTATGTGTGTATTATTACTATTCTGAAAAAAGCTAAAAACATGCTCACAATCCCACCATAGGCGGAGAGATTTAGGTAAGCTGAGCCACAGCTGTAGTTTTCAGTATATTGTGCTAACATACAAATTAATTTTTATCCATATGCAGCACATCTCTTTTGTGTGCTTTCTTTATCTTGATTAAATGTCTTTGTATGACTCAAATGTTTTAAAGGTTATCTTAGTGGTTGTTCACACAAGGGCAACCCCATAGGCTTCAGCAGAGTACTCAGCATGTATGGAGCAGCATGACTGGCTGGTAATATAATGTAGTGGTTAGAGAGATGTCCTGGTGCTATCACAACACAAACAGAACACAGAGGAGCACTAATCGCTCTAAGTGCCCATCTCATGCTCCTGACACTGCAGGAGAGCCGGGCAGGCACACAGGCCGCTCCCAGCCGGGGGTTAATCGGATCACATAAAAGCAAAGCACACCTCATCTTTCATCACTAGGCAACACGTTTATGCAGCGATCGATGAGTAGAATCATATTTTCCCCTTTCGGAGAAATGAGGGAAAATGAAGTATGGGTGACCCCAACAAGACGGATGATGCCGGGCTCATGCATTACACTACAAACCATACGTCTTGAGCCTGTGTTTCTTCACAACTTGAGTTGTTTTCATCTCTGACAATTCAAATGGGCTGGTACTTTAAAAATGGCCCTAGGGTCCTTTTTATCAATAGCTTCTATGAAAGTGAGCATAAGTTATAAACAGCAGACATCCTCAGTCTCTCTCTAAGCACCTGTCTCTCATTTTACACCACAAACACAGAAATACAGAGACAATGACATCAACACAGATAAATCACTCAAACTGCACCATGGCCAAGTCACAGATGTTTTAAAGAATGGCTTCAATTTTTGATGGCTGCCATTATAGTTGCCAAGAGCCGTTTTCTAACACATATCCGGCTCAAGCAAAAAAAAAAAAAAAAAAAACTTGGGGAAAATCTGACATGCTGCAGAGCAAATCTGACACACTGCAGAGCAAGAGCAAAACACAACCTGGTCAATTGTGTTTTCCTGCTAAACTGTAAGCACAAATAAACATACAAACATAGAAAAATAAGTGTTTGACTGTTTGACTGATCTTGTTAGACATGAAAAAGCAGTTTCTGCATTACCTTGAACTTGTGTGTTATGCATAAACCTCAAAATATGTGCCTTGGCCATTGAGAAAACATACAAAATAATTAAGTTACAAGTTCAAATTCTTATTTTTTATAATCATCTACTATCTGTTTTTTTCTCAGTTTTATCCATATTGAAATCTGGCTTCTTAGTCCAACTTCATGTGTTCAATATATTTGGCTGTTTCAGTTGTATTTGAGCTACATTTAAACTCTGCCTCCTTGGGTTAAATGAGCCAGAATTTGCCCAGCGTTTTGCAAAGGAGAACAGAAGTGGTTTGTGTTCAGGATTTTGACCAAAGAAATGGAGAAACTAGGTGAAACTGCTGGTGCCTCAGTGCAATGACGGATTATCAATCAAGAAAAAAAAGTGATGCAAATATCCAAAAAGGTAAATGCTAAAGGGGCATTGGTAATTAAGGCCTGACTGCACAACATAGAGTGAATGTTTTGGTTCTAGAGAGTTCACAAAAATAAAGCGCATTTCAAGCCCAATGAGACGTGTCTAGCTGTGTTAGGTAGGTTTATAAAAATAAACCCAGGAGCTAAGAAAAATAAACACTTGTTTATGCATGTCTTTCTACGCTGAATAATGGAATTGAAACATGATGCCTCACTTTAAAAAGAAGATTGTATGCCAAAATAAATACATCATATAGGCAGTAAAATGGCCCATTTCACCAGAGTTGTAAAAATGGAAAAGTAATTACTTGTTACATGGTCTAAACAATGCAGAAAATGAGTGGTTTGTGAGCTGCCGTCTGCTAAATGGCCAATGTTTTTTTAGCCACAAACCGCTGAAATGACACTCAAAGGGAAAGCTGTCAATACACAGTCTGAGTTCTCCAGGAAATAAGGACTTTGTGTGGGAGAGCAATCTTTAAGAAGCTCTAATGGAAATCTAAATGATAAACTGGCGGTGCGGGCATTACTTATTCCTGACTAGGGAAAACTTCCAAACATTTCAGTGTCTGCATAAAGCACATTTTCTGCACTCATTCTGCGAGGCATTACGTCTCCCTGGTGGTGCACAGAGCAACAGCCGTGAGCCGCACTCCAGTAGTTGTGCGGAGAGGAAAGAACTCAGTGCTTACTGCCTTGAAGACACTTTGGGGACACAAATGGGCTTTTTATGGCGCTCAAATAGTGTCCATTGCCGTGGGCTTGGTGTTGAGCATGGCGCGGTGCTGGGAGAGAGGAGGTGAATAGCAGGGCAGGGAATGACTGCAGAGTGTGTGGTTGTTTGGAGGAGATGGACAGAGACAAGGGCGAGAGGAGGAGCAAATGTGCTGAGGAGAGCAGAGCTGTGGTTAGCCATGAGGGCACCCACTGGGCCAAGACAAGGCCTCAGCTCAAACGATGTACATGGACTTAGTCACAGCGGTTTGATCAGAATATTCACTGTGTGTACTGTACTTAAGGTTGAAGATACACAAATGAAAGAAAATTTGTTGGAAAAATTTGCATTGACAGTATTCAAAGGATGCGACACATAAAAAGTTTGATCTTTTAAAGGCCTTCATCTTTAGCAGTAGGCCTGTCACAATAATTACTATATTAACTTATCGCTCAGTAAATGACAGCTAGAACAATGCACTTTTAGGTAAATATTTCAGGTGGGTACTTTTTGTTTGTACAAGTGGGGAATCTTTTGTTATATTTTGGTTGTACAATAAAATGTGAGCTGCAGAGGAAAAAATATGTTCTGTCTCCAGCTACTCCTTTACTGCAGCTTATGTTTGAATAATATTGTGCATTTAGTATTTTTGCATATTGCTGCTTTAGGGTTATTATATGAGTGGAATAAATTAGTTTCAGTATTATAATTTATCATCTTAAATAAATTGTAATTCAAATTTTGACAAATCAGCAGTCTTGTGATTTGCAGTTGCAATAAAGAAATCCCAGTATTTTTAGTATTTTTATGGAGATTTCACTCTACTGGCAGAACACTGGGTAGCTCTGAATAAAATATAAAGTTGCCTTGCTTTTCATGTTAGATGTTACTGTTACTGATAATACATTTGCCTGATATTCTGACATTTGCTTTAGTGCATTATTCATTCTCTCTACAGTCACATTAGTTGGTATACTATAAAAGCAACTTTCCTAGGGCAGATGCTGGGGGACGCAGGGATGCTCATCTGCTACTGCCAAATAACAAACAACCAAGCACATTCACAGAGTCAAGTTGGGTGAAGTGCTTTGTGCAAGAACACATCAACAGTATATGCACAATATCAGTGCAGTGGTCCTAGCTGAGATTGCACCCCCAACAGCACATGTACAACCAAACCACTGTTACTCCTTTGCCTCATCCCCAGTACCCGCTCTCTTGTCCCAGTGTCGTTTATTTGAGGGCATCCATTTAAATACATTAACAGGTGTCAATCACAGATTTCAGCCCCACCCTCAGGTCTTCCCCTCAGGCTGTCCCTCATCTCTGCCTAGTTTTTTACCAACTATCAAGCTTTGAGTAAGACCTGCCATGTGCCAAGGAGACGGTTTATCCCTTAAACTTGACCCTTGCCACTTATAGATGCGAACAACTCTCTCACAGATACTAACCAGCGTTTCAAAGTGACTCGCATAAAAGTAGTGACAGTGACAGATGATTTAGCGTGCATGCTTAGACGGCAGAAGACCTGTGTCATAAATAATGACGCCTCCTGGCACGAGGTAATCATATCCGAGTGAATCCATTCCAGGTATAGCATACATTATGGGCCGGGGTCATTTTTCCCTGCACAAATATATGAAATCAGTTACAGTTAAGTGGGTAAGAATAATGCAGTGACTTGGCAAAAAAGAGAGAGAGAGAAAGGAAGCAGGGTGAGTAATGTTTTGGCATTTCCAGCAAGGTTACATTGTAAGAAAGTCAATGGGCCTTGGATACCGAGTGCTGCAGCTGCTCCAACAATTCAAAGCACCACGTAAAACCACATTATTAATTATGTTCAGCAGAAAGAGTAGGCATGAGGTCTATAAGAATGTAATGCACAAGGGAAATGAGAGTTTGAGATGTGCAAAATTCGTTTTTTACTCTTTTTTTTTTCTATAGTCATGTGAAAGCCACTTAAGTCAAACTAAGACTAAAGTCGTGTGAAATGCCAATCGATAATTAGAAATGCCACTTTATTTGCCAAGTGTCCTCTGAGATATGTTAAAAATTGACTTTTCTAAGTATGTGCTCTGAAGTTAAAAAGTCGAACTGACAGAATTAAATCTCACAAGATAGTTCGAGTAAGTGGATGTAAATCAATGGCATTTTGCAGTTACAAGTGGACTAGGCAGTGCACTCTGTGGCCGAGTGTAATTTTGTACTTGTAAAACTCAAGGATCTGAATCTGCTGACTTTTGGTTTGTGAATTTTAAGGTGAGCTTGTTCAAGGATGTCTGCAGCTGTACAGTGAATAGTGCTAAAGGAAGAAGAAAAGACATAGACAAAATAAAGGAGACGAGTGTCTCTCATAACTACATTAGAGGCCATTCTCACCCAGTTATAAGTGTTCTTTTATGTCATGTTAACAAAGCTTGGACAAAATCTTTGACTTAGTATGCTTCCATTTGTGAGGTTTAGATTTTACCACAGATATACCTATACAATTACACATATTTTATATATATTTTAGTCATTTTAAATTGAGATTTCCTGGAGCTCTGTATTCCTCTACTATTGTTTTCTTTAACGTTTAAAATGCCCCATAAGATATCTAAAAGTTAAAGGTTATCTGTTATTTGTCTGAGCCTCAATATAATTAAAATTACGTCAATATAAATACTGACAATTAATTGTTTAAATCCAGCATGCTGATAACACCAGATTTCAGTTTATCTACCTAGAATTGTCATACATGAAAATCTTGAATTCTTGAGTCAGACTTGCATCCCAGTAGCAAAAGTAAGCAGACAAGATGAGACAGTGATGAGAAAGTGTGGCCTCTGCAGTCTCTTGTGTACACTTTATCAGCCGTGCCTGGACAACTTGTGTGCAGCGTGCAGGAGTCTGTGCAGCCTGTGTATGAGCAGCTCTGGAGGTGGCAGCAGAGATGCGGTCATGCGCATGAACTGAGGTGTGTGCTCTCTAAAGGCTTGGCAGGAGTCTGCAGCACGCACCCGAAACAAGCTGTCCAGTAGTTATTTCAGTGCTCCTCACAAACTCTGAAATGAGATGAACTCTGAGGTCTCTTCTGCCTGCAGCTCGTCTGTGCTAACGGCATGCATCCCTTTATCCATATCCTCCCTCCCAGAAAGGGCCATAGAGAGTTTGGGAGTCTTTGAACAAGCTCAGCAGTTGTGGAAATCAGCAGGAAATGGAAATATAGACACCCAGAGAATGGATGTCTATCATTTTCATTCAACACTCAAGACCTAGTTTTATTTGTCAGTTGCATCGTTCTCATGCCAGATTTTACAGCAACAAAAAAGGAGCTGTGAAAGGTTTAGTCAGATAATTACCTCACAATGGCTGCAGGCTTTGGCTCAGGAAAAGCTTTTGGGAGTTACTTTCTTTCTTCATGGGGGTCGTAAAACAAAATGCTGCAAATCATAAAGGATCTTTGCATCACCCTGACTTTCTTCAAAAAGTCATTTGACTGATGTCACTGAGTGAAAAATGTATAATAGAGCCACAAGGCCCCATAAGAAGCCTCAATAAGTTTAACAGTATGCACTGTAATCACCTTTCTTACTCATAAACAGACTGAACTAAATGGCAGTGTAGTCCATAACAACAAGGTCAGGGCATCCACTGTGCAGAAAAGTTGATCTTAGAACTGTGTTGTTGTGAAACATTCAGATAACTTGGCTCAAATGGTAACTGATGTACTGTCATTAGGTGCACTTCAAGAGTGCTGTTGTGGTGACAAATCCTGTAAAATACCTGCCTTTCCCTCTATGCATTTCTTCCTGTATCCTTCCCATCTATCTGTATTTTGATGAGTAATGGTAATAGTAATGTGGGCCTGTCTGGCCAATCTATGTTATATCTCTGAGTGACTCGGTGAAGTCAATCGCGTGTGCTTATTATACCACTGTGATATAGTCTGAGTAGATGCAAATGTGTTGCAGGAACCAACGCACTGGCATGTAAGGCATAATCCAAGGAATGTACTTGTTTTTTTAAACCCTGATGGTGACCTAAGGGATCAGACCTAGCACCTGCAGAGTTTGGACACAAAAGGTGCACTCACAGTAGGATTTTAGAACCGTGCCCAAGCATGAATAGCCCCTAAAGCGCAGTACGTTTGTCCAGTGTGAGTGCAATCGAACCGTGCCCAGGAATGGCAAGGACTTCAGCCAGGTTGGAGGTGACCCAAAGCATGGCACGGTTGCTCATGTACACGCACCTTACTATACAAGTCCTGTCAGGTGCGCCGATGTCACTCGTATGATAAAAACTTGTACGCTTACCTTCAATAAGGACTGCGGTAAAAGATAAAAGTTTTGCAGCCTTGTGTCTGTCCTCATCTTATTTGCAGCAGGACTCACTATTTAATAGATATTTCTGCAGCTCTTCATGCTGCACAACATGCAAACAAACAGCGCTGTGTGATGACGCCATCGGGCTGTGGTTTGGTTCACTTGTGCAGGTGTGAGTGCGGGCCATAGACCCCTACGCAATCGTGCTTTAGCACGGCACAGTTCAAAAGTCCTAGTGTGAAGGCACCCTAAAGAGAAATGCCAGTAGAAGGCTTTAGATTTGTCCCCAAAGGGAAATACTAACATCTAAAGGTTAGAAGGTTAGGTATTTTTGTAGAGTTCAGTCGTTCTTTTTAACAATGAGCATATAGTAAAAAACAGCACAGGTTGTACTGTTGCATGTGCCAACATCGGCTTGAGATTTGAAATATTCCTCTCTCTCCCCATTCAACACCATGGGACTTCTTTGGTGCAGTTCTACGAGCCGGGGGCCGTAACAACACACACGCATCCACACAGTGAACTCACTCTGGTTTAACGGTCAAACCCAGATGTTGTACACCATCCAATGACACAGCTGCTACACTTTGAATGGAAAAGATCAACTGCACATCAGCAGGAGGTATAGCAATAAGCCATCTAGACCAAAACACTGGTGATGCAGTGTGGTTAAAATTCAGCATTATAAAAATGATCTACAGAAAAAGTCTGATTCTGAATTTTAATACATTGAGTTACACATTTCTTGCCACATCTCTACCCAGTTACAACAATTTCTGCATGGGCTCTAAGCCTTATATATGAACTAGGGCTGGGCGATATGGACCAAAAAAATATCTCGATATCTTTACAGGAAAAATAACCCCCTCCCACACTACTGCAAAAACAACAAACAAATTTTATCTGATTAATATTCATTTAGTACTGCACTTAAACACTCTGCACCCCTTTTTGGACCCTCAACCACAGTTTAAAAACCTCTTCTTTAAGAGAACTTCCACTGGCAAAAAGTGGCTAGGATTTTTAAACCTGTATTTTGACATTCCTAACTGGAGTTACATTCTCTTGTTTTAAAGTGATGTTTAGTCTCTGCACATTTACCAAATCAAACGCACATTGTGACAAATATGACCGCACTCAGTATTCAGACCTTGAGTCCATGACAAGACCGAGTCCAAATGCGCTCGAGTCCGAGACAAGACCAAGACAATAGCTCTCGCTTTGGAGAGGGAAGTCCAGCGGCGTGGGGGTGTCTACTGAGTGTGGGACAGGTGTGGGTCCTGCTGCGGGGCGCTCCTCGCTTAAGGGGGCGTGGGTGTGTTTTGAAGCGGAGTTTGTTCGTATGAGTGATATCGGCCACACGCGGAGCTCGTATGCTGGGGTCGTGCGCGGTCGGAGGTGTCATGCCCGGGCACAGTTCGGTTGCGCTCGCGCTGGGCAGGTGCATTTAGAAAGTTTAACTCGTCATGTTACATCTGTGTGCAGCTCCTTATTGTGGCTGCAGAAGCACTCGCACAGATGCGCCTGTTTGTTTTCCCCGTTCGCACAACGAAATATTTGCTCGCAAATGCGAGTGAAATGGGCGCACTGTAGAGCCCTGGTCCTAGTCTTGGTTTAGTCCACGGCCGAGCCCCGGGCTCTGCGGCCGCGTTTAGTCCTGGTTTAGTCCTAGTCCTGGTTTAGTTTGAGGCCAGCTCCGGGCTCCACGGAGGAGCTCGGGGGACAAAAGCAGGAGACGGAGGCGAGCGCGGCACAGAGAAGGCAAAAACAAGTGAAGCGGCGAAACCAGAAGTAAACGTAAGCATTATAACGATATATCGATATGCCATAATTCATATCGAGTTTCAAAAATATCTCGATATATTTAAAAATATCGAGATATCACCCACCCCTAATATGAACCAGTATTAAGGGTGCATTACATATACAACATAAACGTTTGGACTAAAACCAGGAATTAACCCAGAACAAAACCAGTGTATATCTAGCCCAGGTCTACATCAGGACAACTAGTGTACAAGTGTATCTGGGAGTAACTGGAATCACTTGTCAAGGTGCCCCAAAACAATACAGACACCAAGCTAATGGTGCAATAATAATGACCCTTAACAATTCAATAATTAACTCTTAAAATTCAAATTAAAAGATAGTGTCTCTATCACTAAATAATGACTTAACTGCTTATTCAATTTAAGTGAAACTTGGTTGCAAAGAAAGTCAAAGCGGTTTGTCCTGTCCCTACGGGTAGCAACAATAACCAAAATTAAGACATAATTACAGACTCAATCAGGGTAATTACACGATCTATTATTCTATTATAGGCTTCTTGGCAATGGCTTTCACTCCCAAAATCACCTCTCCTCCCACAAAAGGCTCCTATAAAACTAAGTGGCCATGAATTCATAATGTGTGTCGATGATCACAGCTGGAGGTTAGATGAGTTCATGGTTCATATGCGGAGCCAGATCAAATAGACTTTACATCCAATGAGCCTTAAAAAGTAGTTCACAAATATCCAAATTGATGTGGGATTACATACTATTTACTGTGTACTCATAAAGTAAACAGGGCTATGAAAATAATTTGGGCATAAAACTTTTCAACAAGTATTTTAGTCAAATTCAAAACTTTAAATGCATGTTTAAAAATTGAATGAGAAGAACTGCATTGTTCAAGATATAAGATACAGTTTGTCTGGCCAAAGGTGTGTATGGCTATCTAGCTATGCTCTTTGAACCGTACAATGTTGTAGGATTAAATATGCAACTGGTAAGGATTAGCAACAAATATTTTGTCATTCCAACAGTGGTTACAAACTTGACACTATAAATGGACATTCATTTTTTAACGACCCATCTCTCTTGAAAATGTAACCAATGACTTCCATTATAATAAGATACAAAAACATGTTATGTTTTTACATTTACATGTTATAGTGCTGCCTGGTCGCCCACATGTGCTTTTAGGAGAACAGCATTGAAAAAGAACCATTATTACTATGATTACTGTCCAATTTAGACTCCCCAGTTGAAAAGTTGTAGGCATTTGTACATATTCTATAAGTATTGGATCCAGCGTCTCTAAAAGCGCCTGCTCCTCACTTGCAGCTCACTCTTCACAGCAGAACTGTGTAATTACACTGTTCTGCTGGTACATGCTGAAGTGTGCTCACAGCTCTCACATTTGGTGCGGAACACTAAGGAACATAAAGCACACATGTTACAACAGACTATTTTAGGCTAATACAATGGGATGTTAAAGTGCCACTGAACGCAGTCATTGTTCAAGCCCTCCTTTGTTTGCAGTTGAAAATGTGGTTATGTGCCCTCTTCACAGTGAGAGGTAGCCTGAAGAGCCAGTCTGACTTACATCCTGTTCTCTAGACTGCAGCCCAGCTGACCGGAATTTCATTTCAACGCATACACGAGAGCCCTTCATGGAGATATAACTTTGGGTAAGATGATATTAAATAGATAAGCGAATTGAAGAACCTTGCTGGATATGATAGAGCCTATTGACAGATAAATACCAGACCTGCACATAATTATGTTTAAATATGGCGTAAATTTACAGTGAATACTTATGTTTGAGCTGTTTGTTCATGGAAAAGTCTAAAGTATTGCGAATAGATTTGCCATTTAGATCTAAAGGATTCTGTTGAGGGGCACACAGGACATTCTGTTCTTTGCAGAGGACATTCTATGATCAAAATAATTTCAGACTTTGCAATTTAATAATTGCTCCAACTCAAATTGAGATTTCAATTTGATAGTGATTATCTTCAGGTGACCCGATTTGATTCACAATACTGGTAAAGTTTTCTGAGCCTGAATTTATGGCAACACACTTACTTAATTAAAACTAAGACTGTCCCTAATCCCAAGACAACATAAAATCAACCTAAGCAAGACAAAAGGTCCACTAAGAGAACACAAAGCATGTATTATTTCGCTGGCTGCTGCTGCACATTTACAAGCTCGATGTTTACTTAACGCTGACTTTGAAAGGGTAGTTGTGCTTTAACAACCCAGCTGAGCGCAACAAATTGGGCCAGGAGCCTTGGAACTCCTGGCAGCACTGGTATAGCTCCCCCTGGCCTCTATGGCAGGGGCCCGCAGCTTTTTACATTCTCACTTCGGCAGTGAGAGCTATCAAATATAATAGCACAGTTGCTCTTTGTCACAACAGAAACAACAGTCATGAAATTTTAACAGCTCCAAGAACCGATCCAGCAGCGCTGTCTCCCAGCAGAGCTCCCGTTTCCTGGCACAGATTCAGCCAAAGACAGCAGACAGCCTCCAAACATCAGATTGCATGAGAGACCTGATTAGGAGGTATTAAAATACAAAATATAAACAGCAAGAGGAGTTCAGTGTCAATTTCCTCATGCAAATGTGATTGAAGGAGTAGTGGCATAGAGCTAACAGATAAATCAAAGAGACATGACAAACATAAGGGTAGATGTTTTTTTTTGGTGCACAGTAGAGTTGTCATGATACTAAAATTTCAAACTTGATTTTTCAATACTAAGGAATAGACTCGATACTTAATACAGATTCCGATACCATGTAGATAATAAAAAAACACTCTTTAGACAACAGAATATAATTTTTAACATTAAATCATAATATTTTCTTTTATATTCCCATGCGGCCTTATATATCCACCCAAATTTTCACCTTTAGCAACAGCTAAAGCATAGGCTGATTATTCTCTGTTGACCATGCACCAGAACAGGGCAAATTAATATGTCATTGCAGCATAACTTCAGTCCATAACAAGAAGGCTCACAAATCAATAAAGCTGTCTTAAGAGTTTGACGTGATGTCTTCTTAAAGGGCCCATATTACGCAATTGGCTGGCTTCTATAAAATAAAAAACACTGTTCCACCCTGTGATGTCATGCGGTAATACAGGTAGTGCTCCACTGCAGTTTTAAACCTAATACCCCTTCACTAGGATGCATTTGGATGAATTCAACCCCAAAATTGCCTTGTCTACTGAACAAGAAGTAAAAGATAGCTGTTAACTTAAAAACTACCGCTTCATGGCATCACAAGGTGGAACAGAGCATTTTGAACTGGAGATGTAGACCTTGGGCAAGACACTTAACCCAGTGTCTGTGCACGCTGGTGTATGAATGGTGTGTGAATGGGTGAGTGGTTCCTTGTTGTAAAGAGCTTTGAGAGCCTTGAAGAAAAGCGCTATAAAAATGTGACCATTTAATGTGACCATTTAATGGCAGTGCACGCATGGGAAAGACAGTAACTTTATAATATTATATAAATCGGGAGATAATGATCAATGCTCAGCATATTATCCACAAATGTATTAGTCATGGACAGTCTTCAAAGTCTTCAAAAATTCAAATAAAATAAAATAAAAACAATTGTTGCTTTTGGAGGTTTCATCAAAATACTCCCATATTCATCAATGGAAAGATTTACATATTAGATAGAAATGTGTTGTTTTTATTACTGCGCCCTAACCTTTTCAGTTTGAAATGCATTCCTAGCCAGCCCTCCACCACAGCACGTCAGAGTGTGTGAAAAGGCCCACAGTCCTGTCCAGAAGCTCCTACAAGGCCCCTGTTCATAGACTGGCCCATCGCTCTGGGACTCTCATTCTCAGCTCAGCAAAGCTGTCAGCTAATTTCAGAGCCATGCAGGACGTATCGCACTCCTCATTCACCCACAGATGAGACGTCTTCAAAGGTCACCATGCTTGCTGTGTGTGGGGGGGTGAAGGATTGTGGGAGTTTGAGTGTTTGCAGGTAAGTAAACAGAGGCTGCCAGAGTGTAGTGGACGCGTGTGTGGTGCGTACAGATGAGGAGCAGTGGGAGAGAGGACTATAGCGTTAGCGTGTGTTGGCCCTCCTGCAGAGATCAGTGAGGTGTGCATAGCAGGCCTGGTCCGCTGGCAGCACACACACCACTCATCGGCTTATATATGAAAAACAACTGGACAGCTCAAAGGGGGTATCACGTAACAGACAAACATGTACATGCTAGTGTTGAGTGCTTCATGTACCCAGGCTCTGTTTTCTTTTTCAGCTCTTAATCAACTGGCTGTAATACCTGACACAATACACATTGTACTTGAATATTAAATAGTCGTACGACTGGGTGTGTGGAATTTGCATCCATCATGCAAATACGAGATATTACATTCAAAACCGGGTGTAATGGTGTGGGTACAGGACAGCTTCCTCTGTCAGGCCCTGAGGTAGATCTACAGCAGGGAGGACAAAATTGTCCAACACCAATGTTTTAAATATAGAAAGTTAAGATAAAGGGGTAAGAATTCGAATTTTTAATGTTGGTATTAATGTATAATTTTGTTTTGTTATTAAAATTGTAGTTATAAAAAAATGTGTATAGGATTACAATCATGACATTTTCCTGTTGCTCAGGCAGGCAGTGAGTACTACTGAGACTGGTGATTAACTCTCTTTGTACAGATGTACTTTGATATCTGCATATTAACCGATGAAGATAAGACACTGCATTACATTGGCGTAGTGTTTATCAACATCAAGGAGAGAATAAACGCATAATGAAGACGTAATAAGAGACCTGATTAAGCCCATTTGAATCTAGTGTGATTACACAATACATGGACTGTTTCTTGTAGCAAGGTGAACAACAAAACTGTGCTTTGAATCTAAGTCTGTATAGTTAAAACATAATTACACAAACCAAGGGAATGGAAACTAAACAAACTGTACAAATGCCTCCTCCAGGTTAGGAATGTTTGTCGTGTAGTACTGTTCATCTACATCAAAGACTTCTTTGTTAACAATCTCTCTCCAAGGAGCATACATGTACCCAACTAAAGCACCTACAAAACATATCGTTAGTTAGTTAGTCTGTGCATTAGAGCTTAAAAATAACAACTAGACCTGCAGTGACATTAAGCTGGTAGTTCACAACAATCACATTCTTCCAGGTGTGCAGTCATTTGCATAATAATTTGGCAGTGGTTAGATGCCCATTTTTCAATTTAGGACTGAGAAGGAGAACACAGACTTGGGACTTTTTGTGTTCAAAATCGTTAAGTATATTACAGTTTTTTTTATAATTGAGAATTCTCTCAGGGAGTAAAAATGAGTCAATTCTGATCAAAAGTCTAATTTCTAACTTGCCTGCCTCTGTGAATTGGATGTCTTCCTCTGGTTTTTCCCCCATCTGTCTATCTTCTTGTTGTTCTATCTCAGTCGGCAGCTACACTCAGGAGGAGCCCGAGCTCGCCTCCCTCGTGTCTCACATTGGAGTCCATACAGTGACACACATCCATGGAGGCCTGTACTGAGAATCCCCTTCACACACACTCACACTCACACTAACACATGCACACAGTATAGCGACAAAAACCTCAGGTCTACCATAATGACTATCATTGACTTTGACCACCACTTACAACAGAACATGTCCTTCAGTGCTCTAAAACATGGAAACTCTGACCCAAGCAGCTGCGACACAGGCTTTGTTCAGCACACGTAGAGTCCACTGGCTGTCAAAACTGCTGTCACGCTTAGCTTCTTCCCACAACTCTCTGGCCACCATATACTGCACATCTATAGTCAATATTTATGGCCCGCCAAAAGAGAGCTCTGGTCTGCAAAAAAACAACCTTTCCACTAAACCTGCTGCCTGCTGATTACACACATTTGTCTTGTATTTAGCCAAGGGTGGAGTACAAAAGGGCATTCAAGTAAGCAGGAAGTGGACAAATTAGTTTTTCGCCTGGAGCTCAAGTCATTTAAACTTCTTAAGATCCATTCAGGTCAAGAGTTTTTTTGAGCATTTGAAAAAAGAAAAAGATCAATCAGTTTTAAACTTTGATAGGGTAACAGTTAATGATTAATTTGTAGAAATTCAGAATACAATATTGATGCAGAGAGACACTTCATGTTCAATTTAAGAAAAGTATTCAAAATGGCCCCTATTTAAACCTCCTTTTATTTAACTTTTTTCCCCAAGCCCTTCCAACTTTTGTTTCCAAACCCTAGCTGTCTATTTGGAGTCACTGGTATATGAACTGATATGAGCCTGTAGTCCTTCACATAACAGGAGTCTGACAGGATTGGACAGGTTTGAAAACATCTTGTCGTGTGCCGTGCCCATGTTCAATCCTAAACTCACACGACGGGATAATCTGCCCAGAACAGGACTATGGTGAGGTGTGGAATCACCACTAAAACTATGAGGCCTTGGCACAGAGAACTGCTCTCCTGCTGTGGTTCAGTCCAGCAGGGCTCCAGCAGCCATGGTCAGACTTTTTACCCAATGCCAGTGAAACATCTGGGTTAGGTTTCTGAGACTCTAAGGTCTAAATGCGTGTTGCCTTCTAGACAATTTGCTTTATCAAAACAATGATTGGAGCAAATGAGCACGATCCAACAAAATCACAATTAAGATCCCCATTATTCATGTTCAATGTGGCCATAATTGAGCAATTAGCAGAGGCTACTTAAATGCTCACAGCAATTAAAGCTGTGAAATTGCTTGTTGGGATGGTTACAGGCGGTGAGATCAGACGCTGAACAGGACTGAATTTAATTACCCATTATTAACAAATGTATGTAGTGTCAAGGGGTTATCAATCAAGAATAATAATTCAAATCAAAAGTTACCATAGAGTTTTCAATGCAATGGCAAGGTTACAGATTTAAATTAAATGCTACATGTTTAACAAAAACATTTAGAAACCCTATGATTTAAGATTCACCAAGACAAAATTGCAGTAGACTTTGGTATCATAAATCATCATTAATTCAACTCAAGAATGGCCCATCCCAGATATTAATGTGAAGCACACCATGTGTAGGAAATGAATAGATTCTAC
The DNA here is from genome assembly GCA_034769755.1 of Odontamblyopus lacepedii. Taxonomy (NCBI): domain Eukaryota; kingdom Metazoa; phylum Chordata; class Actinopteri; order Gobiiformes; family Gobiidae; genus Odontamblyopus; species Odontamblyopus lacepedii. The sequence continues at coordinate 17,140,727 of CM068344.1, read as the reverse complement.
TGGGATGAGTAAAATAATTATTAATCAAGTAATAAGTAGTAAGCAGGTACCTTTATGGATGGTGTTGCCTGTGAAACAATTACAAAAATGCATTCAAATTAAAGACCTTTGTCATTCTTTCTTATGTTAGCTCTGCATATCACCAAAAATCAGACTGAAGAAAAATTGGAAGGGTGTGAATTGAGCCTTGGGAGGGAAAAGTTTGAAACTACAGTTTGTGTATCTGCAGTGAAATGACTGCTGTGCCTCTTTCCATCTCTGCTGCTGATAAGAGCAGACTGAGGGATACTTATTAAAGCACAGGCTTTTTCACGAGTGCGCACACATCGAAAAAAGGAGAAATGGGGCCAAGGGTGAAAAAATTGGAACCCTCAAAAACCTGGAAAGATTCTGCAGTTAATTAAGATAAAACGATTCAATTCTGGAGAGATCGAAGCAACGATTCAGTGCACGGCACGTGGGGGCCATTCTGATTAGCAGCCAGGCAGCGAATTCCTCGACATTTTGATGCGAGACAATCTTTTGCATTTTCAATTACACACTCCAACAGCCCTCTAACTACCAAAACCAAGCTCATTTGCATGATTGAAATATAATTACGGTGCACCAAAAACAAGCTTCTGTTTTGGTTCCCGTTACAATCTCTTTCACCCTCTTCTGATTTTGCGCTCGAATCAATCTTTGAGTCCGAATGAGGAGGGCATAAAGAAGTAATTGAAGGCATTTTGCAATAGGTTGAATATACAGATGTAGCACAGATGTTAAATTGACAGGGTTTAGACAGATGTAAAACTGTAATTAGCTTAAGTGCTTTCTGTAACATGACAAAAGGCTAGTTGACAAGTTCAATATAACAGCAAAGCAGTAAGGTAAAAAAGGTTCATTGAAACAAATCATATACAGGTCTCCAACTACACACTGGAGGCCCATGACTTCTGATTGCCAGAAATCCATGTTTTGGTAAATACAAGACTTTAAATTGGCACAATGAATAAATTGGATAGTAAAGGTAGAGTGAGGGGTGCTGCTTTGCCCCAGTGCTTACTCAGGAACAGTATTAATAGAGGTGGGAGAGCAAAGCAGATGGCAGTTATGACATGGCCATATCTTTTGGGAGGCAGAGCAGCACATTGGTCATTTCAGGGCACACACTGTTGTTGGGGTGAGAGTTCTCCCAGCACAGATGGTGCTCCTCCCTGTGCTCTCCATTATCAGCAGCTGGAGACCACCTCTGGCATGATCACTCACCGCTGGGCTCTCATTTATACCCCACTGTACAATACTGTAGCTCCACTGTGCAGTCTGCAGAGTCAGCTTTTCCTATAAGAGATTATCAACATTAAAGAGCACATTATGCATTCTGGTGACTTTAATTCACTTTAAACATGCTTTTGGTCACTTCGGGACTGGTATTTCACATATCATCTCTACATTTGGAAAACAGACTTCATTACTTCTCAGTTCCCAATTAGGTGTTTAGGTGTTGGCACTCCTGCTGTCAGAGAATGAACTAGGGCTGGACAATATAGTGATGAAAATTGAATCGTGATCTCATTCCTGTGGCAGTATGTTTTGGTGATTCACTTGTTTTGAATGCAGCTCTATGCTCAATCAAACACACTTTTTCCCACCCACACCTTCGATTGGTCAGCCTTAGCAAAGCCCTTAGTGAGTGACAGGTGTATTTAACCAATTACAATGAAGTGTGAACTTTCAGAAGAAGCTTTGACTTTGACTTTTGTTACCTCTTCAAGGCATTAGTGCTAACTCAGTCTTTATCTACATCTTGTTTTTATATTGGTTTTAAGTATTATCTACACTTTTTTGGCAACCTAAAATTGAAACTGCTACATTTGAACAAAAATTCAGTCCAAACTATTTTTCTGAATAATCTTCTGAATAACACTTTAAAATACGTCAATTGAAACAATTAAAAGAGCCTACAGCCTAAGTGCGCTCAACTCTGAAATGCTAATTTTTTTTAATTTTAAGTCTGTATAGTCTATATAAAGAAATAACTTCCCTTCAATTTTTAAAAATGCTTTAAATATGTCATCTTCACCATCTTCTTCATATTAATATTATGAATACCACTGCTACAAAAAAAGGAAAACCTTTGTATTAAATAAAATGTTTATGGCAAAAGAAAATCTACTGGGCCAGAAACACAAGTAAAGTATATTGGAAAATGTATGCAGTGATGGTTTTCCACAAATTAACTGGTTCTGCCTCACTTTTGGACACAATTGCATCCCACAGTGAAGAAGATGGCATTTAGGCTTTAGAGCCAGTGCTTATTGGGCCTGCTGTTTGTGTGTGTCTGACAGAAGACATGGTCAGTGTGCTGTAGTGTTCAGTGTGCAATGTTTCTATGTGCAAATCCAATCCAAAAGCATTTGCACACACATCCAAACTCCATTAATCATTACTTGTTCTGAGCAGCTTTACTTGATGGACTTATTTCCATTCAGCGGTGAGGCACAACCTGCCGGGGGCATTTCAATGTTCCTCCTCCTCAACATTCTTCTTCATTACAATGCGGCAACACCACAAACATGACCTGCACCAATACAATTTTACATTCACTTCACTAGCGCCCGGAATAGAGGGTTTTCGCAGTCCTTGTGCTGAGGCAGGGATTCGGTATAAGCAGGACTACCAGAGCTGCCCTAAATTAACATACAAAAGAAATCCTGAATAAGATCCCTTTATATGAGTCGTGCCTCATCAGACACCCAAGCATACAACACAGCTGCATCAAAGCAACAAATCTATTTATTTCTGTGCCGGCCCTTATTCAGTCGCTGCATGCAGTCCCCAAGTTTATGAAGACGCACGCTGTAATTAGTCTGCAAAGAGTCGCTGCATATTCAGTGGTCCACATCCACAGGCTCCTTCAAATACAATGAAAACAGATGCATTTCCAGAATACATTACAGTCTAAATGAGAATAGATTTCTTTGTACTGTACTGCTTTGAAGAATGACCCTCCTTATTGGATTACGTCAGCATTTATTTGAATACAACACTATGCCAACATTGAGATTCCTTGTAGGTTCTGACAGAACTCAGAACAATGTCAATTTAAAATATGTTGTTGATCTCTGTCTTGTACACATTTATAATTAAAAAGTAAAGTGAGAATATATAAGGCACATTCTATCTGTAAGCCTGCAAATGCTCTATTACAAAGATTTTTTTTTATCATTTCCAAGGAAGGCAAACATTTCAAACATTGTCACAACTTACAAAAGAAAAAAAATCTGTACAAATTGATATAAAGGGTAAATGGTCACATTTATATATAGCGCTTTTCTTCAAGGCTCTCAAAGCGCTTTACATCAAGGAACCACTCGCTTATTCACACACATATTCATACACCGGTGTATGCAGACACTGGGGGCGAGGTGAGTTAACGGTCTTGCCCAAGGACACGATGACAGCATTCATCTGTGAGAGCTGTAATCACAACAGCCAATTTGTGGGTCAGTGGATCTGACCGCTCAACCGATGATGTTTATGACGAGAATGGGATTCAAACAGTCAACCTTCAGATCAGCGGACAGACAATCTACCACCAAATTCAATACATAGCACTGATGTAAAATTAATCATCAACTTCCTGTGCAAACTTAAGATGATTAAGTAAAGTTAAGTAAAACCTTTAGGTCCCTATTTTTCAAATGTATATTTAGAAGCCATCTTTCCATGATTAAGTTTAAATACAAGGTTTACACAAAACTTTGTAAAATTAGTTTCAAGTGCAAATGATCCTTTTCCACCATTAACTATCTGTGATGTATTCAGGCCGTGAATTTGTTGACTTTTGTGTGGCCGTGTTGAGCAGCAGGGCTATCAGACGCCTGACAGGCCCGCCGTGCCCCCGTCTCTGTGACCGCTCATCAGTGTCGCGCTGCCAGCCCACTGTGTGCCCTTCAGTTTGTCCCGGGCTCACAGCTACGCACAAGGGCACTGGGATTATACAGCGAGCAGTGCACCGCTTATAGTCCGCACCGCACCGCCGATCCCCATTCAAGAGGCTGCAACTCCACACCTGCCGAGACAGATAAGACGCCCAATCCTGCCTTTCATTCTGGCAGTGTCCTCCACCTGTATGATATGAAATTAGTAGAAAAGATATTAAAATAGGCTCAAACAGATGGAAGTTTATAATGCTAATATGTGCTCAGATCTTTAACTGGAGTATGTGGCTTATGTATGTGAGGCAGACTTTGGAACAGAGGAAGGTGTCGGAGCGCTAACGTCATAATCACATCGCTGATCACACCTGTGTTAGTTGCGAGATAGAGCGTTCTTTCTTTAGAGGGTTTTTATTTCGAAGGCCACGTGATGTTTCTGAGGTAATGTGACAGCACAGAAATTGGTGTTATGTGATTGACGACTGCTTCTCGGTTTTTAATTTTTTTTCTGTTTTACGATTTGATTTACTGCAAACAAACAGTCGCTCAACCAATGGACGAAGTTTATCCTAAAGTCTTTACACACTCGTCCAAAATGACCCAAGTTTTATGATGCAATGACACAAAATGTTCACTGATTTATTATTATTACAGAAGAAAGGACTGAGTGACTGCCCATCATAACATCTTGTAGACTTCATGTAGAGGCAATTTTACAAAAAAAAGTATCTGATTGCGATTTAGAATTTTGGTGCAATGAATGTTCTTCACAAAATGTTCACTCATTTATTTTTACAAAAGAGCAAAGGGCTGAGTGGCTGCCTGTTATAATGTCTTGTAGGCATCATGTAGAGGCAATTTTACGAAAAAAAAAAATGTGATTGCAATTTTGATTAGATGTGTCAATTATTTGTTTTATGAAGTGGCCATTTTATACTTGTCTGGAAGCACTGAGCATTCCTATTTGAGACCGATGTGTTTAGTCTAATATATTTGGGTTTAGTGGGTTTTATCTAATACAGAAAAATTTATTTTTCTTTTGTTCTAGTGGATATGTTACTTAAAATGTGTAACTTTTCTGGTCTGTCAAAAGCTTTTCTCCATGATGTTATTGCTTTGACTGGAATGTTTCATAGTATGATATTAAACCTTTCCATCTTCATGGAGATCAAACCAGATCAAGTTATAAGTCAGATCTGAAGAGAGGCAACTCCGCTCACAGTCAGAATGCCTGTTTTTCTAGGTATTTCTGGGCAGTAAAACCATCTGTAATAGAATAAATGTAAGGTAGACCTGCTTAATGTAATACCGTGGAACAATCCAGACAGACCAATGACATATCCATAGAAACAAGTAGGTAACTCCCAACCAAAAAGTTATCGCGCACCTTTAAACTACTGCAGCCTACATGACCTGTTACCTGTGCCCATACAATTTGTCATTTTATCCTTGTAATCATGGATATTATTAAGGACCAAATAAAATACCAAATGTAATAGCAAAATGCTGTTAAACTGTACTTTTTACCAATATCAGTATTTTTTAAAACAAACACAGAAGGCAACATCCTCTTTGCAGTAACATAACAAATGCATAACTTCTTCTGTGTGCTTTTTGTGTAAAACCCAAAGCAATTTAACCCCATGCCCATTAAAGTATAAGAGCAAGAACAAAACACCTACATACAGTTAATTGGCCCATTACTGACAAAAAGCACAGAAGTCCAGAGAATCTGATTAAAAGGATCTTATCTAAAAGGTCTTTGATGTGCTTTTAGGCTTACTTAATTAATGAGCTAAAGGCATCACAAACCCACTAGTTTCTAACATGGATAAATGATTGGAGATTATGAAGGCAGCGTGAGGCCATTTCCAGCTTTGAGGGAGTCCTGACTTTGGGCACCGGATGCTGCAGTGGAGAAACCTGTTTAGAAAATGTCAGACCAGAGTCCTGTGATAGTACAACTGCGCTCGCTGGGTTAAAAGCCAACAGGCCACAAAAACATCACCACTGGTCGATTCGATTTAATTAAGTCGCTGTGGTATCATTTCATCTCATCTCCATATGAAAGACCTCGTGCCCTGTTGGACTTCAGAATGGAAGTGGAAGCAATTAGCCTTACCGACCGCAGGATTTCCCTGCTACCACGCGCAATCCGTTCAATGGATGATAAATATTTGCCAGAAATCAGTGCTGCTTATTCATGCGCTACACACGGTGAACAAAACAAATGAGTATACAAAGATACCATTATGGGAATCTTCAAAACAAGAAAATGGGGAAACCAGTTATTTTCGACTTCGGCTAATGTTCACAAATTATAGTCATATTACTGTGTAAATTTCCCACTTCAGAAACTTAACACAAATGCATAGTCGCTTGCTAGTTATTGCACAGCCCATGAAAAGTAGACAATTTGTTAATAGGGATTCTTATTTATCAAAAATCAATAATAGAGTGATGCTTGTTTTGTGCAGCTCGAGAACAAACGCATCAATCATTTTGTATTAGGAGTGGCGGCCAAAACTTTGGAATATTTATAGTTTCGTTTGCTTATGTGGTTCAAAACATTCTTTGACCCAAGTAATTAGAGCATTGCCCAGTTGCCAGAAGAACAGCCACATCAAAACACGACACATAATAAATAATAAAGCAACACAGACAAAAGCAACACAGAGGAAAAGTTAAAGCGCAGATAGGCCATGATAATTACTATATCAACTTATCGTTCAGTATATTTTTTGGGGTCAATATTTATCATTTATACTTTTTCTTTGCACTACTGGGGAAATCTAATTTAAGATGTAAAAAGGTTATATAAATAGTTTCTATGACTCCTTACAAAAGCAAACTAAGCATTAACATGTAAAGTAAAGTTTCATTCTGCTATTTATGATTTTTCAACAGTATTGTAGATGTAGAATAGTTTTTGTGGTTTAAATCTGCTCTTAGGTTATTGTGTCAGTGGCATAATTTTGTATTTTTCAGTACAGTATATTGTTTATGATCTAAATTCACTTCAATACAATATCTATAATACCTATAATAACATATCACACTTCAAAATCGTCATCAGCCTAAGTGCAGATAGAAAACCCACAAAAGTTGATGTTCTCTACAGCCTATAGTATGGAATTTAAGACACGTGTCTAATGATTAATCCAGTCTGTGTTCATCAATATCCACGTTAAATATAGCACTTGTCCTAGAGCTGCATAATGTTGGAAAAAAATATGTCATTGCGATTTTTTTCTCAAGTGTCTTTAAAATGTAAAATCTGAACAGAATCCATGCTATCTTACTAATACAAGAATTAAATGGATTTCAGAACATGTTTGTAAAGGTCCAAACTAAATGGGCAGCAGTTAAGAGGGCCTTATTGTTTGCAGAAGAAATTATGTTGCTTAAATAATTTCAGTCTTTGCGGTTTGCTAATTACCAGTCAAATGCAAGTTTAATTTGTTTGTAATCTTGCAGCCCTGACAGTCATTAATACCGGTCAATAAGCCATCTGTCATGGTGTATTCAGCTTCACATCGACTGTATCTCGGTGAATGACATGAGCACAAAGTTTATATTGCAGAATAGTCCAATTACCTGCTGGGCACCCAACAGGGCCCAGATGGGAACCAAGAACCCACACAAGGCTTTATCACGCTGCTCTGCCCACAGAAAAACAAAGGGGATTTCACGTCTCTATTTAAATCCTACAGCTTTGGCTACATTTGGGCTCCCCCTACGTGGACCTTTTAAGAGCTGATTTACCCTCCATTACCAAAGGCACTAAGCCCAGATCTGGCCCAGGGCACGCTCACAGCACTACCAAACAGTAGTGCTCGAGTAGAAACCAGGATTGAACAGGAAAACACTGAAATCACCAAGCACTAAAATTACACGTCTCAAAAATGTATACAGTAGTGGGGATTAGGTATGAAGGCTAATCTGATTGAGTAGTCTGTGAAAGGCCTCGAATGCCACATGATAAATGTTCAAATAGCAGCAGATAAAGATTGGATCGATCTGTATGATGCCAATACTGCATGTTTCTAGATGTTTAACCCCTAAGAGGATAGTGCAGTCTGCTAAAAATGGTATTTTAATTTAATTTATCCAGATGCCTTTGAAATTAATAGATTTAAAATTTTGCATTTACAGTAAAGGAAGCTTTAGAAATTCAATGCAATGACACTTGTTTTTAAACCATTATTTTCAATAGGTGTAATGAACATGCCCATTCATGGATTTCAGAGTGATCAAAATCTAGCACTGTTGCTATAACAAATAAGAAATTACAAACTAAATACTGCATATTGTAAATAGGCAACAAACGTAATGAAACTCTTATCTCACAAGTTTCAGCACAGTGCCTAAAGCTAAAATGCAAATATGTGTACACTAAAACTTGGCATAAAAGCAAGAAAGAAGAAACTGAAACTTTGTTTTTCTGTGGTTTGTCAAAGGAGATGAACAAGGACTACCTACCACTGTGACCAGCCACTCTGTCAGAGGCACAAATCCCCCTCTCGCACTCTGCTTTACACAGTGTTTGTCCATTCAAATATAAGACAACTGAGGAATACAAATTATTAAACTAAAAGTTCCATGTTTGATGTAATCGTTTTTTCGCATGTTCCCATAATAATTGCCAATGGCTGCAGTGGAAACACACAGAGCGCACAGACAGAAGGCCTGAGTAAAAGGCTGATTTTCTCACATTTACTGATGACATCTGCTCCACGGCAGCACATATTGCAATTTTCTCTTCTAATAGAACCTACGAACAGGCCATCAGCACATTTAACGTTTAACTAGAAATGGACCAATAACAGTTTTTACGGCTAGGCTCAATTCGGTGGTGAGGTTTGGCCTCAGGCCCACAGATCAATCAATATATACGTCTCATTCTCCTGCCCAATGCGTCAGCCAAGTAAACTATACAGAGAGCTGCAAAAGATTTCTAAAACTCATCTCAACCTGGTTTGATCATATTGCAGGGTATGCAGAGCTTCTCAAACCAAGGTCATCACTTTTACTCTGGTAACAATATTTGAAAGATTCTGATCACTGAAAAACGCACAGACTGCCGCAATCTGTTTATCCATATGGACGAAAGGCTCCTGAGTGAAAATATTAGCGCCACGGATATAGGTTTGGAGATGGAATTCCTATTGCAAATACATTTTCTTATTGGTTGGAGCACTCAGCGATGTTTACCTCTCTTGAGGCAGTGTAGCTGAAAATTGGTAAGGGAATTGAGTCTTGCTTTGGGAACTTCATTGTTGGAGGTGTGGAATAGTTTGCCCCCAGGTTTGTGATTCTGAAGTGTCCATCAAGTTGGAAATTAAATTCAAATGTCTGACACTTTTTGGATCTTGAGCCCTTCACAGTCTTAAGTCAATCTTGTTTGTGTTGAGTTTCTCTCCTTCCTGATGAGAGAGAATATAACAAAACACAGAGCATCTTTACAACAACTTAACCCAGACATAATGATAAGTGAAGTCAAACAAAGCCTGCACAAACTTGAGAACTGCAGGTGCAGACGAGATGAAGCAAAAGAGACTTGCCAACAGCTGAGCCCATCGCATCTGTTTTCTCTGTTATCAGTCATATTCTGCAGCAGAGAGAAAACGGCGAGGCAATAGCTGGCTGCTCCGACCTGGACAGATAAGGCATAACGGAGGAACCTTTCCCCATCTCCACTGTCATCATGTCTCCTTGATACCGCAGCATTCACATACTAAAGTTGACAAGCATTGGCACAACTTTTCTCACAAATTCAGCTAAGGAAAAACGGCTTTCTTTGTCAAGCTCAGCAGGAGGTCGAAGTCTGAACATCAGATATTACAGAGGACAACTCATACCTATGCAGTCCACGGGGAGCTAAAGTGGTGAGGTAAAGGAAATTCATGATCTCTGCCAGTCTTTCACACATCAAGTGAGGAAAATTGATTTAGCATTCCCTTTCCACTGGGATTGTGCAGGTTCATTCTCATTTCCCCTGATTTGCCGGGCGTGCGCTGAGTGTTCTGTTAGTTATGCTAATTGTCTCTAGACCTCCCGCTGAGTACGATCCTCTCCCAGATGGATGGCTGTGAAGTTGTTTGCCCAGGGAGACGGCCCGTGTGAGAGTGTGTGGGTATGTGTGCGTGTGCTTGTGGATATGTGTGTGTGTGTCTGTGTGTGTGTCGAGCTACATATGTCCCAGAGCCTTAGCCAGGCTCCACACGTGTCAGTGTGACTATCACAGCACATCAGGAGTGGAACGCACCAGCACTGTTCTTCCAGTTCTCCCAGGGTGCAAAATAAGAACTAAATACGGAGCTATGTTTCATCGTAAGGCGTTCATATAGCGATTATTCTTCTTTTCATCCACTTTTCTTTGATCCCATTAAAAAAAGCAAAACCGAAGGGAAAAGAGGACAATGCCTATCTTTTCTCTCCAGTGGATTACAGCCTCTAGATTTCTAGAAAGAAAACATCTGTGTCCTTCGTCTCAACAGAGTTACAGAGTAAAACCCTTGATTTGTCATGCTGTCTGAAGCCCACATTCTCTTAAATTTCTGGATTATCTTTGAATGTATGTCTTAACATGTGCACAAGAGCAATCACCCCTATATTGAATTTAGGCACGGTGCTCAAATGCAATTTGATTAAAACATGATACATATACACACACAAATTATTAGGGATAATTAAAAATATTTTCTCCCCCATTTATAAATACATGTTTCAAGTAATCACTGTTTCAATTATGACCAAATTAATTCTGATTATTCAATTAAACAGAGTAGTGTTTGCATTTCAATATGGCATACGGCTCTCTGGTGCAACATGATAGATGGCTGATCCTGAGGGCTGCGTGTAAAGCAGTGTCACTGGTAAGGCCATTTGTGCCACTCTGTTGGCCAATGATTTTTATAGACATGCTTCTACAGGAGGATACCACCCTGAAAACTAAACATTGTGTTCCTGTCCTCAGAGGGATCAAACAGTGCCTTTGTCTGTAGAAAGTCAAACACTTTCCGTGGCTGTGGGAAAGATCCACAACAGTTCACAAAGTAAGTCAATTTGTGCTTTCTGCTCCTGGCCCACAGTAACAAGTATCCTGCCGCTTGTATTATGGAAATGAACCCCAGAGCTTATATGCACCTTTTGAACTCTTATAGGAGGAAACAAAAGTTTGAAAACACACAATCCTCCTCTGTCAGCCATAGGATTATGTGTTTTTTCAAGCACTGCCCAGAGGTAACTCACCCTGCCAACATCCTCAGAATTAAACTGGAAACTCAGCGCCAACAAGTAACACTCCCATGAGGTGTTCTGGAGCAGACACCAGGCCAGATTTCACAGTCTTAATATGCAGGGTCACATCGGGCCCCCTCGCTTTTAGACAGGCCTGCGCTTATCCCACCAAGTTTGGGTTCTTTTTATCACTGACTTGATGTTAAGAAAGAGTGCAGTGAATATAGAATCTGAACTAATATTAAAAAGACAAAATTATGGATTTTTTTTTGTATATTGCAACCATTACAGGGAGGAATAGACATGGTTGATCATTTTAAACAACAGAAAGCCTCTATTTTGACCTTCATTCTCTCCATCACTTGCTGTGAAACTGGTATAAAGCGCTTCACACGTTGAGTTACGAGGACTTTGAATCTTGGTGGAACATGTTTAGTCTGGGGGTTAGAGAGACTGGTTATTCAATTAATGCTGAAAGCAGTTTGCTTTTGTAACTTTTCAACTTGATCCCGACTACACAGATCAGGCCCACACAGTTTTCCTACGCAAGTGCCTTTTAGGGCAGGAATAAAGCATACTTCTAAAATTAAATGTGTTACATCTTCATTCATGATACGTGGTACACAGAACAAGGTAAGCTTTTAGCATTTTTTTTAGTCACTGGTCAGGTTCTTTTCACTTAACACTGAATAGAACTGGGCCAGCTATGACCTGTAAATAGTCTTATTACATCAATTTAGATGTTCACAGCTGTTAGATGTAAATGTTAATGGCTGAACCAATATGTGGAAGCCAATATCCAATTCAGCAAATCTTGCAGTATCAGCGATAATATCCGATGCCACTACACTTGTAATTCAAATATTTGTTTTAACACAAACAGTTGTAGACATGAGCTAGTCCATTTAATGTGGGAGGAGCCCATTTGGCGAGAAATGGCAAGTGACTTATTGTGAAAAACTTGGCTCTCTGTCTGAACAAGCAGAGGAATACACAGGAGTATAGGGTCTGTGTTTGTGATGGCCAGTCTGACAGTGTGTGCAGGTCCCTACAGTGAAGTATGTGGCTGTCAGGGGCGCTGGGAGACAAGCAGAAAGCTCTGGGTGAAAGCAATCAGATGGCTTCAGAGTTATAATATCCTCTGAGACAGTGTGCGCCGCCAGCTGACTGACAGGAAAGAATCTGTTTTCTTTCTCCACTTTCACCTGTGAGGATTAGGGGGCTGGCCAGACCTGGCCAGATCAATCTCTTCTCTTCCTATATATTTGCGGAGTGCCTTTCATGTGGTGAAAACAATCATCGGTAATGCTTTGAGTTTCTTTTCTGAAGTGCTATATAAGTCATAAGTTACAGCTCCATTTTCAAGACACAGTGAAAATGGAATGTAAATAATAGACAAAAAATGCTGGATCAGGTTTCAGCTATCATAGTTCCTTACATGTTAGTGGGTGGTAGGTTTAGAGCACAAGTCCTTAAGCAAGACACTTCACCCACCTTGTCTGGAATGAATGAGCTGAGTGTGTAAATGAATGGTGGTGGTAAAAAGGGTCAGTCTCGTTTCCGTCAGTCTAATCAAGGGAGCTGTGGCTGCAACGGCAACGTAACATCACACAGTATGGAGTGAATGAATAATGACAAGTGCAGAGCTTTGAGAAGCCTGTAAAGAACATTACAAGTGCAAGGCATTTTTCTAATAATTATTTGTCTTTCGTCCCAGCATGAACAGTGGAATGTGGTGTTCTATTAGAGATTATAGCTCAAAGTCAAAGGGGGGTCCTGATTACCTCATTTGTTCAATTACCTTTAAGAGCAACTTTCAGTACTTCAGACTCCAGATGAAAACCAACAAGAGCTCCTCCAGCGGGGCAAAATACGCCCGTACTTTGAATTATTGTATATAGAATTCTAGAATCGGAATTCCACCAATCAGATTGCAGCAACAGAACTTAAAGACACTACAAAGCTTTAATGTGTCAAAGCTCAAAGAAGCAGAGAATGTGGGTTGTTCTCGCTTTCAGCAGCAGAACATTTGAGAAGAGAGTTCAGATCTTTCATGAAGACAAAGCTTCAAAGACTTCAAAGCTTTGAAGTGTCCACAGACGGATGGACGGACAGACGGACGGACGGACAGACGGACGGACGGACAGCGCCATACCATAATACGTCCCGTATTATGGTATGGCGCTGTCCGCCCTTACACAACGGGCGTATAAAAAAACAACAACAAAAAACTAGCACTAGTTGAATGACTCAGTTGGTAGAAAAGGCAAGTGCTTTGATCCTTGTTACTGACACTGCATAATGGTCACAGTGTCATTGGGCAAACACTTCACCGACACTGTCTGTAGTCTGTGAGATTATATGATTAGGAAAGAGCAATGTTTTCACAGTGAGCTCTAGGGCAGTTATGGCTGAAGAAGTAGCTTACCATAATAGAGCGTGACTGAGGGGTGAATCAATATCACAATGAGTGGATGACACAATGTAAATAAACCTTCCACAATTTAAGGCTATTGTAATGAAACAAGGAGCTAAAAATATATCGTAACATTTTTTATAGCACTATTCCTCCGTCAAGGTACTCAAAGCGCTTTACATCAAAGGACCACTCACATACATTGAGGGCAAAGGTGGCTTAAGTGTCTTGCCCAAGGACACAACGACAGCATTCATCTGTGGCAGCTGGAATCGCACCACCAACCTGAGGGTCAGTGGATCAGACCACTCTACCAATGCTATATATATATCTATTCTGGTCACACACATAGAACTATTGGATTTAATAAAGTTTTAAAAAATGGATTGTTGCAGAAAAAATTTGCATAAAAATTCCTTCACAGTCCAGGCAACTAATCAGGTTTCACTCAGTACAGTGAGACATCAAACAAAGCCACAGACGCCAAATGAAGCGTAACACACATGGGCCCTTCTGTCCGCACAGCTACACAAACTTCGTGAGAAAAGCCTGCTCTCCCCTCACATAGCTCCAGTCTGCAGCCTGTTGTTATTCGTGGAGCTCTGCAGTGCATTGCTCCACACACTGCATCCTATTTTCAGGGGCTGACACAACACCCCCAAACCCACTCACACTGCAGGCGACTGTCACAGTTCATTCATGTTAATATTACAAGTCATTTTGTATTCTGTCACAACAGCTTACAGCTAATTATATGTCTCATAAATTATATATGTCCTCTCGGCTAAAAGGGAATGATTTGCATTTCATTATTTGGCCCGCTCTGAATAAAATCATTCAATAAAGGTTGATGCATTTACAACGCCTTTTATTATGTGACCGTGGCCGTTACCTTGCATTTCCATAATTCTTGCTCAGCTTTATGGACAGAAGAGCTCAATGATATTAACAGTGGGGTCTCTTTAGGGTCTTACCTGCGCAGAGGATAAGCGCAGCTAGTCCCACGCACTGGAGTGGTCCCATGTCTCCTCGGGGTGGGCTCATTGGCAGTCGAAGAGGGGGAGACGAGGGCTCCTTCAGCACAAATCCTCACGACTTTGCACACAATTTATCCTCTGTGGGCAGTTCTCTACGTAAAACTTAACTGTGGTGTTCCGCTCGCAGCCACCTGCCACACAGAGATACAAGGACTCCGTCAGTGGGCTCTCAGATCACCATGGGAGGCTGCTCAGGATTATATTATGTGCTGCTGATATTCTCATTCTTTTTAGTCTGAAGCAAAAACCTTGGAATCTCAAAGAACATGACTCTCCCTAAACTGCCATTATGTGGGATCTGTACAAGACATTTACATTTAATTTACATGTATGTAAAATTGAATGTCAAAATTGTTTTCATAAAAGAAAATTAATACCTAAAGTAAATTAGGCAACAGGATACCCCTTGCTTGTGCACTGATGGAGGTCTGTTATATCTCTGCAAACCACCAGCTGTTTACTTGAAAAGATTTTAGGCAAATGGATGACACTTTTATATTAATAGATAAATCCAACTGATAAAGAATGAGGGTTTGTAAGGAACTATAATGTTAGCTTCTTGCTACAAAAAGCATCACGCAAAGTCAACTTAATGCAGTCAGCTAATTAGTTGGCTAAACAGGTGTTTGGTAACCACTTTGCTAACAATATAGAGTTTGATTTCTCTTGTTAATAAATGTCAAACATACTCTTCGAAGTTAAATACGTCAAGATGCTTTGAGTATATTACAATTCAAAAAACAGTAAATATTATCCAATTATGTTGCATAGATGTACAATAAAAAGGTGTGTAAAAGCACTAGTTTCTTACCATAATTGTAGCCTGCTGCAATCCACGACGTCTCCCATCAAAAGCAAAATCCTTCCCTTTGACTAAAAAGACGTATTTCAACAAAAGAGCAGGAAAAAGTCCCTTATCCTTCGCTCAGCTCTATAAAAAAGCCCCTCCGCTGTTTTCTTTCTTCTCCAGCAGAGCTCCGAGTCACATAGGTCGATGCTGACAAGTGGCGCGCTGTGATATTAAACGCGTGTCTAACTTCCACAAAAGACGTACAAAGCCGAAGCAAAGCCGGTGTCTCCAGCAGTAGCCGTATCGCAGACAACTGTAGTGCACCGGCTCCTGGTCCTCTTGCCTCTCGCTCTGCTCTAAGCACCCCCCGTGGCCGTGGCTGTGTGCGTGTGGACCGGGGAGAGAGAGCCCGTGTGCGCGCAAAGTGAAGGGGGCTCGATTGGCAAATGAGGGGGTTGGTGGACTACGCGTCAGCAAGTACTGTGGCATCCAATAATTGCGTTCCCAGCTTGTATCTCATTTCGAGTTGGCTTTTATTGTCCCAGACACTGCTGGGTAGAGTTAAGGTAAACGTGAAAATATAAATACAAAGCAAGTTAGCGAGTGGTTTAGTGGGAAGTTACACAATAATCATTAACGAGGTTGCTCTGACTGTAGGACCCATATAGTCAAAAAGGTGAAAGAAAGCAGGAAGGGAGTCAATCGCACAACACCTTGCAATTTGGCTACTTAAAAAAAATGCAAACGAAATTACAAATCTGAGCAATTTTACAACTTTCCCCTATTCAAATGCAGCAACCACCTTTTAAAACACCAGCCACTCTATACAGATTGGTAAACACTGTCACGATCTATTTTCTCTCATTTACATCAAACTTCTAACTTGTAAACGTTTCCATTCTCTGCACATTCAACAGCAAAGTGCAACCGAGTGCAACCTGTTGTGCCCGGCTCGCTCATAAGAAACAACAGTGCCACCTATAGGAGAGCGCACAGCTGCCCTAAGTGAGCCGCTGACTCATGATTCACAGAGCAGGGATGCAGCAGAGATATGATCGTTTTGACCAAGTGAAATAAGTTTGCGTATCTGGGAAAGCAAATTCGGAATGGATGTCTGGTGTTTGGTTGCACTTATGAATATAGGTCATTCTTGGTGTTTATTTCTCCTTGAATTAACAAAAGGTTGCTCAAAGTTTAGTCATTTGTTTTGTAGTAATGTATTGCACCATTGTTTACCTGTAAAACAAGAGCTGTAATGTAATAATGCAAAACTCTTCTGTAAGGTAAGTGCAAAAGAGTACCTGAATAGCAGCAGTAATGTTTTTGAATGGATTTTATTTTTGTTTTTCATTGGATTTACATTAAGTTAAGCATAACTTACATTCAGTACAAATATTTGTGTTCCCCCTCAGATGAACCTTTGTTGGAACATCAGTGCAGATAGAAGCAGCCTGTAGTTCATCTGCCCCCCACTGTGTGAGGAGACACAGCGGCAGAGGTAGAAACAACACAAGATAATGGCTCATTTGCTGCTTTCATAATGCACTCTTTCAGCCCGACCTTGGCAGAACTCAGCAGAAACACTCCTGATTGATTGTTAGACACCTCAATCATCGCAAATGTGAAGTCATTTTGTGTTGGATCCTCTAAATCATCTATTGTCTACAATTCTAACTCATCAAATGGCTTGTGACATGATAATAAAACGTACCAATATTGCTCTTTTTTCACCTGTATTCACCAATTGAATGTGACCAAATTACCCATTTCTTTAAACTATGTTAGAATGTGGTTACCTCATCAAAATCATACCTGGAGTTGTGTTTTGTTTCATTGACATGTTTAAGTATTATTAGTCTGTCTATAGTTCCAATGCTCAAAATGCTCTGTTCCAACTTGTGATGTCATGTAGTGGTAGTTTTCATGTTAACAGCTCCTTTTACCTTTAGTTTAGTAGGGATTGGCAATGTCAGGGCTGAACTCATCCAAATGATTCTTGTGAGAAGGTGTGAAGTTTAAAAACACAGTGGAGCACTTCTTGTATTACCACGTGACATCACAAGGTGGAACAGCGTGTTTTCTGTTTGAGAGAAGAACTCAGCCTTAATACGCAGTTTGAGTGTTAAACATGTGTGAATGAAACAAAACACAAGTCCAGGTATTTTTGTGACAAGGAAACATTATGACATAGATCAGAAAATAGTGTAATATAGATCCTTTAATGTTTTTATTTGCAGATGACACTTGTAACTATAAGGCTCTGGTATATATTTTAAAGAATATGAAAGTTGTCCATTACATTTGACCCTTTCTCCAATCCAACTGGGGCACCCTGTCAGGAGCAGTGAGGACTACAGTTCTACACATGATCAGTCAGGGATTTCGCTCCTTGAAAGCATTTGGGGAGAAGCCGAACCTTTACTTGAATTCTTTGAGTGAACTTCAGTTAAAGATAAATCAGCTGACAGAAAAGCAAATACATATTTCCACTCCACATATGTTAAAAAACTTCTCTCTGTTCTTTTTTTCCCTATAACATGTTCTGATATGATAGAAAAAAGACTCAGTATCTAAAATACTGCATTTCTCTAGTGTTCTCTAGTGTTTTGAAGGACAGGTGAAAATGCATCCACTGTTTTGAACAAATGCTCTCAAGAGTATCCTGTCTCCTTTTTTATTTTGTCCGATTCTGCTGCCTCATTTTGGGAAATGCTGCTCTACACAGCTCCAATGACCCCAGCCTCTCACTGTCAGTAAAACCACCTTATAACTGCACTCGTAGTGTAACATTATCCAGAGAGCTATCAAGGTCCTATATTACACAAAATTGACTCTCGTGAGCTTTAAACTATGTTATAATGTTGTTACCTCACCAAAAACAACCAAAAACATAGCAGAAGTCATATTTTGTTTCATTCAGACATATTTGGGCTGCCTACATCTCCAAAGCCAGAATGCTCTGATCTACCTTGTGATGCCATGAAGCTGTAGTTTTCAAGGTAACAGCTATCTTTACCTTTTTGTTAAGAAGAGAGTGACTGAAATTATCCAAATTGTTACGACCCAGGTCTGCAAGGGGAAGGGAAGTAACAAAAAAAAAAGAGATGGAAAATGGAATAAATAAGGTAATTTAATTAAGAGGAATGTACAAGGTAACAAAACAAAACATGCTAAAATATGTACACAAAATAACTAAGAAGCAAAATAACAGGACTAAGAAGTTAACAAATTGTGCCAAAAACAAGTCATGTGGGTTTACACACAAAACACACAAAAAAACAAGTGACTAAACTAAGGGATGCAAACAAAACTCAATCACAAGTGTCCCAAAGTAAAATCACATATACCCACAAACAGAATCAAGTGACAAAACAAAAAGGCACAAAACAGAACTAAACTAACTGAGTGTCTCAACAAACAAAATCAGACACATACTAGCACAAACAAAGTGACTGACACGAAAGAGACACAGACACACAAAATTGCAGACTGGCCACAAAGGCAAGAAGCCCTTAAGGTGAAGGGAATCTCCTTAAACAGGGAGAGGAGGCTGGAGGTGAGGTGGGAGTGGCCGAGTGTTGAAGCGTCCCACCAATCAGGGACCAGGGCTCTCACAGCAGGAATCCATATGACAAAACAAGAAATTAAAACACATACAACACAAATCAAAGCACTGGAGGTCTGGGGCTGTAACAAAATGATTGTAGTGAAGGTGTATGGGGTTTAAAAACACAGTAGAGCAAAACAAAACACAACTTCTGCTGTGTTTTTGATGAGGAAATTTAGGTCATAACATAATATAGATACAGTGTAATGTGGGCCTTTTAATCCACTTTATGATATGATATGTTTTCTTTACATTCAAACAGTGGGCCAACTTTTTCATGCTTGTTTTATAGATTCCTGTTTAACATTTCTTATATTACGGCACTCTAATTTCTAGTAAAAATTCAGTGCAGTTCTTGGGCTTATACTCATTGCAATTTTACAAGCCTCTCCATCTGGCACAGGCTCTGCTAAATGAACATCGCTGAGTCCCAGTGAGCCTGGAAGCATTTGCTAGCAGTTCTCCATTTGACAGCATTCCGACAGCCTTGGAGAATCCGCCATGTTCGATCTGTGTGCGGTATACTGCCCGAATCACAGCCATAAGACGTGTGGGGGGTAAATTGGCAATAAACTTTTTCTGGAAGCTTTTCCTTGATATTGCTAAGACACGGTTATGTGCTGGCATTGGATGAGGAAATGCATTTAAAAACAAGGAGCCTAAATTTATTGGCAAGTCAAATCAAACAGCAACTAGTGGTAGTAGCTGTTGCAGACACTGCAATACAAACTGTTCCAATAAATGCCATCCACCTGTATTAAACATGTGCAATTATTTGTTCCTCTGACACGATGCACTGTCAAGTTACCTGCTATTTAGTCTATATTCTATCAAGCTGCACTTTACAAACCTAAAGTCATAGCAGCTTATTGTGTGTTCTACTTGCACAGTGTTGTAATTATTTTTTGTATCCTAAATATTTATAATGTACTAGTAGAATTGACTGGATTTAGGTCTATTTTTAAGACAATTATCTTGATTTCTGTTTGATTTTCTTGCTGTTCTTGATCTTTGTGTTGCAACATAGGAATTTTTCCAAAAAAGGTTTTCTTATCTTCTAAATATAGGCACAATAAATGCCATCCACCTTGATTAATAATTTGCAATACTGAAACATTACAATATGTGAATCAAGACTGGTGACGTCTCTTTAACTATTCTGTCCATGCTGAACAGTACGTCATGACCACTTAGAGTTGTAGCCCTATATCTTCACTCTGCGTGCGCAGTGTTGCTTTTTATTGTGTTTTTGTAACTTAAGCATTCCTAATGTTCTCATCAGATTGATTGTCTTCTGTTATTCTTGAATTTTCCATTGGAACATAGTTGTTTCCACATTGTGAGACAAAAGTCTCTTATCTTATGTAAATGTAGGTACAATTACAAGTACTTTTATGGCATCCACTGATTCAAAAGTTGGTGGTTCAAACCTCCTGACTCACTGCCTACTGCGGTTGTGTCAATGGGCAAGACATTTAACCCATTTTGCTTTCAGCGTCAGTTGTACAAATGCAAACTGAATAGTTACTTATTTACAAACCTTACAAATCTGCAAACGTTCTTGCTGAGAGCGTTCTAGCTTTGAGAGTTAAACACTGATGAGATAAGTTGAGGTAGTAAAAATGTTATTGTCCAAATAGTTTAATCACCGCCAGTGTCTCATGCCATTTAAAAGTGTTCATCTTTGTCATCACGCTAACAAATCACCATCATAATAAGTGATGAATGAGGGTACAAAAGCACCCACACAGAGATGTTAGTGTAGCATGAATAAAACATTGGAGGCTGCTGTGAGACATGATTTTCCTCACAATGTGATGCACCGTTTAGATATTCTTCAGCGCGTATGGAGGCCCAGTGGGGTCAATGAGAAACATCAACATCTGGATAACGAATACACATTATGGTGTAAATAATACATGTCAAGGAAATTAATGGTAAAAAGCAGGATAGTATACATTGAGATGCTTTCGTCATTTAAATGAATGGGTTTTTTTTTTTCAGTCCGAATAGGGTACAAAAATGAAAAATGTTCAATGCTTCCATATCCTGCATTGTTTCTGTCCACTTTTCAGAACTTACTTGCGTTTATGTAAATGAAAATCAGCTTCTTGCTCCAGTGACATGCAACTATGAGGAGGCAGGGCTTATTTTGCAGAAAGTTAGAGGATGTTTCCATTATTTAGCAGTTTTATATTGCTACAGTCAACAAAATATAAAATAATGATCTACCTGTTATAGTTTAAAGAGGCGCATAGAGTATTCATTGTTAACATATTACATATTTAGAGCACCACGTTACCCTTTCATTGTTTTGAAAGAGCTACATTGCTGAAAACAATAATTAACAATTAACATGTTTTCACTTCAGAGTCCCTGATTCCTTCAGAGCGGTATCACAACGCATTCAGTGTAAATTTCGCTAATGAAACTGCTGCACATCACTCCAGGTTTGTTATGTTGTAGTGTATAGTTCTGTATCATGTTTTTGAATATTTATAGAAAACTGCATGTCAGAGCATGGGTGACGTAGGCTTGGGGGCTCAGCTTTGGACACCGTGGGTTCAAATTGCTAGATTAAACTTGCAAGGATGAAATCTAAAACGACTTCAGGCATCTTTTTGATGAGGGAACATTATAACCTGCTCTAGCTGCCCTCTGCTACCATCTTATATGTGTGTGTTCATGTATTTGTCTGTTGTTTGTCTGCTTGTCATCTGTTGTTTCTTAAGTGTACTTTTAGCCTACATGTTCTTTTTACTAAATGTACTGTAATTGTAATATTTGTAATTTTACTCTTGTTCTTTTAGGGTGACTTTTAACATCTGTCTAGGGTGAAAAATAGCTTTCTGGCTAACTCTGGCATATTGACAGAAATGTTTTATTAATATGCACTGTAATAAATAAATAAATACAATAAATAAATAACACGGTAGAAAGCTCCTAAAAGTTGATTTTGGCATAATACCTCCTCATTAATACTGAATATCTGAAAAAAATAGTTTAATAAATTTTCTTTACCATTAAAATGTAATTAGATATTGAGATATTATTGCTTTATTTGTCTGGAATGTTTCACAATATTAAACGTTACTTTCTTCACAGAGACCAACCCAGACCAAGTTACAGGTCAGATCTGTTCACAGTCAGAAGTTTTTCTAGATATTTTTGACATATAAATCTACCTGTAATTTAATAAATGTAAGGTAGAGCTATTTAATGTCATACTGTGGAACACTCCAGTCAGAGTAATGACAGATTCATAGATACAATTCAATCAAAAAGTTACATAGTGCACCTTTAAGAATAAGACAAATCTCTTTTAACAATTTAATCATTTCTCAAGGTAACACCAAATATTCTAACTAATCAGACATAATTTGACCAGAAACTTGACTTCTTAGACCTAAATTGAACATGTGCTTTGAGGATTGTTCGGGGTACGTCTGTTTTTGTTTTATGTTAGCCTGGCAGCTT
Source organism: Odontamblyopus lacepedii (assembly GCA_034769755.1). Lineage (NCBI taxonomy): Eukaryota > Metazoa > Chordata > Actinopteri > Gobiiformes > Gobiidae > Odontamblyopus > Odontamblyopus lacepedii. Next base: position 17,118,238 of record CM068344.1, on the reverse strand, counting down.
AACGTCTGGCACAGCCCTCCTTTGTCACATCTCACAGGCTGTCCAAACACAGCAGCTGCTTTAAACATATTTATTGTTTAATAACATAATGGTGTAATTAGCAAACAAAGAGCTGAACATATTTTCAGTTCTGAATAATTATATGCCAGTCTTTTCCTAATTGTTTTCTATTATCTGCTAAGAATTTGTTTTGTCTGTGTTTGGTTGCAATCCAGATTTTGCAGGCATCTCTAAATATTGAAAAGCAGACAGACAAATAAACAATCTGGTATTAACATGTTTTTTGAGTTTCTTTTGCTTTTAAGGCTCAGAGTTTTCCCCTACATAGCACTATCACTTTACAATCACCATGCATCCTGCTTATGAAACTATTGCATCAGGTTCGTCAAGTTGTGTACAGTCGGGTAGAGTTACGTTACTTTATTTTGAACACTTTAAAAAATAAAGGAGCATTGTGTCACTTTTTTCTGGTGGAGGGTTCATCAAATGCTTTTCTCTGTGGAGATGTTATTGCTTTGTCTGGAACATTTCACAGTATGGTATTAACCCCTTAATGCCGAGTGTCACAAATATGCAACAATCCGTTTGACTCAAGATATAAGCCGCGATAGCAGCTGCATTTCCCCAATCCCGGTTAGTCCATATGCAGACCCTTTGGCAATCACTTATTTTTAGTTGTTGCAAATTTGAAACATACTAAAATTTCTATTAATTTATTTTGGCTATAGTCAAGTTAATCATCTCAACTTAATTAATATCAACTTAAAGCCAAAAACACACACAAATATATTCATCTATATAAATTCAGGTGTTAAGGGGTTAAATCTATCGCTCTTCATGGAGATCAAAGCAGGTCAAGTTACAGGTCAGATCTGTGGAGAGGCAGCCCCATCAGAGTCAGACTGCCTGTTTTCTTGAGCTACAAAACTACCTGTAATTCAATAAATGTAAGGTAGAGCTGTTTAATGCCATACTGTGGAACATTCCAGGTAGAGCAATGACATATCCATAGAAATAAACAGGTGACAGACCTCTAAACAAAAAGTTACACACTGCACCTTTAAGAAAGCACAACATAGTCTCCATACTTGGAAGGACATTCAAAACATAATGGCAGAGTAGATAGCACAGTCTGATTTCTCTTGAGACTCTTTCTGAATCATGTGAAATTTATATGTTCTCCCATATGTGTTTCTTCTAATCTATAAAATGTTGAGATATTTTTCACATTCTTCAGATTATTAACATTTCCTGAATTGTGATTTAATGAACAGCTGTTACTAGAGAGCCACTCCAATAAAAATACATCTTGAACACAAAGGATAACTTAGGAATTTTGGCTGTCTGAAAAGTGTCAATTTCCTGTATATAAGATCCTTTTTAAAGCACTTTTCACCATTTAAATGCGGGGGTAATTTTTGATCACTCTGAAATACATGAATATATTCATTATTTATTTATTACAGAATACATTTATTTATTTATTCTTTCTTCAGTAATATAAACAGAAAGTGTACTGCATGGCCAAACAGATGAGAAGAGACAGCATATCAGCCTTTTAGAATTAGGGTTTATTTATATTTTCTTGATCCTTTTGTACACTTCACTTTTATTAAGATTTTACTGAGTTTGGTATTTTTTCTTTTTTATGTGAGCAACAACTTAATTTCTGATTTCATTGTGCTCTATGAGAAGTCTGATCTTTGAAGCTCTAAACTAAACAGACTCAGACAGAACCTTATAATATTAGGACAGTATGAAATATCTCACGTTTCCAATACAACTTCATGGTTTTAGGTTAAGATTTGTTGTGAATGGATGACTATCATTAACTAGGTACTTATCAGATTAAACTACCCCTAAATATATTAGACTTAGACACGCTTTATTTATCCACAAGGGAAATTTCTTGGAGACAGTGGCTCACACATTACAATATAATAACATAAAGCAATATAAATGGTCATAATACCTTCAGAAATAGACTCTGCGAATGTCAGATAAGGCACAATTGCATAATAATAACTCACACTTATACATTATGTACAGGATTTATGAAAAACAATTAAAGAGGGAGAATAATGCAAGAGCAACTTTTGAAGATTTCTACCAGGTTATAAATTCGTTCCCTCATTAAAAACAGGCTTTAGAAGCTGTATATGCCATTCATGCATGTTTAAGTAATATAGAGATCTCTTCCCAGGCCTATTTAAACCCCCCTTACAGTTAGTACAATCCATGCTCCAACACTGCAATTTTGCTATCTTACAAAAGCATGAAACAAATAATACACTACAACTTCACAAACCTGATGGTACGTACAGTAAAAGCACGCAGATTGCAATGTGATAGCGCTCTGAATGGGGAGGCAGTGATAGAGAGCAAATGAAGGGCGGACTATCACAAAAGTAAAACTTATAAAACATGTTAATATGTTGTTTTCAGCGAATATCACATTTTCAAACCAATTAAAGGTAACATGGTGATCTAAATATGTTAATACGTCATAGAAGTCTAATACCCCCTCTTTAAAAATATCGTATATATATATATATATATATATATATATACACACACACACACACACACACACACACATTTATATATATATATATATATATATATATATGAGGTTGGATAATGAAAAACGATACAAAGATTACAGCAATTTTACATAGATAGATAGGTTATCTATTACATAAGGGTGAGTTGTTAGGAATAGGATATAATTATAGTCCTCCGTCTTTCACTGTGGGAGAGGAGATGTAGTTATTTCATTAATTGCAGTCAATTATTGTCTGAACTAGAGCATGTGTTCTTGTGCAGGCATATCAGCGTGGATGGCATCTGCTTTTGAAGACTGTTAGCTCATACTGATGAGTAGGGGCAAAAGCACACAAGACATACAGTCTTGTGCAGGCAGGTGTGAAAAAGTGCTGTAGACAAAGAATGCTTTCAAAAATATAAATAATTATTGTTTGTTTTTTTCAATGTATGAAATGCAAAGTGAGCGAACAAAGAAAAAGCCAAAGTCATTAAAAATGATCGTCAGCATAATGAAGAACAAGAAGTTGAGCCCTAACATCAACATCATCGAGTGTGTCTGGGATTTTGCAAAATTAATGGAAAATTTTACTTCAGAAACTTCAGAAGTAACTGTTGAGCCCTTGCCTTACCTAGAATTTTCCACAGTATAACATTAAACTTCTCCATCTCCACACTGACTGTCTGGTACCTCCACCAGGACAAGATACAGGTCAGGTCTGTGGAGATACATGTATAAAATACATGTTTTTTAGTTATTTTGTAACAATAAAACACCTGTAACTGTATAAATGCGAGACAGAAAGTTTAATGCTTATGAGCAAAGCAATAACATCTTCATGGACACAGGTAGGTGATGGACCCTCCACCAGAAAAGTTACATGCACCCTAATGGCCAGACTATTCCCCTTGCACTATTACTTAGTGTGGAGCTCTTAATAGCTCCTGGTGACAGTTGGTCTGTGGCTCTCCTCTCAATGCTGCTGGTAATGGGTGAGTGAGCAGTGGGCAGGTAAAGAGCTTCACATCTTCGTGTTCATGTGGAAAGGTCTGGCTCAGAGACTTGATAAATGTTAATTACTCTTGAACTGACATGGTGCCTGTCATGAACTTGGAGTCTATGTCTCATCAGTGGCTCTTCAAACTGCACTGCCTTATATATTCTCACATTATGGCCTTTTTGTCATGGTTTGAGTGTGGTTGAGGACCCCAAAGCAGAGACATAGGCGCAGGTAGATGTTTAACAGGTTTATTGCCGGGAATGAACGATGTGGTGATGGAAACAGGCTGGAGACATAGACGGAGGGAAGACACTGGGGTAGACTCACAGGTAGACAGACTGGACAACAAGGGCAGGCAGGACAACATGGACAAGCAGGAGATGGACGTGGACAAGGGATAGAGAAGGAATGAACTGACAAAGAACAACGGATAAGGACAGAACTAAGTAGTGGGGCTGATTAGACAATTAGCTGCAGGTGAACCACCGAGCAGGTGCTCCACACTGCAGCATTAGCCCAGCCACACCCCCGAGAGGAGCAGACAGACACAGAAGGGAGGGGGAACACACAACAAACACCAAACCCTGACAGTACCCCCCCCTGAAGGGACGGCTCTCAGACATCCCAAACAGCAACACAAACACGGGAGGGTGGAGGGGGCCTGGACGGAGGGACACAGGTAAACTGGCACCCAGGATGGAGAGGAGCGGCCAGCAGCAGCCCAGGAAGGGACACAGCCACCCCGGACAGAAACGAGCGTCCAGCAGCGGCCGAAGACGGGATACGGCCACCCCAGACGGAGACAAGTGTCCAGCGGCGGCCCAGGAAGGGAATCGACCACCCCAGACGGAGAACAATGTCCAGCGGTGGTCCAGGAAGGGATTCTGCCACCCCAGACAGAGAACAGTGTCCAGCGGCGGCCCAGGAAGGGAGTTGACCACCCCAGACGGAGAACAGTGTCCAGCGGTGGTCCAAGAAGGGAATCTACCACCCTGGACGGAGAACAATGTCCAGCGGTGGTCCAGGAAGGGAGTCGACCACCCTAGACGGAGAACAGTGTCTAGCGGTGGTCCAAGAAGGGAATCTACCACCCTGGACAGAGAACAACGTCCAGCGGTGGTCCACCAAGCCCAAGGGACATGGAGGCAGAGAAAACAGGAACTGGGACAGAAGCAGGGCTAGCGGCTGCTGCAGAACGCTCCAGAGGAACAGGTGAGGACAAACGAGGCAGCCGGGAACCGGAGCCCGCCGACGCTCCACACTCTGCGGGGTCCAAGTGGTCAGTTCATTCTGTCATGGTTTGAGTGTGGTTGAGGACCCCAAAGCAGAGACATAGGCGCAGGTAGATGTTTAACAGGTTTATTGCCGGGAATGAAGGATGTGGTGATGGAAACAGGCTGGAGACATAGACGGAGGGAAGACACTGGGGTAGACTCACGGGTAGACTCACAGGTAGACAGACTGGACAACAAGGTCAGGCAGGACGACATGGACAAGCAGAAGATGGACGTGGACAAGGGATAGAGAAGGAATGAACTGACAAAGAACAACGGATAAGGACAGAACTAAGTAGTGGGGCTGATTAGACAATTAGCTGCAGGTGAACCACCGAGCAGGTGCTCCACACTGCAGCATTAGCCCAGCCACACCCCCGAGAGGAGCAGACAGACACAGAAGAGAGGGGGAACACACAACAAATGCCAAACCCTGACACTTTTATGCTTTATGCCTTTATGCTTTATGTAATACGGGTGAGACATTACCTCATCAGAAGACTTTCCAGGCTCTATCAAGTGTTTCCCAACCTGGGGTGCACGAACACTAAAACAGATAAAGATATAAAAGAGCTGTAATTAATACCTATACATTTTTGTCTACTGTCTCTAAATAAGTTGTAAGAAATAACAAATGATTTTTTGCTTTACTTGGGTTGCTGTTAATGGAGTCTATCACTGAAACAATGAGCCATCGATTCTTTATCACAGAGGCTAGTCCCTAACCATTTCTTATCTTGGAAAAGTACAGTAGCCAAACAGAAAAAGTTATAATAACTTGAACAGAGACAAACAAGGAGTTTCAGGGCTGGGGATTTAACCCACCACTTCCAAAGAAAGAAAGCCAAATACAGTATATTCTGCCTCTGCACCCCAATATGTTACTTTAATTTTCTGTAAGTAATATACTATATTATAGTATTATAGTATATTGTAGTCAGTATAATATTTCAGAATGCCAAATTGTTTCCAAAGTGCAAAATGTTTCCATTTTATTCCATCAGGTTGACGACACTTATAGCCAGTGTCTACTTTGTGCCTGGCAAGAAAATCCAGAGGTCAGTTAACTCATACTTTTACTTCAAATTACTTATTGACTGGAGGAGTTATTTTGGTCCTGACTTTTCACTTCTACTTGAGTAATAAGATTTTAATGTAACATTAGTCCTACTTGAATATACATTTTGGCTTCTCCATCCACCTCTGAAGGATGTACTAGTATGTCTACATCTTATGCTCCACCATAAAGGTAAATATTTTCAAATCAAGTGGTGAAATGCACTTGGTTTAAACCTAAAAGGACTCTGATCTGATTCCTCACTACCGAAACCCCAGCCCATGCAGGCAGTTATTAATCTGTGTTGACCAGGTTCTGAGCTTTCATACAAGGGAAACATGGCGATATTCTGACAATAACTTGTATATGTTCTCTGTGGTTGCCTGCTCCTGTGGCAGATTGGCCGGCACACAAATAATAATAATAATAATAATGGCAATGCCTTACACCTATAATGTGATTTACAGGCTTGTCGAAGTCTCTCAAAGTGCTACAGTGTTGTTATTATTCATTCACACCATACTGAACAGGGAGGGAATATCCTGTATTACTGCATACAGGTCCTTTAAAGCTGATTATAATTAATCTCTTGAATACCTGCCCCCTAAAAAAACTCATTGTTGAGAGTGACTTGTGTGTGTGAATATTTACCTTATTATTTTTGAGAAGTTCAGAAGGTGTTGATATTTAATGAGTTTCAAAAGGTCACATCTGCAGTGTTCTCTTTGATTAGCACAACTGAGACAGGAGCTCAGAGCTAGGGCTTCTAGAAACCTTTATTTACCAAAATTAAACTCGGAGCTTGTTCAAAGAACTCTGAACTGTCTGATCACATCATTTGAACATCTGAGTAAAATAAGAAATAACATCAGTTACTACTACTATCACCGGGGCCCCACCCTAGAGCCAGGCCTGGGGTGGGCGCTCGATGGCGAGCGCCTGGTGGCCGGGCCTTTTCCCACGGGGCCCGGCCAGGCACAGCCCGAAGGGACGACGTGGGACCGCCCTCCCCTGGACCCACCATCCGCAGGAGGAGCCATAGGGGCCGGGTGCAGAGAGATCTGGGCGGCAGTCGAAGGCAGGGGCCTCGGCGACAAGATCTACGGACATGGAGATTAGCTCTGGGGACTAGCTCTTGTGTGTTTTATTGCCTGCCTTTCCTGTACTGCAAGAGTGTGGTAGTCTTGGCTCAGGTCTGAGTACAGATCACCACAGTCGACAGGTGGATTAACTAATCAGAGAAACAGATGATCTGTCTATTCTGGGTTCTCCTGAACAGTTTCCATGGGTTTCTGAGTGATGAAATTAGCACCATTGTAATAGTAATCAACATTTCCAAACCAAATATTGTCTCTTTTTAAAAGGTGAAAAGTCCTCAAAATGTCACCTATAAAAGGAAGTCGACACTGGATTATCTGACAGCTTTATTGGTTAAGTTTCCTATATTACAGAAAATGTTTTGTGAACTTTAAGACATATTATAATGTTGTTACCTCCTCAAAAACAGACCTGGAGTTGTATTTGTTTCATCCACACCTTTGGTTATCCTGCATCATTAGACTGTCTACATCTCCAAAGCTCAAAATGCTCTGTTCCACCTGTCCCACCTACAAGCACTAGTTTCATATTAACAGCTATCCTTTACCTTTTGTTCAGTAGAGACTAACAATTCCAGGACTGAAATAATCTCAATAATTCTAATGAGGAGTAGGAGCACTTCCTGCATTACCATTTGACATCACAAGGTGGAACAGAGTGTTTTCTGTTTGTGAGAAGATCACAGCCTAAATAAGCCGTTTGTGTTAAACTTCTAAATCCAGATCCTGTTTATTTATAAAGCACTATAAAAACAACAAATGCTGTACACAGAAATAAAAACATATGTGTAATACAGTGAAAACATACAATTATTGAACCGTAAAAGACCTCAAGACTAGTTAAGTTAAAAGCCAAAGAAAACAAATGTGTTTTACAAAGTGATTTAAAAGCAAGAAGAGAGTCAGCTTGTCTAAAGTGAATAGGCAACGCATTCCATAATTTAGGCCCAGCAACAGAAAATGCTCTGTCTCCTCTAAATTTCCTGCTAGACTGAGCACTACGAGCAAATCCTGGTCAGCTGGTCTGAGGAAGCACATTGGAGAGTACGGGACCAGGAGGTCAGCAAGATACTGTGGAGCATGGCCATTTAGGCATTTAAAGACAAATAAAAGTATTTTAAAACCCACTATGAAAGGAAACAAATCGTTAGCCTAATAGCATAATTGCCTAAGTCATTGTTTTGGCCAAATTGTGATATCTGCCTAACTTTACTCACCTACCACTGCTGCATCACCCTGCCATCCATGTTGTGTCTTTCTTTTTTTGGAAACTTGTTCACACATCTGGTTGAACTTTCTGTTACAATATCAATAATATAAAAATACAAACATTCAACTATGCTATTAGGCTAATGTTATGTGAATGAAACAAAACACAACTCCAGGTATGTTTTTGATGAGAAAACAACATGATAACAGATCAGAAAATAGCGTAATACGTGCCCTCCATGTTCCTCTCATAAAATCTCTGTAAACAATAAGTTGATTACCATATGATGACTTTGAGAGACCTCCAGTAGTGATCTGATGAGCTCTTCACATTTGCATTTGTTTTCAGAGGAGATTCACCACACTTTGTCCAATAAATGGAAAGAAAACTGTATTAATTAAAAAGAGGTCCCACTATGAGCACCAAGAACACATTAGCTCTGAATTAATTAGCTTCCAGCCAGTGCATTATGCCTGCACTGATCCCACACACCTGAGTCATACACTGACAATCGCTTCCAATTAGAAAAAAAAAACCTTCTTGATGAATTAGAGCAGGGCCACAGAGGCTGTCATCCGAGAAAACGTACATTTATAACATCAGAGGAGGGCTGATAAGTATCTGTGTTTGATTTGCATGCAAAGGATGTCAAGCAAACGGCCTGTGGTATTTTAATAACATTTGGACTACTGCCTAACACCATCAGAGTTTTTCTCTGTACACAGACATATGCTTTATTGCATCATTGAATTGGAAATAAGAAATAAGATGAAATTGTCCAGCTACATTTGTGTTGCTTGTATATCATTAATATAGTTTAACGGCACTTATTTGTGATCTATGTTATTATGTTGTTTCCGCATCAGAAAAATGTCTGGAGTTGTGTTTTGTTTCATTCACATGTTTTAACATACAAACCCTGCATATTTAGGCTATTAAAATACTCCATGCTCCAGACCAAAAAAGGTAAAACAAGATTCAACACATAATAGGACTATTAGGAGCCATCAAGTACCTTTTTAATTACTCTGAGTGGAATGGCCATTATCTGCAATAAAGACGCACTAAATAGCTTTTCTGATGGGTCTGCCTGTTTCCATGGAGATCTTACGACTTTGCTTGCATGTTCCACAATATGGTGTTAAAGGTCGTATATATTACGCAAAATGGAAGCTTTTGAGCTTTAAGCCATGTTATAATACTGTTACATCCTCAGAAACATAAATAGAGTTGTGTTTTTTTTCATTGTTTGAGTAAGCCTTATTATTAGTCTGTCTACATCTCCCAAGCTCCAAATACTCTGTTCCACTTTGTGATGTCATATAATGGTAGGTTTCAAGTTAAGAGCTGCCTTTTTACCTTTAGTTGGGCAGAGATAGGCAATACCAGGGCTGAAATTATCCAAATTATTCTAGCGAAGGTGAATAGAGTTTAAAAACACAATGGAGCACTTCCTGTATTACTGCATGTTTTCATTATTAGAGAAGACCTCAGCCTGAATATTTTTGTATTTGTGTATTAAACATGTGTGAAACAAAACACAACTCCTGATATGTTTTTGATGAGCACACTTTATAACAAATCAGAAAACAGCATCTTGTATATAACAGGAATGGAGAGGGAAGGAGAGGCAATTTAGAAATCATTGGATCTCTGCGAATGCCTTTTGAGTTACAAACCTCCTCCAAGCAAATGGGCACAACGCAACTTTAAATGAATAAATGCAAGAAACAAAAGTCTGTACCTTTAAATCCTCACCAATATCTATCCTCACAATAATAACGAAGGAGCACACTCACGGTACAAACACGGACACAGCGCATTCATTCTGATTTTGTTCTGTATATACTGTAGTCAAGGTCATAGCATTATGAGCTGCCATCTTTCCAAGCACCATTTAGTCAACCAATGAATAGTAGTAATTAAGATATGGCATTTCAGTCGAATATTAATTTAAAAAGTGAATGTAAGTCTATGCAAAAAGAATCCACTCTGTACAAGGAGATGCTGTATGGCTCATTATTGCACTCAAATAAATTAATAAATTGGTAGTTTTTAGAATTTAGAGTGGGATGATGCCATTCTCACAAATGGATGGCAAGAGTCAGATTTCCCTGTTTGTTACCTTGTACTTTGAATGAAATATTCTAAAGGTAAATTCACAGATGTTGAATGTGATCATTTCTCAGTGATCAGAGTCAAGAACTCACTGTAATACACCAGAAATCTGCATTTTAACTATATTCACTTTAGCTTACCCCATTTTTATTAAAGGGCCCATATTACGCTATTTTCTGATCAATGTTATAATGTTGTTTCCTCACAAAAAACATAAATGGAGTTGTGTTCTGTTTCATTCACATGTATTTAACACACAGACCTGCATATTCAGGCTGAGCTCTTCTCTCAGCCAGAAAAAACCCCATCTTACCTTGTGTTGTCGTGTGGTGATACAGGAAGTGCTCCACAGTGTTTTTGTCTTCACTAGAATCATTTGGATAATTTCAGCCCTGGAATTTCCTATCTCTACTGAACTAAAGTTACTCAAACATGTGTGAATGAAACAAAACACAGCTCCAGGTATGTTTTTGAGGAAGTAACAGCATTATAACATGGTTTAAAGCTCACCTGAAACCAGGCAGTAGTTGTTGTGAGCACTTGGACCGGTCTGCACACTGATGGACACTGCATGTTAGCCGAAGCATCCAACAGTGACGGAATGTAGCCTGGGTTTACTCACGGGTAGCTGGATGTGTCATGGTGACATATGAAGTAGTTAAATGTGTTAGTGGGGCCATTCCGAGGAGGATACGCTACGAAGGAGTCCCACTGCAGCTCCAGAATGTTTGTAATGAGGCGGACAGGGCAGCCACGCCAGGAGAGAAGACAAGGGCCCTACCGTACATTAAAGTCTGGGCTATTTTACTGATGGTAATAAAGCCACAAGCTAATCACAGCTGCCAACAGTCCACTATGTTTCAGGGATGGGCTACACACAAGCACTGAAGGAAGCTTAAATATTACTTTGTTTACCAGTGCAGAAGAAAGAAAACATGGTGTACTTTGTTTTAAAGAGATGGTAAGAAAAAATAAGTCCAAGAAAAAGTTATTAAATGTTTGTTATGGTTAAAGGTCCTATATTGCACAACATGGATTATTGTGAGCTTCAAAGGGACAATTAAACATTTTGGACATAGCGCCTCATTTCTCATCTCAGCGCCAGAGTGTTGGAGACATGTGGAGACACTTTTTTAAAAATTTCATCCAGTCCTTGTATTTGGAGAGTTTGCTGGTGCTAGGCTAGTGCATGTCAATGGCCATAATTGTCCTGCCACTAAAAACAGACTAACAGACTCCACAGTGCACCCGAGGCAAAACAATTATTACGTCAGACTGTTGATGTGAATGTCTGTGTCGAGAGAATAATGTTTGAAATAAAACTAACCTTGCATCACATAAATCGTCGAATGTTGGGGGACTATTTTCTCATATATCAGTCCACCGCTGCTGCAGCTCAGACATAAATTCTGCAAATGCAAGGTTTATTTTACTTCTAAAATTATTCTATCGACACAGACATTCACATCGACAGTCTGGCGTTATAATAGATTTGCCTCGGGTGCACTGTGGAGTGGGTGACTGTTTTTAGTGGCAGGACAACTATGCCAATTGATATGCAATAACCTAGCACCAGCAACCTCTCCAAATACAAGGACTAGATGGAATTTTTAGAGGCGCTATGTCCAAAATTCTGAACTGTCCCTTTAAGTCATGTTATAGTGTTGCTACCACTACCTGGACTACCTGGTTTGATTAATTCTCCATTATTAGACTATCTACAGCTCCAAAACTTAAAATGCTCTCTTCCACCTTGTAATATAAGTGTATGGAGTTTAAAAACACAGTGGAGCACTTTCTGTGTCACCACATGACATGGTGATGTTCTGGTCTTCTGTTTGAAAGAAGAACTCAGTCTAAATATTTATGTGATTTGTGTGTTAAGAGAATGAAAACAAAACTTAGTTTTTTTATGTTTTTGATGAGGAAACAACATTATAACATAGATCCAAAAATAGTGTAATATGGCCCTTTAATATGTTATGTTGACCTTTTCAGTAGAAAGAACTTTTGGGGTCACTTATTATATTACAGCAATAGTTTTTTGCTGTAATATTACTGTAGCTACTCAGTATGACTAACACCAAGACACTATAGATTAAAACACACCTTTTATATATGGTGTGGGATGCAGGTAAATCAAGTAACATGTTTTTCACTTCCTGCATCTTCTGGACTTTCTGGGAACCTACACTGGGATCCAGTTGTTCTGTGTACAACACTATCCTCCTTGCTCTGCTCCAGTATCTCTCATATATATATATCCCAGACTCCACCTGCATGGAGAGCACCGACCTCCTGATGGACCGAAAACTGTGTGTGTGCAACTGAGGAAGAATGCACAGGAGCTCCACAGAGCTGTGTACCCTCCTGCTTTTCCCCAACTGTACACATCATAACACCTGTCATTTAAAGTACGTCTCTAATTTTCATTTGGCTGGATAAGACCAAACAATTAGTGAAGAAAATATGTTGATTGATGTGATTTAATGTGCCTATGACAGAGGAAAACATATTTTAGGTTTTCATTAGTTATATAATCTATGACCCATGTTGCTCACAAACAACATTTGTGAAATAGAAAAATATATAGCACATTCTCTCATTCTTAATGAAAGCATTTTCTGGCCCACACCTCATCCCCTATATACCAGGGCTCACTAAATGGTGGCCCGGGGTCCGAGTCTCGACCCAGATGCCATCTAATACGGACTCGTGTCGATACGCAAGTGTTCCTTCATGTGCACTGTGTTGTATTTATTTTGGTCCAAAGGAAAACAATTATCGCTGCGTCCTCCTCAGATGCAGCAAGAAAACAGCTCCATAGGGACTTACAGCTGAAATATTCTAATAGAGGAGGGTTTTATCTTTCACTCACTCTTTTTTTCCGTTGATAGGTGAAAGAGGAGGAAAAGAAATCATCAAATCTTCACCAGCCAAGAAGGAAAGGTCTGATAGTTTAACTCCCCTACAGTCTATATTAAGAGTAGACTGGCTATATTATAAAATCTAAAATAGCCTGAGACAGCACTGCTCTTATTTTCACTGAATTAAAATTCTGAGCTGTGAATCATTGAACCAAATGAAATAAAACACTTCACATATGAACTACAGCTGTATAATAGTTATACTGTTATGTGTTGTATGTATGTAATGTTTCATTAATATCAGTGTGTTATTATATTATACTCATTATCAGAAACAAATTACATAAATTATTTTTGCGTCTTAAAATGTATCAAAATTGAATCGATATCATGACCCATGTATCAAGCTACGTATCGTATCGTGGGAAAACTGTATTGCTGCATCCCTAATGATGTCCCGGACCTGTGTTTGAGGAGATTTTCTCTAACTGCACCTTCTCAATTTTAGTTGAATACCCCTGCTATATACCATTTAACCTACGTGTTCTGTTCCATTTGGAGCCAGACTCTGAAAACACCATTTCACACGTACATGCACACTCCTGTCAGCTCATTAGAAGTTACTATGCAACCACAGCGCACGTTGCCATGACATACAGTATTCGCAGCTAAGCCAGCCTATTGTTTAGTCAGCACTCCGCCATCACAACCGCATTCACAAGAGTCTGTTTTATGATTCATTTAGCTAAGGAGGATATGGCCCAATTAAGACTCCCATTCATTACACTGTGCATCCTGCTGAATAGTAAACAGATACTCCTGCGAGGAACATGAAATAAGTTTAGACTGATGACCGCTCAGGAGAGATCTAATCAGGCAGTTTACCAGGCACCCCGTGTGACTGTCATTAGCGCTAACACTTTAGGTTTAATCATTTCAGCTTGTGCAGTCAATTAAAGGCGTATGCAGGTTACCTTTATGCCCAATTTAGCATTTTCATCGACTCGTTTTATAGATGCAACCATATCCGTCTGACCTTTCCAGTCTTGTTTCATCAGATCAGATCAGAAGAAGCTGTGTATTCAGTGTTTCAGTTCTGATTCACAAAAAGCTCCCAGAGAAATCTCCTTCAGCTAAATGTCAAATGCTATCTGCTAATCGGAGGCCTTCTGTTACCAGGCAGGGTGTATATTTGCCATAAACAGATGCCTGCCTCCAGAAGCGAGATTAATGAGAGGAGTGAGGGTGAACTCAATGTGATCACAGCACAGATAAATCAGCTTAAAGATGGTAAACATCTTCTCACAACTGATATACTGTGCAAATGCAAGTGTTTTCTCAGCATATGTGCAGATGCAAAGTGGCCATAAGTGGTTTAGCTATAGGAGACTGCACCATTTGCCATAAGCAACGAAATTTAAGATGCTTCAAAGAATGATGGAAGATGCTGTAATTCTAAACTATATGTAAACATGGGTGTAAATACAGTGATGTAATGGTAATGTACGCAACAACTGGGTCAAGATGTACACTACCCGTCAAAAGTTTGGACACATTGTCTCATACTATTTTTTTCTTTATTTTTTACTACTTTCTACATTTTAGAAACATATGAAAGCTCAAATGCATAAAGCAAGTTTTATGGAATTATGTAGTAAAAAAATAAGTGAAGTGTATTAAAAAACACAGTGGAACACTTCCTGTATTACCACATGACCTCACAAGGTTTTTTTCGGTTTTCTGTTTGGAAGAAAAACTAAGCAATAAGAAATATGCAGGGTTTCTGTGTTAAGAAACAAAACACAACTCTGGGTATGTTTTTGATGAGGAAACAACATTATATCATAGGGAAATAGTGTAATATGGGCCCTTTAATTTGTAATGCTGACACAGCTGAAAGTGTGGCTACTTTGAGGATATGGATATAAAATAAAATAAAAAACATATGTTTATTTGAGTTATTTAGTTTTTACTTTTTTGCAACACAATTCCATCCATGTTGCTTCATATATTTGATCTTTCGTATGTGTCTAAAATGTAGAAAGTAGTAAACATGTAGAAATAAACATTGAATGAGAAGGTGTGTCCAGACTTTTGACTGGTAGTGCACATCATTCAGTAGTTAAATGTAAAAATTGAAAACTGTGCCTTGAATTTTTTTTTTCCTTGCCAAGAAGGTGAGGGATTTTCTGGAACAGGTATGTATTTGCCAGTTTCCTGTAATGTTGGTTGTTCTGTTTTTACCTATGTCTGTGTCCGTGTTGGGTTTTTAAACTTTCTGGTGGTTTCATCAACAATTTTGTTAAGTTCTTTGAGGCCACTGCTGTTGAGTTGCTTTGGACTATCAAAAATTTATAGAATTGAAGTTTAGTTTGAAAATATTATGAACAAGACTGGTGAAAATGGGCAGCCTTGGTGGACTCCTTGCTTGACCAGAATATGGCTCCAGACCCACATGTCTTTGTAAAGTGTTTTTTCGATACTAGGAATAAACTTGATACTCCATCCTCAAATCGTGTCTTTTTAAACACTAAATAATAGTAGTTTCTTTTATATTACCATGTGGCCTTATAGCTGTGTAATCCCTTAATCATCCACATAGGTTACATAATGGTCAATGTACTTATACTAGTCTATGTGGTCTTTAAATGGTTCTGATACAGCTCAAGATCATTCTAAAGCTATTTAGGAAAGGTTCATTTCTATACTGTGAATGTGACTTTTTTAGTATCAATACTTGCTCAGTTTCAATACTTGTTTTAGTTTCAGTTCCAATCTGATTTTCAATACTTTTGGCAACTCTAGTACCTTGTCATGTAAATTTGATCCAGTAGCAAATATGATCCATTTTAAACTATTCTAATTCTGTTCTAATTCTTTCCCATCTTTGTTGTAAGTTCATCATAATAAACAATGTGAAATAATCTATAAAATTACTAGAATACAAGGGAAATAAAACAGACTGATTAAAATATGACTCAAGAGCATATTTCACAGTCTCATATTTGTACAGGATTGAAAACCATAGCATAATTGTTTGACATAGTTCTTTCTTGCCACTTTGACAGATCTATTCAATGCCGTGGCTTTTCGCCTTGCTTTTGCCTCTTTCACATTGTGTCTTTGCCTCCAGGTCCTGTGTCACTCATCTGCATGCGCCTGTGTTTGTTTGCCATATGAGGAAATAATTCCATTTAAATAAATATTTCCCTTTGGGCTTTTTAATCTGCATAGATAAAAAGCATCTGGCGGCCACGACAGATTCAATTGTCTTGTTTTCTGTGTTTTTCATTTCTCTCTTTGCCTCATATTCGATTTCCGCCGTATATTTTAACCTTTAATAGCAATTTGAGAGTGTCCTTGGTCAGGCTGATATGAAAGCGGCTTTTCAGAGATGTTTCCTGATTGTTGTTGATGCACTTAACGTCAATCCAGTCACAGAGGCATTTTGTTTTCCACAATAGAACTAATAAAGGAAACTAGTGAATCTATTTCTTAAAATGTATATTGAAGTATTTTGTTTTTCTACCATTAAATATTTGATTGTAAGGAGGCATCTCTTTAATTAACCTTCAGAGTATGTCCAAAGTCTGTTTGTCCCTCCTGTGCAGTCGTAGTCAGTTTTCCTGTTCACAGAGACTGAATGTAACATGAAAACAATGAACGGGGGTGATGAGTGAGGAGAGATATTCAGCAAACTGCCTGAGTGTTCAAACTGCACAGAGCCTGTGGCAGTTCTGCAGTCTACACCACTATTGTGCACCAACAACTCTTTTGGGTTTTCTTACCAAAATAAGTACTATTACATTATTTTAAAATATATTTAAATGAGAATTACAATGGCAAAGGGCAACATCTGCAGATAGACACATGGCACAGAGAACAATTCCCCTCTAGTCACTATTAGGGCCTTAAGTCTGGAGAAGTGTGCACAGCCTGGCCTGTGCGATTAAATCATAAGGAATCATTATGGAGACATTTGTACAAAAGGTTACTGAGCCAAATGGAGAAAGTGGATAATAGCAGAAGCCGCAGCTTGTTATTAAAGAGAAGCTGTCAAATAAAAGTCCACATTATAAGAGCAACCCAATCCAATTATCTGGAATAATAGACAGGAACTCTTTTAGAGATCAGCCATGGGCCATTTGAGTGGAGGACAGTGTCACAACTACATGGCTCAGGTTTCTAATACACACACAGTATATACGACTTCATAAGGACAAGAGGTCATTTACTATTGGTTGTGCATTGTTCATGTTTATTCCTGGTATACTGAGCGCCATCACAGATTGGAGAATTTCTTTAATGACCCTGTTGCTAATTAGTCAGAACCTGGGCCAATGAAATAGATTTTCTCATTGCATTCCACAGAGACATTCAGCTTGCTGTTGCTTCATTGATGCTTGGTGTTATGGTTCTAGATGAGCCAGTTGAGATGACTTGGGGAGTCTGCTCTGGGAACGCCTCAGAATCCCCCCAGAAGAGATGGAGGAGCTGTGCATGACAAGGAACGTTTGGACCTGATCCTGTAAGAAATAAAGATGGATGGATGCATTCTTGCTAGAGTATATGCAGCATTTTAAGCAGCATCATAATGAAAATGTTGTTTTTTTCTTGCTATGGTTATTATGTTGGAAGTCATCTATAGAGGAAAAATGGTACACATCACATTTATTTCATTAGTATACTCTGTGCCTAATGCTGCCTTGAAATTACATTTAGACAAAGTAGTGCAGCAAAATTGTAGAAGATTCTGCTCGCTAGTCCTTTACATTGGCCTAAAAACTTTTAAAAGTTTAAAATGTTTGTTCATTAAATAGTTGTGTAATTGTGTCTTAAAGGTGCATTATGTAACTTTTTGTCTGGGGGTTTGTCACCTGCTTGTTTTTATGAATATGTCATTGCTCTGCCTTTAATGTTCCACAGTATGACATTAAACAGATTTACCTTTTATTAAATTACAGGTGGTTTTATAGCTCAAGAATAACTAGAAAAACTGGCATTCTGACTGTGAACGGGGTTGGCTTTCCACAGATCTGATCTATAACTTGGTCTAGGTTGGTCTCCATAAAGATAGAATAATGATGGACTCTCCACAAGAAAAGTTACACAATGCACCTTTAAATAATTCTATAATTGCGTTTTCCAGCTAAAGTGACCTGTAACTAAAAGAAATGAGTATAAATGCATTTGCTAATTGATTGTAATTGAGCTGTTTGAATGATACTTCCCTCTTTTGTTGTGTTTCATCTTAGGTGTCCTGAGTCCCCGGGGAGTCCAGGCACCTTAAGAAGGTTAGGGGGCTGACAACGCTTTGTATTTGATTTAATTGATTAAACACTAATTACAGCTAACTTTTAAAATATTACTAACTTACCTATACTTACCTTGTCTAGCTAATGAGCTTGGCCAATTAAGGGAGGTGCTCTATAAAGAAGCCGACCTCAGTTTATTCAAGGTTGAGGTGCTGTGTTTACAAGCTGTTTGTTGCTGCCATGCTGTTTTTTAATGTTTGCCCTTGTTTCTTTTTTGTAAATATTGTGTACACATTGTCTTTTTGTGTTGGTGAATAAACACATTTTAAATCAGTTCTGCCCTGTTCCTCCTCAAATCTGCTAAAGTTGCTATCTGAGCCATTACATTTGACATTAAATAAACAGTTGTGAAACATCATCAGCACTGAACTTAACAGGCCATAATGTTATGTCATATAAAACTCAAAAACATCTGACACATTTGCACTTGTTCCTGCAAACAATCCACCCAATAATATAAAATATAAAAGTCTGTTGAGTGTGTTACACATAGAATCACAGCCAGTGTTAGTCTGAATTACGGGTTCTCATCAGATCAGTGCACAGATATGACAGATCCCCTGCAAAACCCTGATAGCATCTCATTTCACTCCACACACTGACAAACTATATTTTCGTGGGATCACCCGAATGGCCCAGATTTGCCTGGTCCAGAGCCAGCAGGATGGATGGGCTTGGATCTATGTGTGTGTCTGTGTATGTGACTGTGCGAGTACGTGGGTGTGTGTATGCGGGTGTGTGTGTGGGTGTGTGTATGCGGGTGTGTGTGTGTGTGTGTGTGGAGACCCCTCTCTGCTGAACTGGCACATCACCAATCCTCACTCATAAGCAACCATGCCCTCTAACTGAGAACAGGAAGAGGTTTGTACACAAGAAATCACCAGTAGCAAAAGATATTATGTTTAATATGCAGGGAATCATGAGCATTCTGAAGCTGTAAGTATGTTAAAGAAGTCTTTGTAAACACATCCTAATCACCTGTAATTAGTGGCAAAGGAGTTCAGAACTGAAGAAGCAGCTTGGATTAGTGACAAAACGCATTCAACCAAATAAACTCTTGTCCAGTTGACAAATTGAAATCTCTCCTTTGCCACAGATTCTGGACGACTTAGGGATTTTATACACACCTGTAATTAGTATTCTACATTATTACAGTATTACACAGTATTACTGTATTATAATAGTATTTTTAGTGTATATATACCACCCTTAAAGGCCCTATATTACACAGAATTAACTATTGTGAGCTTTAAGCCATGTTATAATGTTATTACCTCATCAAAAACATAGCAGGAATTGTGGTTAGTTTCATTCACACATTGAGTAATATGTTATTATTAGTTTGTCTACATCTCTGAAACGCAAAATGCTCAAGTTAACATCTATGTTTTACCTTTAGTTCAGTAGAGGGCTGAAATCATCCAAATGATTATAGTGAAGATGTATGAAGATTAAAAACACAGTAGAGCACTTCCTGTATGATCATATGACTTCACAAGGTGGAACAGTGTTTTTTGAGAGAAGAACTCAGCCTAAATATGCTAGATTTGTGTGTTAAACATGTGTGTTAAACATAACTCCAGGTTATGTTTTGATGAGGTAATAGCTTTATAACATAGATCAGAAAATAGCATAATATGGACCCTTTAAAATAGACGCTGCAAACACCCCGAAAATACATAACCGTCACAAGGCCTTACAAAGACATTTAATGGGGTTTTTAGTTTTGCTCTAAGAATGATTCGGGGTTAGAAGCTACTTAATCAAGCATTATGGTTAGGAGTTATGGCATTAATTACATAGTTACTAAGAGTCAACTGTTTGTTCATTTTGAATTAAGGTTTACGTCATGCTTTACTAAGGCTGATTTGGTGTCTTACCTATTATTGGGATGAAATAGTTTTCAAAATACTACTTGGAGTTTACCTTCGATCAGTGGAGTAGAATACAACTTTTCCCATGCTACATCCAAGTTTCTAATACTGTGTTTTTAAGACAATGAGTCATATTCTTTAATGAGAGAAGAAAAAAAAGAGGGTACAAGGGGCCTACTTCCGCAGCACTTACAATGGAGTTTTGTTCACGTGTTTTCTTATGAAAGCATGCACAGATAATTGTGATTTTTCTCGTCTTTGTTTTACCTGTGTCTCAATAGACTCACTGGTAAAGCTTGTTGTTTGAAACAGTCTGTCACACCTCAGGGCACAAACACACAGAGAAAGAATGGAAAAACCAGGGGACTCAGGGCAAACACTTGTCTTCTGTTACTGGTTTGTGTGTTGACAACAGAAGAGAAAAACATCATTATAACTAAATATATAATAAGTCAAAAATATAATGTGCAATACTAACAATCATGTATACGTTACATTATGTTATGTATATGTCATGTATACGCGGACGTCTGCCCACGAACACCAAAGATGATGGTTCAATCCCTGCTGCCATTACACGACTACTGCTGGTGTGTTCTTCCTTTTGTTCTACCCAGGGAAATAATAACTGAATGATTTTTGCACCAAAGTCAAAGTCTATATGTTTGAAATATTGACTTAAAAGCGGTGGTTATAGCATTCGCCCAAAAACCCACCCAAGGATTGAATTTCAATTCCGACTGATGAATACTGTGTTAGTGTCCTTAGGCAAGACATTTTACCCATCTCGTGATCTGGTAGTGATTAGAGCAGATCTGTGATGCACAAATTTCCACTCGACAGTCCTAGGCTGCTGCAGCTACAAGAAACCTACCACTATTTGGGATATTAAAGGTCCTATGCCAAGTAAAATAGACTTTCGTGAGCTTTAAGCCATGTTAGATGTTGTTACCTCCTCAAAAAGATACCCAGAGTTGTGTTTTGTTTCATTCACATGTTTGAGTAATGCTGCATTATTAGTCTGTCTACAGCTCCAAAGCTCAAAATGTTCTGTTCCACCTTGCAATGTTATATAGTGGTAGTTTACAGATCTCAAACATGAGATCTGTAAACTGGTCCATGTACTTTACCACCAAATACTTTTTAACAATTTCATGCTAAATCAAATTCACATTTTGTCTCCTCAACAGGTAGATTGTTTTGTAATCCTCCAGCATAATTCAGTGACATCCAGTGATTGGGCAGAGCCTTCAGAGACAGCCAGACACAAACACTTCTCACAGAAATCTTTGCTGTCATTTTTCCCCCCAGATGTCTGTACTCAACAATACATCTCAAAAGATCTCAGCAAAAGAAAAAATTCTACTGAAAAGACAACAGGAAACTTTTACTTCAAACATTATTCTTTTGTCTCTATACAAAGGCTACATACAGTACTATAACATGGAGAAGAGAATGCAGAGGAGAGTGAATATGAAGGTGACGGTTTTGTTTAGAAATTCCTGAAGAAGAAAAAGTATTTAGTGCAGATAATCTTTTATTGTTTTGCTGTTTTTTTTATTCATTGATTTTATCCATATTAAAGGTGTTTTAAAAGCATTGGTCTAAACATATTCCTTACTTTTCTAACGCATTCTAACATGGTAATTCTTGTGATGAGTTTAGAAGCACTTTTACTTTCAGAGGATAGAGTGTTTTGCACACAGTAATATTAAAAAATGCTAACTGCAGTATCCACTTTACTATATATATCGGAACACAGCATGCATCCGCTAATGAAACTATTGCACATCGCATCAGGTCTGTCAAGTTGAAGCGTATTGTTATGTACCCTAAAACCTATATTTGTTTAAAAAAATCCCCATTCAGGAGCATGGGTTATGTCAGTTTGCAGGATGAGCATTGTACAAGAAGTACTATGCTTAAGTGGGGTTTGAAAAGTGCCCAGGAGATTTACTCAAACATGCATGGATGGATAAAACCACTTCAGTTATGTTTTTATTGAGGGAACAAAATAATAACAGGACAGAAAGCTCCCCCTCTGAAGGCTTTTGATCATGTATGCAATCTTGGACACAGCTTTGGCAGCTATATTATGTATAGATATAGATTTTGTGCCCTAGATCCACATATCTTGATATGAATAAAGACAGACAGTGTTATTGAGGATAATTTCTAGTATAGCTCACTACATTCTTTGTGTTGATGATCTAAGTGCTCATTTTGATGGGCCATGGGCAGCAGAGTGTGTGAGAGAGCACATACTCCTCTTGACCACTCTAGGCACTGACTTAATGTCAAAGTTATGTTAAGTCAAGTTACAGTTTATAGTGCCCACCGGGAAACTCATTTTCTGCGTTTAACCCATCCATCAGCCTGCTCCAGAGTCAAGTCAGCTATTGAAATGGTGTTTTTTCTTCAGAGTGAGAAGAAAGAGACGTACGATAGCCTCCAGGTGGGAGAACATATTTATAAAAAGGAAACTGTAGCACATTCATGAAAAGACTTTGATGTCCTTACTGACACATAATGGATATCCCTGAAGTAGATTTGTTAATGCCATTTCAGTTATGGGACACCCTGGTAATGACCAGTGATGAGAAGAAAACTATAAAAAAGCATTTGCTTACAGAATACAGAATACCTGCATTAAAATGTATTTGATAACATATTCCAATACATGGTCCTATATTACTATATAATGTGCTATACAGGTGAATACTTTCACACTGAGTTGCATCAAATTATAGTGTAAAATAAGACATAGGATTAAAATAACATTATGTTTGTTGAAGCGTTTGTTATGACTTTATTTATCGCTAATTAGACAATCTAATTTAGAGAATAGAGAAAAAAAAAACATTAATTATCTGTATTCCAAATAACAAACGGTGTCACTGCAAATGGTTACTAAAAACTCTGAATGCATATTTTTGGCATGTATTTTGCTGCTTTACTACACTGATAACAGCACATTATCATAAAATGATTCACTAAAATGATTTTGATTTGCTTTCAAATGCAGTTCATCTTTTTCTGGATATTGGATTCCATCACCGTGCCGCCACGCGGCACGGTGGCTGAGTGGCAACACTCAGGCCTCACAGCAAGAAGGTTGTGGGTTCGATCCCCAGGTCGCCCGGGCCTTTCTGTGTGGAGTTTGCATGTTCCTCCCCGTGTCTGGATGGGTTTCCTCCGGGTACTCCGGTTTCCCCCATCAACCCAAAACATGCCCGCACCCCTATGAACTAACATCAAGGACCATGTTGTCCACCCTCCTGTGGGCTCACCACCTGCAGAGGGGTTCATAGGGGGGGTCAGGTGCTATGAGTATTGGGCAGCACGCTGCCCCCGCGACCCAGCAGGATTAAGCGGGAGAAGATGGATGGATGGATGGATGGATTCCATCAATCAATGACACGTCTGTAATTCATCACATGTGCCAAGCAAGTCCACATCACGCAGTCAATGTTGATTTACTCCTTAGAAATATCTTGCCTAAGAACACAACAGCTGTTTTCAATGTGAGTTGTTACGTATCAAAGCACCTTGAGGATGGGCAAAAGTTTTTACCAGAATCATAATGAAGTTTGGTCTTAAGTGCTTCAATAAACATTCTGGAAGTGATGCCCAGTAGCACTTTCACTAAGCAAGGCAAGGATGGATCAATATTTTTCATTTTCATTGGATCCCATTTTGGTTTATTTCTTTTGTGCTAAAAATAAACATTCATTTATTTTTATATTTTTACTTTCCCAGACCAAACCCTTTGATTACTGTCAAATCCTGGCTCTGCATTCAGCTGAAGCTCTCCCTGATCCCCATGGAAGCACCCCTTTTCTCTCCCCTCTCCCCCCTCCCTGTCTCGGGCACTGACACAGCAGCTCCGCCCTCTGCTGCTGACAGCCTTCCTTCGCGAGCCCCTCTCCCAGTCTGCCCCTCTGCCACTCTGATCAATGATAGCTCTAATAATAAGTGCCACGCTGTCACCTCCGCCCCATCATCCCGCCTGGCACGGCTTGGGGCAAGCCTCAGCAGATCCCAGCCGTAGATTAGGACTCCATTAGAGAAGCTATTTACCCGCTCTCCCTCCCCCCGGGCTCCCCTATACTTTGTTTGCCCACCAAAACACCACAAAGAGGGCATTATGACCCTTTTCAAAGTGAGAAATAACCGAGTTGTGCTTATAGCTCCAGAGGCGTCTGATAAAAGTTCAGTATCTCAAATGGACTGAAAAGAGCTGTCTCCACAAACTTTGGGCAGACTGGTATATACGAGTTTTAACTATCATTTCCATTCATTCTTTATGGCCTGGTTGGAGGTTGTGACAGGAGCCGATCTAGCACCTTGGTGCCTTTGGTGGATACTTTTAACCGGAGCTGTTCAAAAGAAATAGTTGCTTGATGAATCTAAGTATGGAGTCATTGTAAGCCATTAGATTTGGTATTCTGTCATACCAAAAGATGATAATTATTCAGAGCACTGTACCTAACTTTAAAGTGACGTAAACGTGAATAACAGAACTGGTTCATTTTAAGAGGTGTGAAGTGATCTGAAGTTTTACTTTATCATGTACTCTGAACAGCCTAATTATTCATCTGGTGAGTTTATAAAAGGTTTTCACAGCTCTCAGGCACCAGTGCAGAGTTTTGCTGTGACAGTAAAATGGACAACTAACATGCACTTCATGATTATCAGACAAAAGTGAGCGTTATGTTCAAGAATAGAAACAGCCACTGCATAAGATAATTTACCATCAATGCCATGAGATCAACTCTGGACCCCAGCCTGCTGTATGTCTCCATCTCAAAACCATTAACGGTAAAGAGGTTATTTTTGTTAGGAAAGACAATCCATCTTTGAACAGAAATGGGGGCTCAGACATCATCTATTTCCTATTTATAGTTCCACCCTCAGACCTAAATCAAAACAAGGAAAACAATAGTGATAAGCAGTATTCTAATAAGTGTGAAAGCACCCATCAGGGGCCTGAACGATTATGCAAATAGGACTTAGGCACAGTTCACATTTAGTGTAGTTCAATAGACCTGGTTAACAAAAGAAACTGTAATCAAATAGGTGTGTTACTTTTTTGGTTAGCTTCTCACTTCAGATAGATTTGAGGTCGTGTCCACTGGAAATCTGACCAGAACTGAAGAAGCAGCTCTATAACTTTAGACAAAAGTTTTATAATTAGATGCAGACAGTGACTTATTTTGACCTCAAGAGCTGCTTATATATCTATACTGGAACAAGCCAAATCTAGCTGATATCCATATACAGAATTGGACACAGAGCCTTAAAGTAAAACCAGTTTAAACCAATTCAACTGTTGCAGTCTGTCTTCCATATTGTCATTATGGGGTTTTATAAAATATTGAATAAGGCAAGATTTTGTTTCCAGCTGAAATGGCCTTGTCCTTCTTCTATCTTGGCTGGGACTAAACGCATTGTAAACCAGACTAATTGATGCTATATCTAATACTGATACTAATCATTTGTACATGTATCAATAGTATCGAAAAATCACATAAGTTGACTTTTTTTTTTACATATCACAAGTATGGCCACCAGGGTAGTATTCATAAATATATATTATTTTGTTTTTACATTGTATTGTCTGAGATTGCTAGTTGTTAAATTTGAGTATCGACCCTCTAAACCTCTGTTCTCTAAACTGAATTTGAAATGTTAGTGCCATCACAACACTAGCAGCACGGGAATCCATCTGTCCAGATCGAATTTAAAACTACACTCTACAATTACCTCCAAAATGATGTGCACTGTCATAGTACATTGCATATTATTTTAAAGGTACCATCCATAATTAGACAGGTTAACCCACCCCTGTACCTGTATTTTCACACCAAAGACTAAAGGTAAGTCTGAACCAAGTCTAGGTGAGGGGAATGGGTAAAGGTTTCACAGCTGCCATGTACTGGTGAAACAAGTCAAATAAACTTGTGTATAGTAGATTTACCGTATTTTTATTCATATTAGACAAGTTCTTATTTCACATTGGAAACTTTCTGTGCATTAGGAGTTTGACTTGGGCTTGCAATAAGAAGTTTTTTTTGCAGTTTTGGTTTCTTGTGGAGCCATTCATCATGTTGCCAGCACACACCTCCACAGCATCCCCCACATACAGTAAGTTAAAGGCTAACTCCAAACAAGGCACTTCTTTCCTCCACAAATACCTATGCAGAATCACACTTTCCCTTCTGCAGAAATGAAATGTGCACTATATGCATATATCTTTCATCCATTTGCATCGTTGTAGGTTTGAGTGTGAAAAAGCAGTACAGAGCTCCCCCTCCAGGCCTGCTCCAATGGCACGATGACAGGAAGGAAGACCATAACTCACCCGCCCCGGCACCCTATCCCATTACAGCACTCACTTAAACCAATCATTAGAGAGAGAAGAGCCACCGCCTTCCCCTCCTCCTTAGCCATTACCACTTCTATATTAATCTTGTGCCTCTCTGCAGATGGAGGAATCAACAATATCCTCATTTAGCCAGGGAAGTATACAACAAGATGTTCTGGCATTTTGTCTGCATGAAGAAGGGAGGGCAGAGTGAAGGAAAGGAGGAGTTACAAGCTATATGTATACACCAAGTTTTGGCAGTCTTCTGGTTCTATAAGTTAAAGGGCCTGTTAAAGGGCCCATGAGCAAATGAGTCCTGCCCCAGAACTGAAATATTGTCTAAGCAGCTCTTGAGGTCAAAATAATTCTGTGAATGCTGCCTACATCTAATTACAAAGTGTTTTATTGTAATAATTTTAAATAATAAAGTTAATATAAATATAAATTATAATAAAGATAAAATAATACATTTTAAGTACAGTTGGAGTACAATTTTGTTTAAATTTATATTTCGACTACAACAAGAGTGTTACATTAACATTACCTAGGTTGACCAGACAACCCTATTTACCTGGGACAGTCCCAGTTTTGAGCCCTGTGTCAACAGATTTATCCAAAACCAGTGATTTGTCCCAACAGTAAAGAGAGGTATAAACTGCCATTTGTTTCAGTAAAATACAGAAAAGCTGCTTAAAAATGACCAAAACACAAAGAAAATGTGACTATACTGAGTCACTGAGTGCATAATAATATACTTATGTACTCGTTTCACAATTTTATTATTACCAACCATCCCAAACTGAGAGTGTCCCAATTTTTTATTTTGAAATTTTGGTCACCTTAGCATTATCATGCCAGCAAAACTCTTTGTTGGCCTCTGAAAATTGTGATCACTTATATACTCATACACAGTGAATATGTTCAGAATGGTAAGGTAGGCCTATATGAGGAATAACTTTGGACCACTGCAAACTGTTTTGAGAGGATATAAATCAGGGACAGTTTTCAAGTGGCTGTATTCATTTTTTGTCCCTGTAGTTGGGCAGTACAGATACAGAATATTGTAAAACAGCTTGCATGAAAAATAAGACGCCTACTGTCAGTATCTAATTATAAAGTGTTTTATTGCCCAAGTACCGTGAAGTGTGCTGTTAACATGCTAGCTTTAGCGTGACAACAAAACTCTGCTCTCACCTGCTGGAATTTGTGATCGCAGGGAATAATTATCATGCTAGCTATGCATCAGGGAACTGAGGAATAAAACTTTTACATAAGGTAATATGATAGCTTATAATACTGTGCAACCATACACAAGAGGGTAACGGACCAAAACCAGTTAAGAATTACAATTTACTTCAAAAACATACTTCCATGGTAGTTGTACTTGCATTTGATATAGCAAAATAGTATTAGTAGCCGGTATAAAAATGTTCTTAAAGTGGGTTTAAACACCACAACCAAAGGTGAGAGTGAGGGAGGAGGAGGGGAGGTCTAGGGTATAAGGACCAGTGTGATTGGTCTAACAGGTTTAATGCGTAGACATTAACTCCACCCCTGCAGGAGGTGGTGTTTTAATGTGCCAGAAACACATAGCTGTATCAGGACTGTCCTACGTGATGCCACCAACTACTGGAAATTGCAGAGGTCATTGAAGGTAGCACACATATAGATTTAGGCAATGAAGCAATTTTTTTCACTTTCTACTTAATTTGACTTTCTACTTTTGCTTTAGAAGAAACGTTTTTCACCTCTGCAAAATGTATTAACTAAGCAGCAGAAAACTTGTACGTTGGATATACAGTTTGTCAAAGTCTGATCGAGTCAGATCTCAGAAACTAAACAGGGCTGGGTTTGGGTAGTACTTGGGTGGGAGACCACTGGGGAATTTCAAGTACCGCAGTGGGGCGCCAGTGGCAAAAAACCTTGGGCGTCCTTGGGGAAAGCATTTCACTCACATTCCTATTAAGAAATTGGAGGGGCCGATGGCGCAGATTGGCAGCCTCAGTTTGTCCCAGGGCAGAGTATTTTACCACTGCTGAGTGTGGAGTGAATGGATAATGCACTGTAAAGAATTTCTGAGTATCCAAAAAAGCTTTTTATAAACCTAAGCCATTATTATTTATTCATGAATAGATTGCTTCTTTACATTCAGGAAATATATTGCTTTATTTTCCAACCAAATAAGTACAACAAAGACATTTGACAGAGTTTTATTGCAAGTGAACATTAGCTTCAAAGTTTTTGGCAGAGACGACCATTCCCTCCCTATGGCTCCATTAATTAAGCGCAATGAGCCTTGTAAATCCAATGGTGGTTCAATAGGGAATGATCTGCAGGTGAATTGCCTCTATGACACGATTGAAAAAAGGTATTTAACAAGCTACAATTGATCAATTACGATTATCCTCTTCCCTTGTCTCTCAAATTTCCCAAAAGACTGTAAAAAGCGTTTTGAATTTTCCCTGTGCCAATCTGCCCTTATGTGGGGAGAGAAATTACCAACGAATCTCAGGCAGTCTGGCAGTCCATTATCAGACTAGCTTCTCTCCAGGTAATTTCAGTGGTGAAGCGACTACTCCCGATAGACAGAATGGAAAAGAGAAATGTCATATTTCCAGCCCCACTCTTTAATTCATGAGTCGTGCACCTTATCGCTGGAGTCCTGACCTGTTTTACTTTCCGGAGGCGTCCATTGTCTGTGCGGGTGTTCTTGCCCCTAAAGACATTTGGATTTTTTCCCCATTTTCTATTTTCCTAACAGTTCACGAGCCCAGGTTTGCATGACTACCCCGGGGGACTGATAACACCTGGCATGCTCAAGAGGGTAACCTGGATAAGAAGACTCTCCGAATTCTGAATTGGTTTCTTTCCTCAAATGTGATTAGAATTTCACTCTGCTCCACTTTTTCGCATCAAGGGCGAACTCAGACTCGCAGGTGCTGGGCAGGTGCATGAAAAACCCTATCCAAAATATTTAGCATTTATCTTGTGGCTAAGGGGTGAAGAAGTGGTTAATGCGGCCTTGGATTGTCATTAATAATAGGAAGTCTTTTGAGGCACCTGAGGGAGCTTTTGGAGTTTTTGTAACCTCAGAACCGTCTCTCCCAGTAGAATTTGCTAAATGAAATATTCCCTGAACGGAAGCCAGGCTCGTGGATGTAAGTCTCCAAAACCTGGCAAAGACAATCAGCTATATTTGAGAAAACTATAAAGCAATTTCTTAGCATAATGTGCACCTTTTGGCTGAGAAAACTTGAACTCATGGTAATTAATGTGTATTTAAATTATAATTATTTTCTAATTATTATTTACTTATTTATTTACTATTCACTGAAATCAAGGTGTTTATTAGGATGTACAGTATGTGTTTGGGGTTTGCCCACCAAATCAATGGTTGCTGGTTCAAAAAACCCCTGAGCATATACTACAGTTGTGTCACTGGGCAAGACACCTCATCCATATTACCCACTCATGAAACAGACAGATAGAAAGAGAGGAAATATCTGCTATATCTGGAGAAATTACACACATTTATTAGAAAAATAAGTTCATATCAAGCTCTTTCAAGAAAATGACCAAAGAAAGAATAGAATCCCATTTGTACCTAATTTTAGTTAAAATTAAACTATAAATATTTATAATGACTATAAATATTTTTTATACTCGGCAAATCAGGAAGCGCACAGTTAGCATGCTGGTTGTTACTAGCTTTACAGTGATAGAAAAACTCCAAACTTGTCTTTGAAAGTTGTGAGAGATTCTTTAAAATTCAGTTGGTGGTGAATAATTAGGATGCTCTGAATGCAAAAGTTAAGCAAATAATAACTTTGGATCACTGTTTTAAATGAACTGGTTCTTCTGTTTTCAAGACAGTAAAATCACCTTAAGATTTTATTTTACAATTTGGAAATCACATCAAATGAAAAATATACCAGGGAGGAGTCTATGTGTACAGCTCTGCTTTTTGTGAAAAATCTGTCTTAAAAACAAGGCTATTGCAGAAATAGGGAAAAGAGAATGAAAATGAAGGCATTCAAAGATTCACAAAAGGACAAAATGACTATTGCCTTGTGTTATCCTAATGGAACCTCAATATCACCTATTTCAATGCTGTCTTATGCAATGCACTTTGTGAGCTTTTCCAATCAGCCCTCCAATAAGGCCGTGCAGTTTGCGTTAATGACCATGTACTTAGAGATAATACGCCTGGCTGTGAGTATAAGAATGAATGAATAAAACCAATACAGGTTAATTGTAAGGCGATTGAATCTACTGAAATAACAGCCGCACAGTTAAAACATAATTAAGAAGCGGATTAGAATGCGGACAGAGTTTTTTTAGCTCACCTCATAAGTCACAACATTGATTTGAGAAAAGGAGCTGTCAGGGCATGGAGCCAGAGAATGACCGATTATATACAGTTGGACAGACAACTTTGGCAATCAAACTTTCCTTTCTAGATAAAAAAAAATGCAACTTTTTATCTTATTGAAAAAAAAGTATATTAATGTCACCCCAAAGCGTAAAGGAAAACTGTAATTCCTCTATCATTCTGACATATTGTAATGTATTTAAATATAATTCATATAAGCAGCTTTTTGCAGTGGGATTGTGCCAAGCTGGCAGTGTATATCATAGCATTATGGATGTGTGCGTGCAAGATGGTAAGGTAAAGTATTAACTGAATAGCTTTCCATCAATCATTGCGGGCAGAAATAATGTTCAAAAGTCGTAAGGCGCACCTGACAATACAGCAGCCATTTGTCTTGTCCTTCATTAAAGTCTTTCTCTATTTGCATTGATTTAGCTGTGCAGAATGAATGTGGGCAGTGAGAGAGGAGAGGAAATACTGAGGGCAAATTGGAAAGGTAAAGACAAGCCAGATGAACACAAGAGGAGATGAGAGTAGGTAAAGGTGATGCTTTAAGCTCCTCTATTACGGAAAATGGATTCCTGTGAGTTTGTAGCCATGGTACCTTGATGTTGTTACTTCATCAAAAACATACTTTGGGTTGTGTTTTGTTTCATTTCACAGATGCTTGAGTAATGCTGCTTTTTCACAGATGCTTGAGTAATGCTGCTTTGTTCGACTTCTTTCTAAAGCTGACAATGCTGTTCCACCTGGTGTTTTTAGTTTTCAAGTTAACAGCTCCTTTTACCTTTTGTTCAGAGATTCGCAATTCCAGAGCTGAAATTATCCAAATGATTCTAGTGAATGTGCATGGAGATTAAAGACATAGTTGAGCACTTCCTGTGTGGTGGAATAAAGTGTTTTTAGCTTGGGAAAAACTCAGCCTAAATATGCAGGGTTTGTGTGTTCAACACAATGAATGAAATAAAACACCACCATTTAAAAATAGAAAAAAAAATTATAACAGATCAGAAAATAGTGTAACCATCACCTGCTTCTCTCCATGAGGTATTGCCTAGAAGTGTTCACAGTGTGGTATTACACCTCTTTACCTCTACAGGAACAGTAGGTGACACCACAGGGCCAAGTTACCTGCAGATCTGTGGAGCCCCCTCACAGTAAGACTGCAAGTTTTTAGGTCAATAAGAAAACATATTATTGAGTAAATGCAAGATGGATATGTTTAATGCCATACCGGGACATTCCAGACAAACCAATAACATCTCCATGGATACAACCAGGTGGCAGACCCTCCACCAGAAAAAAATACACAGAGCATCTTTAAGTTTTTAGGCATTTCAGGGGAGTACTCAAAACAGTTTCTCCTACATAGTTCACACTTATTCATCGACCAACGTGTTCTAATGTAAATCTGCAGAACTATTTAATATTTAGAAGAGCAGTGTTTATATTCAAAGCACATGTGAAGTTTGGCAGATGAGCTGCACATTAACTGCATATAATGATTTATTTTTGACTAAATAATAAATTAATAAATAATAAATGCTTTGAAAAATAAAGCTGCAAACCACAAGGATCGGCCCTTGCCCTTTTTATAGGACAACAAAATTATGCCCGCTGCCCATTGTATTACTTTACTAAATGAAACCTCTTCCAAACAAAGACAAAATCATGAATAAATAAACAATTTGATTTTGTTATCAGCACAAATCTACACGTCTACAGCACAAACTTACCATTGCATGCATATTATCTTAAAACCTGTTCAGCATTTTGAAGACATGACCATTTCTCCTCAGCCCAACTCACTTCATCCCACAGTGTAAAACTTACCACAAGAGCACAGATTCCTTCAAGGGAAAAAGGAGCAGACAAGAGTTTTTCATCTAAAAGTGAACAAGAGGCACATGCAATCTGATAATGATGGAAGTTAAACACTGGGCTGGCTCCCTCCCAGCTGCTCCTGGTCATAGGGAGGTCAGGTCGGACGCATCCATCAGCCCCCCAAATGTAGGATAGACTCTTAAATGCCCCGGTTCTTCCCCTTCCAGCCACTACAGAGTGATGACGGCCTTGTCTGGGATAAGGGCCGATCCATTGCTCTGATTTGTGGTCGGTGGGGCAATTTCAATACCCGTCTTTGGCTTGATAGATGAGCCCCCCGCTTGATAAAGGGCCAATTTGCCATGGGGCCAATAGGGATGAAATTGCAGCAGTCGCCTTTATTTTGTCCTCTCCTCAATCCACAGCAAAACAAGGCTTAGGAGGTGGAATCCTGGTAATGTAAAGTAGGAAGAGTCCTGGATGCAATATTCTTTTTCTCCGGAGTTAAACGCAAGCATGCATATTGTTTCTCTGCGCATACAAGGACTCCTTTGTCAAGCTGAAGGAGGTGGCTGGTGTACAAGCTAGACCACGTACCTACCATTTCCTCTTGTTGATTCTTTTCTGTTACATCTTTAAGCAGCAATATGTTTTAGGATTTACAGCAATGCATTTCTATAGAGATTGCTAACAGGTCTTAAATCACAAATCACTAGATGACACAAGACCAGACCTCAGATGTTCTACAGTAAGGGAAAGGCTACAGATGGTGTACGCTTTATTAATTTACTAAGCTTCTGATTAAGTGAGCACATTCCAACACTAAAATGATCAGAATTCAAGTTCTATGAAGTTGTTTGGACAGGTAAACATGAAGAAATTTCGTGGAAGAGGGCATGGTGATGTAAAGCTATTGCACTTGGGCTTCGGTCAGGTTGATTACTGACATTTTTCTCAATAATGTGATGCACCTTTTGGTCATTGGCCATTATATCTAATGGCAGCAGTGGAGGATCAACATTAGAGCATTTCCTACAAAGCAGTAGCAGTTCAGGACATGACCAGTGCCTTTGTGTCCTTGGGTAAGACAACTCACTCGCATTGCCTGTGTAAATGAGTGTGAGGTTGGAGTGGCCGATGGCACAGATTTGCAGCCTTGTTCCTGTGAATCTACCCCAGGGCAGCTGTGGCTACTGTATATCTATAGCTGCAATTTTTTTTTTTTTACAATTTTAAATATTATTCATACAATACTTGGTGGTGGTAAGCTACCTTAGCCACAGCTTCCCTGGGGTATAGACACACACACCACATTCATACTAGGCAATGTGGGTGAGTCGTTTTGCCCATGGACACAACAGAAATGGTCATGTCGTTAGGAACTGCCAATATGGTGGGTGAAGTGGTGGGTGAAGTGGGCTAACCATATAACCAGGGGTACATTCAAGTCAAAATCGGGACTAAATCCAGAGCTAAACCAAGACTGAACCTGAACTAAACCAGAACAAGAACACACCATATCTAGAAGAAGACTAAATTGGATTCAAACCAGGACCAAACAGGTCAAGTGTCCATGCAACAGCAGAATCTAATTTGAAAAAAGAAACAAGCTCTATGCTGCTATTTCTCAGAGCTAATCACATGTCTCTTATATGCTCTCTACACACTGGACTTTTCTCCCATTTACCTGTAAAGCTCAGAGGTCACCAATTGGAGTCCGGGCTAACTGTGCCCTGGAAGTAGGAGACTATGCCCCCCATTACCATGTGTAGCCTCTGGTTTCAATTTCCACCCAAAGTCCCTCTGTACAGACCAACATCTCTGGGGAAATCTATAGTCTAGAGCCTGCATATGTGTGTCTTTCAATTTGAACAATTCTACTGACCGAATTGCCATAAGACACTGGGGAATGCAGTTTTCAGTTCACTCAATCCCTCAGTATGGCACAGTAATTAGCAGCATATATGTTTTTGTCCTAGAAATGAGGTCAAAGAATAGAGTACACGACAAGACTGAAATAAAGATAGTGTTTTGGATGTGCTAACAGAGTAAATGCAGGGAGGGTCAAGGGTGTCACATGAAAATAGTAGCTGACAAAGTTTGAATGGGAGAGGAGGACAACTCACCTGATGTCTGTGACAGGAGGTTGTTGAGCCCAAGGAGAGCTGACAGCAAAGAGCCCAAAGATCCACTGCACACAAAGGTTATAAAGAAGGAAATGCGGGTTGAACAGTGACACGATACTGGATTGAAAACATACTCTGGTGGTGTAGTTTGAAGGGTATATACTGCCCTACAAAGGCAGAACACGGTAACATCGTCTTTGGTTTGAGACCTCCTTTATCATGTGAACAAATATCATGAAAAATATTGAGCTCAAATTTGACCTTTGACCCTTACTGTTACTGTACTCTGGCTTTGTGTCATGTGCCTAAAATAAGGAGTCGTGCAAAGACAAAATGCAGTAAACTGACACAGTTGTCTCTTTTGCCTTTGCACAATTTTGAGCTCAGTATTTTTCATATACAAATATTTCTTCATTATAGCGAGTGGTCAGATTTTGGGAGCCCTAACTATTATACTTTTGTCTGGACAAAACAGAAACTTTGAAGTAATTTTTCACACTCTGGCGAGGTCTTTAAGGTCTTTCACCTTTGTAGGGCAGTATAGTAAGCTTACAAAAACAACTTCAGAATATATTTTTACATGATATAACTTGACCTATGCAGAAATATTCTCTCTTTCAAAGAAATACTAGTTAATGAGGGACACAAAATTGCTGTAAACACCGTCCTTTTTGTCTTACAGATAGATATATTATGCTTAAAAGGGCCCATATTCTCTGATCTATAGTATTAAATATATGACCAAATGAAGGCACATAATGAGATCCAGTGCCTGTATAATTCTAAAATACAGTAAATTGCGCAAATAAAACAAGAGCTTGGCAACTTCCAAAGAGTCACAGAAAAAATTAAAGAAAAAAACAACTACAAGACCAAGTGAAAGCACAAAAAATACAAATGGAGGAATTCCAACTCCCAGAGATACAGCTAGAGGAGATCGAACCAGCAACCACAAACAATGCTGAATCTCTACAAGATGTCTTTAGCGCATTTCCAATCAAGACCCCCAGTGACCCAGAGGAGCTATTTGAACTAATGCTTCCCAGTTCATCACAGCCTGTAATTCAAGACCAGAGTGTGGAATCCATTGAAAAAACCCTCTGCCCCAAAGCCACACATTGTATGATCGTAGCAATGCTCAAAAAACTGGTCCCCAAACTCAAACAGTTCCCTGACAATGAACAGATGGTGCTTGTCCAAAGACTGAGAAAAGTAGAGAATCAGGTTGTTATACCTGAGAACAGTGAGCTCAAAGCTAAAGGTCTTAAAGCCATTGGTAAAGCAACGGCTAAAAGCTCAGACGATGGGCTCAGACAGCAACACGGATTTCCTAGAGACCACGGTGAAGCAACATCTCACCATTCAACTCACCACCTTCTTGGCCAGTTCTGAGAAAGGACGAAAACGCTTCTTTTCAGGAGGGAGTAAGATCTTGAGGAGTAATTTAATTTGGAAAGGACCTCTCAGCATCTACCTGTTGTCCAGGTCGGTCCACTATTTCAACTATAGGACACTCCCCCTCCACCTCGCCACCAAGTCTAACCCCAAACCTCCTCCTCTCTCAGCACCTTCCACCTGTCCAAACCCCTACATTTTAACACGACTGGATCTTTAATTTATTATGCATAAATGAATGGGATGGATTAAAAACCTAAAACAATTTGGCAACATTTTAATTCACCCCAAGGAATTTAGAAGATTTTTGGCGTGTTTGACCAAATCAGAATATTGCAATACAAAAACACCTTCTTTGAACCTACACAGCACTGATTCAAAAACCTAAGAATGCGTCTCGTCCATGCATAATAATGTCTAAAATATAACCAATTTGGCACCATTTAAATTAAAGTAATTTAGTACACTAATATGTGTACATATTATATCAATAATGTGTACATATATTAATGTATTTTTGAAGTGAAATTACAAAAAAATAAAACATATTTGTGTACTTGACTTTATATGAACAAAACAAGGTTAATATTGATGGATCAACATAATGTGCTGGGATGTGAGTGGGATTTTTCTCAATGTTCTAGGGCAGCTCCCTTTCCTCCAATGCACCAGTTTCAAGCAAGTGATGTGCAAAATTCTCATTGTTTTACATGTTGTACCTTTAAAATATATGGAATAAAACATACAGCATCAACTCATAACAGTAATGCAAAAAAAGCAATTTGTTTGTTCTGGTTTGTATTTGCATTAATTAACCAGGACTGAAATGGACCAATTGAACCTTCCATATGAAAACCTCTGCAGCTTTAAGCACATATGATAAACAACAACAGCATCCTCTGTCTGACAAACGTTTAAATCTCCATCAAACTAAACGTAGCAGAAAATGTTTCAGTGATTGTGCTGCATGGGCGCTTATTACACCTCTCCAGAGTGACCACGAAACAAACAGAAATCAATGAATGTGGCTTTAAATAAGACTGATGTGATTATAGACTATTCATGAGGCAGGAGAGTCCCACTATTTGTCAAACAGATGCACAATACAAGAGCCATTCAGCCATTTAACAATTTTAAGGTAAGGATCATTTGCATTTTGGTGTGATGTACAGTAATACTCTTGGTTTAATATATGTAAGTACTCCTCTAAAGAATGGGACAAAACACAATTATAGTTTAGTGGAGCAGCGACACCACCTGTGCTCGCTGCTGCCTTCTCATCGGGATATAAATCACATCCTGGCTTCTCCAACCACCATTATGTGTTTTTGTGAAAGGATTAATGTTCTAAATTAACTTTAATTACATTTAAGACTCATGGACTTGTAAGGTCATTTTCAAATGATCAAAGTCTGATCTCGTCACTTCTCAGAAGCTGAAAAGGGCCCGAGCCTGGTTAGCAGTTGGATCATGGGAGACCACTGGGGAATACCAGGTGCCACAGTGGGGTGCCAGCAGTGCTGAAATGTAATAAAGTAAAAATAGTAAAGTATTGTACTTGAGTAAAACATGTATGTATCTTTACTTTACTTTACTTGAGTAAATTTTAAAGAAATAGTCCCAAATATGTACATGTACATATCCTTATGTTCGTAATCTCAAACAAATAAAAATGAATAAAGGAATGAATGAAATAAGTGGACACTCGTTTTACTTTTACTTCACATTTGAGAGCAAATATCTGTATTTTCTACTCCACTACATTTTTGAACTAGACTGAAAAGTAAGTTAAAAACAGTAATTATTAATATTATTGTCTGAGACCTGCTGAAAAGGTTGATGGTTAATTTTTAACATGTATGAACAAACTAAAATATACAAAGATCAAAATGATCAAAATCACTACATTAGAAGCTTTATTAGGTCTCAAAATCTGCATGAAATACGTTTACTTTTTATTCTTTAAGTTCATTTACTTACTTTATTTACTGGTACTTTGATACTTTTACTTAAGGATTTTTTTACTTTTATTTTTACTTCAGTATTTTGCTCCAGTGTCTGTAGTTTTACTGAAGTACCAAAACGGATGCTTCTCTATGGTTAAAAAGAAGATGTTCATATAAGCAACATTATAACAGATATAACAGCATAATATGGGCTCCTTAAAATATGTCTAATCAACCTAAAGCATAATCCATTGGAAAATACTACATCCTGCTCCTGTTTACTTTGAAGGATGGGTCTGATGCAGAAGACACATTTTCATTTTAGTACAACAAATGACACCATTTGATCACTGATCATCATTAGAGCTTGGTCTGCAGCTGAAGAGAACCACTTCATAATAAAAAGCCATTACACTTGTACTTTCTTAAGTCCGTCAGAGAATACACTGGGGTCATTATTCATTCACTCCACACTCGCTGGTGGTAAAAATCTTCTTCTGATGGAATTCAGGCTGCCATTTTGCAACACTGGCCCCTCGCAATCATGAGAGTGTCTTGCCCAAGTACACCACAAAAACATGGTCTGCGCTGAGATCATTCCTCCAACCTGCAGCTCTAACCACTATTTTTTTATTTTTTTATTTTTTAATTTCTAAAACAATAAACTTGTATCTCAAATGCATTTGCCTTTTGTAATTCAGGCGAAATAAACAAAGTTAAAACATGCTGTGGTCCTTTAGCCTCTTGTAATCACTCCAAACTTGTCTCTACCCATTAGAAAAAATAAGAACATAAAATAATTAAGTCTTTGAAAAACACAAAGGACTGACCAGAACAACACATTAAGCAACATGTTGTTTTCATCATGTAAACTGAATCATTTGTTCCCTCAGTTTGTCACGAAGTCCAAGTGTCTAAGTGGAAAACACAGGGACAGTAATGAGGGTAATAAAGCCCTCCATCTTTGACCCCACCCGCTGGGCTGACCACCAGACCACTCATCCTGGTATAACCCCATTGAGCTGCTTTTCAGTACCACTAACGACTATACTAACAATAACAATATACTACGGCAACATGGGCCGCGATGCATTTTCTATGGGTTTATTATTAAATTTTAAATATTCAGTGAGTTGTACATTATGATTTGTTTAATTTCACGGGTGCATTTCCTTTCTATTGCAACAAGATGCTTAGACTTGAGGTATGAACTGGTAATATTCTGGTTGGTGGGTAAACCTAACATGCTGTGATTACTACATTAAAGAAGTACTAATGTGATATTTTTCATAATGGTCCTAGAACCTGTACCAATATGACACCTGATCTATATAATGTTGTTTCCACATTAAAAAAACCTACCTGGAGTTGTGTTTTGTTTCATTTAACACATAAATCCTGCAAATTTAGAGTTCTTCTCTCAAATGGAAAACACTCTGTTCCACCTTGTGATGTCATGTGCTAATACAGGAAGTGCTCCACTGTTTTTAAACTCCATACACCTTCACTAGAATAATATGGATAATGAATAATTTCAGCCTGGGAATTGCCAATCTCTCCTTAGCAAAAGGTAAAAGGCAACATGAAAATTACAGCTTCATGACATCACAAGGTGGAACAGAGCATTTTGAGCTCTGGAGATATAGACAGACCAATAATAAAGGGTTAATCAAACAAAACACAACTCCGGTTTCGCTTTTGATGAGGTGAAAACATTATAACATGATTTAAACCATCAATTTTGCATAGTATAGGACCTTTAAATTGTTATGGCAATGATCCAGTGTTTTATCATGCTGAAACCCATGGACAAATAAAGCTACAGCATGGAACATTGTCAAAAATAAGATTTATCCAGCCACTTTTAATCAATCATGATAGGCCTGCTCATTTCCGGGTCGAAATGGGGGTAGAGCAAGGATGTTGTTTGTGAAGGATGAGTGCGTTTAAATCACAGTAAGATGTAATCAGGCATGCAGGGTGCAGAGCTGTCCCTGGGGGATTTAAAGCTCTATTATTTAAAGCAGGGCATATCAATGTGAGAATAAAATACACTGGTGAGGATTATGCAAGACAGTCAAGTACCAAAACAAAAACAACGGCAGACTACTAGACCAGTAATGACCAGGCAAAGTCATATTCAATAGCATTTCTAGAGCTTGAAATCTCACTTGGAGGGTACGAGCCTATTGTGAAAGTTGAACGCAGATGTTTTGCAACTATGAACTGTCTTAACAAACTTTTTATGAGAAACGCCTTTACCATATTTCATAATGCCACAATGTTTTGACTGTAATTTGAGTCCAGTCTCTGGAGGGATATCAGTCTGGTCACCTCCGTAGCAGATTCAGACATCACCATAAAATCAGATATGTCAATGACGCATGCTCATCTTTCACCCATCAGTTTGAATAAAATACATTTTTTTAGAGTTTAGTGCTTTGCTCATGATTTGATATTTTTTACATTCATTTTTTTCCTCGTAGCAGCCGTATTTGTTTGGTACAGACAGAGCAGGCATATCTCTGATTGGCTAATCTACTTGTCAATCACATCCCATCTGAGCTTGGAGAGATTCAGCGATGAACAAACTCATATCTTTGTTTTGAAGTTTTGGAAAACAGTGTATTCTGGATCCCTGGTAACTATAATAAACTTGTGCTTTTTGAATCTTCAACAAAGTGCACCATAGAGTGACCTGACCTGCCCTCTACCATAAAATGAGCAGTCAGGGTCTTACAGCCATAAAGTTAAAAAGCCTTTTTTAATTAGGGGATTCTGGGTGCCTTTTCATAGATTCTTTACCCTAAATGACCTGTGCATAATTTCAGGAATGACCAACCAAGAATTTAGCATAGCCATTTTAGGAAATGCTGCCATCCAGACCAACCATTTGTTAATTTATAATACAATAAAAATGCTGTTTGCTTCTCTTCTGTATTTCACTCTCCAATCATCCTCCCATTCAGTAGCCGTTTACTCTGTCAAAAAGGTTTCCCTAAAGCTATAACTTCTAAGGTTAAGATATATCATCCCAGGAAATTTGCCCTGAAATTTTGTCCCTCCATTAATGCTGCTGTGGCAACCTGACAAGCATCACAACGCAGCTCCCAGTGACGCAACTCCTTGAACTTGGCTTGGTCAGGACTACATTAGCTGGAGGATTTTCCCAAAGTGTGTCTATATGCCCTTTTTGCACCTAATATTACATGCGCTTTTGTACTTCAAACAAACATCACTCTTTTGTAAATCCCACTGAG
Organism: Odontamblyopus lacepedii; assembly: GCA_034769755.1. Lineage (NCBI taxonomy): Eukaryota > Metazoa > Chordata > Actinopteri > Gobiiformes > Gobiidae > Odontamblyopus > Odontamblyopus lacepedii. The sequence goes on along the minus strand of CM068344.1, from coordinate 17,076,591 downwards.
GCATACTAGTTTGTGTTATTGTGTTTTTTGAATGTGTGAATTTAAATGTAAAAAGCACCAGCAGACAACAAGACACAGCTGGAAACAAGGCCAGGTAAGTCAGCCCATACCTTTTGAGCTACTTTAGTCTCCAGTTTTTAAAACTACATCTGGAGATTACATGTGAACAGGATTGATTGAAATGCATTTACTGCTTTAATGGTATGCATTAACAAATACAATCTGAACTTGAGAGCTAGGTTAGGTTAGGTTTCGTTTATTTCATCTCATAGAGAAATTTGGCTCAGGGCAGGGGTCAGTAGCATTATTAATATATAGACATGACATAACAAAAGACAAAAGAAAAACATTAAGTCCATGTACATTTTACGAACTGTAAGAACAAATTTATACCTGTTACTTTTACATAAGGAACCTTGTATCTTCTCTCCGACTGCAGGAGCTCAAACTGTGTGTTGAAGACATGAGAAGGAACGCTGATGATCTTCAGAGCCTGTCTCACAACTCACTCTTCAAAGATGGTCTGTGGGACAGAGTGGACACCACCCATGATGTTACCAGCCAGTTTTACCAGTATCTATTATGCAATCTTATCTCATGGACTATCACTGTTCCAAATTTCATCAGCCCACACTATTTTTACTTTTAGTTATCTTTGTGGTAGTTGCATTATGAACAACAGACACCTAGACAATGAATTTACCTATTTCTTTTTAGCTGGTGATAATGCAGCACTTTTTATCAGTCAATCCACATCCAGTCTAAGAAATCCCGCTCCTTCCTCAAAGTCTTACCAAATGGTTTTGTCTTTTGTCTGGATCTTGCCAACTTATTTCTAGACAGTCTCAAACTACCCAGAATTCCCTCACTAATCCTCAGAACTAATGCTAAACGCAGACAGAGCAGCTCTCTTTGGTCGAGGCAGGACTGTGATCTATCCAGCTCGATGCCTATTTTTGGATAATAAGCCTGTAAATCCAACACTGATAGCATCATTGTAATGTACTCTCTCACAATCACACGCGTCCGAGCAGAGGAGAGATGGGAGAAGCCATCTTGTAAAATTGCTTGAGCAGTTTTCCCCAGATAATCAGGACAGAGGGTTGTTGGACAGTGGAAGTCATGTTCTTATCTTTGACTCTGAGGGAATCACTGGCAGCTGCAGGATAGGCTCTGTTCTCTAAGGCTCTAAGGCTCAAAGACTCCCAACAAAGTGCACGCTCAGCACAGAGTGTACACACAAGTGTAGTTTCACTGTGTGTTTTTTAGAGTTATCAGAAGAAAATCTGATACTAATCGATACTAACATGGTCAGGTATCAGTACTAAAAAAGGTCACGTTTACATGGCAGAAAAGAACCTTGAACAGCTTTAGAATGATCTTGAGCTGTATCAGAACAAGTATGCAACCACATAGACTAGTATATGCCCATGGACCACTATGGAACCTACCTGGACCACTGAGGGATTACACAAATATGAGAAAATCACATTATGTTGTCTAAAGCATGTGTTTTTAATCATCATTGACATATTGGAATTGGTACTGAGTATCGAGTCTATTCCTTAGTATCAATACTGAGTTTGTGAAATTTTAGTATTGAGACAACACTTCACACTTTAAGCTTCATTTTTATTTGAGGAGGGCAGAAATACATGGGTCACACTGCCCTCTATTGAAAGGAAAAGGTTAAATATTGACAATGTGAACTACAGGACCAGTGTAATGCAGGTATGATCTACAGGCCTTCTTTCAAAAGTTGTTAGGCTGGGGTTTTATTTATTCATGTATTTAATCTTGACTTCCTGGTGACACAGATGAGAACACACATACCCAAAAGGTTTCGATGCTTTTAACATTACACTGACTTTCATTCATTTCCCTTTGACTGACCCTAACTTTCATTATAATCACTACTTGTCCTCAACCTAAACCTTAGCCTTAACCTATTTTAACACATATCTTAATTTTAATTCCTGTTGTTGATCTAATAAGAAAGGATTTACGTCATGGGGACCTGGTTTTTGTCCCCACGGGAGGCCTTTGTTTAATGCTTTTTTCAGTTTCAGTATTTTAAAATGTAAAAGCATATACAATTATATTTATTTATGTATAGAGTAAAACTTGTAATACAATTTTTACTTTCATTTCACTTCTTTCAAGTTTCAAATGTATATCTCTAAATGTAAGGATTATTTTTCCTATGCACCTTCAGTGTCTTGGTTTAAATTAATCTGAGGCACACAAACAAGATACACTGCACCTGAAACTCTATAAAATCTCCATAAAACGAGCATATACAGTAGGACCATTGTACGTGCACAGTTTCTAAAGAGCAGCAATCTTCCATTCCATTGTTCACGTTGAAGTAAAGAGGCGCAGGTCAGCAACTCATTCACTTTCCCTCTTTAATCAGTATCAATAGTGCTGTGTGCCTCCCAGCGCCACGTGGCACTGAGACAGGCCCTAATCAATGCAACAAATTACCTGCTATTAGCCACTGACCACAGCTTTGTATCTTTTCACTGTGCTTTAGGTGCACTCGGCACGCTGCAGCGTTTTAAACATCAATATCATACATCAATACCTCATGATATGTGATGTAATAGCACTATTGTTGTATACAAATCTCATTGCAATAGTGTAATGTTTCGTAAAAAGCAGCTGTCATTAGAGCAGTTTTCTTAGGAGCCATGCCTTATTGCCACACATATGGGATATAATATTATGCACACTGACCACACTGCCATCTGCTGCCTCTAGAGCACTGGTCACAGGTCATGGGTGCCTATAGGGAAATGCAGATGAGGTACATAGATAATCATATGTGAATGCAGACAGCCCCAAAATATTGTAATTTCAATTTGAAAATTTCCAGTGTGAAAAGGAAAGAAAAAGAAAATCTCTTACTTGCACCTTGACAAAAGTAGGTCTGTCATGATCACATATTTTGAAGTGCTATATATTGCGCAATAAAATATAGACGGTAAGCGGTAATATTTTATGCCACTGTCACAATAACTGTAAAGCAAGATTATCTTAAAAACTATTCTAAATGTAAAAAACTTGAACTTGAAGAATAAAACACTGATTAGTTTGTAACTATAATCAGTCATGGAAGTTACTTGTTGGCCCTAAACTGCTCCAATCTTATGCTACTAGAAAAAAATAAACAAAAAATCCCCACTAGCATGAAAAAATGCACTTGCGATATATACTGAAAAAAATATTGTTCCAGTTTTCACATATAGAGCGATAAATCACTGATTACCGGTAATCAATGAATCTTTGCATTTATATAGCACCTTTCAAGACACCCAAAGCGCTTTACAGTTCATGATTCATTCACTTCACACTCGGTGCTGGTAAACTACTACTGTAGCCACAGCTGCCCTGGGGCAGACTGACAGAAGTGAGGCTGCCAATCTGCACCATCGGCCCCTCCAACCACCACCATCACTCACACACACCACTTTCTTACTAGGCAATGTGGGCGAAGTGTCTTGCCTCAGGACACAACTACAGTTTTTGCCACTGGTGCCCCGTTGTGGCTCCGGGTGTTCCTAGGGGTCTCCTATCCAGATGAGATTATAGTATCTATTGCGCATTATTGTATTATTATTGTACTCACAAATCAAATGCCTAACTGCATTTCATAATGTGCACAACTGAATTCATGATAATGTTGTGCTATTTCTGCCATTTTAATTTAAATTGTCAACTATTCTAGTGAAGGCTGTGCCATCTGCTAGTCTCCTCATCTTCCAGATGTTATTACTCGCCTGGAATGTTTCACAATATGGTAGACTATTAAACTTATGTATCTCCATGGAGACAAGTATGCTGCCACAGAGCGAAGATAAATGTAGAGCGCTGACCCTGCTCTCAGAAAGAATGAGTAGTTGGTTAACCTGTTTGTGAGGAATAAACACTATTCAAACTGAATAAATGCTTTAACCCAGGGGTGCCCAATACGTCGATCGCGATCGACCAGTCGATCGCCAAGGCAGTGTCGGTAGATCGCCAAGGTAGATCGTAGTGTAGTATTCGAGACCGTTTCTTTACGGTCTTGGACCGCGTTTGGACTCGGTCTTGGTCTGACTCTCGTCCAGTGTGATCATATTTCATTAAGGCCGCTGCTATTGGCAGTAAACTCATACCGACCGATGTGGAGGAGCGCGCGGGGTGTCTCTCTACAGCCGATGCGCTCGTCTGGAGTCCGTGGACACTGCGCGGCGCGTCACAACACACACCCCGAGCGCTCACAGCTTGTCCTCAACACCCTCGCGTAACAGTGTGTGTCACACTGCAGGTTAAACTTCTTAAAACATTCTACCTGTCCATCTGCCTCACTTTAGTGCACCGCCTTTTCGCGCCCTCGTTCGTCCTCAATGCGCGCTGATTAGCCTAGAAGGGAAAGACGAAATACGACGCAAAAACTAATCTAAATTTATGTTACAGTATTGCCACAAAGCGGTATTACACCACAGAGCAGACCTACCGCAACATGCATCTGTATTTGTCACGACGCGCGTTTGGTAAATGTGCAGAAGCTGGTAAATACCACTGCAAAACCAATAAGATATTGTAACTCCAGTGGAACTTGAATAGAAAAAAAAAGGTTTAAAACACTCTTTATTTACTTTCTTCAGTTTTGTGTAAAGTGCCAGTGGAAGTTCTCTAAATGAATGAGCTCACAAACTGTGGGTAAGGGTCCAAAAAGGGGCACAGAGTGTTTCCTGCAGTACAGTTTGTTTGGCTTAAATAAACATTTATCAGACAAAATGGAGATAGATCTATAAAAACTTATTTATGTGAGTCAGCCTTTTACCACATGAAGTCAAGTCCATGTACCGTTCCACCAAGACTGATTCTAAATATATTTATAAATAAATAAATAATTAGTTTTTAATTTTTTAATTACATTTTTGTAGTAGGTAGATCATTTTGACTTCGTCATTTTAAAGTAGCTCGCATGCTGAAAAAGTGTGGGCACCCCTGATTTAACCACAACATTTAAACCCACATTTGAGCTCATTGTCATAATTTCCTCTTCATAACGCCAAGAATGATCAAGATGCTAATGTCTTATTGTCCATATAGGAACATGGAGGCCTAGTGACCAGAATGAGTGTATCCAGAACTATAGTAACATATATGACAGCACAGCACCAGCGCCTCTCCAGTGCATGTTGAAACTCTTTGTGATACATATTTGATTACACACACACTGCCTCCTCACTGCATTCAAGATGGAAGCCTTTAGGCAAAAAACAAACGAGTCAGTAAAAGACCGGAGGTGACTGTGATGCAGCTTGAAGAAGTTATTGCGCGAGTAAAAGTTTGGAGAAAAAAAGAGATGCAAAAATGTACAGCTATAACGTAGAGGACGCGCTGAGACTGACAGCCTGCCAGAGTGAAGCGATCAGCGGGGATTCAAGGGAGCTGTGCTAAATGCTTAGATTGCACTCTGACTGGAGAAGCAGGGAGGTTGATGGCCAGTGGGCAATAGTTAAAAATATTCTAAACAAAAACTTGCTACTTTACAAGCTGAGACTATTGGAGGAGAAATGTTTCAGTTTTTATAAAAAGGTGCATTCTGAGATAAAGTTAGCATACAAGGCATATTTTATTTTATACTGCAGTTGTGTTGTTGAGAACAGTTTGGTCATCAGCATGCTAGATGTTATCATAATGCAGGTCTATAGGACAAGTCACCCTCATACTTCATGGCTCTGCCCACAGAGGCTATAGGACCATTACATTTGAAGTTCCTATATTACACAAAACTGACTCTTGTGAGCTTTAGGCCATGTTATAACGCTGTTACCTCCTCAAAAACATACCTGGAGTTGTGTTGTGTTTCATTCACACATCTTTGAGCAATCCATTATTATTAGTCTCCAAAGCTCAAAATGCTCTGTTCCAACTTGTGATGTCACATAGTGGAAGTTTTAAACTTAACCGCGACAGTTTCTCTTTGTTTCAGTGGAGATAAGCAATTCCAGGGCTGAAATGATCCAAATTATTTGGTGTGTGGAGTTTAAAAACAGTGTAATACTAAGAATTCAGCCTAAATATGCAGGTTTTGTGTGTTAAACATATGAATGAAACAAAACACAACTCCGGATATGTTTTTGATGAGGAAACAAATATCAGAAATAGCCAAATATTTAAATTTCAAGAAAGAAAGGTTGTCTTTCCCAAGCTATTGTGCTAATTGTGTTTATAGAGGATACAGGACTACAGTCATACCAATCTCCATACAACTGAACAACTCAACCTTATGTAACAGACATTACTCCCTACAACTGTACAACAACTCACCCTTATATAACGGATAACCCTATGTCCTGTCAATCGTCATATCATTGTTGTCTTCCCATGACCACTTGTATAGCTGAGATTTTATTACTTATTTTCCTATTTTAATTTCACTTGTACATATACATTTATTGCATTATGCCTTAATTGACTCCTGTCTCTTGCTCTTTTTTGCTACTAATTTAGAATATATTATTACTATTTATATATTTTTTTCTCTTTGTTATTATATTATAATGTGATGAGTGAGCTACTGTGTCCAAATAATGTCCCTTGTGGATCAATAAAGTTTGTCCAAGTGTACATCTAAGTCTAGTGTTCCCATTAACTGTTTAACTTTATTTTTCTATTGATCCATTTGTGTGCAATGCTCTTTCCAAACTGTAAGCGGCAGTCTTTACTCAGTAAGACAATTTCTTTCTGCAAAAGAAGAAAAAAATGTGGTTTATTAAGCCCAGAGTTTTGTCTCATGGGCACCAAGTAGTAAGAAAGGATCATATGTTATTTTTTTCATAACTCTTTCTTTACCTTTATTTCAATTTAATAATTATTGTATATACTTTTACTACAGTTTTAGACATTATTCAATTAAAAACGACTTTTAACTTAGATTCATTATTGTCTATGAATCTATGAGTAAAGTCTTACGGGGGAAAACAGCGGGGAAAAATAGCCAGAAAGTTCCTATGAGTAAGTTACCTGTTACTCATGTGGTTTATCAGAAGTGACAGCGAGCTTCACACTACAGAGGAAAAACGATAACAATAACTTGCCCTTTTGCCTTATTTTTCTATAAGATTATCAGTTTGACAACGACGCAAATACCAAGCGAAAATGACAAAACAGGCGTCTTTGTTACTTCGCAAACAATTAGCAGGTAAGTGCGTAAAAATTTGGCACTTCAATGAGTGCGCCACGGATAGCGATAGCCCTCAAAACTTATTCAGGGATTTTCTATTCGAAATCAAACGTAGGACTAATGTTTTACTGTCGACTTTATGCCACGCAGTAATGAATGGTGTATTTCCACGTGATAAGGAACAAAAATACATGTGAAACTGCAGACCCATGCGCCAGACAGATGGACACGTTTCTTGCGCAATCCTTTTCCACTAACTTCGACAATAATCATCTTGCTTTGTAACTTTTGTGTTAAGAGCTCAATAAGAATCCAGTAGAAGGATTTTCAGCCGGTCTTGTGGACGACGAAGACATCTACAAGTGGGAAGTGCTGATCTATGGACCCCAGGATACACTCTAGTGAGTTCAAAACCTCTTCCTGCAACATTTTGTGTTTTGTGTGCAGTTAAAACTCCAACTTCTCTGTCCCTCTTTTTACAGTGAAGGAGGTGTATTTAAAGCATCACTCACCTTTCCTAAAAACTATCCCTTGAAACCCCCCAAAATGAAGATTATTACAGAGATCTGGCACCCAAATGGTAAGGGCTGTAACTACCTTATAATTACGCTATATTAAGATTAGTCTGTGTATTGTAATATAGTTCAAAGTTGCCAGTTACACCTATAGCACCCTCTGACTGCCAGTAATCATGCACATTCAGGCTTGGTGGGTGAAGTGTCTTGCCCAAGGATACAAGGCAGTGCAGGTCACAACAGGGAAGATTCAAGGCAGCAGAACATACAGTATTCTTAGGACTGATTAAGGTTATGAGCGGTTATCAGAGTGGCAGGTACTCGAGATAAAATTTTTAGGAACTGTATTTAGCCTGTGTTTTTACCATTTTGTAAAATGTACTAACAAATCACACTGGGTTACTGGAGCTTAAACTAGCAGGTAGAGCACAAATATAGTGTTTTTATTTTAATTTTTTTTCGGTATATGGACAGGTGATGCTTCATGTGAAAGAGCAGAACCTGCAGAATTCATTCACTGAGCTGCAGAGGCTGCACTAACACCGATTCATGATTGGCTGCAGGTACTGGAGTTTAGGCAGTGAGCATTCAGATCAGAGAATCCTTTTAGGTTTAAACCAACTGGATTTCATCATTGAACCAGGCAACCCAAACGAGAGACTCATGTGAGGCTCATTGTGCTTTCTGACTGAATAGTCTTAAGAATGAAAGCACCAAATTATATAACATGTTACATCCTCCTGTTCAGTGTTTCTGTAAGAATAAGTCAGCATTACAATCGTTATCAGAAAGGTCATGTTTATGAAATTTAAAATAATTTTACTTTCAGTGCCTTTAATAGAAAATGCTGATTATAGAACTGCCTTGGTTTTGTTTCTCAATATCTGCAGTAATTGATGTTGTGATGCCATTGTTTTTTCCTCTTAGTGGCTAAAAACGGTGACGTTTGCATCTCCATCCTGCACGATCCTGGTGAGGATAAATACGGCTATGAGAAGCCTGAGGAGCGCTGGCTTCCAGTTCATACAGTGGAAACTATAATGATAAGTGTAATATCCATGCTGGCTGACCCCAATGGAGACTCTCCTGCCAATGTAGAAGCAGCGGTAAGTGTTTTTGAAATATTCTGTTTGGTGGTATGAAGGCCATGTGAAGGTCACTATAATGTCATCTTTTTGTGCCTACAGAAAGAATGGAGGAAAGACCCAAATGGAATCTTTAAGAAGAAGGTTGCTCGCTGTGTTAGGAGGAGTCAAGAGACGTCTTTTGACTAGTATCTTTACAGTAAGTCAAATGAACCCTCCAAAAACCACTATGTACGGTATGTCCTATAGACTTCTAACTCATGTTCTCTTTTTAGGTTGGAACTTGACCGGAACAAATGACGTTGCACTTTAATAAGCTCTCAGTGCCAAAGTGGAGCGTCTGTTTGTTACAGTGACTTTCATTTTCAAATTTTTGTGTGTGAAATAATTTATTGCCATTTTAAATAGGATTATGTTGTCTTCTGAGTCTACACTACTATATTTGTTGTTTTCTCATAGACTTGTTTAAGTTCTCCTTATTTATTTCACTTTTTTGTAATGAATTTGTATTTTCAAATTTCGCATTGAGCCATTCACACAACAGTTTACAAGCTCTTTTGTATCTTTGGGTTGGTTTGCCTTTATTGAAAATTGTCAAAGCCTTAAGTCTTGAAGTCTGTAGTCAAATAAAATGCCAAATGAATGTTTAATTTGATTAGTGGTATATAAAAGCCATGGATTTATTTAGACATAAAATAAAAATGGAAGGGTTTATATGACAGCTGCATTTTGTCTAATCAAAATGGTGCAACAAATACCTTAATTATACTGATGGATATAGGTTGAGTAGTGGAAAACAGAACACTTAAACATGTACAAATACCTTTACTATTTAATGGCAATGTATTGCAATGATTTTTCAGATGTAATATTTTCTGTAATAAAGCTTTATATGTCCTCAAGATATGTGCAAAAGGACAAACTTCCAAATTCCATCCATAATTTTATTGCATTAAGTACCAGCTCAATATGAATACAACCTTTAAGAGACATTTCTTTGAACTTATTCGTATAAAATCTGAGAAAACCACAGACTCCCATATTGTAATCCATTCGTTTTCCAGGTGTGGAGTAGAAAAGGACTGTCCGGGTGACTTACTGACCAGGAGCTGATAAACTTTTGTTCATAAACTGTTTTTTGACAAAGCACACCCACCACTGAAAAAGAAAAAACAGATGCACAAAGCCGTATTAAGGAACAGGTGTAATAAGTATTGAGTTAGCAGAACACTGAACCATGCCCCTCACCTTGCTGGGTTTGTCTGTCTGAGGATCAAAAACACGGTCACATAGCCTCAGGCCAGTCTCCTGTCGGATCTGCTGAAGGTATGCCCTCATGGTCTCTGGAGGGTCAAGAAAACAATAATGTCATGAAAAATGTATTACACACTATAATACAACACAAACTACCAAATCACGTATTCATGGGTTTTGACTTCCTGTTACTGGGGGCATATTGAGGACTTTTCACCATTCAAAAGATACTATAGTTTTCAATTGTTAACTGCTATGGCAATGGTCCTAATTTTTCTTCATTCTGAAACCAGTGTATAGGCTGCGCTCACATACTACAAAGTGATGAGGTATAGAAGATTTACTTTCAACTGAGAACAAGATTTCTGATGCATGAATGACGAATAGTGCACCAGTTTTTGTGGAAAATAATTTGTATTCATTTGTGCTAAGATGTTTAACTTTGCACCTTTTTGTTTCATGTGGACAGGCCAAGTAATTACTGTACAAAGATATTAACTATAAACCAGATAATCACATTGCCAATCGTACAGTTAAACATCAAATTCCACCAAAGACTTCTGCTGTCTTTGTCCTTCAGCTCAGTTTTAAACTATATGAACCCAATAAATGATACAGTTCTTACCTTCCTCCTGCTTGTTTGCAGGTTTGGCGTACATTGCATTGAGAGGGAAACCAGGCTCTCCGGGAATGGGAAAGTTAGTAATGCCCAAGGTGTACATCTCCTTTTCACCCTGACCCCTGGAGCTGCACTGTAAAACAAATATAAAAGCATTTTCATATTTGAGAGGACACCTAGCTAGCAATGTAATGTGTGCTTACAATGATCATTTTACCTTCTGTAGTTTCTTCAGACATTCAGAGATGTAGAGAGTGACATAGATCAGTGTCCTATCGGCCTCATTCTGAAGAAGAAAATAAAAACATTTTATCATACACCTATTAAAAACAATTTGAAGAAAGTGTTATGTAAAAGACAGAGCAGTGCAGTGTAGACCCAAAGTAGGGATGTCTAAACTACGATTAAGGAGTGGGCAAAAACAAGCCAGAGCATGTGAAAGAATGACTCCAGCTGCTGAGGCTCAGAAAGAATCAAAACATGTACTGACTGCAGCAACAATGTGCTGTTAGTGAAATAATTCTTACCTTAATTTCATAGTTTTTAAAGAAAACGTTGGCCTTGAAGTAATAAATAGCTTCATCGATTATGTCAGAGTCAATGCCTAAAAAAACAGTTTTGCAATGTTATTTACTAGTAATAGAAAAGATAAGATAATACAACAAAAATTTTAGAAATCTGACATTGTGAAGACAAAGGACACTGAAATGGCAATGTACTTTTTGAAGAAGTTATAGCAGTGCAGCAGTTGTACCATATATGGAGATATGGAGAACAAAACCAGGAAATAAGATGAGCCAAAAGTAAAAACACTTTTCTACCAAAATCTGCAATTATAACCGCAATAATAGATACAATGAAAATGTTGTTGGCATCACAACAATCTGTACTGATGCCAGATCCTCACCGTCTCCTCTGGCAGGACCCTTGAACTGAGTTTTGAGTGGTAGCAAAGCCATATTCCCCACCATCCTGGCGTCGGGTGCCATCAAATTGGAATGATACGCCTGAAAAATATTACGCATTACATATCTTTACAATGTCACTGGCTAAATTTACAATTACACCAATAATCTGATCATGGGCTTATTTCTGCAGTTGTAAAGACTTGCTAACATGGCAAATCTAAATTTGATTATGAACTGTGTGATAAACACAGTATATAGGCATTTCATTTCTGATAAGGATGGACATGGTAATAATCAGATATAATAATCAGATCACCAGTTTTCTCATTTTACTGAACAGGTAAATTAAGCCACTGATGGATATCAATGATACTAAGCTTATATCACAGATATCAAAGAGAAATGTGAAGTGTTTACTGCAAAATTACAGTGTATTTTAAAATGTATTTGCAATTGTCACCTTGAATTGATTTTTTTTTTAAAGAGCCATATAGACTAATAGATTTGAGCCATTTCCAGCTGCTAGCTCATAGTGCTAACATCAAAGATAGCATCCCCTCATAGGCCTCTGTGATTACATTTTCCTCTGAATTGTGATCTTATAATGCCCCATGGGCTAGATTGCAAATATATACGTTAATCAATTACTCACCGGCATGTTGAATGATTTAGATCAACCAAACTGCACAGCGAAGGAAAAAATTTCTGAACGCTGCTTCCGCTCGTCCCACCCAACAGATTTACAGGAAGTGGAGAAGTGTACGTGTGCGAGGAGGTCAGGAGGGGGCGCTGTTGCAACAAAGGTGTTTAGCAATGACATAGACCGTGGCAATTACCTGAGCGACAAGTCCAAACTAAAATACTGACCTAATCGCAATATCCAATATTAGAATATTAGATTTGCAATAAATGCGTAAAACGTAGGATTCTGTTCAGAGTGCACATTGTAAACATCTCCAGAAGCATTAACGTTTCGCCAAGTCCCACGAATTTTCAGATTATTTTTTCCATGAATTTCAGAACATGTTTCTAGAGGTATAAACTACAGATACGACAAAAATGTTCTAAAAATAATAAATAAGAAAATCTGCACGTGCACTTCCATTGCAATACATTGCACACCCTTAGTCCACTTTTTGCCTTTTGCTCTTTATTTTATTTAAAAATACCTTTATATTTAACATAAAACATAATGTAAACCAACTGAAAATCTATGTAATTTAAAATACAATCATTGCAATCCATGATGTAAAATGTCCAGTACATGAAATAATCCGCTCTTGTATTGTCAGTCCTGTGAAATATGTGTAACAATCTCAGTGCACTTTCGTACTCCTTAACTGTCAAGTTTGCCTTCAAAAATTTCATCATAATTTAACTCTTCTTCATCCAAGTCCTATAAAAAATAAAAATACAAACCTGTGAAAAATATTATACAACCAAATGTTAAAAAATATATATATATATACACTTTTTTTTTAAATTACCTTAGGCTCCTTGATCTCCAAGTCTTCACCATACTGAATTGAAAAATCTATATGTTGCAGCACAATGTTAATGCCCTCCTCATCTGTTCTATCGAAGGGTAAGAACCTCACCATGCTGTAGTCATCGATCTGCCCACAGAGACAACAGATGGCTCGTTACATACACAAATTACAAATATATAAATAAAAAAGATAATATTAAAATTACACAAAATTAATAAATGGAGGTACTTACAAGCCCACAGATGGCTTGAGTAAGCTTCTTAAACTTATTACTTCTGATCGAGTCTGAACTGTCTTCCATCATTGAATACATGTCTGGATCTAGATACCTTAAAATAACACAAAGCTTGTGATTTAAAAAAATAGGTCTCAATATTTTAGTGACTTGATAAATGATGTAAAACTTACTTTTCAATCTCTTTCTTTGCTTTTGGATTGAGCAGATCCATTTTGGTCATGATGTTTACCTGAGGGATCTCAAGGGAAACCATAGCACTCAAAGCTGCCATGACACCAGAAATAAACTGTGAACATAAGAGTAAAAATCAGGTAAAGATAGTACACAATGAATAGATACACAGAGATGATGCTGTTACCTTGAAAGACTCAACCATGAACTGTGAGTCCACCAGAAAGACGCCACATACTCGGAACTCCCATTGTTGCAGCTGGTCAACTAGCTGTTTCATTACAGGAAGGTGTGTATAAAGTTCAATCTGACCTGCAAAATGAAATTTGTTCATGATGAAGGCTACTCATTCGGGCAGCACAAGGTTATGATATGCTATAATAAAAATAACAATAACAATAACAATAATAATAATAATAATACATTTTATTTATTAGGAGCCTTTCGGGACACTCAAGGTCACATTACAACAACATTAACAAATTAAATATGATTAAAACATACAGTTAAAAGCCTACAGTTAAAGTGGGACAGTATTTAATTGATTGTATGTATTTAGTATTGTATTTAGTATATGCCTGTTAAGCACTGTGATATCGAGACATTTATAGTTTTTGACACAATATTTTCCGTTTATATGTTAGTCTAGTCGATTAAATCTATGGATGGATCTTAGTTGGCTCAAATTTGGAATTTGTCTGTAAAAACTAGTTTTATCAGTCTTGTTTGGTCGCGATATTGGGTCAGCCAGTATTTCCAAATCGATACTTTATCAATATATTGCAGCTATGATAGTGGTAAGTAAGTAAATAGAGGCCATTAATCATACGAAAACTAGATGGTCTTTTGTAGTCATTGGGCACTTACCTGGACAGTCAAACAGTATGTAGTCATCCTCCACATGACCCAGACTCTCCTCCAGCCAGTCAAAATTGTTAGCGAAATACTCCATGCAGAAGACCAAGCCTCCGTTAGGCCCAAATCTGAGCGAATCATCTTCCATCACATCGTCCACCTGAATCAACTCTCGAATGTCTGGTGGCGCATAATAACGTGGTGAAAAAACCCCACTGACAATCTGTACTCAAGTAAAATAGTGTTCATGGCTAATAATGTATTTAATTACAAGAACTGCCAAATTTGCACTTCAGTAAAAGTAAAAAGTAGTTTACACATGAAAAAATACAACTTAAAGAACAAGTCACTAGTACTTTTAATGCAGTTTTTAAATTACTGCATTTTAGATCAAGCTTTTATACCAAAATTGATTAATTAAACTGTGCTATAGCCTACTGAATGCATTTGCAAATTCTCAGGGCAGGTGATACAGGCCATTGATATTCCCTGATCAGCCAGAAGCCCAGCTAAATGCCAAACATATACTCAATTACAATTAAGTACATGTTTAAAAATCTACTCCCAAAATTGTACAAAATTACAGTAGCTTGAGTAGCCTATTTGTGGTTTGTTACTTTCCACTCCTTAGATTTAGATAAACTTTATTGATCCACAAGGGGTAGTATCTGGACACAGTAGCTCACGCATCACAATATAATAAAATAACAAAGAGTAAATAAAAAATGGTATAAATGTACGTGTACAAGTAAAAATAAAATAGAAAAATAAGTAATAAAATATAAAATCTCAGCAATATACAAGATGTCATAGGAAGACAGGCAAGATATGATGATAGACAGGACATAGGGTTATACATAAAGGTGAGTTGTTGTACAGTTGTAGGGAGTATTTTCTGTTACATAACGGTGAGTTGTTGTACATTTGTATGGAGTATGGTATGAATGTATGGTATAAAATGTAATGAATCAAGTAACAATCAAGTAGTTACCTGCCATCACTGGGTAGTTAAAATGCTCCGCCGCTGGATCCAGGTTGACCACCTGCACGGAGCGGTTTATAGCCTCGGCATGTTGTACTATAGTGGAACAGTACGTGCTCTGAAACAAACAAGTTTAATATAGGGTGACCAGATTTTCAAAATAAAAAGGGGACATCCCTGGTTTGGGTTGGTTGGTAATAATAAAACTGTGAAACGAGTGCATAATTAAGGAAAATTGTTATAGACTTAGCCCATTCAAGACACGTGAGTCAGTATAGTCACGTTTTCTTTGTGGTTTGGTCATTTTTAAGCAGCTTTTCTGCATTTTACCTAAACAAGTGACAATTTATGCCTCTCTTTACTTTGGCAGGGATCAGATTGGTCAAAAATATAGACACCAGGGACATTTCTTGTATAAAACTGGGTCAAATGGCTGGTTTTGGATAAATCTGCTGGGACAGGGGACACAGTGCTCAAAACTAGGACTGTCCCGGGTAAATAGGGACGTCTGGTCACCCTAGTTTAATAGCATGGACTAATTTCCCATTGCACATCTTAAGTAGATAGTCATTTCTTTCTTTCTGTGTGAAATGTCCCCTTACCTTGCCGCTTCCCGCAGGTCCCATAACTAGTTGTGCGTAACGAGGCATTTCGCCTCTAAAATAAGCGTGTGGACGCCGGTAAAAGCTTATTTATCGTGAGGAGCTAACAGCATGTTGTCATGTTTCTCCGTCATGTTTTCTTCTTTTACTCTGAGGCGTGTGGTCATGTATTGGCAGGACGCCCTCTTGTGGCTCTGAGGGAAAAGGCAGATTATGCATAATATGAGCATATTTGTATGAGCCAGAAGTTATCAGTGGCTACATTCAGATTGAATTAACAATAAAATGCGAGTCTAATGGTAAATCACTTAAATAAATGCTGAATAGGCTCGTACCATAGAGTCTGTGCTTCCATGAAGAACACAGGACTGAAACAACAGTGGAGTTTGTGACCAGTGAGAGGCGCACATCAAGACCAAGCGGACGGAGCTGTGATCGAAGAGGAAGAAGAACAAGCAGACCAAGCGGAAGAAGAGAGATCAATATTACAGTTTTTATACGCCCGTTGTAAGTATTATGGTATGGCGCTGTCCGTCCGTGGACACTTCAACGCTTTGCCTTCATGAAGAGGCAAATTCCGATTCTAGAATGTGATGATGTCATACTCATACTCCTACTGCAAGAGCCAGATTTCCCTATTGATTATCCGTCCGTCCGTCTGTCTGTCCGTCTGTCCGTCTGTCTGTGGACAATTTCTTGTCCGCGCTCTAACTCGACAACCGTCTCACCTAGGAATGTCAAACTTCCAAACTGCACCAACAATTCATCTTTAACTAGGTTTGACAAATTCTAACTTAATTCTATATACAATAATTCAAAGTACGGGCGTATTTTGCCCCGCTGGCGGAGCTCTTGTTAATAATTATAAAAATGCGCTTACAGGACAGAGACATCGGCGAATCATACCACGACTGTGTGTCAAAGTGGACACATGCTTAACAACAGCTCGGACCTCATCTGAGGTGAGTCCATTCGTGTGCTTAGTGACTCTTGCTTTAGAGGTGTGTCAACCACTATAAATACCATCAGCACAGCGGATCAGATCTGACAGGTTTCTAATCTAAGGGTTGAAAATGTGTACGTGTGGAAGAACAGCGGAAAGACCTGTTGCCTTTATGTTAAAAGATAAATAACCCACAGAAACCACAACTTCCTACTCACTAACTAGTCTTAACACGTAACTCCCTCTTCATGTTGTAAGCTGCAGGTTACTCATGTTAATCGTCACTAAACAGACCAAACCACGATATGTTTCCCATATGTTTGATTTGCAAACGCTTGTCATTGCATTTCATTCATTTCATTTCATTGAAAGATGTTTACTGGCAATGTTATTTAGTCAATACGAGACATAAGGTCCACTCTGTTTTTAGAAAAATAAGAAGAAATAGTCCCTAGTCTCTTTTGGTGCTTATGTTAACTTAACATGTACCTTTTTCATCAGTGTGAGCGTGGGTGATGGAGGACTGTGGAGACGTGGACTATCTTATCCAAGATGAGGACACTCTAATTGAGGGTGTCAGTAACCAGGTTTTGTTTGTTGTGGTTGTTAGCGTCACCTTTCTGGCAGGACTGCTCACTCTACTCTGCAGGTACAGGCAGGGTGCAATATGTAATATATTAGTAAAAAAAAAAATACTAAAACAATCCAGGTTGTAGAACATTTATTAAAACATTTTCTTTCCACAGACAGGAGCAGCATGATATTCACCCAGAGAATCAAGAACATGTCCGAGCGGTTCGACAACAGCTTCAGACAGAGCAGGTAAACACTATCAATGCTTAGGTAATTATTTTGATATTAGATGCATACGTTGTATTATTATCATGGCTTCATAATGAAGTCTAACACTGCATTGTGTCTCTATTCCAAAAGGAGGAAAATTCTCAGTCTGAGGCGAGGCAGCAGTACTACACAGACATGTCTTGTCCTGTATGCCTACAACAGGCTGTGCTGCCTGTAGAAACTAACTGTGGGCACCTTTTCTGTGGTAAGTTTCTTCTCACACAAATGTGACAACTCAATCAATTTCATACAATAAATAACTAGAAGTAACTAACTTAGCTTGTTTATGATAGGTTCCTGCATTATAGCTTACTGGAGGTACGGCACTTGGTTAGGTGCCATTCACTGTCCCATCTGCAGACAAATAGTAAGAGAGTCATAATTATTCATTATTCTAAACTGCAATGCTTTTTTTATCCTTATTATCCTTGTGAAAATGACCATATGGGGTCTTCTTCCAGGTCACGTTGCTCTTCCCATTATTTCATGAACATGCAACTCCTGAAAGGGTTCAAGATGGTGAAGCTGAACCTCAGCTCATATTGCGAGACATCAATGACTACAACCGCAGGTTTTCAGGCCAGCCCAGATCTGTAAGTAAAGTGGTATAAGCAGTCAAATATATTCCAAGTCTTTTTTTATAGCATATACTTTTTTCCCTTTGCCTCTTAGCTCATGGACAGGTTGCGTGATGTGCCGACCCTGCTCCGTCACGCCTTCAGAGAGATGTTTTCTGTTGGGGGCTTATTCTGGATGTTTAGAATTCGTATTCTTCTTTGTCTCATTGGTGCAATTACTTACCTGGCTTCACCACTCGACATCCTTCCAGAGGCGCTGTTTGGCCTTCTGGGATTCATGGACGATTTTTTTGTAATTCTTTTGTTATTTGTGTACATCTCAATTATGTACAGAGAAGTTGTCACACAGAGATTAAATAACTAGCAGAATTTTACAGGTATTTGGTATTGTTTTTCACATTCATGTTTCCTATAGACTTTTGTGACGTGTTTTTGTTGAGACTGTGAATTGATTATGAAGACAATACAATTTTGCTAATATGTATTTACCTCACAAAGCTTAAGTCACAAAACGACAACATGAGTGATGCTATAATAAAAAGGTAATTTACTCATTGGACATACACAATGAGTTTGACTATGCATATCGTAGAATGATCAAAAATGATTCAAGCTGTCTGTGTATGCAGCTTATGCACATGAAAAACTTGTTTGTGAACGTAAGATTACTTTTGGTGTAAAGGTGGAAATCAATCTAAATTTTACTTTTTTTTTTTACGGACAGTATAATAAATAAATAAAGGAACTGTTGGAATTTGTCAATTGACTTTTAAGTGTTTCATTTAATTTGATATAATTATGTTCAACCAAGAATTGAATAGTTGTTAGAATAAAATGCTTATAATGATGAAGTTATTAAAAAATGTACATCTAAGTTAAAAAATGATCTCAATTTGCAGAGAATGAAAGAGCCTGTGTTAACGCTATCTCTGCTAAAACCAGATGTGTGACCTCTTGTGACCTCTTGCTTCGTACTCAGCTAGGTTCCCAGATCATAAATTTGTACTTATCTGATCAAATGTAAAACAAAGTCATGATATACTTCACTAAATGTTATCTGTTGTAAGCTTATGACCATGCTTTGTACTGACATGATGGATTGTTGAAAATTTAATAAAACCCGTGCTGGAAGGGGAGGAACTTTGGAAGAGCAGCGTGGACGAGCCTAGAGAGCGCACACATACGGCCGAGCTCTCCCCGTGCAGGGCATGTAAAAGAGAACTGACTCAGTTTGATTTAATCCCAATTGGTAGGAGACTGGAGTTTAAATGTCACAAATACTTTCACTGGATTGTGATTGTATAAAAATTATGACAATAGTACTACAATGGAATCTTTGTGTGGCTTCATAGTCAAATTTTAGTGTGGTCACTGGCAAGAGATACGCAGATTTGTTTATCCACATTTGAATGAACCTTCCCTCTGTTGAATTTGATTATTTCGTGTGACCGTGAAAATGGTTTGGTGAGAGTTGGTTTTATATTAGGGTGACAAAATTTTTTAAATAAAAAACCGGGATATCCCTGGTTTGGGTTGGTTGGTAATAATAAAATTGTGAAACAAGTGCATAATTAAGGTAAATTGTTCCACACTCACCACTAATGTGAGTTAGTATAGTCACATTTTCTTTGTGTTTTGGTCTTTTTTATTCAGCTTTTCTGTATTTTACCTCATCAAATGTCTTTACTGTTGGCAGGATCAGATTGGTCAAAAATAGAGACACCTGGGACATTTCTTGTATAAAACTGGGACAAATCACTTGTTTTGAATAAATCTGCTGGGACAGGGGATACAGGGCTCAAAACTGGGTAAACAGGGACGTCTGGTCACCCTATTTTATATCCTTAGTTTCACTGTGACATCATGTTTGTATATAAATAGACTAACCAGACCTAGTGTTGGGACAATGGGACAACCACCGAGAATCATATTCAGTAAAACTATTTTGAGCTTAAACTTCAGAGCAAGGATTTTGTATAGACTGTGAGAGAGGACTTTCCACAAGCTCCTCCCAGCCCAGTGGCAGCCGCCCGGCCCGGACAGCCCACGGACAGCCCACGGACAGCCCCCAGCCCACGGCTCAGCTCTGTGGCTCTGGAGCGGAGTGCTAGTGGAGATCTCGGGGGTGTAGCCGACTCTGATCTAGATTCCCCGTTCCCGACAACACTTAAAGTCCACCACCGGTAGAAACAATGAGTACGTCCGAGAGTTTGGACCGTATGGAGCTGTGTGAGAGCCTGTTGACGTGGGTAAGTGATCCAGGAGACGTGCTGAGGATTGATTATCTACTGTCTGTGAGAGACCCCGGTTTGCTAGCTCCGGGGCTAATGCTAAGCTAACGCCATCCATAAGCAAACAGCAAATGCTAACAGGCTAAAGACAGGATCCTGGTGGTGAGCTGTTTATGCAGGCCAGCTGTTAGCGGTCTGCCTGCCTGTCTGATGATGTGTTTCTCTATAAACCCCAGTTAAAATCCTAAAATCCACCAAAGCTCAGTGGGTTTTAGCACTCGGCCTTTACAGCTTTGCCTGAATGGGGGTGTTGAACAGATGATGCTGTTTAAGCTAAGCTAAGCAACTATTTTGTTTTGGCTTGTATGTACCTTAACCAGTTTGCCTCATGTATTGCGACAAGATGGAAATGATATCACAGCTGTCATTAAATCCATAAATCCTTAACGCTAGGTCTCCATCTGAACCTCTACAAATTGCAAAATGACCGCGTTTAGATGTGGTGATAATGTGTGTGATTGTGGTGTAATGTTTTCAGTAAAAAGTAAAAAGCTCCCTGTGCAGTGTTCAGAGCTCTGGTACTGTGTGTGAGATAATGTGGTTATGAATAGGACTGTCCACTGTGGCATTTGTTGATGTCACACAGAGGACTGCTGTAGGTGCCTGTTTAACACAGTGGCCTCATTCACCTTATTCATTAAATCATTAAACCTGTGCTTTAACATTTACGTGTGCACAGAATTAGGGTGTATTGTAGTTACTGTTACTGCTATATATATAAAAATGAAGGACCCATGTCTTGTCAAATGTCACTTACAGTCTCCACCTTGATCTGGCTGTCTTGACTTGTCTCATGTAAAAACTACAGCCTCTCCTTATGCAGATGTAATGTTCTGGGTGGCAGACATTCCCCACATGCCTGTCACCTGTGGAGTCACTCCTGATCCTGTGACTAAAACCTTTTTAAAATAGCAATAACAGGAGCCTGTATTTTCACTCTTGTGTCTGATAGTTTTTTGTCAACTTATTTGACACTATTTATTTATTTATTTGTTTTTTATTGTATCATTGCATTTTAGAAATAAATAAGTAATGCTAGTAATGCTGCAGCAACAAGGCATTCAGAAGAAGCACCTGAGCACAAACTGCTCTCACTTTCAGGTTGTTTGAACAAAAAAAACTAAATATAAACTTATTGTCAACCCAAAAATGAAAATAGTTTTATTTGTAATGATCCTTGACAGTGATAACAGTCATTACTTTAAAATACCATTATCTAAGCATTACAGATAAATCATGAGAACACTAGTCAATATGGGACTGCTTTTGTTTACATTTTGCAACAAAATCATTACCGGTACACTAGTGAGTGGATAGATATGGCACTGACGACACTGTCAGCTGTTGTGATGCAAGCTAGTGGTGGTGGATCATATTAATTACTACTCTCAGCCAAACTGCTTAGAGTCTTGGCTTCTCAGTTTAGCAGAAGTTCCTTTTGAGATTAAACACAAGGGCAGTATTCAATAAAAATCTCATTCATGAAATTACTCGATCTACAAGCTCATTTCCAAAAAAAACAATAGGGCTGTGACAATATCTTTCTCTTAGGGTGGTGTTAAACTCACCTTCCCAAATCATGATCAGACTGGTATGTAGGGCTGGGCGATATGATGATAGAAATCAAATTCTGATGTCATCCAAGTGACAATGCTATTTTGCTCACCCCTTCAAGGCAATAAAAAATTGAAATTGTGATCTGGCTTCAAGAAGGTGGTGGTATAAATTTTTGCCATATGATACAGCAGTGGTTCTTAACCTGGGTTCGATCGAACCCCAGGGGTTCGGTGAGTCAATCTCAGGGGTTCGGCAGGGGTCAGACACACATCCAACTCATGATTCTTGATGATTTGTGATGTTTGGCCATTATTGGCTGCAGGACATTTTGTGCGTGCAATAGTCTTGTGACTGTCGTGATGGTGTCATGTAATTTCTTTCTTAATATTTTCCCTTCATACTAACTATGTCGAGCAAAAAAAGAAAGTGGTCGGAAGAATATGTGCCATTCACATGTGTGCACCAATAAAATAGATATACCTATATTTGAATTTGAAAAATGCATATTTTATTTTTCCAATTAAGAAGGGTTCGGTGAATGCGCATATGAAACTAGTGGGGTTCAGTACCTCCAACAAGGTTAAGAACCACTGTGATACAGTATGTTCTATCCTGGTCTGTACTGAATTGGTCATTATTGGGCACAGTACTGTTTGTTGCAGGGCTGTGGTGTTTGTTGTGAAAGCGCACTGTCCTACTTGCTTTCCATCCTGTCCAGTTCCCTTTTCCTGTTGTAGGAACTAGGAAGTGAGGTAAACCACAGAGAAGCACCCCTCGTTTTCACCAGAGAAGCAGCTAAAAACATATCCTATATCATACTTGAGGACAAAAAACATACCTGGAGTTGTGTTTTGTTTCATTAACACATGTTTGAATAATCCCGGTCTGTCTGCATCTCCAAAGTTCGTAATGCTCTGTTCCTTGTGATGTAGTGGTAGTTTTCACCACCTTTTACCTTTTGTTCAGTAGAGATGTGAAATTGCAGGACTGAAATTATTCAAATGATTCTGGTGATGAATGGGAAAAAAAACACAACTCCAGGTATGTTTGTAATGAAGAAGCAACATTAAAACAGAGACCAGCTACACAGGCACTTTCTTGTATTCTTAAGTTTGTCTGAGTATAATTAATTAAAAAACACATATGATTTTCTTAACAATTTGATCCCTTTACTGCTTTTATTAGTCTAATGTAAAATGGACCCGTTTTTGCAACAGCTTTCACCCTCTACAGATGACTTGGTGGTGTCCTTCAGTTCTGTTGATGTGACATGTGGAAAGTATAAATATCATGTTGCCCTGATGTCCACTAAAGGCTGCTCTTCACAGTACTGTGGTGATGGCCTTTGTGTTATTGCCATCTTCCTTTGACTCTCCTTCCTCTCCCTCCTTTTCTTAAACAAGACTCATTCAGCACGAGAGATCTGAGAAAGATTCACTGTTTTCATTCTCCTTCATGAAAGTGTATTTTTAAAAATTATCTTTGGCTTGTTTTTCTATTTTGCTGTTTTGTAAAACTGATGCAAAGTGATCAATGTTTTGCCTAGAGATGTACGGTAGTTGGAGAGCCCTGTACCCACATGCCAAGGTATTTTTATTTCAGGAGAGATGTATTCTGTACACTCTTTCATAAACTTGCATAACACCTAAGGACTTTAACCTGAAAAGGAGCCTAATTTGGGATTTTCTCTCTATTTTCTACATACTTTTTTTGCCATATTATATTATAAGCATTGCAAGTGGTAGAGACCTTATATAAAGTCTGTAGCAGGAATTCAAACCATGTAATTTTCCTCCTGTCAGATGTCAGACATTCCTGCTTTCAATTTCCCTTCCTCCTTAAGCACGTGGTATGCCGCGGAGAAAAGTTTGCAGAGACAATATAGTGCCAAGGATTAGTATGCAATAAACTCATCTAAGAATATACTACCGGTATTTACCAAGAGGGCAAGAAAGAGGACAGGGTGACAGTCCTGCCACACAGTTCTTGGTTTTATCCTGTTCTGGTCCTGCTTGTACTGGTTTAGTTTGGTGATTAGGCCCACTTTAGGTATGAATTTGTTGTGCTTTATATGTATTCAGTCTGTGAATGAGGCCTTTAACAGAGCACTCAGTTAACTCTATTCAATCTATTCTTTCATTGAGAAGAATATTTTTTTGTGAAATTGTACTACTCAAATAAAAATAAAAAATGCAGTTGGGGTCCTGGGTCGGCTGAATGGTTATTGTGAGGATCTAGGTCTAACAAGTTTGGGAATCTTTGGCCTAAAAGCATAATTGTTAAAAAATATAATAATCAATAAAAATAACAAAAAAAACTTGTCTTTATTTCAGATTCAGACGTTTGGAGTGGAGGCCCCATGTAAAACAGTTGAAGATTTGACCAGTGGGGTCGTCATGGCCCAGGCTCTACAGAAAATGTAAGTTCATCCAAGTGTTGATGCTGCCGTCGGTATGGTCATGTTAAAGCTCACATTCCTTCCAGGCCAACCTAAAATCACTGAAGAGATAAAGAACCCAAGAATCAATCATCAGTTGTGTTCAGTGCAGAAGTGCGTAACAGCATTATCTCAAATAACAAAACACTCTGTCCTTGTACTTTTCTTAAGATGGACACGTGTTTCCTTTCCTTGCAGAAACAAGACAACATTTATTAAAAGTAACTGCGTAACATTTCTAGTGGAGGGAATGCCGCTGTCAGTTTCCATGAAAATGTTATTGCTTTGTCTAGAGTTTTGATTAAACCTACAGTATCTATCACAACAGAGACAAGCAGGTTACAGCATTACGTTACATTACAATTCAGATCTGTGGAGTCACCCCTTTTCACAGAAGGAATGATTGTATTTTTTAATAGAAACATCCGTAATTGATAAATGCAAGGCAAGGCAAGTTAATTTGTATGCCACAATTCGTACACAAAGTAATTCAAAGTGCTTTACAGAATAAGAAATACATTAAAATCATAATACAAAAAATCAAAACATAAATAATAATTTTAAGATTAAAAAAGAGAGACATTAAATGAAAGAGAAGAGTGCAGAATAAAAACCTTTCAGTCATTTGCACAGACAAATAGAATTGTTTTGAGCCTGGATTTAAACACTTTTCATTGCCTCTAAATACTTATTTCTTCTAATGGACTGGTGTTCCTTTGTCGTCATATAGGGATGTAACAATAGCCGAAATATCGTGATATCGTATTGTCAAAAGTCTCTCAATAATATCGTGGGCCATCACAATATATTGAATTACAAGTTTCTCTGCTTAAATTCCATATTATGGTGCAGCAACAGCCAAAACCAGAAGACTACGTAGACCATGATCCTTTGCTCTGTTTCAGTGCAGACGACATGAAGTAATAACTGTTTTAAACACTTTTAGATCTTAGTTCTTTGGATTAAGTCTTGTGAAGGCATTTTTAGAGGAAAAAGTAGCATATTCACAATTTTGTGAGCCTCACACAAAATATCGCAGTAAATCTTGCAATGTATGTTGTGAAAATATTGTACTGAGAGATTTGGATATTGTTACATCCCTATTGTCATACGATTTGTGTTGCTGACAGACTAAAATCATATTCTATTTGAGTAGCCCAATAACAAAAAGAGAAATTCAATTTATCAACTGGACAAAAGTTTATTTTGGTTAAATATCTTTTGCAGCTCATCCACATATCCCGATAACAATTCTAGGGGTGCAGTCTTTGTTCAGTTGATCTATCGGTCGATGTTGTCTTAGTCAGTCACATTTTTCAATAGTCGAGTAATTATTTTATTATTAAGCATGTTAAGAGTTTCTATGAACAAAAGCAGGATGCATGGAGTGAGTTAACTTGAGATTTATGAGAGACTAAATCGTTAAATTTACTTTTCACTTAATGTAGATGCTTTCTCTGGGAATGTTTAGTCAATCAAGATGATAACCTATGATAGTCAGATGATATTTTAATAAATATTTTAAAACATGTAAATATTTTCTCTATCTTTTATAGAGATGCGCAATATTTTAATGAAGCATGGATCAGTAGAATTAAACCAGATGTTGGAGACAACTGGAGGCTAAAGGTTGGTATCAAAAACATGGATGTACTCACAGTTTACTGGCTTTGCTTTATGCATTTAATCTTGTGCATTTCAGATCAGCAACTTGAAGAAGGTTTTGAAAGGAATTTTAGATTTTAACCAGGAGGTAAAATTCACTTCTGAAATGGTTAATTAGAATAACATAAATGTTTTGTTTGTTCAGTCATTTTGACTTTCTGTTCCTGTTCAGATCCTCGGTCAACACATTAATGACTTCAGGCTACCAGATGTTACCCTTATTGGAGAGCATTCAGATGCTGCTGAACTTGGGAGAATGTTACAGCTTATACTGGGCTGTGCTGTCAGCTGTGAACAAAAGCAAGGTGCAGATTCATTCATTCATTGGATTTATATAGCGCCTTTCAGGATACCCTAAGCACGTCACCTTTTACTATTGGTATCCATGATATGAACACTTTCTTCTTTACCATTTCTTAGAATACATTCAAACCATTATGAGCATGGAGGAGTCTGTGCAACATGTGGTCATGACCGCCATCCAAGAGGTACACGATTTCACAGCTTTATCAAGAATGAGAAATGAACGAGTTGTGTTATGTTTGCAATAACAGTGTTTGTGTCTATAGCTCATGAGCAAAGAGACTCCAGTCACCACAGGAACAGACTCTTATGAGGACCTGGACAGACAGGTATGCGTGAAGACAAAGACACCAAAATATAGAAATGTTTAACTACATGAAGAATGCAATTTTGTGTACCAGCTTCTGGTTTGAATTAGTTACTTTGTGTATTATATACTTACTTATTCTCTTCACTGACTTTTTGTCTTACAAATAACAGCTGAAGAAGACGGTTGAGGAGCTCAATGAGGCCTTGAGCACTAAAGAAGAAATCGCACAGAGGTGTCGAGAACTTGACATGCAGGTGGGTTTTTATGTGTTTTTTTTCTTGCTTTTATTCAATTGAAACATCTATTTTATTCAGAAAATGCATACTAATTCTTGATTTGCAAGTATTAGAGAGAAAATATGATCATAAGATATTTTAACTGGTATACATTGGCCTGTATTGAATCTTTGATACTGTGCCTTGTTTCAAGGCCCTCCATGTCCAAGAGGAGCGTGATAGACTGAGGTTAGACTTTAATGAGCTAGACGAGAGGGTAAATCCAATCTTTCTTTTTTCTGTGCCCTTCTCCATGTCATGTTTGCTGTGCCTAATAATCCTGGATTTTGACCTGAATGGTTTGCTCTGGAGAATCCAGCCCCTCTCTGAGTTGTGTGTGCATGTGAGCGGACATGTGTACAGTACACACAAGAGTGTGGACACATGTTCTCTCTGTGGTCAGCAGCCACAACTAACTGTAGTGCAGTGTCCGGGTGTATCCCCATGTCTACCCATCACTAATGCACCCCTGCCCTTTGACCCTTTGACCTGGACAGGCTTTCCCACAAACAGCTATAGATCACTGTTGACTCATTCCAGAAAAATATGTCTGGAGATTTTTAAAATTGTTATGGTTGGTGTCCGTCTTTTACATGTTTATTGGTTGAGACAATCTTGTGTATTATAATTATAGTTTTTTTGTAGTATTAAGCCCATACCCACTGCACACGTGGGTGAAACTCAAAGAAAAGAAAACATCAATTTATAATACCAGTTTATCATATATACAATATGTAGTTATTATTTCATAATATTAAATTTTTTAGATAAGGATCTACAGACTAAAGCAAACAAAAGTTTATTGTTATTGATTGGTTGGTAAATACCACTACAAATTCTTGTTCTTTTAATGAACTAGTGCTGTTCGATCCCCACCTGCTGCTTTGCTTTGTGTGGAGTTTGAAGCTTTGTTTGTTGATATGAAAAGGACTTAAGAAATTGTCTGTAGCCCTCCTTGCTATACAGAAGTTTGTTTCCCTTGTCATACTGTGTGTCATTACCAGGCATTTCAGTGGATATGAATAAATAAAATACCCCTATATACCCCCTGTTTATAATAGACAATCAAAGTCAATATTCATTTTTAAACTATTTCTTTTGTTTTCTTTCCCTCCTTCCTTGCAACCCACCACTAATCCTGGTGCACCCTCTTCGTTTCTTCTCTTTTCTTTTTTCTTCTGGTCCTGCTCTTGTAGGTCGCAGCTCTACAAGATGAGAAAAGCAGTTTGCTGGCAGAGAACCAGGTCTTGATGGAGAGACTGAACCAATCGGACTCCATAGAGGATGTGAACAGCCCTGCAGGAAGAAGGCACCTCCAGCTGCAGACACAACTGGAGCAGCTACAGGAAGAAACATTTAGGTAAACAAAAACATGATCATAAAACCTTAAACCTATATTTGAAGTAGGGCAGGGTATATGGCCAATTTTTTTCTCACGATTTTTTATTTGAATGTTAAATAGTCTCAGTATTGATTTCATAAACACAAACAAGACACACTTAATCATTACCATTTAATTCCCAAAGCAGCCCAGTTTATTCCTTTAAATAACTTTCCAGTTATTTAACATAAAGTCCAAACCACAGGCGACAAAACAGAAGATTCACTGTGGACCTCTTTATTTAAAAAAACCTGTCCGAATAACTGACAACTAGACAAATTATTTTGGATCTCACTTAAAATCTATCTTTAATTTGAAGAAACTAACTATGCTGTGTGTTTTTAAGGCTTGAAGCGGCCAAAGATGACTACCGGATCCGCTGTGAGGAGCTTGAAAAAGAACTGTTAGACGTGAAGTCACAGAATGAAGAGCTGACATCACTAGCGGACGAAGCCCAGTCTCTCAAGGATGAGATGGATGTCCTTAGGTATGTACGTTTATTTAATGTGTTTGTGAGACTGTAGGTATGTCATTAACTTGCTTATTTACCGTTTTCATAGACACTCCTCTGACAAGGTCTCTAAACTGGAAGGCACAATAGAACACTATAAGAAGAAACTGGAGGACATGGGGCTACTCAGAAGACAGGTACGTGTATTCTCTTGGTGTAATAGTTCCCCAATGTGTAAAATTAATACAAGTTTGATTTTACATTGATTTTCAGATTAAGTTGTTGGAGGAGAAAAACACAGTATTGATGCAAACCAATGTCAGTTTAGAAGAGGAGTTACGAAAGGCAAATGCTGCTAAGGGACAACTGGAAACATACAAAAGACAGGTATGTAAATAACAATATACAGGGTGTCCCAAAAAATCTGACATCCCTTTGCAGGCCAATAATTTTGACAATTCTTGTTGAAATAACCTCAATTTTTGACAGGATGTATAGAAACGGGTCAAGATTTTCTATGTAATGTTTTATGTTTGCTCTGTTTTCATGTTGAGCCATGCCGGTCACTCCTCTTCACTTCTCTTCTGATGTTAAATCTGCATAAGCAGCCTTCCTACAAAATTTTTGGTATCAAGCCTAAATTTGTTTTCCAGTTGGTGAAGTTTTTTCCAAATTTAGCATTGAAGGCTGCACAGTGTGCGAGCATATTCCAAGACGCAAAATTACTTCTTTTTGGGAGTGAACGGCGAAAACAGAACAAAAATAAAACATTAAATATAACATCTTGATCTGTTTCTATACATTTTGTGAAAATTTGCGGTTATTTCTACAAAAGTTGCCAAAATTATTGGCCTGTGAAATTATGTCAAATTTTCTGGGATACCCTGTATTTTGTCTTTTTTTTTTTTTTTCTTTTGTCATTTTTAAAATCAGAAGGTTGGAAATTAGGTCTCTTCTTTTCCTTTCTTCAGGTGGTTGAACTCCAAAACAGGTTATCAGAAGAGTCCAAAAAGGCAGACAAAATGGAATTTGAATACAAAAGACTCAAAGAGAAAGTGGACTCTCTACAAAAAGAAAAAGATGTAAGCTCTTTTATAACTTAAAGGGGATAAATCTCAGTACACACATAATTACACCTCACCTTTTAACCTCTATTTCCCTGTAGCGTATGCGCTCAGAGAGAGACTCATTAAAAGAGACAATAGAGGAACTACATTGTGTTCAAGCGCAAGAGGGGCTCACCTCAGGTATTATAAAAACAGATGAATGACTTGTATAACTATTTTCTTTTCTCTTT
The DNA here is from genome assembly GCA_034769755.1 of Odontamblyopus lacepedii. Classification (NCBI taxonomy): domain Eukaryota; kingdom Metazoa; phylum Chordata; class Actinopteri; order Gobiiformes; family Gobiidae; genus Odontamblyopus; species Odontamblyopus lacepedii. The sequence goes on along the minus strand of CM068344.1, from coordinate 17,046,358 downwards.
TCTTATCTGTTTTGGCTAACTTTTGTCTGTTTATTATAGGTGTATTTCCGAAGTTGGGCAGTGATGGTTCAGATTCTCTAGCTGCTGAAATAACCACACCAGAAATGAGGTAAGATTTAGTCCACATAGACCACAAAGACAGGAAAATCAGGGTTGGATTGGAAACTAAAGGGATACTGCAAATGCAAATCACTTAACTGGCAAAAAACATGATGAAAAAACAACTGCCAAGCTGATCTGACTGTCGTGTGGCCTATATCATGGCCCTCTTGCTCTGACAGAATGAAGCTGAGGCTGGCTCGGGGGAAAAAAAAACGCCTGCTCAGTTATGTAAGAGAAGTCGTGTGTTACATCATCTTAACCGATTCTTTCCAAAAGGAATCTCTTCTCCAGTGACTATGGGCCTCTTGTCTTCATCGCTGCATAAACTTGTGGTTACATATTGAAATAATTCAGAAATAATACGTAATTGTGTATTGTCTCAAGCACATGTTAAGGTTTGTCTTTGTGGCAGCCCTAGGGTATTGTAAATGCTGCAGAATCTGGAAATGTGAGGGATTACCTGCTCTCACTTGTTCTGGGCTCAGTAGTCTTATGCTCTAACTTTGGCTTTGAATTGGAAATTTATTCAGATCTATTAAGATTTATTTATTAAGATCATGTACAAATTTTCAAGATCTAATGTTTGTGTAAGCTGCATCTGAAACATATGATTTGCCTTTGCTCCAGTGTACCAAGCTTGGTATTTAAAGTGCATGTGACAGTTTCATGTATTTAAATGATTACTTTGTTTGGTGGGATAGTACCTGTGGCAACTATTTATCTTTTTCTTTCTTTTTTTTTTTTTTTTTTTTTTTAAATCAGTTAAGTGGGAGTTTGTGGGGGGAAAAAAATTGGAAAGGTTTTGTCCTTGCTTAGTCCTGGTTTAGTCCTAGTTTAGTTCTGGTTCAGTCCTGCTTAAGTCCTGCTTAAGTCCTGGTTTAGCCCTGGTTTAGCCCTGGTTTAGCCCTGGTTCAGTCCCGATTCAGTCCTTGTTTTGCCTTTGCTTAGTCTGCAAGTAGTGTTTCTAAAACGGAATACCTACATGTACCGTATGTCACCAGCATGGAAAATTCTATCCAAAATGAAGAAATAATTACGGGCAAGGAACAAATCTTGTAACAGATTACACATTAATTTAACAATATAATGATCTTGTCATCTATTTTTACTTATCTAATCATAACTATTGTGTAATTTAGACTAGTTTTGGCCCTCTTTAACATTGTGGTTGCTAGTTAACAGAACTAGTATTACCTTTACATATGTCTTATCTGCTGCTCGTGTTCAACCAGGAAGTAAAATAATAAACTTCACCTGAATAAAAAAGGAAAATCTTAAATACAATAATGTTAACTATGTTTTAGTGAAAAAGTACTCTAATCTGACAAATGCACATTAAGTTTTAAGTGAATTTCTGTATCAATATCGGTGTGTTCATCATGTAAAAAACAGACATTTTGTTTTTCAGAGAGCACCTCATACGTTTGCAGCATGAAAACAAGATGCTAAAACTGGCCCAGGAAGGGTCAGACAATGAGAAAATTGCATTATTACAAAGTCTACTGGAGGATGCCAACAGCAGGAAAAATGAACTAGAGACTGAGAACAGGTCAGTGGCAATGACATAACACACAATTAGTTCTAACTAAATTTGCTGGCTCATAAGATTTACATCCGTGTTCTAATCACTTTAACCTTTTTGTAGATTAATCAACCAGCGTCTTATGGAAGAGTCGAGTCAGGTGGAGGAGCTGCAGAAGTCTCTCCAAGAACAGGGCTCCAAAGCTGATGATGTGAGTATAAAACAGAGTGATTTTATTTTCAAAATGCTGCACCATGCTTGACCAGTGGTTCTCAAACTTTTCACACCAAATACCACCTAAGAAAATGCCAGTAGAGAACTATTCCAGGACTAAACTAGAGTTAAACAAGTCTTAATAGGGCTACCGATTTGCCACAGTAGTTCTTCACTAGGACTTACTGAAAGGAGAAGATGTGGATAGAATTTTAAATTAAGTTCACACTAGAACCTCTAAGGAATCTTCATGGGCGAGTTCACTGACCACAGTTTGAGAATCACTGTCTAGGCCGTATTAATGCACCATGTTTAATTTTATCTGTATTGTGATACAATTTAATTTTTTTTCATAATTTTTGTTTTCCTTCTTTCTTCTCAGACTATAGTAAGTATTGAGTACTATCATGTGTAATCTTAGATCTGCAGCTGAAATTCCAAAATAATTTTGGGAGTTAAGATTAATATCTATGTATTGTGCAGCAAAAAAAGTATTTGTTTATACATCATATACCGTAAAATACCAAATAATAGCCCGAGCGTTTATTTGTTTCACTCACCTAACAGACCAGAGATCAGGGGGCAATTTGGGACCGGTGATTAATTCCTTCCTCACAAAAATCTTGTTCAGCAAAACATGGAAAATATGGTACGGTACTCAAATTCTTCTACCAGTATGACCTACCAGTATTTTCACTCTAAGATGTGTGCCTCGGACCCGCCTCGCACGCCTCTGGGACCAGGTCACACTCGCCTCTGGGACCCACCAAGCACGGCTCTCAGAAAAATAAATTCATTAGACTCGGTGTTTATTTGGAACCAGCGGTTATTCATCAAAATATACACCTGCACCCAGCGTTTAAAGGGGACCTGGCTCTTATTTGGCATTTTACGGTACATATTTAATACATTTAAGTGCTACTTAATAGAAAAGGTCTTTTTGGAAACATTATTGTTTCGGGGAAGTCCCAAATTCCAAAAGATCAATGAACACTTGACAGAAATTATTAATAATCATTTAGGTAAAGAGAACTGATATTTGTCTTGAGAATAATGAATTTAAGCTTTGCTTAAGAGTTTACTTTTCCTGTTATGCAGGTAACGGTTTTGGAATTTGAGCTGCAGTGTATTTTTAACTTCTTACTTAGCATATTTTATTTATGTTTTAATGTTGGTTATTAGTTTTAGCTGTAGTTTAGATCTTGTAACTTGAGGTGCCTCATTAGAAACGAGTCTCTACTTCCTGCATGTCTGTAAAGTCATTCTCTTGAAACCTGTACCGATTTCGATGAATTAACTTCTTAACTATGAATCTTATTATTTGCACAGTCTTCCATAATAAAGAAGAAATATGAAGAGCACATGTAAGTTATATTTTAGCATACTGTCATAAATGCCATGTATTCAGATGGTGATTGTGTCCTAAAAAACATATATTGTTTTTAAAGGGAGAAACTACGGGAGTTGAATAACGACTTGCTGAAGAAAAATGCTGTGATTGATGAGATGGAGCCTAAATACAATGCCAGTTGTGAGTCAGATTCACCAGAGATGAAAATGTCATTTTCTATTTCTGTGCTGGTTCTAATATGTCTGATCTGTGTTCTCAGGCCAACGAGTCGAAGAGCTTGAAGATGCTTTGAAGAAGAAAGACGACGACATGAAACAGATGGAAGAGAGATATAAGAAATATCTTGAAAAAGCCAAGAGTGTAAGGGTTAATTTTGTCTATATTTTTTACCACGTTTCCCCACCTTAAAGGGTTTGTTCCCATTCATTTCTCCATGTATTTGAGTAAACTTTGTCTTATCTACAGATATATTGTACAAGCAGCTCTTGAGTCAGATAAGTCTGCTATGTACTTTTGTCATGTAGTTATAAAGCATTTCTTGTTTGAGAGTCAGGAAGTGTGCTGATAGCATGCTAGTCGTTGTTAGCCTTACTGTGTAGGCACAACTCCAGTCTGGTCTCTTTAAGTTTTCTTTAAGCTGTGAAAAACATTGTAGTAGTTCTGTTTTTAAGACACATGCGACTCCCTTTAAAGAAGAATAAGAGAACAATTATTCTTATTCTGAGGAAATTCAGTTGTTGCAATGCAAAGTACAAGAACAGCAGGACAATGTGAAAATGCAGTAAAAAATAAAGACCATAAATCTAACTAAAGACATGTTTTTCATTTTAGGTCATCCGAACCTTGGACCCAAAACAAAACCAGGGCTCAGGTCCAGAAGTCCAGGCTCTGAAGAACCAGCTGCAGGAGAAGGAGAGGATGTTGCACTCATTGGAAGTAAGATTCTTCTACAGCTTGACTGGACAATTGCATGTGCATGTCTTTTGATTTGAACTATGGGATGCTCGAGAAATCTTTGAGATTTTGAGCTGAATTCACGTTTCTCCCAACAGAAAGAGATGGACAAGACAAAGACCCAGAGAGATTACGAGGAGAAGCTGATTGTGTCTGCATGGTACAATATGGTAAACCAGACATTTTCAACATTTCAATAAGCATATACTAATGAATCTAACAAAAAACTAAGGAAGGGGTATTATACATGTTATTATTATTATGGTTCCTCATCAAAAGCATGTCTAAAGAGGTTTTGCAGTGTTGTCAGTAATTTAGCGATCTTTTCTGGACCCTATTTGATCTCTCCTTACTGTTAGATGTTAGATTATGCGCAATCCTCAGCCCACAAACCTACATCATCCAAGCTCCCATAAATTACAAAAGCATGATACAAAAAAAAAAAGCAACTTTACAAACCTGATGCACGCTGATGGTGGTGGAAGGAAGAGTGAGATTCAGAGTGGCAAAAACAAAACTGAGCCTTAGTTAATACGTTGTTTTTGGTGAATATAGCATTTCTAAATATGTTATGTGTTAGCAGTTAATACCCCATAGAATTAAAATGTATTTTAGAGTGAAACCACTAGAGGGCAACCTTGATCAATGTATGTTTTTGCCTAGTGCGCCACACAGAACTGGTCTGAGTGTGGAAAAGCGTTATCTGAAATCACTTTGTCGGAGTTAAGTTTGTTTTGCCTGGACTGTTTCAGGGGATGTCTATGCAGAAGAAGGCAGCAGAAGACAGACTGGCCAACACAGGCTCAGGTCAGTCCTTCTTGGCCCGGCAGAGACAAGCCACCAGCTCCCGGCGCGCCTACCCAGGCCACGTGCAGTCAGCCACGGCCAGGTAGACTGCTCCTGCTCAGAAAGCCCAGCGCCTGTTCTAAGGCTCAACTTTACCTTTACAGAAGACATGGTTCTATGGTCGTGTGGATTTAATTTTTGTCTTAAACTCAATGAGCTACAAATTCTACCTTGCACATTTTTAATCATTTATTTTGACCCTTGCAGAACACAGAATTTGGATTTTTTTTTTTCTTAGAACAAAATACGGTAGGATTATTCACTCCACGTTCAGTCTTCTACATAACAAGCATAGGCCCCCGTCTAGAGCCTCTATGATTGATGTCGATTTTGATTTTGTTGAACTAGGCTTTGAATTACTTTTTTATAGCTTTAGCCGTAGATTTGTTGTAAAGTGATGGTTTTGTGCAATGTTTTGTTGTTGTTTGTGTTATTTTTAGTTTGAATTGATTCTCTTAAGTTTGAAACATTCATTACAGACATAATAGGACATAAAAAATATTTATCTAACAGATTTCCTAAACCACAAGATGCTTAAAGTGCAGCAATAATGAGAGACAGTTATCTCTGTTTGAGATAGTTATTTTGCGTAGCCATTTACTGTGCCAGCCTCTACAGGGTAGTCTGAAACATGCCTTATGTGCCGTGGTGACACACAAACATACTATATTTAGACTGAATACCCCAAAACACTGGCATGGTGAGTGCAGTGTATCACAGTTAAGTACTAGTTAAAGCGTTTGGCATTTAGCATTTGAAGGCCTGTAATTTAATATCCATGATACATCTTTAAAGTGAATAAGCAATAACTGAAATGTTGCAATTGTAGTCAAAATCAGACATTGAATCCTACTCATTCCTTGTCTATTAGGAAAATTTGGATTTCTAACCCGCTAAATACTTCCTGAGTGCAAAGACAGGCTCTGAATGTTATTTTGTCATCTAGTGTGTCTGACCGTCTTTTTGTCTCCTCCCTCAACAGCAATATCACTGCATGACTGGCCCTTCTCTGAACTGCTGAGCCTGGTTTAGCATGGTCTTAGTCGGCCTCTTCCGGCTTTGGCCTCTTCTGCATGAACTGCCTTCTGTTTGCATGAGTTTACGTTGACTACAAACCTCAAGCAACAAACTTAATAACCAGCAGCAGCATGTGAACTAACCCCTGTCCTCCGTCATGCTGTGTAACACTCATAAGAGTCAGCCTCTGTAACTCTGGTTTCTCTAACGCCGTCTGTTTTATGTGGTTTTAACCCCTCTCCTCATGGACCTCATGCCTGTCAACTTAACGCATCAGTCAAGCCTGTTACCACTTGTTTTTGTTACGAACCTCAAACAGAAACACATCAGTTTAGCTGACAGTATGTTACAAAGGAAGTATTTTAGTCTAGTATTTTAACATATTATTTTATGTGGTTTGGCTGTTACATGATACCTCGAATATGTCACTTCCTCAAATTTTTTGAGGCATTTGTTACAGAGAAACATTTTTGTTACATTACAAGTTACATTGGAAGTCCTTGTATGTTGTCACGATATTATGTCTGGGAGAGAAGAGGGTCTTTGCTCTGCCTGATGCATGACTCCAGTACTGTAATGTTAGGAGCAGCAGGCTAAAGAGCCCTCCTACTGTGGGAATGAATTTAGCAGTAATTTAAGTGTTTTAACATTTGTTTTGAACATGATTTTTAAACACAAGCCCTTATTAAGCCTACTTGTATTATTCTATAGAGCAAATGCACTGTTGTGCAGTCCGATGTACTAATCCAATACAGTATTTATTACATTATTCATCTATAATTATTATCTATACTATTCATTACCTTGCTATGAAAACGACAACAGTGTAAGTAACCTAGATTGCAACATAATATAGCCCGTGGAGCTTTTAATTGCATCCTATGTAAGTGTTATTGTGGTTAAGAATGGCACATGAGGGCCTAGTGTTACATTCATATACAAACCAGGCACAGAAGTATTTTTAGTTTAGTTGTATTTTAGCTTCACATTTGACATGATTCTTCAGCTAAAACTGTTTATGCAGTAACAACTTCATGCAAACAGCTACACAGAGTCAAATATATCTTTAACCTTTCATGTATTAACTGTAAATGAATTCTGCTAGTATTAAATTTTCACTATGAAATGATGACATAGGATGCAAAATAGATGTATGCATGATACAGGCATATATGCACATGTCTATTTGAATGAGAGATGCTTGAATCCTCTTTGCCCAATCGAGTGCCTTGAAGTATTTAAAAGAGCGGGGTTAGGTGGTTTTATAGGACATTGCCTCTCCACCCTGTATGATCTGAAAAAGAGACTTGTGTTCAGGCTTAATGAGGGCTGTAACTTTTACTTTGACTAAGTGTATATTATTGTGTAACCTATTGATTCATGCAGTGCATCTTAATGGCTTATTTATTCCTCTGCCACTTTGACAGAACAGTGTTTTCATTTGTATAATTGCACATACTGAAACTATTGGAGGTGATGTGAACTCCCCATGGCATTTTGTACTGTATATTCTCCTATGCAACCAAACACACAACACTGACCTACACTGACCTTGTTCTCTTTAACAAGGCACACAGGTTATTAAAAGGGTGAGTGCAATTTGGAAACACTGCATAGATGGAAGTATTTTTTGCCTTTTTCCCCCTCTGTAATTTTATTCTTATTAAAACAAATTCCACATTTTATTTATTTTCAAATCAAGCGATAGACGTTATAGATACAAATTTTTCAATGAGTATTAAGTACATTAGTGTGAAATTCATATTGGCAGGTACACAAAATTTTCACAGTCCTCCTTCATAACCGTCCACAAATATAAATTTTGTGAAAGACAGAACAGATTTTTTTGGAGTCAATACATTATTCTTTTTTTTTTCTTTTACTGAAACCTGTTGCACCTTTTAACTTTCGTCACACCACCTCTCGTTTTTTTTTACCGTGTCTCTTGAGTTGGAGTGAAACTTTTCTGTTATTACATACGACCTTGTGATGGGTCTTTGCCACAAAATTACAAATTTCTATATTTGAAACATTTGCGATGTAGTTTTGGATTTTAGAAGTGTATACATTACAAACAAAACCTTAAGTTAATTCCCCTGTTAACAATGGCGCCATCAACAGGTGAAACTATGGAGCAGCATTATTATAATTATTTTATTTAACATTTTTTTTACTGAAGACTTTTTTTCTTAACATATCCAAGTAGCAGATAACCTTTTCCATTTGCCAAGTTTTATATTGCCTGTATATGACTTCACTTTGTACAGACATAGTGTCAGAAGTGCAGAGTACTCCAGTGGACATTGTTGTGCTTCCTACGCCGCAAAACCTGGAGATACTATGTAAATAAAGCTTGTACAAAAAGGACCAGTTATCTGTTTTTAATTTCTTTTTGGCCAACTTAATACCTTGAGCTGACATACTGCAATTTTAGGGTTGTATTGAGTGTCAGGGTGTAAGATAAATGGATTATTATTTTACATTTTGTTCATTCATCGGCGGCACGGTGGCTGAGTGGCAACACTCAGGCCTCACAGCAAGAAGGTTACGGGTTCTATCCCCGGGTCGCCCGGGCCTTTCTGTGTGGAGTTTGCATGTTTCTCCCCCTGTCTGGATGGTTTCCTCCGGGTGCTCCGGTTTCCCCCATCAACCCAAAACATGAACTAACATCAAGGACCCTGTTGTCCACCCTCCTGTGGGCTCACCACCTGCAGAGGGGTTCATAGGTCAGCAAGCTGCCCCCGCGACCCAGCTGGATTAAGCGGGAGATGATGGATGGATGGATTTTGTTCATTTTAACTCACAATATTGATGAAAATAGCTTTTTAGTAGACATTGCTTCATCTCATTCAATTGAAACAGTTGAAAACAGCATATTTTAATGTATTTCGATTCTTTTTGAACCCTACATGTAATCTGCAATTTGAATGTTTCTAATAATCACAAACAGAGAGATGCAGGCGGAGATAAGGGGTAGGTAAAAACTGAAATTTTCTGAGCTCTCACGCCTTGAATCGACAACAAAATGTGATGACTCAAAAATACATGAACCAACTGAAATACAATTTTGACTAAACTAATGATGAGGTGAAAATGATGACATGGATCAATTCCAGTTTACATGTTTTCTTTAATGACTGGATTGAAATCTACAAATAGATTTTTCTGTTTGGCCCAGTGAATATCAAATCTCAAGTCCGATTCTTTCATTAGGAACGCTGTCAATAGTGTTTTAGTCAAGATTGAGATGAAGACCTGTCCGAGACCAGGTTTCCGAGACAAGACCAAGACTTTCAAAGGTTGAGACTGAGAAAAGTCCAAGACCAGGGCCCATCAAGACCAAATCGAGACCATTTTTGTCATTTTCAACATTTATTTGCATTTTACAGTTATTTTGGCACCTACATGGGTCAATGACGTATAAGGATTTTCAACATATATAAAAAAAAATATATAAAATATAAAATATATTTTAAAAAAGAGTTTCTATTAAACTTTTTCAAATATTTACAGTATCAGATGCATAAATCTATGTTTAACATTTATATTAAGCATTTTTTGTGTAAAATGTCGTGGTGCATCCGAGAATAACCTTAAAATTGTTTTATTTTCTAAAACATGGTTGGGATATTAATCTAAGATCTGAATAATATGAAGTATATATGAACTAACATTTAATTTCATTGGCATTTCTTTTGATTGTTAATGCATATTGATATTTTCTTTTGATGTCCAATATGACAATCACCTGCTTGTGTTTAATTAACATATTTCTACCCTGTAAAATGCATTAAATGAATCAAAATGCCTAAATAATCCCATTCACCCAAATATACTTTGTTATTAAAATTCCAGCCATAGAATTACTGCTGTTATTAGTCACACCAAATGATGCACGGTTGCCCCAAATAACACTTTCAGTACAAAAAAACATGCATAATAACTAATGATTTCTGAAAAAAAAAAAGATTTGTACTACAGAAATGTGAATTATTATGAAATTTGAACCCTTGTAATTGAGGAAATTGCAATTCTATCTGATTAATGTTTAGACTTAAAAAAAAAAAAATCGAAATTCATTCTGACGCTGTAAAACAGATTAAACGTAGGTCTAGATAAGTAGCGTGATACTGCAGTCTATCAGTAAATGCAGTTTGCCATCACTGCCACTAGAGGTCAGCCTAACCCTTGAAAACGGGAGATCCTCCTGTGCCACTGTCCAGGCAGAAGGATCATTCATTTATTTGTGTTTATTTCACATTCATTTCACATTTCATTTCCTTAAAGTGTGTTATATTTAAACATGATATTTATGTGGATGGATGCGGCATATTGCGGCTATTGCAACAGTCTGAATAAGCCAAGTAGTGGGTCACTGCACTTTTGTCATGACTCATTTCATAAATTGAGGCTTGGATTGTTCTGGAAGGCAATGATGGAAATGCAACTGTTTTAAGGTGTGCACGTGTAAAATAATAATCTTCAAATAAATCAGCCTATTCGTCAGTGCTTTCTCCCTCTTTAGCTCAGTGTCTGGACACAGTGGACTGGTTACATTTGCAGTTCATTGGAAAGGCAATTATTCTGTCCTCTGAAAGTAATGAGCTTCTAATAAGTAATTAGGACTCCATCCAAACCTGAAGAAACCAAAACAATACTGATTTACGTCACAAAACATCGTTAACACAGTGGAAGCAATACTTTAAAGTTTCCTGACAGCCAAAATGTCACAGGTTTGATTCCTGTTAAAAGTTCAAGATCTGGACAATTTCTTACAGCCATCACTTGTCCAAAAGAAGCTCTGAAGTTCCTTTTTTTTTTTTTTCTGGCATTTCATAATGAACCATATGTAATCATTATGTATTGCAACCTGCAGTATTGATATAAAAAGATGTAATAATAGAAACACACAGAACAATTTCTCTACTGCTCTTTTTTTTATTCTTATGACTTATGGAGTAAACATTTTTTTTAAAGAATTGCAAGTATGTGGAACTGTGGGCAGAGATAAGAGAAAGTGGAAATGGACATTTTCAGAGGCTTCCAATGAGCCTCAAATACAAGACAATACACAATTACTCAAACATGTGTCAGTGATTTAAAGGGGAACAAAACACTAAATCCACTTTCTTCATTACAAAACAATATAGATGGGGTTAATAGTGTTACCTACGGTACCTTGTAATTTCTTGTTAACGTGAGCAAACTAGGACAATTTGAAGCATTCTGATCAAAAAAGCCTGAATCTAAATCTAAAAGTTTCTGCTGCTGTTAATGCCTTTATGTTAATGCTGCATAATTTCCAGTATCTGGTGACATGAAAAACTGTTAGGTGTTTCTGATACCTGTTAGACCAATCATTATGTTCCTCATCCTGCTGTTCCTTCCCTCACTCTTTCCTTTAGTCCTCCAGGTACTGCCCAGTTTAGCAGCTCTATCTGAGTTTCAGTATTTCAGTTTAGGTGTTTAGACCCACTTTAAAATACAAGTTGAGATGCATTATAACATGACCAAAAGCCTGTAGTTGATTTTGATTCCTTTAAAGTGCATAATAATGACATATAATAGCAGAACTAAAGGACAAAGCTCATATTCCTGTATCTTGTGAGTAGAACTTTCATGACTATGCGTGACCCTGGCCTTTAATGCACTCAGACTAAACGCCTGCCCTGAACCTTCACTTATCCACTTGGCCTTCTCCATTCTTCCTCTGTTACATTTTCATTTAGTCTCATCACGGCAGACACTCTGTCCATACATGGATTGAAGTATATAAGTCAATGCACTCTGGTCACACAGTATAAGTGATCTGTCCAATCATAGGAGCAGACACAGGCCGAGGTTAGTGCTCCCACTTTGATGCTGATTTCACTTTCATGATTAAAAAACACCATTTCCCATAATCGCGTCAAGTGAAGTGGATGGAAGGCTTTGTACTACAATATCTATACTTTGAACTGAAAATGTACTTTGTATTTTCACAAAATTATTCACAGTGTCCAAGTTGGGATTTGTAATAAGCAAAACTTTTAGACTAAGAGGCACTTTTTTGAGATTCTATGAGATTCTGTATCCCAGGTATGAGGTTCGTTTAGTTTATCCTTTATTAGAAGGGACAACGTACAGAGACATTAAGCTCATAAAAAACAGAGATGTTCTGCCCCACATCTAGTCCTGGTGAGCCCCCCTCATTCTCAAGTTTCCAGATCTTGGAGTGATGGTACTTGTTACTTTCTGTGCCTATGACCTTAGCATTGTCCATTTCAGTCCTCCCTCTTACAATGGCCAAAACAACAGACTTGAGCTGTTGTTTTTGACCTGTCACGATAAATACTATATGGTCTTATCGTTCATTATACGAAAGCTGGAACAATATATTTTGAGGCTCCATATTAATCATTTGTACTTTTTCTTTGCAGTGGTAAGGAGAGTTTTGTTATTTTAGTTGTAATACAAAAAGATTTGAGCTGAATAAGTGACTTCTATGGCTAATTATTGATTCATTTTGCTATGTATTTGTTGCAGCTCAGGCCTTTTAATGATACGGTCTATTTTAAAATGGTTTACTTGGATTATCTTGCATTATTGTTATTTTCTAAGTGACATAAATTAGTTACAATATTATCGTTATCTCTGCAACATATGTTATGCTTCAAATGTGTTACTGTAACAGGCCTTTTCTGCTTATCGCTTTAGTGCTCATGTGCAGGATATGGTGGTATCTTTTTCACAGGAAAAGGAAAGGAGGCGTACCGACTTTCTAATACCTGAAACACTGTTCTGAAGAAGTTGGACTGCAGATGGTGCTGTCATCCTACTGCTCCGAGTAGGAAGTCAGCACCAAAATCCATTTAAATCAGCTGATTAGATAAGTGTTGCACAAAACTATTAAAGTAATGTAAAGTAATGGACCATTAAAGTAACCCAAAAAGCCCAGAAGATCTCATGTTTTTGTTTCTAATAGTAATATTAGCTTACTACAAATTAAACCAGGGTTCAATTAAATTTGATCTTATGTGTTGTAAGTACTTATTTTCAAAGTTGCTCCCCAGAGAATCCCTCAAAGAAACAGCAGGTTAAAACATTTTTGTCAAAACTAAAACTCAAGAAAATGTGCTCTAGTTGCCGTAACATTTTATGCAAGCTGTGAAACCCTGGTACGATGTGTCTCTACCTTTAGATCCTGTGAATATTTGTGGAGAGTGAATCGCTTTAGAGGGGAGATAACTTCAGATAAGAACAGTCGCACTGGGAATAATGCAGCTCTATAATACACTATAATATGCAGGGATTACTATTCTATTTTCTCAGTCATTAGCAAAGATAAAGAGATATGTATACATCTAACATATTAACTAGCAAAATGATTAAGTAACAATTATTCTTGTCTGTTAATTTTCATGGGAAGAGTCTCCAAACAGCTATAAAATAAAATAACCTGACCAACAGCACAAGTGAACTTAAAGGCACTATACCACATTTTTACTGTCTTAAAATGTGAAAAACAAAACTAGTTACTCTTCACTTGCCAAGGTCATTCCCAGCATCCTATATTCATCATGTGAATTTATGAGTAGGTTACTTTTTACAACTTTTGGAGGCTAGTATACTAATTAGCTGGTTTGCAGAGGATAAATGCTTTCTCATTAGATGCAGACAGCACATAGCAGTCTCATTTTAATCCCAAGAGACGCTTTTACAACATATATGTACTGGGATTATTTTACTTTTACTATTTAATTTACTTCTACTATTACTATTTCACTATATATATACATATATATAATATATCTTTTTTTTTTACTATTTTACTATTATGTAAATTGTTGAACTTGTATGTATTATGTAACTAGTATGTATTATTAAACTACTATGTAAATTATATTGTGTATGACAGTCCAGATCATGTTAAAAACTGTGCTAAAGTATATTCAGTATTGCCTGAAGAGCCAGTCCCATTTACATTCTGTTAGAATCCAGAAGGGTCTGACAATGCATATTATTGGAAGTTACTTAAGTGCAGAAACAGAAGTGAATTGAAAATCACAGTACGCGCCACTGTTAAACACACCCGATTCTGCCTACTGGAGTGAAGTATACACTGTGTCAAAGGTTGGATTTTTATTTACTTTGCCTTCTAGAAAATTTACTTGAACAAGGCCACCCCACAAGGTCCTGTTGCTGGGAGACGTGGCATGCATATCATCTATAATGGCCCATGTGTACAGTACGGGAGTGGGAGAGCGCTGCTGAAATACCATGGAGAGCGAAATAAATCCAGTAAATGTTATTTGCATCCGTAGAGTTACACCTGGGGCACGCACAGATACAATAAGCAGATGAGGAGAATGCTAAACCAACTGCTCAGCTCTTCATTCTGCAGTTTGTCTGTTACTTTACAATGGCACACAAGTCTTAAAGGGTCTACACCTGATTTTGGTCACTGTTTCGTAGCGTAAAATTCCCCAGTACTGATATGTTGTAAAGGCAGTGTCAGAGTCAGACCACTGTGCTCTGTCTTTGTCTGATTCTAAAGTGTAAAGTGTAAGGCTGGTGCACTGTTAGCATGGTAGTTGCTATTAGTAGTGGCATGACGTTCCAACTCCGCTTTGGCCTCTGAAAGTTGTGAAAAGCATCACTGTGAATAATTAGGATGCAAGAAATGCATTAAAAAAGTGAGAGATAAGTTTGCAACTCAAAAAGTTCAACCTGGGGTCACATCCAGATCCACTTTTAGATATAATTACCTTTTGCATGAATTGTCCACACACATTTTTACTTTGAATTTTCATATGAGGTCAGAAAGGGTCCTCACACCCAATCCTCTATGAATAAAACTTTTAAAATAAACTAATATATTATGAGTGAAATTCTCAGTGACAATGACAAGACCAGTCAAAGGAGGTGAACCAGTGGAAAACAGGAAATTGGGAGAGCAAAATCTAAACTACAGATATCATTTCTTAAAAGGACACCTGCATGAGTTGACAGCTGTGCAGTTAGTAAGGATTTGTCCAGCAACCAGGAGGTAAATGTCACCTGAGGAACTATACAAATGTTGAAGGTTGACTCATAAGAACTGGTCACACTTATGGTGGATTGCAATAGGAAGGGCATCAGGTGTAAAAATCTTCAAAATCACAATGCAACCAGTGCGAAAAACAGGCTTGATGATAGCTGCCAAAAATGACTCTTCATAAAGTATTCAAATAAAGAGTAATTTCCCTTTGGTCCATAGGTTTGTTGGCATACTGCCTGTATTACTGATTCTACCTAAAGTTGACCTCTAGATGGCAGTGTTGTATAAGAAGTCTGCCTTGTTCTGACTCAGGACATGCTTTAAAAAGTGTCTAGTCTAGCCAACACTAATTACTTTAACAGTAGGGATTGTTTACTGAAACACTGTGATTTTAACTCAAACTGATTTGTTTTCCTCGCTGGAATCACAGTGTCTTTGGCTGGTGGAATTACACTGGATTTACCTACGCAACAGTGGGCTCTATTTACGCTTATGTTATTAAACCGGAAGAAGTTTAGAAATATGTGGTTGATGATTTCCTTTGGCCTCTGTTGGCGATAGTAACTCTGACAAAAACTGGGAAAACTTGCGAAAATGGCCCAGTTTTCTTCATCTAGATGTCGCTGAAAGTGGTGTGTGCATTAGTGGTCTGGAGTGAATGAAGAATGCTCTGTAAATAATACGCTCTGTAAAGCGTCTTTGGGGACATGTGTCTGAGAAACAGCGCTATAGCTGTTGTTGTAAGGCGATATAATAATAATAATAATAATAATAATAATAATAATAATGATAATAATAATAACAATAACAACAACAACAACAACAACAACAACAATAATAATAATAATAATAATAATAATAATTATATTCATAAATGGAAATAATAATAATAATGGAAAGCGTTGGCAGGTTGCCCACGGTTTTATCACGTCCTGTGTCGGTAACTACACCAGAAGTCGTCACCCACATGTTTCCAAAGTCTTCCGGTAACCGTGATTAGAGCCTATCAATGCATTTTCTACACAAGCATAATGGCAGACAGTGATATTAATGTGTTTTCTGAACAAAATTTTATCATTTTAAGTCTCGCAATCTTAAGGACCAATGGAAAATATGCAGAAGTGTCGATGTTGTCCTTGGGCAAGTCACTTCACTCTCCTCCAGTGTGCTTACATGCTGGTGTATGAGTGTATGCGAGTTAGTGAGAGTGAATGTAGGACAATTAGTCTATGAGAATTCAACAGGTTTACAGCATGCATCTCATACGTTCCTTAATCATCACCAAATAAACAAATAAATATAATAAAGTCGGGATAATACATGCAGCATGCCATCCATGAAAACAGTTCTTACTCTACAAAGTCTGTGTGTAACAGCTTTTATAGGAAAAACATCATTTCTGCTCCTAAACAGTTGATGCTAATATCACGTTAATGTCTTATAGCCATTATAGCACATACTGGTCCCATGTCAGGTAATCTCCGGTAACTCCTCTTTCATGATCCTAAGTGAATGGTAGTTTCTTTAGCTCATCCCTCTAATCACCTCTCCCTCCTCCTGATTGATATTAGAACTCCCTGAGGTACTTTTGGCTCTATCTGTTTCTATTCCCAGATGGCCATTTTCATCCATATATATTCTCCTTCAGTCCCCCTCTGCCATTATCACCTGCCTGTTTAATCATTTCTGCGTGTCCTCTTACCTGCATCTTTTATTCATTCTCGCCTGTAGCCATATGACCCAAAGAACACTCGGAAGGAAAATATTGGACAAAGAGAATTAATTGAGGTGTTGGGAGAGATGACAGAAGGTAGGTAAGGCTTATTCAAGAAAATCCGGGACGACTCCAGTTGACATTTGCAGTGAGAGTAAAATACAATGCTATAATGTATTTTTTATCATATATGGCCACCCACCTCCTTGGGTTGCAAGTGAGTTTGTCATTCTTCAGCACGCATGTCTTTTTGATGAATGAGGAGGCCAGAGAGGAGGTTAAGTGAAGATAAAACAGAATAATAGTCATTTGTATTCCTTTCACTGCCAAGATGTATTTCTTGTGGGGAATTCATATTTATAGACAAGTCTCTGAGAAGGAGCATAACACAGTTTCAAATATTAGCCTTTGGGAAGCATGCTGCAAGGAAGACATGAGAATACAAATGGGGGGAAATGATTTTAATAGCTTCAATTGTTTGTGTTGTTTGTTGTGTTGTTTCTATTTATATTCTGTTATATTTGTTCTATTTAGTTTAGTAGAAGTTACACAGTTAAGATGAACCATTCCCTGGATAACCTCTGGCAGATGCCACATTGATGTGTGGAGCACTCTGGATTGAGTTGTCCACATTATCAGTGGGGAATGGCTCTCGCTGAAAGCCATCGGGAAAAAATGGAACATTCAGACGACAAATTCACGCTTTTTGTCCAAAGCATCACAACAGAGGAACAAGCCGTGAAATCAAACTTTTGTTACATCCAGCTGAGAGAAAAACTGAGGCATCTTCCCTGTCCACAAATGCACAAAGCTCTACCCTCTGCACATTTTTCACAACCTAAATAGACTGTATTTCTGCTGAAAAAGACTGAAGGACATTAGTCACTGTGATCAGGTATGATTTGCTTTGTCTGAACACAGTTTGAGCTCAAATACAGATGCAGGAGCAGAACAAGATGGATTCTGTGGTGTCCAACGTCATTTTGGGAATTCATCTTGCTGTGTAAAATAATCCAGGAGTACCTAGCACGAGAATCATCCCACAGGTGCAAAGTCCTCATTCAGAACGTTTGTGACGGCAATGTTGATGTCAAACTGAAAGCTCTTTAGCTGAGGCCAAATGATGAATGTACAGACTGTGTTCTTAATAGTGAATCCAAAAGGTGTAGTTATGGCCTGATTGAAAAAGCTCTATCCTTTAGTTTCATTGGTGGAGCTTTGGGCCCATCACATGTATTATTCAGCAAACAGAGTGTGTGAGCAGCTGCTGCCAGCCTCATTACAGTGCGATCTGACGGGGAGGTTGACACAGTGGTGGATGACGGATCTCCTTCAGGCCTTCTCTCAAGGATCAAGGCCAGAGGCAAGGCTCAACAGGATCTGGTGTTAACAAGAAATTAATGTATGAGAATTATGCTTAGCTTCCCTTTTATCTGCTCACAACGTGTGCTACCTGCCTATGGAAATTCAAATATGACCTTTACCTTCGCCGTGAAGAGCTGGCAGTAATGCGCATACAGGTGTTTCTATAGGTTTTTTTAATAGCCCTAATTACTTTTTTATGTTTATGGAAATTTCATCCTACAGTATTATGTACACTAATGATTTTGCTGTATATTTTAATATATAATGGGAAAATGCTACGGAGTGATTAACGATTTAAAAGAAAATATATCTGTTGAATGGTGTTGAAGTCGTTGAGAGTGAAATTAACAGTATCTAAAACTTGGAATCTAATCACGACAAAAACAAGTCTGGAGTTATGCCTTGTTTCATTCACATATGTTTGAGTGACCCTTTATTTTTAGTCTGTCTACATCTCCAAAGCTCAAAATGCTCTGCTTCACTTTGAGATTAGCAGTGATTCTAGTGAAGATATATGGAGTTTAAAAACAGAGTGGAGCATTTCCTACATTTCTTGTTCTGTTTGAGAGAAGAACTCAACCTAAACATGCAGGGTTTACGCGTTAAACATGTGAGAAGAAAACAAAACACCAGCTATGTTTTGTTTTTGTTAAAGTTCAGAAAATAGCATAATATGGGCCCATTAAATAAATAGGGATTTTCATTTTAAATAGTTGCTCTTAAAATAGTTTATTTTTATGTTAACCAAATACATTTGGAATGTGTTAATTTTCAGCCAAACAGCAAAATATAGAAGTGAATATCTCAAGAGAGACAAGAGAGAGAAACTGATAAGATAAATGTCAACAGTGCATTTTGCACTAACTCAAATCTTTTTTTAATACATTTTTAATACATGGTTGCACCCTGGTTGGTCTACGTGCTTTGTCATTATCCTATTACAATTAAGACGAAAACAAAATCTCAACTGAACTGGATTATGTCTCCTGTCTCGGGCTTCACAGCAACATGGCTGAAAGCAGTCTATATGCACACAAGGCACTCAGTATCTTTGTGGATCTTCAATAGTGGAGATTTTCAGCTCCACTGCCTCCACTTTCTCCTATCTCAGCATTAGAAGATTAGTGTGTGAATGTGTGTGTGTGTCAATCCTATAATGCTGTGCCCTGCCACTCACGCTGATCTACTGCTAATTAAAGAGTGCTACGGCGAGGTTTGTGGTTCATGCGCAGGACAGGCACTTCCAGCTTTGAAAAGTACAGATTTCATATCAACTGTGCGTGCTGCCTTGTTTTTACACTAAAAGCTTTATGTGATTCACCGGGATTTTCCCCCATGAGCAGTTTCCCGCACAGAAGACGTTAATATAAACAGAGGTGGGTACTCAGTTACATTTAAGTAAGTAAGCTTTTATTTATATAGTGCTTTTTCACAGACATATGTCACAAAGATGCTTTACACAGGATTATTTACAGAGCAGACCCGGTGGTAAACTACGTTTGTAGCCACAGCTGCCCTGGGGCAGACTAACAGAAGCGCGGCTGCCAAGCCAATCAGCGCCATCGGCCCCTCCGACCACCACGATGCACACACCACGTTCATTCTAGGCAATGTGGGTGAAGTGTCTTGCCTAAGGACACGACGATGACAGTTTTTGCCACTGGCGCCCCCCTGTGGCACCTGAGTTTCCCAGCAGTGTCCAAGTACTAACCAGGCCTTGCTGAGCTTCTGGTATCTGACAAGATCAGGCTTTGACAAGTTGGTATGGCCACGATTTACTCAATTACATTTACTTGAATGACTTTTTAAAGAAATTGTACTTTTCAGAGTACATTTCTAGTGAGTATTTTTAGTAAAGTAACAGTAATGTTTTCGTAACTATTCCCACTGTGAGTCTATAAGTCTATAAGTGTCAAAAGTTTAATGTTGACAATATTAAATGATCAGAATATTTGTGTTTCTTGAACTGCTCATTCAGATAATGTAGTTTTTCTTGATATTGAAAATACCAGATTTTCAGCATTAATTAATGTTGTGTCCTTCATCAACTTAATTTACATCACTTTCGAATTATAAATCAGATGTTACTCTTTTTCTACTTCTTTTTCAAAATACTTACTACTCTTACTTGAGTCATTTCTGGGACCCCTACTTGATACTTGCACTTTAAGTCATAATATTTTGTACAATTTGGGGCTATTCTACCCACTCTAAACATAAACTCCATTCGTCACTGAAGTTTTATTTTGTGTTCTGCTCGCTTGCACAAGAGCTGGGTCCATTAGCCATATTAATTTGGTAGAAAAAGATGATAAAACATGAAAACTGTTGAAGGCACAATATCAAAGCGGAAAGTCTTTTCACAAGAGCAAATGAAGCGATTTCATGCTTAGCTTTTCAAAACCATGGAGTGGACAGGAAGAATTGGCTGTGAGGTGTCTTTCTTTTAATGCTGATATTTTGGACCATGCTTATCAGATAACAATGACAACACAGTGTAATAGTCACTTAGCACTGAAGGCTTCAGTCAGTCTAATGCTTTTCTGTTATGGAGATGTTTTGACTTTGGCTTTGAATGTTTCACAGTATGGCATTAAACTTTTCTAGCTTCATGGAGACCAAACCAGACGAAGTTACAGGTCAAATTTGTGGAGAGGCGACCCCATTTACAGTCAGAATGCCTGTTTTTCTAAGTATTTTGAGCTGTAAAACCACATGTAATTGAATAAATGTAAGGTAAACCTGTTTAATGTCATACTGTGGAACATTAGAGGTGATGTAGGTGATGGATTTCAACCAAAAAGTTACAGAGTGCACCTTTAATGGACACATCCGAAGCATTCATGTGGCTTTATTTCCATTTTAAACATGCTTTTGGTCAACTTAGTGCATTTCACATGTTCTAACTTAAAATAATGCCTAGATTTATAAAACAACCTCATAAAAAACACACCTCTGTTTCTAGAGAGTAATTTAAGCCTTAATAAACAATGGAAAAAATAAACACATGAATCCCTTAGATGTGTGAATGCTACGCTAAAAGAACCATGCTTTCGTTGTGAACATAATTTGACCGCAGAATGAGTCTGGAGATGGTTTTCTGGGCTTAAAAACTGCGTAGAAGAAATCCAGATTTTTACCTGTGATGTAACAATTCAGGCAAAAAAAAAAAGACTCAGGGAAGATAATTTTGGATTTGTGGATAGATAAAACAAGTGTAAATATAGAAAAATACTACACCAGGTATGATGAGGGTTAAAAGCTGGAAAAACATCATTCAAAATAACAGTAAAAGCAAAAATAATGTATCATAGCTGTGTTGTAAGGAGCTTGTGCATTGTTAATTATAAGCCAGAGCTGTATCAGAGCAGAAGAACCAACGTGGATGTCTGACGAAACAAAAAAACATACCAAAGAAATCCAGTGAACTGAATTCAACCTCCTTTTGCTATGGACTCAATCTGGACAGTGACAATGTTGCTGAAGCTTTTTTATTTTTTGGGATCATCCAGGCTAGTTTACATAATGTGACTTATATGTGTTTTTTGTTTTCAGATCATACCCTTCAAAGATTATATATTTTGGGAATAAATGTAAAATAAATAAGGCTGTCTGTAAAATCCTAATTGAACCCTGCTCAGCACTCTCGTCTGCTTAACTCACATTGATAAACCCTCTAGAGGAAATATAGTCTATAGACCTCAAGGATAGAGTAATTATTTCTGTATATTCAGTACTTCAGAAGCAGTTGCTGCCAATTCCCAAAGCAACTCTCACTTATTTTCAAAATATATAGATGGCATTTGCAGACAGTAAATATTAGGTCTCCAGGGGTTTGTAAAATGCCACAACATAAACAACTTCACAGATTTGGGATTCACTAAACCTTAACTCTTAGTATCAACATATAAAGTTTGCATTGCCATGGATGCCAGCTTATAGGCACACTGTCAACCGTATAGTACAACATTAAGCATATTTATTTAGCATTTACTTCTTTGTATGCATGTAATCATTTAAATGTAATAATATGGTTTAGATATTTTTATGTCACAGCTGTAATATGTACTAGTACTGCATAGTCCTCTGTAAGTTTCGAAAGACAATTTAAAAGAACTTTTCGAATTGTGATCTACAGAAAGCCACAATAATCCTGTTAAATTGAAATATAGTTTTATATAGAGAGAGTTCATAGCTCGCATTAATCCTCCCTTCTATCCACGCAGCAGAACGTTTATATCATCACCACCCAATGGTGATTATGAATTATGATGCATTGAAAAACACAGTGAATTAAATGGTTTGGGGAAATCTAAAAACGCACCATTTAACTCTGCCTGCAATGCAATATTTTGGATCAATGGCATTTCCATCTACTTGTGTCTAATGAAATGGGGAGAGGTAGGAGTTAGGGTTATGGTATTAATTAAGGTGTTACTAAGACTTTAATCAAATATTACACTTCTCTGCACAATCATCAAATTTTCCATTGACTCCCCCTACTGGATACCTTATTTAGCACTTCTGCTGTAGATACAAATGACCACAAGACTGAGCCAAAGTGTCTCTTACTTTCACTTCTACATAAAGATGTCACTATAGCTACCTTTCCAAATCTTTTACTCTAATCCATAACTCAACTCATTCATCTTTCACTAACCTTTTGAACTGTAGCTACCTTAAAGGGACAGTTGGGAATTTTGGACATAGGGCCTCTTCCTAGTGAGTGTTGGAGACACGTGGAGACACTTTTAAAAAATTTCCATCCAGTCCTTGTATTTGGAGAGGTTGCTGGTGCTAGGCTAGTGCATGTCAATGGGCATAGTTGGCCTGCCATTAAAAACAGTCTCACCCACTTCACAAAGCACCTGAAGCAAAACAATTATAAGGCCAGACTGTCGATGTGAATGTCTGTGTTGATAGAATATTTTTTAGAAATAAAACAGCAGCAGCAGCAAGTTGTACTTTTTGATAGAAAGCTTGGCAGCGGCAGACTGATATATGAGAAAATAGTCCCTCAGCATGTAACGATTCATGCGATGCAAGGTTAGTTTTATTTCAAACATTATTTTATCTACACAGACATTTACATCAATAGTCTGGCATAATAATAGATTTGCTTCGGGTGCACTGTGGAGTGGGTAAGTCTGTTTTTAGTGGCAGGACAACGATGGCCATTGACATGCACTAGCCTAGCACCAGCAAACTCTCCAAATACAAGGACTGGAAGGAATATTTAAAAAAGTGTCTCCACATGTCTCCAACACTCTGGCTCACTAGGAAATGAGGCCCTATGTCCAAAATTCCAAATGGTCCCTTTAACACCTTAACACAACAGAAATAACTGAGAAGACTTTGGATATCTTATACACTAACTGAGTAAATCTCTAAGAATTCAAATCTCAACACTTTTTGGAGTTAAATCCCAAATAAATCAAGCTTGGAATTGGCTATCCTTTTCCTTGTTATCCTTTTTTGCGCTGTCTGCAATACTACGCTAGGTTATGCCAGGTTATGTATTAATGGCATTTCCAGCTATACTCGCGCCTAATGGAATGAAGTGTCACTGTCTCTGGCAAATGAAGACGAGTTTTTCAAAATTAGCTGCTCATGTTTTGCTTATAATGCGGACATCAGTACAGGACGCTATCAATGCTTACCCCATTTGGCCGTCCTACAAAAAGACTGAAAAAAAAGACCATTACTGTAGGGTTTTCTAAATTATTGCTGTACCAATTGAATGCTCCGGAAATCTCAGTGGCATAAACCATCCGGAAGGCGTGGCTGTAAATTCTGTCACGCGCAAGTTCTTTTTTCTTGTTCACTCCGGTTCAGTTCAGGGTTAATGAAAATGGGGGTATTTTATAGCTCCTGGAAGCAGTGAATCGACAGTGACTGCACGGCTGTAGAGGGGGAAGTTTGTTTCACTTTGAGCCCCAGCGCGCCTGTGTTTGTGTGGATGCGGTTAAGATGTGATAAATCATCCCTTTCCCCAATGGCCTGCACCCCTCTATCCTAAAAGTATCATTATGATTTAACAGTGGGGCTTATTAGAAGTGACTGTGAGGCATCAATCTTCAGAGGGGGAGAAGGGTGGGGGTGATTCTGCACAATTAATGTAGAGTTAGCATAATGAATAATAATCATAATTACTTGGTTGGATTTGATAATGAAGCTTGTTATTAAAATGTATTGTTGCACACATATGCCAAGTGGAATCAGACCATATTTACATGTCATCTCGTCTGAAATCAATCTCACTGTAGTATGATTAAAGTAATTAGCAGCTACGAAGACTATTTCATGTTGCAAGAAAAATGTTATGGCCCCATAGTCTTCATTAACAATGTACAAACAGTGTTCTTGCGTCGCTGCAACACTGGTCGCAGATAAATAAACTTGTAAAAGCTTCAAATGTTCCACAATATGATATTAAACAGATCCATTTTGCGCTTATTAAATTACAGGTGGTTTTATTGCTAAAAAAACCCCCTAATAAAACAGGCGTTCTGATCATGCCTCTCCACGGATCTAACATCTAACTTGGCTTGATCTGATAACAGGTTTAATACCGAAACATTTCAAACATCTCTGTGGAGAAAATAAAGATTTTTCTGGATGTGGCATGTAAAAACCATACTTCTCATATATACATCCATAGAGGAAGGTTATAACCAAACGAACAACATTTCCATGGAAAAAAGCAGGACTAAATAACAGTCAGGGTTGTAGAGATGTAAGCTCACTCACAGTGAGGATGCATGTTTTTTTTTTAAAGCTGGGCGTACACTGTGCGATTTTTGTCCCTTTTTGAGATGATTTTTCACTTGTGCGACTGTTTCTGGGATCGGGCTGAATTTTGGCTTAATCGTGTGTCATGTTTCGTGTTGTAAACATGGGGTAACGAGAACCAATTAATACCTCACAACCAGCTCCCAATCGCTCATGAAATCCAGTCTCCTCTCATGAGGGTTTCACACTGCTGAAGTCATTCTTATAGTGTGAGAACATGAATCGTGAGCTGTGAATCATGAGCTTTTAAACCCTGCGATTTGGTCGTACAGTTTGAGCTGGGGCTAAGTGAAATGATCACCGGTCATTTTTTGGCTAATAAGTTACATATCGTAGAGTAAACATCTCAAAGACAGGCAGGTTATAGAGTTCCACCAGAAAAGAAATGTTTTATCTGTAATATCTCACCTTAAAGTATCCATTTGATGTGACCCATTCTGTCATTCTTTCTTTTTAGTAACTGAGGAGGTGCTGTGGGTCAGATTCATGGAGGTAACCAAAGCACCTGGGGAAGAACTTCTTGCTGTGAGACTAAAGTGCTTAAGATTCATATCTTCATAGCATATCTTAACTTGAGTGGGTGTATTGAACTGTATTGCACGAGTAACAAAACACAAACATTTTAGAAAATAAACTAAAGTATGTTTGCTATCTAAAATTCTATACTGGATAATGTTTTGCAGCTTATAGTCCCAGAACTGCTCTATCACGTCAGTCCAAACGATTAAAAATTGATGGGAGATAAAGTTTAGACTTGTGCTAAAGTAGGCCAGTACATAGTTGTTAATGGGGCAGTGCTGAGTGTGGGGCAGGTGGAAAGGCTGACATTGTGCAAAGGGCTGGACTTGCTGGAGGGCATGCAGAGGTGGCACCTGAAATCACTGGTGTGAGCTGATCTGAGCAGACAGCAAAATCCATGGAGGTAACACAGACCACACACTCACTATAGACCCCATAAGATGATGTAATATGCTTTTGTCTGCTATATAGCTAGGATATATCACACCCGTGTATCATTATGTCATATTTTGGACATGTTCAATCGCAAAATTGATCTAAGATGACTTCCAAAGATTTCTGGTTTAAAACTGCAGAGCTACCATCCTGATGGCACATCTCTGGATAGCTTTAAAATATTTGGTGGCCCTGAACAAGATTTTTGTTGTGGCCCCCTAATAGATACACGTTTATTAAAAATCAATACACTATGATTGTTTATGCTGACACGCTAACTTAGCATGATATTATTAGCAAAAATAGGATTTTCAAAATAAAAAATTGGGACATCCCTGGTTTGGGTTGGTTGGTAATAATAAAATTGTGAAACAAGTGCATAATTATGGAAAATTGTTCTGCACGCGGCACTAATGTGAGTCCGTTTAGTCACATTTTCTTTGTGCTTTGGTCATTTTTAAGCATCTTTTCTGTATTTTACCTAAACAAATGTGAATGTATGCCTCTCTTTACTGTT
Source organism: Odontamblyopus lacepedii (assembly GCA_034769755.1). Lineage (NCBI taxonomy): Eukaryota > Metazoa > Chordata > Actinopteri > Gobiiformes > Gobiidae > Odontamblyopus > Odontamblyopus lacepedii. Next base: position 17,019,992 of record CM068344.1, on the reverse strand, counting down.
GTCAGTGATCAGATTGGTCAAAAATAGGGGCACCTGGGATATTTCTTGTATAAAACTGGGACAAATCAATGGTTTTGGATGAATCTGCTAGGGCAGAGGACACGGGGCTCAAAACTAGGACTGCCCTGGGTAAATGCCCTGGTCACCCTAAGCAAAAAGCAATACATCACTCAACTTTATTCTGCTCTCTTTGCTCTTGCTCCAGTTTTTTCTTTTATCATCCTTCAACCCCACTTATAAACTTTCTTTTAGGAGCCATTTAATTATTTGATGACAATAATATAATGTTAAAGCACAAAGCTTTTTTCCCTCCTGTATTCAACGTGCGATTACAAATCAACTGTGATAAATTTGGCACTTTTTTACTTTCAACACAATCCTGAATCCTGAATCACAGTTTAAGAAAATAACAAACAGAAAAAAGAGCAGTGTGTGTACCAGGATCAGTGAAAAGGGTTGTTGGAGCAGGGGTGTTTTGAATGAGCTCTTAAAAGTCAGTTTTGACATGTGCTTTCAAAAATACATGACTTATCTCTGACATTTGGAGACAGCGCTTTTGCAAAACCTTTGATTCCAAATCAATCATTGCATCTGATTTGTCTGGGAAACAACATGAGACCATGCCTTGGCGGAGGTCACTGACTCAGGAAAATATAGATATTTAAAATCCAAACATATTAAGTTTTAGTAATATAATCTTCAAATGTAATTGTGGGACCTACTCTCCCTCTGTTGACCAATCATCACTGTATTTAAGACATCTCTGATTGATCCTTGTGGTTCCCTTGTGAATATTGACAGCCTTGTTTACTAGATTAAATGTCGATCGCTTGGTCCAAGGGAAATCAAGCGCTCTACAACAGTTGGACAAGTTGTGAATTGAATGTCAAGAGGTTGTGAGGTACTGAAATATATCAGCAAATACACTTCTAATGCTTGACCTCCAGCCTGAGAAAAGTTCACACTGACCGAAATTTTTAGTTGATTTGCCTGAAACAAAGTGCTACTCTTGTAATACTCTTGCGATTTGTAATAAATGCTACCTTACTTATTGATCTATTTTAGATGTTGCCTGCACATTATTTAGCACTGTATTTTATTGTATAGCACTTTTATTATTGGTATCAGTTCACTGTATATAACAACATTTATTTATTTAAAATGATGATTCACAGTTTTAATATGAATATTTATTAGCGCCCCATGACCTGGAGATAGTTAAGTACGTCACTGCTGCTACAGCTATTTAAGCTAAGCTATCCTCAGTCAAACTCATAGACCTGTTGGGAGTGGTAGCGAGTGGACTCGAGTCCGTGCTACATAGGGACGTTTAGTGTTATCGCCGGCTCTTCATCTTCACTCAATCTTCATTCATTCTTCGTCTTCTGTATTCAAAAACTGCACTAAAATAAATGGTGAAGAAGGAGCTTTGCTATAGTCATCATTTGAAGAGTGTAAAATAGACTCTAGACTTTTTTTGCTGTTGTTGTTGTTTGTTTGTTTGTTTTTTTGGAAATGTCAGAAATGTTTATTTGTAAATTTTGAGTTGTTTACTATTCTGACAGATGAAAATAAACAAGTGAGAATGAAAAATGTTCATTTTACATTTAGTTGCATAATAATTCTGCACATAGAGTTTCTCCTAAGAAAGCAAAAACTTCACTTTTACTTTCTTAAATATGCAGGTTTGAGGTTTATTAATAATTTGAATTGACCGAAAGCACTGTATTATAAAATTAGTCCTCATAAATTCAACTTTCCTAATAATAAAGCACACAGTGTATTAAGCATGTATCAGTTAATGAGTTGAGTTCTACATTTTATTGATATGGTTCTGCTGAATAGTTAAACACAACAGAAGGGCAGTTCTACTAAAAGAGTTAATAGGAGCCTCCAAGCATTTGTCTGCTGCCTTGTTAGAGCTCTTCACACATTTGGCTTGAGCTCCAGACCACAATGCTGCCCTGACCCTGGTTGGTTTAAGATTGATTCAAATAATAAGAATCTATCTTTATTTGCATGCTAATGTACGAATATTCATCGAGCTTTTGTGAAATGGATTTACAGAACTTTCCGAATCGTGGGTCAGAGGGGAGCTGTTGAGTAGTAAAATTGGCTACCACTTTGGTATGATTTGTAGCTTGCAATTTTCTAAAAATGTACCAAGTTGGATCCCTTATGAATGAAAATAGCTGTGATTATTCTTGTTTCTATAGCCTCCACAGTAAGAGTATGTGTGCATTCTGCCCTGTTCTCTATAACCCTTTATAATGAATTTGTTATTCCCAGTGGATCAGTACACAAAGTCATTGAATGACCTTGTGTACTGTTCCACTCATCAATGATTTACATTATGTGTACTCAAAATCCAAATTCAAGAAATAAAAAAAAAAGTAAAAAATAAAATCCCCTTCATTCCAATTTGTACTGGTCTTGTGTCATTTGTCTACACGCTGGGGGTGTTCTACATGTATGTGTATTGGCAGAATGTTCATCAGTTACCTCAGAGACATAGTACGCAAATTAGTAAACACAGCCAAATACATTAATTTAAGATGGTCTGAAAACTCAACAAATAAATAAATAAATAAATAAAAATAAACCTTTTCAGTAGCCTGTGAATATGAGCATTCATGGTCCTGTTAAGGAGTTTGATTTTCAACAAAAAAGATGACAGTGTCTATCTGAAAAACTGTTGGCTAATTCTAGCTAGCCTGTAACTGTTATGTGAGAGGGACTTGTTTAACAGCACAAATCAGCTCACCAGGGGGGTATTCCATCAAGCCCGCTAGGCATAAATCCTGGCTAACTTTGATAAGAGACGCTCATATTCGTGAGAGTTCGGTTCCATGCTCCAGAGGAGCAGTTCAGGTGGCTCGGGCATCTGTTCCGGATGCTTCCTGGACGCCTCCCTCGAGAGGTGTTCCGGGCATATTCCACCGGAAGGAGACCCCGGGGAAGACCCAGGACACGTTGGAGGTACTATGTCCCTCGGCTGGTCTGGGAATGCCCCAGGATCCCTCCAGAGGAGCTGGAGGAAGTGTCTGGGGTGAAGGAAGTCTGGGAGTCCCCGTGACCTAGCCCCGGATAAGTGGAAGAAAATGGATGGATGGACAGTTCCATGACTCGCTCACATGAATCTCCGCTGAGTTACTGGGGTAACAGATGCTTCTGAACTACCCTGCTCCAGGGCAGGTTAACTCTCATGCTTAATCAAGCGGTGTTACAAAGAATACATACCTGCAGTAAACAGAGTGTCAAACAAGCAGTTCCGCACACTTCCCGCCTGATTTATCGATGTTGTCCGAAAACAAGGATGACAATGTCTTTAGAATATCTTCAAACATGGGAATTCCCTGAAGTCAGGGAAAGAGCTTTGGTCGAGTTAAGAGCACACAAGTATCACAGATTTGATTCTTAATTCTGATGACATTTATGCTCAAGTGAAGTCTTTGTTATATTTTCACCAACTTACATTTATCACACATTACACAAATGTGAATTCGATTTAACCTACAATTATTCATATTATCATAGAATTTATCTCAGCTCGGCTGTACATTAAAGCCATGTACACACGTAGCCGGGTATTTTTAAAACCGAACATTTCCCCCCCTCCGTTTATAAAAATTGTTTTATCCACACCACCTCGTCTTCGAAAAAAATACCTTCCACACATAACCGAACATCTGCGTTTTCAACCACATTCCAAACCTGTAGATGGCGTTATTTCCATTGAGCCCTCACTTCGCCGTCACTTCCGCCTAAACTTAAACAACAGAAAACATGGCGCCGAGCTGCTTTGTCTGGACAGACTCGGAGTCAGAATTGCTCCTAAACACAGTTTAGGAGCAATTCTGCTCTCAACACACACACAGCTCTCAAGAAACGACTCCGATCCATAGTCTGCTTTGGCTTTGGCTTTGGCTTTTGCAGTCGCCTAAACAAATGTCGCACGTTTGACGTCAGGGCAGATTCATATTTTTTGGCGCAGACAGTGACGTTTTAAAACGCAAAACCCCAGTTATCTCTGTCCACACAAACACGCATAAACGGAGTTTTCAAAAATCTTCACTTTGGCCGGAGTTTTCCCTGAATACTCGTTTTTGATGCGTGTTCGTGTGGATGACAGGTCAAAACGCAGCAAAACATCTTCGGTTTATCAGATACCCGGATACGTGTGGACAAGGCCTAACACTTGGCCACAATGACACTATTTTATGTGACAACTCCATCAAGCAATAGTAAACCTTTACTTTTAAAACACAAAATGTGGCAATTAACAGGCAGAAAACACAATTTGACATATTAGTTGGTGCAAGTACTTTTAGACATTAAAAAGAAATTAAACTGACAAGACTGCTCTACAAATATGAAAACGTCAACTGCACTCGCTGAGCATCAACCTTAGGTCTCCCACAGGACAAACTGTAACAACTCCTCTCCTCCACGAACTTTTCTTGCCAGCGCTGATGAAAACATTCAGCATGGCAAACTGGACGCCTCGATGCTCCGGTCTGAACAGGCTTTTAGAGAACTTACACATTTAAGCAGTCGGCAATCTTCTGCCACGCCATGTTTCTCGTCTTGGTTATTGCAAGTGTATTTCCCTTCTTTGTAACTGTGCTTTTATATTCTTTGGATAGTTCTAAAAGTATTCAACTCTTCACTATAATTTGATCAACTGATATTGATGTTATGTATTTCTGTATATTATGTATTGTATTATGTATCGTGCATTGCCTGAAAAACAAATTTCCTTCAGGATAATGAAGTATAAACTCTGAAACAAAGGAGCTCATTGGTCATTGGTAAACAAAACAACAAAATGAAATTTCTCTCACCTCCGATTAACAGATCTTGCTCACTGATTCTGCAGAAATCCATGTTTTTCAGTCGCCAGTGGTATGTTTTCCTTTCTCGAATATTTATAAAGTGCTGCAGATGTGTGTATTCTGGATTGCAGGTCTCAAGGCAGTATCAAAGCCACTGACATTACACTTTATCTATGGTCAAATTTTACTTACAGACTACAAGACCTGTTAAAGTTTGGGTGAGTTCCTACTTCTTCTTTAACAAATACCAACAAACATCTCACCAAGTTAATTTTCGTCTTCAAAACAACTATTGACTCTCCTGCACAGCACAAACAGTGCCAAACACACCCTTTCTACAACTTTTTCCGAGACAATAAGACTCCCTTGTGCCTGGTGTAGTGGCCAACAATCTCTCACTCTCATTAAAACTCTTTTCCAATTAGACCACAAATGAATGAACTTTTAATGGGGCAGATTTGCAAGGGGCCATTGTCAGAGAACTTTGAGCCAGAGAGAATAAATGTGTGTTGTGAGGTTTTGGCAGAACAATGGTGTAGTGAGCCACAGCAGAAAAAACACTATCGGCAAATGAGGGAGCGGGGAGTGAGTAGGAGCTGTACCATGAGCAGGGAGAAGTTCTAATCCAAGCCCAAAACACTGATCCTCATGATGGTTTCTTCGGCTCATTGGCAGCCCCGTGTGCACCAGCTTATACCCAGCCGAGTCCACTCTTCTGCCTCCCAGGACACATTTGGTATGATAAGTAGAATAGCCAGACTTCCCGTAACTCAGTTTAAGAGCACTGTTGGTTGCAGCATATTTCAGCCATTTTAAAGTATAACCTTGTACTAAATTGTCACACGCTGGCAGGTTACAACATTACTAACTTTCCCTAATAGACTGAGAGATCTATAATTTTTCTGATTTGTTGTGTTTTGTAACTTTTCCAGACAAGGCCATGACCAGTTTCCACAAAGACGACATCGAGGTAAAGTAATAACATCTCTAAAGAGACAAAAAGCAGGAGGCGAATGCACCACAAGAAAAGTTATATCAGATCAAATCGAGCAGATACTACTGGCTGTATAAGAACATAAAAGTGACAATACCTGTAGATCCAAATTTTACATGATTTTTGTGTTATTGTACCTGCAACATTGATCTTAAATGTACAGTAACTTTCAGTGGCACCTGCATGATTCAATCAAAATAAGAAGGTAAAGCCATACTTTGAAACATTCTCCATGGAGCTTGATCATTTTAATGCCACTGTGTGGAAGTTTATAGCCAAAGGAACATTTCCATGGAAACAAGAAGAAGGCAGCCCTCCTTCTGGCCCAGTAAGAGTCAGGTTCATGGAGATGCAAGCATGTTGTCAGTAAGGACATATGTTTTTATTATATATTTGATGTCTTCTGTATGTATATAAAATGTAGAAAGTAAAAACACACAAAGAAAAAACACATTGAATGAGATGTGTTTTGTTTTGACTGATCTGAGTCTACATTTCTGTAAATGTGGCTGTTTTTAGCAACAAAATTAATTTAAACTGCAGTCTCTAGGCAAGATATAGAGTTGCCAACAATGCACATGCATATACTGTGAGGGTTTCCTCCTGCCGCTCCTACCTCCCCTCTTCTATGTTATGACCTTGTTTGGTGTTTCCTGGGCGGATCCTACTTATACTCACCTGCTGAGCTCCACTGCTGATCTTCATCCTGCCATCGCCTCCTGCCGTATAAAAGACCTGCTGACCTCCTCTCCAGTGCCAAATCATTCTGTTGTTTAAGTGGTGAACTTACACTCAGTCTTTGTCTATGTTTTTTGTCTATGTGTTACATTTATATAGACTTATTTGCCTTTTTTTGTCTGTCCTTCAGTACCATCGGGTGGAGTCTCGTTTGCCTCTGGTCACTACTTGCCTCATGTCTGCTGCCGACCTGGACCTGTCCAGCTCCCCACTTCCCTCCTAAGACTATTTTGGTTAAATAAATACTTTGTTTGCATATTTGGGTCTGCCAGGTGTCATTCGTAACATATATTGTAAAATGTTCACAATACAGTATGATAAGAAAAGTGAATAAAAGTTATTATGCTGCATAAAAGCCATCCAAAGTTAAATGGAAAATACAACACATTATTCAGAACATTTAGACAACAATGAAATGTTTTGACTCCCTGATATACAGCAGGCTTCACCTCTTAGCTAATGCTATTACTACAGCGTTGAACCTATAATCATTCAAATTTTATTGCGTTGACAGCTTATATCTATTTCAGTAACGTTTCAGGTGGAACCATGTGCGACAGAAGACTTCAGTAGAGTTATGTCTCACTAAGAACTGTTTCCCTTTTCTCTAAATAGTCCTTCCCAGTAGTGTGATAATGACTGCAATAAACAAAAAATGTGAAAAAACCACAGGATTAATTTGATCTTGAACAAAACGAGAAGTCTACAGCCAAGATGCATTTGGAAAGACAGATGAATTCTGCCTGAATATAAACCACTTATGTTAATGCTTTTGTAATTTGCGATCTCCATGCGGCGCTCAAGTTTGTAAATGATTTGAGCAGCGACAGGGCTGATGTGTCCTTGCTGTTTTGCGCCATTAACAGCAGTACATCAGCTGGAGCATGCACTCGAAGGCACTTAGGCTTCTAATATAACACGCAATGTTTAAAATAGAGGCTTACATTTATTCGCATAGAGTCAAACCTATAGAAAGAATGGTTTGGATCTTTGGCATTTTTTGTTGCTTATTTTTTCAACTTCATTTTAAAGGGAGACACTGCAGGTAAAATTTCCATGTACGGTACATCATCATGCACCTAGCAAGATTTTAATGAAACTTTTTTTTTTTGATAACCTCGATCACCTACTTGTCTCCATGGAGATGTTATTGCTGTGGTTGGAATGTCCCATGGTATGCTATGAAACACATCTATCGAGCATTTATTCATTACTGGTATTTCTATTGTTCAAAAACAATAATTCTTCCTGTGAATAGATTTGAAACTCCCCAGAGCTGAGCTGTAATATAGCCTACAGTTGTGACCCTTTCAGATAGATAGGTTTAATCTAGAGAAAGCTTGCTTTGTCTAGAAAATATTCTAGACAAAGCAATAATATCTCCACTAAATCAAGCAGGTGACCAACCCTCCACCAGACAAGAAGTACAGTGCACCTTTAATATATCAAAATTTTCAGTCACATCTAGTTTACTCAAATACTAAATAAGATTTCCAAAATCCCCTTTGTATATTTTGTTGAATCTAATATGTCAACAAAAAGAAGCTTTTCATGTTTCTGTTTTGAATGTCCCAAAAATGGTCAGCTCAGGCCATTTTTACACGCATACATTTGTTTGTATGAATGTATATTTTTCTTGCATTTATGGGAGTAAACTAGAAAAGAAATTTCAAATTGGTATCTCTAAATTTAAGATTTATTTCTATATGCAGTGTCTCGCTTAAAGCTGTACCTGATTTTAACGTCTTAAAACATGAAAAAATAGTTGTAAAAAATGTTTTAAAGGATTTGCAGTGATCCAAAGTGATTCCTCACTTACCTTATGCATTCCAGGATTCCTAATTTTTCAGCGCAATGAGTTTGTAAGTGTTTTGTTTTGTTGCTGTCATGGTGAACCCAACAATGACTTGCATACTAACACACACTTCCTGATTATCTGACTCATTTTGACCCCATAAGATGCTTACCAGATTTAACAATACTGGAGCACAACTAATTTTGCTCATACATGGAAAATAATCAGGTACAGCCACTTTATTCTAAAGTTTCACACAGTCACTTTTCTCTATTTCTGGTGTCTGTTTGTTGCCTGTTCTTAACCTTGCAACAGGTAAAACAGCATTGGATCAAATATGTGTAATCCCTCCATAATCCATGTAGGATTCAGAGCAAAAGAAAAATTTAATTCTGTCAGATACACAAAAGTTTTTTGTTTTTTTAATGCACATAACGGTGTCTGTTTGTTAGCCAGGTCTATTGAAATAAACTAAGTGCCTAAGTCATGCTTGCATAATCATTCCAGTGATCAAAATAACTAATAAATATTGACCTACAATCGATTCTGTCAAGAAACAGCAGGAATTACTTACTTGAAAAAAGGTAGGTGTTTATACATTAGATTACTTGCAAATAGTAACACTGACCAAACTCGGTCATGTGACTCTTCTATACAAAACAGCACAGCCTTAGTCTATGGAAAATATATGTATTACAAAGTAAGTAACATATATGGACAATATTCAGAAGATGCTTTGTCTTCCCTGGCTAGTTAGTAATTCTTACATTCTGATGGCTTCAGACCATACTTCACATGTTATCTGAATGTTCCAAGGTATTCTGTGACATATTGTATACCAAGATATTGCTTAACACTCCACAGAATGAACTACAGAAGATCTCTCTCTGCACCATAACCCAGTGCCTGCAGGCTGATGCTGCGCTCATCGTCTCGTATTAAAGCAGGGAGAAGGAGGACTGAAGAACATATTTCTGGCTTTCACCATTTTACAACCTCCATCCAATTGGCATTAAAGTTTACCACACTGAGCAGAGATCTTGGAGGACTTACAATACATTTGAACACTTTTGCAAACATTTTGTTCATCTTTTACAGCTTAGAGTTTTTTTGTGAAATAAAGTCAAATTTGTTTTGCTCCTACTACAGATAAAACATAATAAAACAGCTCTTTAAAGGTCTTATATTCTGCTAAATGGATTCTTGTAGCTTTTAGCCATGTTAGAATGTCTTTTCCTCTTCAAACACATCCCTGGATTGTATTTTGTTTCATTCACACTTTATAGACTATTTGCATCCCCAAAGTTTAAAATGCTCTGTTCCACCTTGTGATGTCATTTTTTATTATTATTTCCTTTATTTTACCAGGTAAAAAAACTCATTGAGATTAAAAATCTCTTTTCCAAAAGTGACCTGGCCAAGAGGGCAGCAAAGACATAGTTACAGTGTATGACAAAACAACATTCAAACACAATAACACATGCTACAGATTATATACAGTATCAACAATAAAATTTCACAAATTCTAAAAGCAGTCACATTTACCAATAGTTTTAGTTTCACAGTCGTTTACAATAGATTTAAATTCTCCCAAAGTAATGATTTCAGGCAAATTCAGATCTTTTTGTAACTGATTCCATGAAAAGGGAGCAGCATGTTTGAATGCTGACTTACCCAACTCTGTCCTGACCCTAGGAACAGCCATTTAAAGGCTTTTTTTAGAGCGCAGACCATGCAGCTGTTGAGTTTTACATAAGTATGTGCAGAGGTAAGACGGGAGGAGCCCAATGATACATTTGTAGACAAATATGAGCCAGTGCGTGAGTCTACGGATTTAATGGTAGTTTTAGGGTTAACATCTCAATTGACCTGGTTTATTCTACAATACACTACAATGTGTCTTTCAAAAACTTTTGCTCAATTAATAATGTGTCTAATATTTGCTGCTAACTGTATCTTCAAAGTTTAGCAATTCCTGGTCCAAATTATTCCAGTGAAGGTGTACTAAAAACAGTGTTTTAAGTTAGAGAAGAAAAGAGCCTAAATAATCAGGATTATTGTGTTACTGTTATTTGTGGATGAAACAAAACCCCAGGTATGTTTTTGATGAAGAAACGTTGTAACAGATCATAAATACGCATAATAGAGGCCCTTTAAGGTTAAAATGAGACCACTATTTACTGTCTACATCTAATCCAAGCATTTTTTATCATATGCTAAAAACTCTGCTCTGGCCTCTGAAATGTTGAAAAGTGCAGTGCAGTGGAGAATTAGGTTGCCAGGAATGTGTCAAGAAATTGAGGAATAGCTTTGGACTACTGCAAACGTTTTAAAATGAACTAGTTCGGTTTCTCACATTTTTAAAAATCAGGTATGGTGTAAAGGTTCTCTATTAGGCAAATGCACTCTTAATCTTTTAGGTTAAAATACCTCCTCAAAAACATACCTGGAGATGTGTCTTGTTTCATTCACACATGTTTGAGTAATCTTTTCTTATTAGTCTGTCTACATCGCCAAAGCTCAAAATGTCAAGTAGTGGTAGTTTTCAAGTTAACATATCACTTTTACCTTTAGTTCACTTGAAATCGGCCATTCCAGCCCTGTAATCCTCCAAATGATGCACGTAAAGACCTGTGGAGTTTAAAAACACAGTGACGCACTTTGTGTATTACCACATGACATCACAAAGTGGAACAGAGGGTTTTCTGTTTGAGAGTAGGACTCGGCCTAATGGTGTGTTCGTTTATCCGTCCGACTTGGAGGTCCGAGGACGTTGTCTAGCGACACACACTGACCTTTTTCCCTTGGACGGCGGAACTCAGAACTCAGAGGAGCTCGGAGGAGACCGAGCAAGGTTTCTGAGACAGAATCCAAGATGGCTGTGTCCAGTGTCACTTGTAGTATGAAGTGTTTTCATTGTGTTTGGATGCTTTGGGGGTTTCAATGACAATTTTAGTTACTCATATTACTGCAATACCTTACTGTGTCCATATCACTGCCTATGGGTTTAGTAGTTGGTGTCGTCCATGTTTTTAGCCCATTTCCTGCTAGCTAACATGCCAAAATACTCTACTATTACTTCACTAATATACTAAAATATGAACATACCTTCTGCGTCTTCTGTACTCTTCCTGGAATTCTTCCTCGAGGTTGTGTAGTTGAAGCACATACTTATTTTGGAGTGCCTGGTACTCGGCCAATGCTAAAGCAACATTAGCGTCCATGTTTTTCTTGGATGCACAGAACATAATAAAATGGCTGAATCATGAATGTGACATCATATCCGAGAGCCGAGTGGGAGATGGATGGATAAACGAATGCAGCATAAATATGCGGGATTTGTTAAACATGTGTGAATGAAACAAAACGCAGCTCCAGGTACGTTTTTGATGAGAAAAGATTAAAACAGGTCAGAAAATAGTTTGATAGGCCCTTTAAATGCAGCCTCATAACAATATGGAATTCTTATATTCTTGAGTATTATTATCTGAAACAGTTGTAATTGTAATGAGACAAATGAAAACCCACAATGAAAGCTGTGCAGTGAAGCAATAATTCATCTGTGACAGAAATATCTCCAGGTCTCCTTTAGAAATACCTGCAAAATACACCATTGAAAATAAATGAATACAAAAATAAAATGGTATCCAGAGTAATACAGTCAAATTTTTTACAACGCTCCCATACTTCACTTAAATATACCTATTCCGAGGAGGGCGTGGACAATTACAGTGAAAAAGATCCAGTGCCTTACTTATCACAGCCAGTGCATCTGCAGGCCGATAAAAGGCTACAATAATCAAAAATGTGACTCACTCTCAGACTACGGATCGGCCAACGGGATGTCGGCATTTACTGATGGAACTCCCTGACAGATGGGAATGAGAAGAGGCCAGAGAAAAATTTGTCTTTTCGTGGTTGTATTCACTCTGGGATTAAAATCTTTGTGGAAGAATTGTACAGATTCTGACAATGATGGTTGACACAGACAAAGAGACAGATTTATCAGTCCATGTGAAAAACGGCCGAAAACACAGCACATGCAATTTGTGGGGATGTTGCACTTTATTTGCTTTTGGAAACTGTGGGAATTATTTCTGTTGCAGTTTTTTAGTAGTTGAATGTTTTAACGATAACAGAACCAAAATGACAAATAAAGTACAAAGAAAAATGCATGAAAAAATAAGTCAATACAAATAAAATCCATTTCTAACTACATTCAAACTGCACTTTAAACTGTAGATTAAGGATAACAGTTTTTAATCTGGTCTATTGCTGTTCTGCATGTGTCATGTGTAACAGTTTTGTATTTTATATTGTGCTGTGTCACTTGCCTTGGTACAACAGATGGACATATGTCATATTTACAGTGTATTTACAGATGTTCTTGAATATGCAGTGCCCCAATCAAATAATAACTAAATAACCTTGGTGTTATAATGTTGTTACCACATCAAAAACATACCTGGAGTTGTGTTTTGTTTCATTTACACATGTTCGAATAATCCTTTACTGTTATCCCATCGCTAAACCTCAAAATGTTCAGTTCCACCTTTTCATGTCATGAAGTGGTAGTTTTCACATCAAAGTTAACAGATACCTTTTATCTTTAAAAGGTATCTGTTAAGTAAAGATCGGAAATTCCAGACCTGAAATGATCGAGCACAGATTAGAAAATAGCGTAATATGGACCCTTATTTGGCCAGTTAAAGTCTTGTTTAGTTTTTTAGAGATACATCAGTAAGACATATGCAGCACTAAATAAGGTTAAAAATATGTGGAGTTTTGCCTGGGCAATCATCTGTGGACATTGTACTTGTCTTTATGGGGTTATCATTTGTTTTCAACTTGAAATATTTCATTTTTGATAAGTGTAACTGTCCTATTTGAACAGTTTGTGGCTGTCACTTCATAAAGTACTGCTGTGAGGAGTAAACGCAAAACACCCAAAGCCCAGACACTGTCCACATGAGACTGTGCAGAAAGGCCGCCAGCTAGTTGTAATGTAATGTAATCCTTATAAAGTTTTTGCTGAGTCGTGCTAAAATCCAGACAGATCAGGCAGTGGACAGGGAGCTGCGACTGGATATCACTGTTCAACACTTCACAAATGAGCAAAATCACTAAAGGACACTTCTGTTTTTAAAAAGGCACGTCTTTGTGTCTCAGCCTTAAAATGCTAAATCTAACATAACAAAATAGTTAGCACCGCTCTCTTCCACTTTAAAAAGAAATTTAAATGTTTATCTCTGAGCAGATACATGAACTATGAGACTTAGTTTGTGCTATAGTACTCTGCCATACTGTTACTAATTTGCTTGTTACTCAATTGTTTGTTGTATTTATGAACTGGTGCCAAGATGATGCAATGAGGAATAAAGGGGAGCATAATAAGATCAATTTTATTTTATTTATTTATTTAACCTTTATTTAGCCAGGAAGGTCCCATTGAGATACAATATCTCTTCTTCCAGAGAGTCCTGGTCAATGCTCAAGCTTCAGCCTACACCTTTTTGGTCTGTATATGTTAAATGTGACTGACTATGGAATAATGTCAGAATACGCTTGACCGAAATAAATAAATCAGTCAATCAAAGACTAATTGATTTTTTTTTAGGTGTAGATTATTTCATTTTATGACATTATTTAAATAGTTATGAGGTTTTGAATTTCGCCTTAGCATTAGTACTGACAAAGACGTACCTTTCTAAAAACAGAAGTGTCCTCAAGTGTTTAACATGTGGTCAGAAACATCTACCCACAGCATTTATATATTTAAAAAAATATATATACCGTAAATACATCAGCTTGTAAATGATAACAAGTTTCAATGAGATACTTAAGATTCCAGATGACACATCACAAACTAAAGCCAAGCAAAGAGCAGCAAAGGCAAACTAATCACAATTTCCAAATCTCCACAGAAGCATAAATGTGACCACATAACAATAAATCTGTCATGGTTTGTAATTGCTTAAATGAGATGAATAAAAACGTATTTGTACTTTTTCATATTGCCACAAAATAATTCTACAAATTCAATTTTCAGCCTGCAAGTCACACAAACTAATAAAAGTGGAAGCTGTGCCGCAGTGGGGGAAACAAAAAGGTTTTTTTGTGTGCATGAGAATCAGCAGGTAGTGCAAAAATAACCAAAGCAATTTCACACGTAAAGATTCATTGTAGAGACTCGCAATTAGACAGACAAAGAAGATACTTTGCATAGCTTAAATATGCAATGTAACATGTGTCAGGTATGGTTGAAGCTTCGTTCGAGACATTGTTCGAGAAGACACAAAGCTGTTATAATGAACTAGAGCAAATGATACGAATATAAGATGAACACAGGACTGAAACATCTGAGGAGTAGGAATATGAAAGAGACAGCAGCATGACGCAGCCCAAAGAGTTTGCGGTTTTCATTGGTATATTCTCACAAAAGTAGTTCCACGGTATTTCAGAACGCCTGAGTTTGGGTTTAATTATAAAAGCTGGAAATAACTTTTTGCATGTGTAATACAGCGTAATACAGGAATTTCATGCATGGAGAAAAAAGTAATCCCAATGGTAAAGTCAAAATTGATGAAAGGAAATAATGTTTATAATATTTGCAATCAATATGATAATAGAAAAGATTTAGCTATTTGGTTCCATTATTATTGGCCCCAGGACTGATCCTTGAGAAACTCCCTGTGTAAATAATTATATAAATATGACACCAACATTTGCTATGATAGAGGCATCCAACAAAAGGATGAAATATCTACAATCGATTTTATGTTGATTGAAATTACCACAACAGAATATCCATCCATCCATCTTCTCCCGCTTAATCCGGCTGGGTCGCGGGGGCAGCTTGCTGCCCAATACTCATAGCACCTGACCCCCCCTATGAACCCCTCTGCAGGTGGTGAGCCCACAGGAGGACAACAGAATATTTGTTCAGTATTACACAGCCAAGAAAGAAACCAATTTGAAATGTTATGTACTTGCTTTCTTTACATATAGTTAACCCCAGCCTCCACTATAAATGTTGAAAATGTGGATTTATTTTTGTGTGCTTCAAAAAAGAAAAGTAAAAAAAAAGTATCACATCCCTCTTGGAAGTAGACGGAAGTCCAATTTATCTATGGTATGTTCATAGGCTCTGCTCCATATGGTCCAATAGACTCTACGCTTATGTCACAAACCAGGAAGACATTTGGAAACATGCAATCACAATTTCCAACATAGTTACTGTCACTGGGCTTACCAGCTTATCACAGCCTACCAGCTGTGATAAAACCCACTGAAGTATGATACAGCACAGTACATGAAACAGTTTCTTCCCCTCTACTGTTGGTCTCATGAACCATAACACAGTCACAGGACTCTGTGTTGTCTGTTTTGCACTGATCATTACCTGCACTGTTATATTCTTATAATTTTGTATATTTTTGTGTTACATTATAGAGTTTATTGTTTTCTACTTTATTTTATTTTATTTATTGCTTGGTCAGTAGTGTTTGTCTATGTTTTGCCCCAAGTACCGCAGTAATTTCCTAATGTTGTGAACCTGTTCACTCATATGGCAATAAAACCTTTCTGATTCTGATTCTCATAAAACCATGGATTCAACAACCTTTAGCAGCGGTCTTCATAACCTGCCAAAGCTTTCCATGGAAAGCCACAGAATACCTTGTGGCATCACCTGCTTGACTCCATGGAGACAGATATGTTAACGGTGCACTGTGCAACTTTTGTGGTGGAGACTCTGCCACCTTCTTGTCTATTTGGAGACATTGTTTTGCCGTCATTATTCCACAGTATAGAAATAAACTTGGTAACCACAATGAAGACAGTTAATGGTCAGATCTGTGGAGAAGCAAGCCTGCACATTGGTAAGAATTCATGTTTTTAAAGGAGATGTTGTATCCAAGTACAGTAGATCCTCCACCTTAGAAATTACATAGTGCCCCGTTAAATGCCATACTGGGGAACATTCTAGGCAAAGCATTAACATCTGTCTGGAGACAAACTGGTGGCGTATCTTCCCCAGGAAAAAGTTGCATAGTGCAGCTTTAAACAAGAAGGGCACACACAAAAGTAAGCCACGCCTCTCACTGTGGTCCAAAAGACAAGAGATGGTCCTGGTTCACACAGTATCAGCAGGAACACCAAAACTTTTATAACTACACTCCCACAGAGCCACGTGCTTTGCCTTATACATGATATACACCCAAATGTATTTAGTAAGGAAATCTGCTTTGTACTTGCCACTTTCTATGACTTGAACGGGATAATGAATAATTTGGTTTGTCAAAGGTAAAATGAAAGTCACAGGTGGGACAAGCCTTCACCATAACAAACAGATTTGAGGTTAAGTTTTCATGCTAGGTATAAACAATATCCCTGTGCTGTGTGCATGTCTCACTCCCCAAAGACGTGTATAAATCCAGTGGACATAACAGTACGTGTTTTGTGCCTCAAACGTCGACTTCTTAATGGACTGAAAAGTAATATTTGTTAGTCTAGCGGGCCGAGGCACATACTCCTCCATCACATTTTATGACAGTCCAATCCCGTTTAACTTTTTTCTTTTTGACCTTTTTTCCTTCACTGCCTTATATCTGTCTGAAGGAAGAAGCTAATTATACTAAAACTAGCACACACTCTTGTTTTATTATAAAGTCAACTGAACTATGGTAATTAAGGTAGTTCAATGCACTTAAAGGTGCATTATGTAACTTTTCCAGTGGAGGGTCCGTCAAATGCTTTTCTCCGTGGAGATGTTATTGCTTTGTCTGGAATGTTTCACAGGATGGTATTAAACCTTGCTATCGTCATGGTGAGCAAACCAGACCAAGTTACAGGTCAGATCTGTGGAGAGGCAACCCTCTCACATTATGAATATCTGTTTTTCTAGCTATTTTTTAGCTATAAAACCACCTGTAATTGAATGAATGTAAGGTAGAGCTGTTTAATACCATATTGTGGAACATTACAGGCAGAGCAATGACAGTCAGAAAAACAAACAGGGCACAGACCCCTAACCAAAAAGTAACATAATGCACCTTTAACTAATAATACTGTAAACAACAATGGTGTGTTAGTTTCAATGTTAGTATAGTCCTTCGTACAGATATAATGCAGTGACTTGCCTGAACCCTGTCAGAACTGGAGAAGTATACTTGGATGAGTGGCAAAATGTATTCACCCACTTCCACTTTCATTTTTGACGGTACAACGTCTGAGGGATTACACTGACATCTTATCCTGAAGCTTGATATGGACAAACAATGCATTTACCTTATAGCTCCACCCGTCAGTCACGCTTATGGAACTCAGAGACAGATGTCCCAGAGTACACATCTTTGTAAAGTACAGGAAAAGTGTGTACTCAATAGACTAGGCTATAACTTTGTAGCCACTCACTTATTTCTACTGCAAATGTTACTGCCTGTCTGTGCAAATTATGAACTACCAACTAGTCACTCTGCCCATGTCCAGCAATCATTTTATATTATTATAGTTTGTCGACTCTCCACAGAACTCCACATTTCAGTAGATTTGATTAAATCCAGTTGTAAACACAGTTTTTCATGGTCCACATCAAAATGGTGTCTTTTTAGCTCGTGGGAGTGGATGAATGTATTCCACACAAAATCCAAACTGCTCCTGTGGGTGTGAGCTCAGGAGGTGATGTGAAAACTAAAGCTCAACAGATGTCTGCAGTCACTGTCACCCGAATGACATCTGTAATACCACTTAACATTTAATTAAGCCAGTGAATCTCGAGAAAATACACTGAGGAGGTTTGCACTCTACTGCTGTACTACAGAATCAATTAGAAGAGGATTACAGAAGAAAAATATAATATGGGCTGATGTGATACTTTAGGTAAAATTCCCACCATCTCTAAAATCATTCAAAATCATTTTAAATGTTGTATAATTAGGAGTGAGGTAGGAGTTTCGAAAAGTTTTTCACATTTTTTGTTCACATTTTATTGAAAGAATACCTCAAACAAACTTGATGTCATGTACAGAATCCATTCTGAACAACTGGAAAATTAGCATGTGTCAAGAGACTGCAGGAGTGAGTTGTTTAATCACAGTTGTTACAGTTGTTGTTGTTGTTGTTATAGTTGTGTTAATGAGTCTTAAAGTCGACAATCATCTCCACTATCTTCAGTTTGTTGTTCAGTTTATTGCCCCTGCACCAGGATACCACCCAGGTGGTGAGGGTGCTGACGTCCTTGAAAAGTGTGAGTTATGGTGTATATCTGAATTTTGAGGGTTTTTTATATATAACTTGAGTCAGAATCAGCCACAGATCTGTTCACCTTACTCCACCCCATCCACTTTTTTCTCTAAATTCTCCTAATTCTAAATTCTCCTTTCTTGTGGTACGACTTCTGGTTAAACAGGGATCCCATTCATTTCAATGGAGAACTTGGGAAACGTTTTGGAGCTAAAATATGACATAAAGTTAGTTCATTTCTCTAAAATGTTCAATTTTCATGTGCTCGTGCACTTTCTTTTGCGATGTAACCTACCTAGGCGTCTGAGGGATTACACAGACATCTTATCCAGAAGCCTGATATGGACAAACAATACATTTATCTTACATTGCATTTATGCTCAGGGAACTTGTGGAGAGGAGACCCAGAATGCACATGTTCATAAAGTATAGGAAAAGTTTCTACTCAGTATACCAGGCCACAGATCTATATTTGCTGCAAACAAAAAGGCATGTTCATGTTCAGCAAAGAAGTTGGCACTGGCAACCTCAAGGGACTAGTGCCACTTGCTTAATGCATCTGACATTCTTTGACACACGTCCCTACTGTCCGTTGTGGCATATAATCATCACACTAACATAAATCCTTCACTAGGACCAAGACTCAAGACTTAAGCTTTTCAACTTTTTAACCACGTCTGCAAATGTCTTTACAGGAGCCATCTGAACACCATGGCAACGGACAACAGATGAAAACTAGCCTCTTGGCTAATTCTGGCATGTTAAACAGTTACTGTTGGTCAACTTGCACTGTCCGCTATAAATAAATAAATACAATAAAAAAAGGACCAGACCAAGTAACAGGTCGGATTTGTGAAGAGGCAACCACGCTCATAGTAAAAATTTGTTTAACCTTTATTTAGGAAAGTCCCATTGAGCTTACTAGTCTTTTTTCATTGGGATCCTGGCCAAGACAGCACCACTGATCAAATAATACTTCAGCATACATTTAGACAAACACCTAACGTATGCTTACAGCATGCTAAAATGGATTCTTGTGAGTCTGTGAACAAATATCGTAAGAATCCATCAACCATACTAGCCAAAGCATAAACTTTTCAATGGAAGCAAGCAACTCTCCATTAGAAAAGTTACATAGTGCACTTTTAAAACTCAGACAAGTTTAAAATCCCACTTGTTTTTTGTCAGAGTATTCAAGAAAGACAAGCAAAGAGCTGAGTTCAGATTAGACTTAACCTTTTGCAATGGGCTGACGGGCCGAAGATGACCAAGCTGCAAAGGCCAATCAATGGTGAGTGCTGAAACTGTAATAGACCAATCCATGACCTTCCTCTGCACTCAGACGGGAAGTACTTCATTAGGAGATGTGAACAAATTCCAATGCAAGAACAGTTTTCTAACTAGCTGGTCCATGTGCAGCAAGAGTGCTTAGAAGGGGGCTGTTTAAATGATTCCATCTGTAGAAATGACTCAAAGGAAGATCAGTGGCAGTATAAAGAAGGCAAAATGATATGCAGCTGATAATGACAAATTGGCTTGAATGAGCTCGAGTGGATGAAGATAACCTACAGATGGTGAGAGTGCTTCCATTTGGGCTCTTTCCCAGATTCTGCTCAAGTCATTACATTCTTATTAAAGCCCTTCTCTTCCTGTTTTATCACTGTATCCTTGCATATATACTTATTTAGTCATACTTCAAACACAGGCAGGCTCACTTCCAGAGATATCTGCGTGGGACTGTAAAATTGCAAATCCACTAACCACAAGAGTTGTGTTTTCTATTTTTCTTACCAATACTGTATAGCGTGATGAAGTACCACAATGTATTCCTTTGATTTTAGATTTGAGTATGTATTTTTGTTACACACATTCAGATATCTCACAACAATGGTATTAGTATGGAACTTCCCAACAGCCAAAAAGTTGTTTCAGGTGAAGGTGAGGCAATAAAAACAGGCATGCAATAAAACAAAATGATGTGTCCATTGCCTGCCTAAAGACGTGTCTTTAGATGTGGCTTAAAGAGTGACTCTTCAGTTTTAGACTGCAAAGGTTCCAGAGTTTGACAAATGTAGTTAATATGACTAACGTTCAGGAGCAGTACCACGCCTCAACCGCTATTGCCTCCTTTCCAGCGAATCACAGCTCACTTCTACCACACCTCAATTTCCCAGAAGCTTATTTGTAGCAGCCTATGCCGGCAACCTAGTTTGTCCCAAATAACGACCCCACCCTCCCAACCCCTATCTGTTCGCTTCCAGACATAAAACCCCTATGATGGGGATCCCATTCTTGCTGGGCCATGTGAAGATTGAGACTGAACTCCCACCCTGAGTCTCAACCCAGCCGACCCACCTTGTCTCCCTATAATAAACTCTTTTCGCTTCGCACATGTGTTGTTGATGTGGTCCTTGCTAGTGAAATATTATTACTATATTATTACCTAGGGCCATAAGAGAGGTGTGGTCAGAGGTCCGGACTGGATGGTAGATTGTCAGTAGGTCTGAGGGAGTCTCAGACTGTATGAATGGACATAGCTTTAGCTGCAGCAACCCAAATAGGATGTGAGCATGGGTGTGAAGTGATTCCTTCAAGCTCTAGTTGAAATTGACTTCTCTCTGCACAAACAGAAGCACTTTGTAATGTGGTAATTAAATAAGGTAATTCTGCATAATTTTCCAATTATGTATTCACTCTCTGTAAAAATAGCAAATATGAATATAATAATCTAATGGCAATGGAGGGATATTCTTAAAAGGAAACTCCAAAAATACTCAAAATATTGTACAAAGGATTTCTAAGTTATTGACACAGGAATATGCGAAATGTACTTCATCATACATTTGCTGGCTGTTCACACTTCTCATTTACCCTCTTGGAGTTGTATTTGGAGTGATTCATGCATGTTTAAGTAATCTTTTAAACACTTATTTACATGACGCCATATTGCTGATAAGGTCCTGTGTTCACCGCCACTGGCATACACCCACTACTCTGTACTAACTTTGTTCTACAATGAGCCACATCACACCGGCCCCAACAAACCCGCAACACCGACTCTGTTCGCGATGATGTTTACGCCAACATCAGTTCCCATTGGGCACCGCATCTTTTTAAAGCAATAAATCTTGACCTAATGACACATCTGCTACCAGCTACTTCATGGTAAAACACATCTTCCACATTGTCTAATATTCCAACACCGTTACAACTTCATGGTAAATTTCTCCCATGGCACATACTCATATATAATGTAGATGTCAGATTTGTGTTGGCCATATATACTTTCTTTGACAGGACAGCAAGCAGGCTCTTCGAATCTGGAGAGTAACATTCAGCAAATTGTCTGCGCTGAGAATTAAATAAACACTATTGTAAACAGATGACATCCTGTCACACTTCAGATGCAAAAAACTGTAGCTCTAAAAACATGTTCTACTGCAAATGGCTACAGCCAATTACCAGCTCCTTCTTATGCTCCCTTAACAGCAGGTAATATAAATCCAGGCACTTTTTAGACAGATGATTTTGAGTTTGCAGCTGATATCATCAACTTTCTCTGGAAGTGTGATGCTAACTGCAGGCACTGCTCTGTCTGAAGGTCTGTTACTCAAGGAAGACTTTAATCTGTGCTGTTTCTGATCATAAAGAACTGAATTCATTGAAACTATAAAAGGTTAGATGATTTTCTCTCTCAAATAACATTACACTAAGTTATCTAGCATCAGCTAACAGTTTTCCAGTTAGTTACTCTCACCTTTTTGTTCAAAATCAAATACCTAAACCAGACCAGAGTTTTCAGACCATCTTAAATCTTTTTTTGACAGTGTTTGCTAATGTGTTCATTGTGTCACCACAGCAACTACTGAGCATTTCACCCTAGAAATACATGTAGAACACCCCCAGCATGATGTCACTGCAAAGCATGAATAGTGACACGACCATTTGTTCCTAAACCGGACCATGAACACTCGCAGACTCCTAAAAATGTGCTGTTTAAATACATTTTGCAATTTGTAGTGCATTGTGTCACTATGGTAACTGCTGAACATTCAACCGCAGAGATAAATGTAGAACACCTCCAGCATCATTCTGTGAAATGTGCAGGGTTTGGCCTGGCAGACTTTTTTGCGAAGCACTGTACGAGCTGTCATTTCAACTCTCACCACAGGAAAGCCATTGTTCCTCATTACATTAACAACTGTGGCATTAGTCTGAAGCAGCATGGCACCCCAGCACGCCACCAAAACACGCCGCGAAATGGAATCAGGCTTCCATTAATAAAATCACACGCTAATTATTTCATTTCCTCCTCATGAACCTTTGTAACGCGCCTTCTTTTGGCTGCTCATTATTGTGAGGAAAGCACAGGTGTCAGGGAAGCTAGAAACAACAGGCTCTGCTCCATCTAATTGTCCCAGGAAGCCAATTTGGAGCGGTACAATGCGAAGAGAGACAGCGTCGGGGCAGGCAGACCTCAATGTAGCTATTGTTAACGGCACCACTTACACCTGTGTGCATTCTCTGGTCAAATCGAGTGAAAATGGCTGCAGAAAATAGCTGTCAGTGGATAATGCGGGTCCCGGGTTTACAGACTTGGCATATGTTCAGACAGGTGTCCACCCATGTTAGCCTGATTAGCCTTAGCACCCCATCAGGCTAGTGCCATTGACTGAGCTTCAAAAATAATAGACTGTTTCCTGACATGATCAAGTTAGACACAATTTTAAGGCTATTATCAGTGTTAGTTTACCGCTAATGATGTTGTAGTGGTTTAGACAGGAGGGCAGGTTGAGAAGGTGAATAAATGTAAGAGTTGCAAGTGGAATCTGATGTAGAGACAATACCATGGGAGACCAGCTATTTGTAGTGGGGGCCCTAGAAGAAGAAAAACATTAAGTATGATATGTTTAATTTGGGTAATTTTGAAAAGTAGTTTTTTGGCAGCAGATGTGAAATGTAAAAAGTTGTCACCTATAATCCTAGCTTTTAGTGGCCACTGAAGAAATTGGTCCAACCTATGAAATCAAGTCAGTTTTTGCTTGTAATATTGTTTTTTTTTTGTTTGTTTGTTTGTTTGTTTTTTTAAATTAAAACGTGCCTTATGTAATTCTTCTATTTGATGTCCACTACTGGCTTTTCTACTGAAATCTTAAACAGTATGGCATAAACATATCCATCCTGTTATTATAATTATTCAATAACATGTAAATTACACTATCTAACAGTAGGCGAGCTTGCCTCTCCACAGTTCTGGCCTGTAACTTCCCCTATTGGCATTACTTGCTTGTCTCCATGGAGATGGTACGGTTAATTGTCATACTGTGGACCATTCCAGGCAAAGCAGTAACAAAGGACATGACTTTAGTTGATGTAAGAATCGACATTTCAGAGAAGACACTTACGGACAGGTAACACAAACGTTACTACTGTGTTACTGAAGAGGTTAAATTCAGTAGTCGGTGCAACTGGCTAAAACAGTGGAATCGATTTTACACTTTCCAAATGAGTGTAATTAGAATGATATTACAAAGCACTGGGCTGCAGTCGAATGCCTCAGGAGTTCTATGATATGACTATGTGCTTCCCGCTGAATAAACCTACTCAGCGTTTGCCAAGGGAACAGGCACGTTACACAACGCAGAGCAGCCTTCAGGCCCAGCTTTAACTGTCTGCTCCTAAGTGCTTTTAATTGCCCAAGAGAATACCACTGTCAGAGTAAATTAGGGCTACATTATAAAGACATATTTCACATAGTCATGGCATATGTGCAGGAGCGTCTTTGAACAATCATCAATGGGGCTTTTTTCAGGATCCCTTTCATTTTCACATGGACCTTTCAAAGAAAGTTCTATTGAAAGTAATTAAGTGACTGACCAGAAATATCCAACTAAAAAATATTCAGCAAAAAATAATCAATGCAAATGTGTTATAACATTGTAACTGTAATGATATATTTTATGCTCATCATTTACCACGAAGCAGATTAGTTTCTATCAAGCATCAACCCAAAACATGCACAATAGTTGAAAGTGGTCCTGAGCAGCTTGGATCTGGAGATTGGTCCCTGAGCTGCTCCTCTGCTCCTGACTGGTTGCAGTGGAAGGATGGGTCATATGGAGAATACATTTTCTTTATATAAGATTAATACATTAAATGTCTAATATTGCAGCATTAAACTGGTTCGTGACGCAAAAAATGTTGGGGACTGCTGCTATATTACACAAAGTGGACTCTTGTGAACTTTAAGACATGAATGTTAACTCATCATAATATAACTGGAGTTGTGTTTTGTTTCATTCACATGTAACCTTTTATTATTTGTCTGTACACATATTCAAAAATCAAAATGCTCTGTTTCACTTTGTGATGACATGTAAAGGTATTTTAGTAGCAGCAGTTACCTTTTGTTTATTAAAGATTGGCAATGCCAGGGCTGAAATTATCCAAATGATTCCTAGTGTAGGCATATGGAGTTTAAAAAGACAGTGGGGCACTTCCTGTATTGCCACATAACATCACAAGGTGGAAAAGTGTTTTCTGTTTGAGAGAAGAGCCATAATTTCAAGTCAAGAAACTGTATGAACATTTGATTTTCATAACCAGTGAGTTTTACTTCTGGTTGGAAATTGTACTTTTGCGTGATTTCTTCTTTCTATTATACATACTGAAACTTCTGTGGGGAAAAAGTGATTTTCAGGGAGCTCTTCTGTACGATAATATCTAAAACATACTGGCCTTCATCTCAGTGCAAACTCCAGTGGCCAAAGCGCTTCCAAAAGATGTCAAAGAGATGAGCAGCAGCACATCTCAGACACCCGCAGCCTGTCCCCAGGCTGGAGGAACAGATGCTGTCATATAAGTCTCTGGCCTGCAATAGGACAACTTCAGAGTCTGCCATCTGAAACTAGAGATCTAAAGAGAACCAACCAACCAAACTTCTGTAGTTCTTTGTAGAAATATAGTACTTTTAGTTTTTCATAGCTACATATTAAAAGAGGTCTATGCTGTTTCATCAAGGAAATTGTACACAATGTTTTAGGCTAAAACTAATCAGACTAAACACCTGATCCTTACCTGACAACGGTGCTGTTTTAAAGACAATAGATTGCACAGATTTTACCTTAATTTGGCAACATCTGGTTTAGTTTTCCCTATTTTATATCATATAAAAGATCCCTGGAGATGTTTGTGTAAAATAGATTTTATTATATACATATAACGTGTACGGATAATGGCAATTTAAATGATGTGACATTGATAAAATAGTGAAAATATGATATGTTGTTGTAGCTACATAGCAGCTAAATGTGCGAAATTTATTTGGTGCAGTGTGGTGTTTTGACTGGGTGCAGTGTACAGTGATCCCTCGCTATAACGTGGTTCATCTTTCGCGGCTTCGCTGTTTCACGGATTTTTTTATGCTTTTTTTTTTTTTTTTTTTTTTAACAGTGCATTGTGTTCTGAATCCTGATTGGCCAAGGGACTGTAGTCTAGAAGTGATAAAAGTTGACTGGTCTTTCACTTAGACCAGGGGTCGGCAACCTTTAACACTCAAAGAGCCGTTTGGAGCGTCTCCCACAGAAAAGAAAACATGGGTGCCATAAAGAAGGAGGAAAATAACATAAGGACGACGGGAGAAGACACCTGCACCACAGCCTTCAGTAGAAAAAGACGCTACAGGAGTCAGGAGGAAGAGGCTCAGTCAGAGGCACTGTGAAATACACGTGAGTCACAATGTCCAACCTCGTGTTCGTATTCATTAAAATTATTATTTTACAGCATTTTTTAAAAACTATCATAGTTATTTGTAAGAAAACGTTTATATTTTTAAATGCTTGAGCCTGAAAACAGGATTTGATCTTTGGTTTCATTCTATAGTACAGTATTGTATTGTATAATAATTGTAAAAAATAAAGCTGATACTTCACGGATTTCGCCTATCGCGGGTTCTTTTTGGAACGTAACCCCCGCGATAAACGAGGGATCACTGTATATCGCAGTGTAATATTTGATAATGTGTGGTGTTTAATTATAGTGCAATATTTAATACTGTGCAATATTTGAGAAACAGTGCAGAATTTTGGTGTTTTGATTGGGTGGAGTATTGATGCTGTGCAGTGGTTGATTGAGTGCAGTATTTAAAGCAGTGCAATATCCTGGTGTAGTCTTGGATATCTCAGCTTACTTATTTATTTTATTGTATACTGAGTGTAAATGTACCACGTATATATCTGTATATGTGTATATGTCTGTATTGGAGGGGGAGTTGCTTTTAATCTCATTGTGCATGTGTATAGTGTGTACATATGTAGAGTGACAATAAAAGGCATTTTATTCTATAAATCACTCATGTCAATGTAATAAACAAAAATCATGCATTTAACTTTAGTTTGTGATTTTATTTTCTATAATCCACATTTCTAAGATGTTAGTTAAACATATGTTTAAACATATTAACAGTGTTAAGCAAAAGCATTTGGGATTGTTTCTCTTCAGTCTTCTCTCTCTCTGCCTCATGAATAGACTATTTAATGCTAATCAACAATACACAAACTTACAGTTTTTGAATCATTATGAGGCTATGGTTTAATCATTCAAATTAAACCAAATAAAGACAAAAATATTGATGTAAAAAGACATTCATAGCTAACTTAATGCCCGGTTTGATTAATGTTGGCTGCTAGGCTATTTAACTGCAGAAATCCACGTCTACTGTCAATCTGGAGCTTTGTGAATTCAGTAAACGGCTCAGGCTTTCTTCTGTTTTTGATAATGTATTCAACCCGGTGTGCAACAATAACCCACAATCTCTAAAAGGCCGATAAAGTTTGTTCATTGCGGCTAACGCACTGCTTCCATTGCAGTCCATTAGTTTCTATGGAAATTCACAACCGCAATCACTGCCTGTATGGGATTTGGAAATGCATGCTGGGACTGCGTAATGACAACAGTTTTATTATTTTTTTTAAATCTCCTGCTTCTACACTTTTACAGTGTAGAAGCAGGCTTGCCTCTCCACAGATCCGACATGTAACTTGGCTTGGTTGTATTACATGCTTTTGTTCATGCTGATAGATTGCCATGTTGTGGAAAATTCTGGAAAAAGCAATACCATCTTCATGTAGACAAGCAAGTGGCGGATCCACCAGACAAATGAATGCACCTTTAAACGTACTGGGAATTCTAAGTAGCTGTTGCAAAACTTTGGGTCTGATGCACTTTCGGAGATGGACAGAGCAATAGGAGAGGCATGTTAAACGAGGCAAAGTGAAAGAGAAAGGTGCAGATTAAACCCAAACAAAGTGTCCACTGCCACAAATGAAGTGTGGGCCAGAAGACACAGGGCAGCAGCACTGATAGAGAGTCATGCTGTTTGTGTAGCAGACTTTGGGCCCATAATCAAACCAGAGGAAACTATTGTCTGCACTGAAACTAGACTCACACAGGACAGAGCTGCATCAACTAATTACAAAAAGTGTCGGTTCCAATATTTTGCAAAATATGTTATTCGGTTAGGTACTATTATCTGTATCATCATGATTTAATTTCTCATGACATATTTTTCACCTTGATTACTTAATGAATTCCAAATTGTTGATATTTAATTCAGTGCATGACAATAAACACTGACCTCTCTTCATACCATGTTGCACAGATGGTTTCTGTTACCATGACAATTAAGCACAACTAACAGTGGGCTTTTCTCTGTTTGAGAATGAGATTATTTAGTCAGCTTGACCTGAGAATGATTTCACTTTTTGTTTAGCTTAGCACCAGGCATGTGAATTCATCTGGATAGAAGAATACATCAGAAATTGGAGAATAATTTGTAACGATAAAAAAAGCATTTAAACAATTCCTGGAACCTACTGAGAGTGATTCATTAGTGCTAAAGGGCACCTAAAGAACTAACTATATTAAAAATACAAGTTTTAAAAGGCCTTCACACTCGGGATGTGACTAAACTTCATGTTATTTTCAAATAAAACTATTTCTTTGCCCCCTCCTCGAACCGCCACCTTAACGTGGTGGAGGGGTTTGAGTACCCGAATGATCCCAGGAGCTATGTTGTCGGGGGCTTTATGCCCCTGGTAGGGTCACCCAAGGCAAACAGGTCCGGGGGGACGGGTCAGACGAAGAGCGGTTCAGAAACCTCTATGATGAGATTAAAAACAAGGTCAGTGACGTCGCCCGGAAAGGCGGTACCGGGGCCCCACCCTGGAGCCAGGCCTGGGGTGGGTGCACGTGGGCGAGCGCCTGGTGGCCGGGCCTTTCCCCACGGGGCCCGGCCGGGCACAGCCCGAAGGAGCGACGTGGGACCGCCCTCCCCTGGACCCACCATCCGTGGGAGGAGCCATAGGGGTCGGGTGCAGAGAGATCTGGGCGGCAGTCGAAGGCGGGGGCCTCGGTGACCAGATCTCCGGACATGGAGACTAGCTCTGGGGACATGGAATGTCACCTCGCTGGGGGGGAAGGAGCCTGAGCTTGTGCGGGAGGTCGAGCGTTACCGGCTAGATATAGTCGGCCTCACCTCCACGCACAGCTTGGGCTCTGGAACCCAACTCCTTGAGAGGGGTTGGACTCTCCATTTCTCTGGCGTTGGCCGCGGGGAGCGGCGGCGAGCTGGCGTGGGCTTGCTCATAGCCCCACAGCTCAGCCGCTGCGTGTTGGAGTTTACCCCGGTGAACGAGAGGGTCGCGTCCCTGCGCCTTCGGGTCGGGGACAGGTCTCTCACTGTGGTGTCGGCCTATGGGCCGAACAGCAGTGCAGAGTACCCGGCCTTCTTGGAGTCTCTGGGAGGGGTACTGGATAGTGCACCGACCGGGGACTCCGTTGTTCTACTGGGGGACTTCAACGCCCATGTGGGCAACGACAGTGACACTTGGAGAGGGGTGATTGGGAGGAACGGCCTCCCTGATCTGAACCCGAGCGGTGTTCTGTTATTGGACTTCTGTGCTAGTCACAGTTTGTCCATAACGAACACCATGTTCGAGCACAAGGGGGTCCATCGGTGCACGTGGCACCAGGACTCCCTAGGCCGGAGGTCGATGATCGACTTGGTTGTCGTGTCATCTGACCTCCGGCCGTGTGTCTTGGACACTCGGGTGAAGAGAGGGGCAGAGCTGTCAACTGATCACCACCTGGTGGTGAGTTGGGTCCGCTGGCGGAGGAGGAAGCCAGAAAGACCTGGCAGGCCCAAGCGTATCGTGAGGGTCTGCTGGGAACGTCTGGCGGAACCTTCTGTCAGTGCGGCCTTCAACTCACACCTCCGGGAGAGCTTCTCCCAGATCCCGGGGGAGGCTGGGGACATGGAGCCCGAGTGGGCTTCGTTCTCGGCCTCCATTGTCGATGCGGCTGTTCGTAGCTGTGGCCGTAAGGTCTGCGGTGCCTGTCGCGGCGGCAATCCCCGAACCCGGTGGTGGACACCGGAAGTAAGGGATGCCGTCAAGCTGAAGAAGGAGTCCTACCGGGCCTTACTGGCCCGGTGGACTCTTGAGGCAGCTGACGAGTACCGTCGGGCCAAGCGTGCTGCAGCCCGGGCGGTTGCAGAGGCAAAAACTCGGGTCTGGGAGGAGTTCGGGGAGGCCATGGAGGAGGACTATCGGACGGCCCCAACGAAATTCTGGTAAACCGTCCGGCGCCTCAGGAGGGGGAAGCGGTCCTTCACCAACACTGTTTACAGTGCGGGGGGAGAGCTGCTGACCTCGACTGGGGATGTTGTCAGGCGGTGGAAGGAATACTTTGGGGATCTCCTCAATCCCACCGTCACGTCCTCCGAAGAGGAGGCCGAGGCTGGGGACCCAGAGGCGGACTCATCCATCACCCTGGCCGAAGTCACTGAGGTGGTCGGAAAGCTCCTCAGTGGCAAGGCTCCGGGGGTGGATGAGATCCGTCCTGAGTACCTTAAGTCTCTGGGTGTTGTGGGGCTGTCTTGGCTGACACGTCTCTACAACATCACGTGGCGGTCGGGAACAGTGCCTTTGGACTGGCAGACCGGGGTGGTGGTCCCTCTGTATAAAAAGGGGGACCGGAGGGTGTGTTCCAAGTACAGGGGAATCACACTCCTCAGCCTCCCCGGTAAAGTCTATGCCAGGGTACTGGAGAGGAGAGCTCGGCCGATAGTCGAAGCTCGGATTCAAGAGGAGCAGTACGGTTTTCGGCCTGGTCGTGGAACACTGGACCAGCTCTACACCCTCCATCGGGTGCTCGAGGGTTCATGGGAGTTTGCCCAACCAGTCCACATGTGTTTTGTGGACATGGAGAAGGCATTCGACCGTGTCCCTCGTGGTGCCCTGTGGGGGGTGCTCCGGGAGTATGGGGTCCGGGGCCCTTTGCTAAGGGCTGTCCGGTCCCTGTATGACCGGAGCAGGAGCTGTGTTCGCATTGCCGGCAGTAAGTCAGACCTGTTCCCGGTGCATGTTGGACTCCGCCAGGGCTGCCCTTTGTCACCGGTTCTGTTCATTGTATTTATGGACAGAATTTCTAGGCGCAGCCAGGGGCCGGAGGGGGTCCGGTTTGGGAACCACAGGATTTCATCGCTGCTTTTTGCGGATGATGTTGTCCTGTTGGCTCCATCGAACCAGGACCTGCAGCGTGCACTGGGGCGGTTTGCAGCCGAGTGTGAAGCGGCTGGGATGAGAATCAGCTGTTCCAAATCCAAGGCCATGGTTCTCGACCGGAAAAAGGTGGATTGCCCTCTCCGGGTGGGTGGGGAGTCTCTGCCTCAAGTGGAGGAGTTCAAGTATCTTGGGGTCTTGTTCACGAGTGAGGGGAGGATGGAGCGCGAGATTGACAGGCGGATCGGTGCGGCGTCGGCAGTGATGCAGTCGCTGTATCGGACCGTTGTGGTGACGATTTACCGGTCAATCTACGTTCCTACCCTCACCTATGGTCATGAGCTCTGGGTAATGACCGAAAGAACGAGATCGCGGATACAAGCGGCCGAAATGAGTTTCCTCCGCAGAGTGGCCGGGCGCTCCCTTAGAGATAGGGTGAGGAGCTCGGTCACACGGGAGGAGCTCGGAATAGAGTCGCTGCTCCTCCACGTCGAGAGGAGCCAGCTGAGGTGGCTCGGGCATCTGGTCCGGATGCCTCCTGGACGCCTCCCTCGGGAGGTGTTCCGGGCATGTCCCACCGGTAGGAGGCCCCGGGGAAGACCCAGGACACGCTGGAGGGACTATGTCTCTCGGCTGGCCTGGGAATGCCTCGGGGTCCATCCGGAGGAGTTGGAGGAAGTGGCTGGGGAGAAGGAAGCTTGGGAGCCCCTGCTTAGACTGCTGCCCCCGCGACCCGGCCCCGGATAAGCGGAAGAAGATGGATGGATGGATGGACTATTTCTTTGCTTCAGGGATAGGAAGAAATTATGCTTCAAACTGATCACTGAAAGACCCACTTTGAAGGTCAATGAAATATTTTAACAAAACATGGAATTATGGAGCTGTTAAACACTATTGTCATACTTTTCAAGAGAGGATAAGGTATACTTTATTGATCTACAAAGAGAAAATTCAACCTCTGTTGACTCAGTTTTTGAGCTA
Source organism: Odontamblyopus lacepedii (assembly GCA_034769755.1). Lineage (NCBI taxonomy): Eukaryota > Metazoa > Chordata > Actinopteri > Gobiiformes > Gobiidae > Odontamblyopus > Odontamblyopus lacepedii. The sequence goes on along the minus strand of CM068344.1, from coordinate 16,987,847 downwards.
TTTTCAGCTGGAGCCACGTATGAGGAGCACAGCACACCAAGGACCCATCTCCAAATCTTGGAACAAAGAAAGAAACCTACCAAGGCATGGAGCTACCTGGGGCCTTCTTGAGACCTTCTCTTTCCCTTAGAATTATTGCTGTGTTTAGGGCAGTTCTGAGATATTTGATATTTCTGACTCACATATGACGGGCTTTTGCTCATATGTAAAAAATGCACCAAACCCTACAAAACCTTAAAAGACTACAGAACACACATGAATAACTATGTTTTGACTAATAAATTGGATCGAACCCTATAGTTATATGGGGAAGATTCAGGGACTAGAATTGGACTTGTGGTCAGAGATTTGAGACTTTTCTTGGGCTTGCAGTTAAAGATGAGATAATCATCAATTATGCCCTTAAAGTACTAGTGACCCATTATTCAGACCAGATTTGGTTGCTTACTTAAAACATTGACAAAAGCCCACTTCATCTGTCAGTGGTTAAGTTTCAGTGTTCTCCTCATTTAACCATAGCATATCTGTAACACCACACTGTAGCGATGCTAAGCTGTAACTACTCTGTTGTAGACTTTCAGGAGCCACTGAGGAGCAGAGTGGGTGATTGTGTGCCAAGCACCGTCATCTCTATTCTAATAGTGTTTAATTAGCTAGATTTGACAAGCTCTCTTACTACAGAGACTCAAATGAGCTTTATTCACTGACCCTGTAATCAGTCAATGTGTTATATAGTCAACACTGCAGCTTTTGTAGAGCTATACAATTATAATGTATGAGTTCACCTGCCGATCTGGAAGAGGTTAGAAGAGACTAGTTTTTATGCTGAGTGATTGAATACAGAAAAGATTCCAGCTGTCTGTCAGTGTCTGACATTTGACCTAATGTTCCAATGTGAACTGAAATGGTATTTTATATTCTAAGTAGTTATAAGTAGTTTTCAAAAACTTATTTCATCATTTAATAAATTAGGGCCTCATTTATCAACCGTCAGTGCATGTGCTAAATGGCTAACCATGCTGAAAGAGAAGCATAAACCTGTCGCAATTTGTTGACATGCTAAAAAGAACACAGTGCAGTTTTGCTCCTATGAGTGAATGATTTGTTACAGCTATGACAGCAAAAACTCTGTGATAATGAAATATGTTGGAGAGACAGGTGTAAACCTTTTACACAGGATAACTGCTGCAGTTTGTGCATCAATAAGGAATTTGATAGTGCTTTTAAATGCTTTAAAATTACCCACGAGGACAAATAAAATATTAATATGGTTTCTTGTGTCCTTGCATCCTTCTTTCCTCGCATTCTTGCATCTCTGTATCCCCTTCCTTCCTTTTGGTCTTGCTTCTTTCCTTGTATCCTTCCATCCGTGTGTCTGTGCATACTTCCTTCATTGCACCCTTGCAAAGTAAACTTTGTTCAACCAGACTACTGTATACGGTATATGAGTGGACTTAGTGAGTGCGACGTCACCCATAGCGTTCAGCGCTGCTCAAATGAGGATTCCGATGCTCACGGTGACAGGAGCAAATTTGGAGCCAGGCTCCATATTTGAAAATCCAACCATGAGTTTCATAACAACCACAAGAGCCAATCATGATTGAGGTCGGCGATAATCTACTCTGCATCATTCTGCATGTACGGCAGTATTTCGGTGATTCTTGAGAATAATAAGGAAACTTTTAGCTTTTATTATTAAACTTTAAGTAGTAAGTATAATCATTGATTTATGTTCTATGTTCTGTTATGTACGAACAACAACTAGCTGTCAATCAAACCTGTTGCTAACGCTAGGTGGCAGCGACCTCGGGGAATGAAGGTGTCTGATTGGTCCGCTATTTATGTTCATATCTAGGAACAAGATAGCAAAATGAAAAATGAAAAATTCAGGATCATGTACAGTGGGTTCATACGAACATTTTAAGACCAAAATGACGAGGCCACTGCAGCAGTTATGGAGAGAGGGGCAATAAGATCTCAATGTAAGTCAATGGGAAAAAGGGAGAGAAGGAGCCGGAAGGGCCTCCTGGAACACTTCCTATTTGACACGCTGCAGCCAATGGGTTAACTTTGTCCATTCATATATATGGTCTATGTTCAACCATAATAAAACAGGAATAGCTGAACTGATTATGCCATCATACACAAGTTTTAATGACCACTGTGCAGCAGAATCAGCACACACTCTTAATAACAGCTATGGGCAGTGTAATACTCTCCATCAATGCTGAGTGAGACAGACAATCTCACAGTTGGGAATATTGGACTCTGGAGGCTATGCATTAGATTTAGATAATGGACCTATATAGCATGGCAGCATTCAGTATATTAATTGTTGTATATAACTGCTGTATAAGGTAAAAGAAAGAAAGCATAGCATTATTTAACATAATAAGAAGTCTTTGCAGGCAATTTAGACAACCAAGGCTTCCCACAGTGTGATAATAAAGCTAGGCAGATGAAGGCTGTTTATCATTCAGTCAGGCGCGGTGATAAAACTTAACCACCATATTTACTGCAGGTGCATATATACAACCAGACCTTGAAACAAGAAAACTTAGAACCATTATTTTTCTTTTCTCTGTGCTAACTTGGTGAATGCAGCACTACCAGGTAAGCACTGCTTTTACTTTTGAATGTGTCAGGCCATACAATATCAGTGTCATTATCTCAGCGGTTAGAGAATACCTAGAAATTGGAGGTTCAATTCCAGCTAATATTGTTGTGATTTTAGGCCACTGTATGAGGACTGAAGACCACGTAACTGTAATTGTGTATTGCATGCTTCTAATTGGTTGCATTGTCTGAGCACTGCAAAGCTCCTGTTGTGATTTTTGTTACACATATCCCAACCACAGAAATCAATGCAACCTAGTTCTTTCAAGCCCGTTCAATTCATTCATACTCAGAGACCAGTGTTTACCGGGGAGACTGACGGAAACTGAATGAGACCGGATACAGCAGTGGGTGTTTGGGGCCTGCAGCACCAGAATGACGTTCATTAGCTGGTTGCGTTCTATCAAGATGTTGAAGCATAGTGTAGCCTTAGAGCTCTGTGTGCTAACCTACTCCCAGCAGGCCTCACTGTCTGTAGAAGAACATGGAAGACAACACAGCACAGTCAATTACAGACACATCACAGCTGCAAGTCAGGAAAGCTAGAAAACAAGTGCTAATTTGCTTGATCAGAGCAAACTAAAATATTTAAATACTTTGTCTAAAGTCTAAACCCAAAATCTCTTACTAATACGTAAGAGATTTTGGGTTTCATTGTGGTAAAAACTGCGGCAGCCATTTTGTGAATAGAGAAGGCGCATGATTCTAATAGAAAGTAATGTAAAAGCAGAGCCCAAGAGTATATTTGTTATCCTAATAATGCAGAGAACTCTACCTGTGTCTGTCTGGTCATTTCTGAGATTTATGAAAATGAATATGCTGCACTGGTCTGTATCTAATACAGAATATAACTATGTTTTGTGCCAATACATTGTGGGCAGATTGGCACAGCCATTATTCTGTTTCACACCTATTACTAGGGGTGTAACAGTAAACAAAAATCACAGTTCAGTATGTACCTCGGTTTTGAGATCACGGCTCGGTTCATTTACGGTACATTATGGGAACAAAATGCAAAAAATGTCATATCTTTGAATGATAAAATGCAGCACTTCTTTCCCCCCAAAAGGCCCCTCACCTTGTGTTTGCTATATTGCACAATACTGTATGCTCAGGTAAATCGTAAATAGTGATAAAATCGTGAAAATCATTACTAATAATAAGAACTAATAATAATAATTAAAACTATTATAATTATAATATGGTTTCGACCTCTTTCAGACCTGGTTCCGACCTAGTTTAGATCAAATTTAGTCGATAGTTGTGCCTGGAGCACAAGAGGGCTATGACAGCGCAGCTGATCCCAAGCCGCTCCCCGGCTTTCTGGCGAAGTACAGAGGGCTGCGCGCTTTATAGCTTCTCTCGCCCAGATCTCGCCGTTTCCCGGGGCTGTGGGATCAGGCCCCAGCAACAACTCAAGGGAATCCCCCCCGCACTGAGCAGCCGTCCTTTCCCCCTGCCGAGTTGGACAATATTGCTCACAAACTAGCCCCACTCACGTTAATTCAACACGCTCTAAATCGACTATTTTCCATAGAACCATGACGAGTCAGGGATTAAGTATTACATGTCTGCCATGTAGTGCAGGGAAGCTTGAATGAAATTTGACACCCTATTTGACAAAATCGGCCAGTGATATCTTGTCGACTTAAGTCGACACAAATTGTGCAAACTCACTCGTGCACAGCCCTGCACCGAACTGAATGTCCCGTACCGAAATGGTTCGATATGAATACACGTACCCAGCAGTGGCGGCTGGTGAACTCCCTAACTTGACTTCGATGAAAAAATAAAATAAAATAATAATACTAAACTTATTTTGTATTAGGCTAGATGTTTAATATTTTGTTTACTGAACATGTATCTGCATAGACATATTTTATCATGTTAAATGTGCTCATATCACTGTATTTGAGTCACGTGTTTGTCATTTGAGTGCGCTAAGCCGGTGCGCCCTGATGGAGGTCTATGGAAAGGGCTCAACTTCTCAGAAAATTTGACGTCATTACGTCGCTTCTACCCATTACTTTACATTACAGCCCTGAAATCATAGACCGTATATGAGTGGACTAAGTGAGTGTGATGTCACCCATAGCGTTCAGTGCCGCTCAAATGAGGCTCCTGATGCTATCGGTTACAGGAGCGAATTTGGAGCCAGGCTCCATATTTGGAAATTCGACTGCGAGCAACCACAAGAGCCAGTCATGATTGAGGTCGTTAAATGTGCCCTCATGGCAGAGTGGCAATGCTCTACTCTGCACCATTCTGCACAGACCGCTGTATTTCGGTGATTCTTGAGAATAATAAGGTAACTTTTAGCTTTTATCATCAAATTTTATATAGTAAGTATAAGTCATTGATTTATGTTATATGTTCTGTTATGTGCGAACAACAATAGAGTTGGCAATTTAACGAAATTCAATTTACTTTATACTAGTTAAATTATGCTAGTTAAGATTCTAGTAATGTTAGCTATTGTAATTGTTTGAGATATTTTGTCATTTTATTTCAAAAATAGTCAGTTGGGGCCTTGGATGTATAATAAGATTTTATTATAGTTCTATGATCGGGCAGGAAAGCGGGAAGGGAACTTACTTAGCAGCGAAACGTGCTAGCTGTCAATCAAACATGTTGCTAACGCTAGGGGGAGGGACCTCGGGGAATGAAGGCGTCTGATTGGTCCATTATTTATGTTCATATCTTGATTTAGGAACAAGATAGCGAAATGAAAAGTTCAGGATCATGTAGAGCGGATCCATACCGACATTTTAAGACCAAAATGACGAGGCTCAGTGCAGTATTTACGAAGAGAGCTGCGATAAGATCCCCATGTAAGTCAATGGGAAAATGGGAGAGAAGGAGCCGGAAGAGCCTCCTGGAGCACTTCCTGTTTGGCACGCGGCGGCTAACGGGTTAGTCATGTCCACTCATATATACGGTCTATGATTCACACACTGGATAATGGCGGCTAGCTACTTTTGCCTGAACCTCCGCACAGGAGAGCTGGAGGAGAGACCCACAGCACCGGACACACGGACAGAGACCAGGATCCGCGACACCCGCTGCCGCCGGAGCACTCGCCGCCGCGACCTTTGGCACCCGCTGCCGGACCGGGGCCGTGGCACTCTCCGCTGGGACTCGCGACATCGTTTCTGGGCGTAGCGTGCAGAGGGTTTTCGTCCACCTGGTGCCCTGGTGCTAATATGGACTGGTGTAACATTCAGATTGAAGTGGGATTAAAACGAGTTTAACAAACAGCTCGTGCACTCGGCTCCAGGACCCTGTCCGTGGACCGGACTGGACCGGGACATATTGGAGACAGAACCAACAGGACAGCGGATAGAGGATACACTGCATCAGTCCCCTGGAGAAGTTAAGAGGCTTCTTTTTGTTAGTTTGGGGCAAATCTGAGGACGGAGCCTTACAGGTAAACAGTGTTATAGTGTTAATAAATAGTAAATGCGTAAATGAATGAGCGACGGAGCCGCTCTGGTGTTCTGCCGTGTGCTGTAGGAGCGGCGCTGATGCCGGGATGTGACTGGAGAATCATTTTTGCTGCATTTTCCTGACGTTACGTGGGCTGATGTGAGCAGTGTGTTACGTTGTGTTGTTGTTGTTGGGTGTGAGCAGGTGCATCAGGGGCCTGTTCCAGAAAGCGGGTTCAAACATACTCTGAGTTTAACCATGAGCTCTGGGTTGACTTACCCTGAGACGGGAAACCCTGAGTTTTTGGTTCCAGAACAGGTGATATGAATGAGGTTAATCAACTCTAAGTAGGTTTACATCGAGTTACGCGCGTGCACGACTACTATAAAAAGCCATAGTCAATGGATCCCCGAAACCATGAGCATCACCATGACAACTACGAAAAAGCGATCCACCTACTTCAGCCCGCTTGAGCTCGAAGTCCTAATGGAGGCATACGCGGAGAAAGAACATATTTTCCGGCGTAAATCAAACACCGCTGCAGCGGCAAAGGAGAGAGAGGCAGCGTGGGAAGAAATTGCAGCCCGAGTCAATGCGTGAGTTTAAATTGTTTAATTAAGTTAACATTCAACTGTAAAATCATTGCTTATTTGCTGAGTTAAATAGGAATAAAATCTGATTTTCGTTTAGGTGCAATCCAAAAGGGGAGAGAAGAACTTGGAAGCAGCTAAAAATGAAATCTAAAAATATCGTACAAAGCGGTAAGGCATGTTTTTTTAAATGCCTTAGGTTGTTAAAGTAAATGTTAATTCAGTGGCTACTTCAAATAGTAATGCTAATTATTAACAAAATGCTGTTTAAACATGCCCTCCCACTTAAAGTAAATGAAAACTTTATTTGTTTAGCCTATACATTTATAGTTTAATAGGCTGCATTTGAAATGTGACTGTGCACATGACAAAAAAAATCATCTGAGTTCTGCTCAGCCAACAGAAAGAAGGCAGAGGCCAAAAAGACGGGTGGAGGGCCACCTCCACCCAGTTTGACCGAGGCTGAGGTGATGGCCCTCAGCCAAAATGCTCCCCGGCCAGTGGCTGAGGGCCCTGGGGGAAGCTCTTCTGAGCCCAGCACCCCCATGGACACAAGTGCCTACATCAGATGCAAGTATACACTTCTGTCTGCATTTAATCAAATAAAATAAGACCAATAGATATATCCTATTTTATTCACCCAACAGTTGAGGATGGTGTCCTCTGCCTGGTGCAGCCTCCCCACCCAATACAACACCCTGCAGCTGTAACTATTCCATACTCAGATCCTGCCTCAGGTGGTAGTTGAAAGTATTCTGAAAGTCTCTCTGTCTCTATCACAGGAGGAGGAGGAGGAGGCTGCTGCTGATGATGATGATGATGATGAGGAGGAGGAGGAGACGCTGACTGCTGCCTCAGGGATAGATCCAGAGGGGCCAACTGAAGTATGTGTTAATATGATGTGAAGTTACTGCAGAGCCATGAGGCCCATTCACATTTCTTTACACTGTTGAGTGAAATATAGTTTCATGTACACTGAAGTGATGAGTGGACAAACGACTAAGTACATTTTTATGTTTCAACAGGACATGGCTGGGCATCATGAGCAGGCTCCATCAAGTTCAGCCGCACAGCTTCATACAGTGAAATGTTCCTGTGAAATCTGTATGTAGAACTGCAGCACTTAAATGTTGTGCATATGTTTCACAGTTACCAGCCAAAGAGTTGTACAGGGTGCACCTGATAAAGAAAATTAAAAAAACAGAAAAGGAAATGACCTATCTAGATCTGCAGATAAGGAAGGCAGATCTGGAAATTCAGTTACTGGAACGCCAGTTGAGGTGGGTGCATTGGTGAAATGGAGGAATATGTTAATAATTGGAACTATTATAAATCCTAACTGTTGCTTTTGTACTGTAGTGAATAAAGATGAACCAAATCACATTTGAATATGTGTTTTATTTTCAAAAGTAGTTCCTACAAATGAGGTCTCTCACAGCTCTTCCATCCCAGACATCTTCAGGGTGGATGGGGTGGTCATCCTCTGGGTCATTGATTTGTACGGCAGGGTGTTGCTCTCCCCTAATAACTGCAATATTATGGAGAACAACACAGGCCACAATGATGTCACATGCCCTCTCTGGAGTGACCCTGAGCTTGTGCAGGCACTGGAACCGGGATTTGAGTCGGCCAATGGTCATCTCAACCCGGGCTCTGGTCCTGCAGTGGGCCACATTAAAACGCTGTTGGGGCCCCGGCTCAGGGTCAGGGTAAGGGGTCAACAGAGTGGGCTGGCATGGGTAGCCTCGATCCCCTAATAGGTAGCCATTAAACTCCCCTGTAATTATAGAGGACACATTTGAGTGCATTTAAAAAGAGACAAAGAACATTTGTACAAAGCTTCAGCTTCCTTACCACGTGCAAGTCTGTTGCTCAGACTAGACTCCCTGTAGATCCGAGAATCATGGACAGAGCCAGGCCACTTGGCTTCTACATTTGTAATAATGTAGGTTGCATCTGATATGATCTTCACAGTGCAGAGAATGACATGAGTTAGTTGTATTGTACTGTAGCCTACATTTTCATACAGCCTACATATTTTTTAAGATTATAGATCATATACCTGTACATTGATGCTGTGAAAAGATTTTCTGTTAACATAATCCGCCTCATTCTCTGTAGGTGCAGTGATGGGAATGTGGGTCCCATCTATGCACCCTATTATATTAGTAAGCCCTGCAAAATTACATTTAATTAAGTTAACTAATCTGACTGACTGAGGTAGCAGCAGAATGTAAAAAAATAACCAAAAAAATAAATTAAATGAATAGGCCTATATTATTTCTACATCAATTACCTGCAATCCTGTGGAATTCCTCCTTGATGTTGCGGGTGGGTTTGTGTCCGGGGAACACCACCATCACCGGCAACAGGCGTTTCAGTGCCAGGGTCACTTTCCTCACCGCTCTGCAAACTGTGGCCTTGCCATAGTGCTCCGCGTCGCCAATATTGTACAGAAAACTCCCGTTTGCATAAAAACGTAGCGCGATGCACAGGATTTGAAGGGAAGTGAGCGCACGTCCGCGGTGGGTGAAGTTTGTAATATGAGGCCGGAAGAGACTTTCAAGATAAATGATACCGTTTGATGAAAAGCGGTAGCGCTCAAACAGATATTCATCTGGAAATGACAGAATATCCAGCCTGGGCCGAAAGATTCTCTCGCGGCGCAAAGCGTTTCGAATAATTTGTGCTTCCATGTCTATTGGGTTTGGGAGGAATGGACAAGCCATGTTGTGTCAAAGCGATTTTCATGCGAGAGGAGCAGAAAAACTCAGGGTTATTTCAAGTGAACCTGCCCCCGAGCAGGTTATGTTCACAGAGTCTGTTACCGCGGTGACTGACTCAGTGTTTCAGTTACCTCGCTTTCTGGAACAGAAAACCCAGACTTTCCCTCAACTCAGGGTTAACTTACTCAGAGTTTTCACATAACCCGCTTTCTGGAACAGGCCCCAGGTTGTGCTGCTGCGTAAACTTTGCGCTTGGCTGTGCGTTGTGCTCTAGAAAAGTTCAGCCAATAGTGACTAAAATGACTGTCTGTTTCTGGCATTTGTTATGATTGTATATAGCCTATACATCAGGGGTCTCAGACTCGCGGCCTGGAGGCCAAGTGCGGCCCGCAGTACAATATTTTGTGGCCCGCACCTTAATATGAAAGTATAATATTAGTGTGGCCCGCAGAGAAAGTGGACCTCCGAAGGGCCAATCAGACAGCTCCCGCGCGCCGTCCCTTGTCGGGGCTGGGCTAAGCTACACCAGCTTCGTGCACTTCATGCTTGCAGCAACAGCACTTGTCTTCTATCGTACTTTCTACCGGCGACTGTTACCGGGCTGTTTATCGTCTACGCTGCTGTTACAGATAGAAGCGTGTGACAGAGCACCTGTAGCTGCCCTGACATTCCCCGACCGGCGCCTCTCGCTCTGGCTCGAGAGCGCGGCAGAGCGCACGGAGCGCTCTCCCGGTTAAGGCGCGCTCCGTCACAAAGCGTTATGCGTTAAGATGTTCTCTGTATGCAATTAGCTAGCTAAACACTTGTTTGAAACGTGAAACAAGAGCGCCACTAAGCGGAATCAATTAGATTTTGTCATACCCCAGTCATGTCTTCATCAAAGCCTGCAGTGAAGAGAAAGGTTGGTGACGAGCACAGACAATTTCAGATTTGCAGACTTCAAGACGCAGAGCCACTTTTCAAATTTTTGTGGACCCCTTTACCTTTGATGTGCAAGATGCCCCTCCTATGCTTCAAATGGAGCTCATTGACCTGCAATGCAACTCTGACCTCAAAGCCAAGTTCAGGGAGATCAGTGGAAAAGCAGACAAGCATGGGCAATTTTTGAGAGAATTGCCCCCCAACTTCCCTGAGCTTTCCCGAATGTTCAAGCGGACCATGTGCCTTTTTAGCAGCACATATTTGTGTGAAAAGTTCTTCTCCACCTTGAACTTCAATAAGTCCAAGTACAGGTCCAGACTTACTGATGATCATCTTCAAGCCATACTGAGGGTCTCAACTGCTTCCTCTCTCAAGCCAAATGTGGTTCAGATTTGTGAGAAGAAGCGCTGTCAATTCTCTGGCAGCAAGGAGTAGGCAAGAGAAGCCATGTTTAGAAGAACCGTTCATGATTTTCACTCAATGTTCCATTCATGTTCAGGACACTTCATGTTCAGAAGAAATCATTAAAACTGTTAATGACATTTGAAAACTTTTTTTTTTTAACTTTTTTTTGTGGAATTCCTTATGCGGCCCACCCTCACCCAGACTCTGCCTCCAGTGGCCCCCAGGTAAATTGAGTTTGAGACCCCTGCTATACATAATACATATATTTATAATATATGTATTATATTATATTTATAATGCGCCCCCCCAAAAACTTATACCACCAGCCGCCACTGCATGTACCATTACACACCAGCCTATTACAATAAGAGTTACCTAAAATGAGTCCAATTATAATATTATTTAATAGTATTAAAGAGAAAAGTCCAGCTTCCTGCTAGTTTTCTAGTTCTTAAGTAAAACTTTCTTAAGTCTTCACTCTCACGACCTGGCTGCTGGAGGCTTACTATAGGTTACTATAGCAATTTCTGTCTCCATCTCTAGACTTTCTTAATACCTCATTGACTGTGACACAGAGAAATAGGGCAGTTTTAGCAGACAATGGCTTACCACAGGTGTGTGCTCCCAACAAAATTTCATTGTTTCCTAATCTTGTCATAACAATTTCGCTGTGACCTTCTGGCAGCCAGTATTGTCGGCGAAGAAAGAAAATCTCACAAATCTCCAAAAAGCCAAGCGGCAGTTCTATACGCCTTAACCTTGTATTTGAACACTTGACTTTATTGAGAGAATATGAATCTTGTATTAGTGAACATGATGCATACAAAAGTGGTTATTATATTAGAATAATATCATGATGTTTAAATGTACAAATAATAGGTTCTGTAATATCACCAAGGGGTCTATACTATTTACAATAAGCACCAAGAAAATTATAGGAAAGTTTTTTTTTTCTCAGTATTGATACTTCAATTTTAACTTGTACATTGTTTATAATTAATTGTAAAGGCTTAACAGAGAAAATAGCATGCTAAACATTGTCTCTCACATGTGCAAAGAGTGAAGAACATTTATTTAAAAAAAAAATTACTAAAAGAAAATCTGCAGGCTTTCTCATTTGATAAAGCAAAATATACCTTCATTCCCGACATGTATTCACTCCAGTGGGAAATTAAGAAGCATCAGTTAATTCAAAATTCAATTGCTTCAGCAGTAAGAGGAAGAGAGAAGAGAATATACGAACTACACCGAAAGGTCAAGGCTGTCCAGGGAAGTGAACCAGCAACATTTATGGATGATATGGTAAAAAAAGTGCTTGGCTAGATGTGTTGAATATCTGATATCCACAGAGACACCCATTACACCAAAACAAGTCAATGTGCAGTACATTAGTAATAGAATCAAACGTAGATCTGTCCACTTGGCTGTAATTGGTCATAGAATGTTGGCTTGAATAACAAACCCTTTTCTGGCTGTGGGTCTCTTGGTCAAAAGTGCAGTGCATCACATCTAAACTCAAAGTAAAGACCCAGGAGTGTATTTTTGTATATTTTTGTAAAAGTAAGAAGTGACAATAATGAACACGTATATTTTGCATTTCTAAATGACAAAATTGAGAGAATAAATGAGATAAAATGAACATTAAACACCCTTACACGTTGTTTTGAGACCTTTTAATAGTGATTAATGGGCAGTGTATTCACACAAACTACACAAAATGTGGTGTATTGTAAGTTGCTTGGGTACTGGCACATGTGCAACAATTATTAACATATCAGTTTCCAGAACAAGCAGCTGACCCCACCTGCTCAAGTTACAGGTCATATATGTAGAGTAGGACTCTGTTTAAAGTAAGAATGCTTGTTTTTCCTAGGCATTTTAGAAATAAAAAAACTACAGTTGAATCAGTGCAGAATATGTAGGACATTCAAATCGAAGCAGCAACATCATAGATAGAGCCAAGATAGTGTCAGACCCTCCTCTGGAAAGTTACATGGTGCACCTTTAAAGGTCCTATCTTACTCAAAATCTACTCTTGTGAGCTTTAGGCTATACTAGAAATTTTATCAAAACATACCTGGAGGTGTGTTTTGTTTCATTCACACATGTTTGAATGACCCTTTATTGTTAGTCTGTCTACATTTCCAAATCTTAAATGCTCTGCTCCACAGCTACCTTTAATCCTTTGTTCACTAGAGATGAGCAATTCCAGGTCTGAAATTATCCAAATGATTCTAGTGAAGGTGTGTAGAGTTTAAAATCACAAGGGAGCAGAGAAGAACTCACCCTTAATATGCAGGTTTGTGTGTTAAACATGTGTGAACGAATCAAATCAAAACTCCAGGTATATTTTTGACAAGGAATCAACAATATAACATAGATCAGAAAATAGCATAATACAGCCCCTTAACAGAGATAGAACTTTTTAAGACTTATGTCCAACTTTGTTAGCACGTCTGAATTATAGACCCCACCATAAATACACTGTAAACCTCTCCATAGTACATTATAACAATGTCCTTCCGCCTACACTTTAGTTCAGTTTATAGCCTGAAGCGCTACATCATAGTTCCCCATGTGTCCGCTGGGATAAGGACTATATTTCACTGTTCACATGCTGAGACTGATGCTGAGGACTAATCCCACTTCAATTTCTCCTATTTGGGTCAGAGAAAAGTAAAGACTGTGCTCCTAAATCCTCCATCTGCATTTACAAACCAATAAGCTAAGAGTGGCACAGGCTTCCAGTAACCTCATTTCTGGGTCGCACATCTCTTTGGTGCCATTCATACTTTATTAAACAGGGAATTCCGGCCTGTTACACCGGCAGGAAAAACGCAGACAGGAAAGTGTCAAACATTTTAAAGGCACACTATTTAACTTTTCTGGTGGAGAGTTTGTTTTCCACCTGCTTGTTTACATGGAGATGTTATTACTTTACCAGAAATGTCCTCTGAGATGTCATTAAATGCACTAGCTTGTGCAGGTTTTAGTGATGTTATAATGCTGTTACCGCATCAAACATACTTGGAGTTGTGTTTTGTTTCATTCACACATGACTGAGTAATCCTTTATTATTACTGTAGTCTGCTTGCAGCTCCAAAGATCAACATGCTCTGTTCCACCTTGTGATGTCATGAAGTAGTTTTTCAAGATAACGGCTCCTCTTACCTTTTGTTTAGATTGAAAATTTCAGGGCTGAAAGTACCCAAACAATTCTACTGAAGGTGTAGGGAGTTTAAAAACACTGTGAACCACTTCCCATATTTTTCATTTCATTTTTTTTTATTTGTTTCATTCATGAAATACGAATACAAAATAATTATATGAATGTGAATGAAAAGGAGCAGAAAGAAGTATACGGTATGCTTGTAATATCTGCCCCCTTTTTCACACAAAGTAAAACATTTGCAACTGCATTTATAAGTAACTTACCGTATTTTCCGGACTATAGAGCGCACCGGTATATAAGCCGCATCCACTCTATTTTTAATTTTTAAAAAAAGAAGTATATACAAGCCGCAACCGGGCTATAAGCCGCTGATATCCATGTTGAAAAATGAGATATTTACTGCATATACAGAACGATTTTGTACTGTAAATGTACATTTATGTACCTGAACAGATTCTTTCGGAACAGTGCCTTTTAACACGGCAGCAACTGTGCTGATTAAAACGAGGTCAAAAACAGAAAAGAACCGGTAACTGATTACCTTCATTTCTCCTGTGCAGTGAAACCACAAGTAACTTTAATCATCTTCGCTGAAACCCTTGACCCAAGCTTACGTGCAGCAGCACGGTAGAGGTCTGCGCGGGACACAATTTTCAGCCCTGCTCCCGTCCACTCCCGCATTCTTCAGTACCGCTCCTGCCCGCTCCTGCGTCGTGTGGTCGCGCTCCCACCTGTGCCCGCAATAAGCTTTCAGAATGTGTCCCGCGCCGCAGTGTTTTGTGTTGGGTCCCGCAGGTGCAGGACTCTACAGCGGTTTCCTTCCTGGAGCAAGATCGATTGTCTTCAACTTAAAACTTGCATCATACAAACTCCTTCGTGTGCTTTTCATGATGAAGGGGCGAGGATTTGAAAATAATTACCAGTTAGTAATTTGTCGTGCGTGTTATATCTGCTAAATAAAAAGTAGCGTATTCTTCTTTGCATTAATTTTCCGTCTATCTTGTTGTTGAAATTCCGGTTAGAGCGCCCCTAGCGGTGGAAAAAAAATGCACAGAATAGCCGCACCTTTGTAAAAGCCGCATGGTTCAAAGCCTGGGAAAAAAGTAGCGGCTTATAGTCTGGAAAATATGGTATTTATGTGACATACACAATATACTCAACAAAATACGTGTTGATTAACACAAAAGGGCAGTTCATACTTCATACATTTTTAGCATTTCATGTTTGACATTTCCTTTAAACACTTGAATAGATTCTGAAGCTTTGATTTAGGATTTATTGATTTATTTAGACTGTTCCATAGGCTGACACCTTTGAAACACATTTTTTCCATTGTTGTTGTTCTGAACCCGTTTTTTTTTTTTTTTTTTTTTAAGATTTCAATTACTTTCCAATTATGACTTTCCCTCTTTGTAAATTTTCAAGATCTGCTGATTTGCTTTATACATATTTTTTTAAATATGAAGTTCTACCAATTTGTTGAATTTCTGTATCTATTCTAAATATTGGGTTTGTTGAGTCTCTATATCTACTTCCGCTGACAATTCTTACAGCTCTTTTCTGTAAAAGAAAAACTGGATTAAAAAAAAAAGTTTTACAAGCACTTCCCCATACTTAAATACAATAAGTCAAATATGGAACAATGAATGAATTATACACAAATATAGTGCACACCTAGTTAATGACTCTTTTACCTTATGTAACACAGCTATTACTTGTGATAATTTAATTTTGACATAATCTATATGGGATTTCCATGTCAGATGTTCATCAACCGTATAACACCCAAAAGTTAAACTCATGTGCCCTCTATTTCATCTCCAATAAATAAAGTGGCATTGACACTTTTCCTAAATACCATTAATTTTGTTTTACCGATATTTAAGGACAGTCTGTTACAATCAACTATATATATATTTTTTAAATCCCTTCTCTACAACCTCAAACATCCTTAATAAAACAGTGATGTCGTCTGCAAATAAAATACACTTTAATAATGAAGACACCGGTGTAATATCGCTAATATATTACCCCAGACATCACAAGGTGGAACAGTTTTCTGTTTCTGTTCTAAACATGCAGGATTTGTGTGTTAAACATGCATGAACGAAACAAAACACACCACTGCTCCACTGTGTTTTTAAATCTCATTCACCACTAGAATCATTTGGATGTTTTCAGCCCTGGAATTGTCCATTTCTACTGAACTAAAATTAAAAGGAGCTGTTAACTTGAAAACTACCGCTTCATGACATCACAAGGGGGAATAGAGCATTTTGAGCTTTAGTGAAGTAGACAGACTAATAAATGTGTGAATTAAAGAAAACACAACTCTGGGTATGAGTTTGATGAGGTAACAACATTATAACATGGCTCAAAGTTCAGAAGAATACATTTTGCATATTATAGGACTTTTAATGGGGCACCACCTGGTTTGTCTTTCTGCTGTATTGATCATGATTTTGATATTTTGATTTTAATTATACATTTCATCTTTCATTTCATTATTTTATCTTTTACAACTAAGTCTCAGCTGACATTTCCCTGGCTCTCTCTCTCTTTAGTCAATCAATACTAAGTCGTATTTAAGGCAGACTGTCCGCAGCACTTTATATGGAAATTCTACAATAATAGTCCATAGCGAGACTGTGATTCTGTTGTAACAGCTTGTAGCATATTGTTCAAATCAAAGGTCAACATCTATCTATAGTACATCCTGTCTGTGTTGGACAGATCATTCTATGTGAAGTGGGTTAAGTGGAAATTTGTGCGCACCTCAAGGCGATGTCACCACCGAGAGGCTGTCTGGTTCATATGTGAAATAAATTGAGCCCTTTGGACATTTCCCACCACGTTTTCTGCATTGTAACTATAACACAAAATATTGCAGTGTGCAGAATTGTGAGTGGACCAAGCTCTCTGGTCTCAGTACAGGAAGACAGCACTTATTCAGTATTTTTCATGGATGATCAAGAAAATGGATGTTATAGAACAGCTTAAAGGGCCCATATTACGCTATTTTGTATGTTGTAATGTTGTTTCCTCATCAAAAACATACCTGGAGTTGTGTTTTGTTTCATTCACACATGTTCTTCTCTCAAACAGAAAACACTGTTTCACCTTGTGATGTCATGCAGTAATACAGGAAGTGCTCCACAGTGTTTTTAAACTCCATACACCTTCACTAGAATCATTTGGATCACAGCCCAGGAATTGCCAAGCTCTACTAAACTAAAAGTAAAAGGTAGCTGTTAATACAACATGACACCACAAAGTGCAACATAAAATTCTGAGCTTTGTAGATGTAGACAGACTAATAATAAAGGACAAACGTGTGTGAATGAAACAAAACTCAACTCCATGATGTAACAGCATTTTAACACGGCTCAAAGCTCATAAGATTCTGTTTTCTGCTATACAGGACCTTTAAATCTGTGTGTTTTATAGAAAGTGCTGTTTCACCTTGTTTACACTCAAAACGGGACAGTTTCGATGCACATTTTGAGTGGGTTTCTTGCAGATTGCCTGTCACACCAACTTAAGTGTACTGCAGTGCTTTACCAACGCAATGCAGCATAGAGCAGTATAAAGTAAATTACACCAAAAAAAATCTGTATTTGAATAGTATTCATTTTAATTGGTTGAAAACTCAGATGCTAGATTGGACATTAAAGGTGCACTATGCAGCATTTCTGGTACCAGCGTAGCACCTAGATGTGTCCATGGAGATATGCTAGGGCAGAGGTGTCCAATACGAACTACCAGTCTATCGTTAAGGTACTGTGGGTAGATCGCAGTTTTGTAGTACTGGAGACCTCCAGACCGATTTTTTACGGTCTTAGTCTCATCTTGGACTTGACCGTGTTTGGATTTGGCCTTGGCCTTGACTTGGTCTTGAAGGCGCTTGGTCTTGGTCTTATCATGGACTCGAGGTCTGATACTTGATGAGTGCGATCATATTTCATTACAGTTGCTGCTGTCAGCAATAAACTTGTACTTGTGTGTGGGAGTGCACGGGGCGTCTTTCTGCTCGCCTGGAGCCTACGGACACTGTGCATTGCACATCACAAACGCATCACAACAGCGTGTCCACTCGCATACCAGCGATTATCACAGGGAAGTCCTAGGGAGATTGCTTTCCTTGGAATGTACCAGAGTATGACATTAAACTTGCGTATTATTTAATTATACGTCTTTTTACAATAAAACTATCAAAATATGCACTGTGTAAGCAGGCACACCTCTCCACAGACCTGACCTATAAATTGGCATTGTCCTTCTCTCCATGGAAATATCCATCCATCTTCTGCTTAATCCAGCTGGGTTGCAGGGGCAGCTTTCTGCCCAATCCTCATAGCCCCTGAACCCCCCTATGAACCCCTCTGCAGGTGGTGAGCCCACAGGAGGGTGGACGCCATGGTCCTTGATGTTAGTTCATAGGGTGCTGCATGTTTTGAGTTGATGGGGGAAACCGGAGGAAACCCATCCAGACACGGGGAGAACATGCAAACTCCACACAGAAAGGCCCGGGCAACCTGGGGATCGAACCCGCAACCTTCTTGCTGTGAGTGTTGCCACTCAGACACAGTGCCGCCGCCACGGCATGAAAAAATCCAGACAAACCAACAACATCTCCATAGTGATGCACCCTCCACCTGGAAAGTTACATAGTGCACCTTTAAGAACAAGACAAACCGCGCAGTTTACTGCAGTACAAACACATATCCTACATCTTAATTTCAATCTGCCAGTGCTCTGCTTTCCCACCTATTTCTAATCTTAGAGTGGAATTGGGCCTTTGTCCTTGATGGTCTCATACTTCATAGATCCGTGTACAAATGTGCATTTTTACTGCTGTGTTTGGGGAAATTGAAGTTGGAGGGTTAGTGGAGATTAATGAGATAATTCAAAGGCTGATATTGTGGGAATGGCTCTGGGAAGCAACTTCTTCATAAAGTTTGCTGAGAAACTGGGTCGACGAGGAAGGGGCTGACTGTGAAATGATAGGGACATCTGGACTGAGGTCACCATTAGCACAGACAGAGCCATATTACAAAGGTACACAAGGGGAAAGAACTGGCCACTGCACAAACCAGCCGCAAGCAAGCACCATAGAGACAGAGGAAGAGATCTTTAATGCAGCTGGGTCAAAGTGCAGGCTTTTTCTAATCATTACTTGGTTTGGTGGGATAGTGCCTGTGATAAATATTGAACATATAGTTTAACTTCAGTTTGTAGAAGTTGAGAATAAGTACAAAAAGTAAGTTATGTGAGTATTGTCCATTCCAGTCAAGTCCAGCCATAGACCGTATAAAGTAGTGGACTAAGGGAGTGTGACGTCACCCATAGTGTTCAGCTCCAGTCAAATTAAGCTCCCGAGGCTAGCAGTTATAGGAGCGAATTTGGGGCAGAGTTCCATATTAGGATTAGGAACTTATTTACGAACAAAATAGCGAAATAAAAACACCAGGATCATGTAGAGTGGGTTAATACGAACATTTAAGACCAAAACTGCCCTCACCTGCGTCATGAGACGGTCTGCTCCTGTATCCTCCTCGTCTTTAAAGATGATGCCCTCGTTTTATTCTGGGCAGTCACATCGTCCAGCATGACAAAAACCATGTCTAAAGCTGCAGCAGTATCAGCTCCTCTGTTGTTTGTTATGCCACCTTGTATGATGCTGACAGTGCTCGCTGGTTTACTGAAGTATTCACAAAGCGGGAGGATTGTTGGCAATATTCAAACTCAAGCGGCTTATCAGCGTGAATGGGGTGTAATGTCTTTAAGCAACGCCGTAATATATTTGGCTTCATTCTGTCCGCTGCCAACATTTTTAGACACAATAAACACAGTCTTTCCTCTTTTCCCACCGCAATCATAGTGAAGCAAGTCCTACATAGGCTTTACATACAGTTCTCTGCACTTCACATCTCCTCTGTGCTGTGTGGGCGTTTGCTCAGTGCAAAAAACCCAACACTATAGTGCTAATACTCAAGGCGCACACTCTGACAAAGAGAGCATCACTGCCAACCGCCGTAGTGGATGTGTAATTGCACTTTATTCTAGTATGGGGAAAAAAAGAAGCATGTTCCCCGAGGTCACACGCACCCCACATCTGAGAAGGACTGCTCCATCATCATGTCATTAACCAAAGATTCCATCCAAAATGAAGGGACAATTTATGCACAAGGAAGATATTTTTCTGGCATTTAAAAATGTCAAAATTATGTTATTTAGTAAATGAAGACATTGATATAAAAAGTCTGTACTGCATAAAAATAATATGGTATTCTTTTCTGGTGTAGGCTACATTTTTGTCACGAAGGACCAAAGGTGTGATTATTTTAAAAGGGTGTATGAGGGTTCAAAAATAAAGGTCTTGTCATATATTTGTATAATTAATAACTTGTCTCAATTAACTATTGTAATTTGACCCCCTTTGACCCTTTACCCTTTGACCCTTGTGGTTTGTCATTGTCAGAAACTTGAATTTTAGTTTTTATATACTTTTCTTTGTGCACTAAACTATGCTTTTGCCCGATGCACATGCTTGTCTTTGTTTGGCACTCTAAAAACTTGTAATTATTAGATTATAATTTATTTTGTGGAAGACAATGAGAAATTTCAAAATGTTCAAATCGGTGTTGGCAAAAAACACTGTTGCATAAACTTGCAAAACAGATGCGAGACAAGACCCCTAACAAACAGCGGCAGATAGCAAAAATCAAGTCAGCAATTTAAGTAAAAATCATATTGTATTTTTTCATTATTGTCATTGCACATAGTGTTACAGCAAATTATCTGTAACCTTTAACAGCTCACATTGAAGCTGCTGTCAGAATTTGTTAACACAATACAATAGAGTTTTCTGTTGCCCTCTGACCTTAACTGCTCATCAGAATGTCCGACTGTCCACAAACTGGTCATCAACTTTGGGTTCACTCACCTCTATGTATCATTCATTGTGCTTTGGTGTGCCGTGGGTGCTAGAAATTCAGCTTGGAACTGCCAGAGAACCATGGACAGATGATTCATTGAGTGCTCGGTATGTTTTCAACTGGTGATCTTGAAGTCCCTTGTCTTGGTCATGGAATATGTTGGAATTCTGAAGCGCAAATTCCACCTACAAATTCTGTATTTTCCTTCATTCTTGTCACCTGTCTGTTGTTGTCAGCCAATCCTTTGTCTTTCAGTCTACCAACTTTTAACTGCACTGGCATCTTTTCTCCTATTGTTGTAAATACTCTTCTAGGGCTTTTACACAAAAACATGTGGAGCAGACTATGCAGGATGAAATGTTGCCACTTTTACTATGTTCATTGGCATTGATTGTTTTATTGAATATTCATTTTTAAAGCAAATTAAAATTGTTTTTAAAAGGACAAAGTCAAATTTAATTGAAAATTCAGATCAATCAAGTTGAGAAATAAAAAATTGTGATTCATTTCAGTTGAACTTTATGGCAGAAGCAGAATAATTAGTCTCACAAATATTTAGTCTCACAAATATTTCTCATTACTAAAAAAAGACTTGGTACCTGATTCTGATTTTAAGGTACAGTTTATTGTTTGCATAAGGAAATTTTCCCTCTGCATTTGACCATCCTTCAATATTTCTGGAGCATCGCCTCAGGAGCAGTACTGCACCCATCGACCCAAGTCTGCTGAAGAATTGTACCTATGATATATGTTTTGGGTTAATGGGGGAAACCCGAGAGAGAACCCATTTTAATACCATAATGAAAAATTTATTTTCAAATAACATCTTAACTATGTACTGAGGCCTTGGTACTATAATTTATCCATTCAGCTCTTGTTACCGTCTTGCACGAAATGCATTTTCACCCAAACAAAATAAAAAACTTGACTTCTACTGTGACCAGCTCGAGTGTTGGATGTGTTTTCAGATTGGTGGAGGCTGCTCTACTCCCAAGTGGCCATGCTTAGTCCGAGTCCTGACGTACTGAAACACTTGATTTAGCAGGTGATTTACGCTGATAGCCTGGTCATGCTGGGTAGAGTTAAGGGGAATAAGACGGCCAGTACATGTGACCAAGATGAATATCACTCCCAATTTGTCCTGATGCTGAGGTGAACTTAGTCTTTCAGAATCAGAAAAGTGGAGCTAGAGATTTAGAATCACTCATACTTTTTAATACTATAATCAGTTTGATCCATTTACTAAAGAAGAAGGACACTAGTTTCTTTTCAACAGCACTGAATTTGTGAACATGTTTGTTGAGGAGTTTTGTTATAATGGCAAACCAATTTTTGTATGGTATTCAGAAAGAGGATTGTGTATTACTCACTGTGTTCAAATTAAATTCTTTACCTTCTAACGTTTGAGCTGTTTTGGATGTTTTATTGCATTTAGGCTTGGAGGAGGGTCTCCATCAGTCTTCATAGATAGTTGTTGCTTTGGTTATATTTGGCTATGGTACTGTATATAATGTTAGTATGTATGGCATAAATTGTATCTATCTCCATGGCCTCATTTGGACTACTGTGGTTAATCAAAATATAAATGAATCAAAATAATAAATAGATTTATAAAAGATAAAAAAATAAATGAGTATGGTTTTAACTTTCTAGCTCCATGGAATCGTGCAGGTGACACGCTACATCCAAAAGTTTGCAGAGTTGTTTTAATGTCTGAATAACCAATTAACAGTAACTAAAAGGAGACTGAACCATTTGTGACACAATCCATGATATTTTTTAACAGATACTTGCAGAAGTACAGTGAGAAAGGTATCTGTTCATGATGTAATTGATCAGGATTATAAACTGCAACGTATGACAAAATCCAAATAAATAAATATACATGTTATTTTTCTTGTATCAGGGAAACAAACATGAGAAGCCTCTAATTTCCCCCACAGCACACTGGAGTACGTTTGTGTTCCTCTGGTGACACAGCCAGCAGCAGAGGAAAGTCACACAGCCAATGGTCCGTGAAATCCAGCTGATTGGAGCAGCTCTCATGTTCTGCTTATCGCACAATGCACGGAGAAGGAGGACTCTTATTAGGCTTGGTCACCTGCCTGGCAAACTGCAGCTCCAGCACTAGTGTGGCTCCATCAGCACATCAATGAAGTACATCACCAAAAAAAAAAAAAAAAGAAGAGAAAAATCACTACAATCCACGGTATCCGCTGCTGAAAACCTGTCTGCACAGAGGTGATAGCTACGAATACATATAGACTGCAAAAAATGTACCATGCAGGAGTGGTATAAAATAGGATACTGTATGTAGGTGGAGTACAGGCAACTGAAGACAACATGGATGTTTTGAAGGTTGTCTTGAAACATGTTATTTAAATCTGATTTTCCATGAAAGGAGGAAGTGGAGTTAGAACATATTATTTATTATTTGTTTTGTTATTGGCCTTTTAACATGGTTTATTATACTTGAGCATTTCATGTTTTACAACATAAAATAATGCCTATGTATAGAAAATATAATTTACATTGCATCAGTTTTCTCTCCATCTACAGTGGGAATTACCATGGGGGAGAAAAACAACACCTACCTATTTTAGCAGCGTAGCCGGCATGCTAATGTAAGCATGCTGTTGTAATACACAGTTCGACTGCAGAAAGGCTCAGAACAAGTGTGCCGATGATTTATGGACTTAAAAAGGGTTTCCTGAGTGTGTGAAAGAAGCTAAATTAGGGTGACCAGATTTTCTAAATAAAAACTGGGACATCCCGTTTTTTTTTTTTGTGGTTGCTAATAAAATTGTGGAACGAGTGCGTAATTAAGGAAAATTGTTCTGCAGAGACAATTCATGACTAACATGTGAGTCAATATAGTCACATTTACTTTGTCTTTGAGTCATTTCTAAGCAGCTTTTCTGTATTTTACCTAAACAAAAGACAATTTGTGCCTCTCTTTACTGTTAGCAGGGATCAGATTTTCCAAAAATAGGGACACTTGGGACATTTCTTGTATAAAACTGGGACAAATCACTGCTTTTGGAGAAATCTGCTGGGACAGGGGACACAGGGCTCAAAACTGGGACTGTCCTGGGTAACTGGGATCGTCTGGTCACCCTAAGCTAAATACAACTCCGGGTATGTTTTTGGATGATGGAACATTGTAGCTCTGTCACAAACCCTTTGCCAACAAGTCAATATGATCTCATCCCGAAACATACATTAGTGACATAACTGAAGGTTTTGGCCCAATTTCCCAAGTTGTTTTTCCGTGTAAATGTTCATGTACATGTAAAAAAAATTTGAGTTCCCAATGACCACATGAACACAGCATCTGGTGGATTTGATCTCTTACTTTGAAGAATCCTCTTAGTTCTGCTTTAAAGGTCATATTATCGATCATTTTTGGCTTTTTAAATAATGCACTTTTGACATTTGGGCCTTGGTAGATCCTGTAGTCGATCAAAGGTGATGTCTCAATTGGCACAGAATTTGTCGATACGAAGCACAAACAGAGGGCGCTATCTCCGTATCTGCTGGCAAAAGTTATTTAAAATGTGAAAATGCAGTCTGATGAAGGGGTATGAACATAAAAACACAAAGCTTCATGGGTCTGGACATATTGAACAACTCTATAAATTTTGTAAATCACTATAAACTAAGAAAATCCATCCAATTAATCTAATTACAAAGTACAGGCCCTTGCAGTTGAGACAAAACACACTCCATTTTTTTTCTATTTGTAATTCTGATGAAGGCCTTGGGTATTTGTTTGTAAGATGGGGTGCAGGATCAGTGCACTCAGTGGGAGGAGCGTGGGGTACACAGAGATTAGTGCTGGCCTGAATCAACACAGCAGAGTACACACATGGACCGACCACTGTCTGTGTGAGTGTGAGGGGAAGACAGACACATCTATGTAACTCAGAAGGGACAGGAATATGTGTACCAAATGACTTGTTTTGACTGGAGATTATATTGAATAACTTGGCTGGTATTATTATTTAAAGATCCCATATTACACTATGTTTTAATCTATATTATAATGTTTCGTCATCACAAACATACCTGGAGTTGTGTTTTGTTTCACTCATGCATGTTTAACACAAACCCTGCAGATTTAGGTGGTCTTTTCCCAAACAAAGCCCTGGATTTTCCCATCTCTACGGAACTAAAGGTAAAAGGTAGCTGTTTTCCCTAGTTTTCCCCTTTTTTGTTTGTTTTTTTATCATTTTGGTGCAAACTGTGTACATTTTCAGTTTTCTCCTCAATAACACCTACATCTAAGGCTATGTTCACACTACAGAGTGCGCAGCCCAATTTGGATTTTTTGTCCATATGTGATTTTTTTATGCAGTTGTTCACACTACAACAAAAATGTGACCCTTATTTATCCTTAATGCGCACAGAATAAAGCTGCAAAGCAACCCACATGCGCACAACAGAACACAACAGGCGCTGTGTTCGCAGAAGTAAACAAATCTCTGGCCCAGAGACGTCTCAGTCCTGGTGCATTTGTGGCTTTTTTAAAGTTATTTGTGCAACCAACCTGTGAGACATGAGTTGCAGTTACAGCCCTGAGCTGGTAATCAAAGCATGGGCCTAACTCAGCGGGTCTCCTTCTCCCGGCATTTGAAAAAATCAGAATTGAGCTGTTCACACTGACATTAAAAAAATCAGGTACCAATCACACTGAACCTACCCCTCTTCTCTCGCTCTCCCCTTTAGTCACACAGGCACTGGCCAATCTAACAGCTCTGTTTAGCAGAGTTTAGCGGTTTAGTCCCACAGAGTTCAGCAGTTTAGTCCCACAGAGTTTAGCGGTTTAGTCCCACAGAGTTTAGTGGTTTAGTCCCACAGAGTTTAGCGGTTTAGGCCCACAGAGTTTAGCAGTTTAGTCTCAGAGTTTGGTAGTTTAGTCCCACAGAGTTTAGCAGTTTAGTCCCACAGTCCCACAGAGTTTAGCGGTTTAGTCCCACAGAGTTTAGCAGTACAGTGCCACTAACCAGGTAAATTTACACAGATACATCTAGTGAAAGTCACAGTCAGCGGTCGCTATTCCTGGATTTCCAATTAAATACATTATCAAAATATTCTTCCCATCATTCCCAAGACATTTTCATCAAAGTCAGACCAACAAATGAACGAATAAACCGCTAAATGACACAACAGAGCCTACCCATCTCTCTGTACTGTCATCAGCTAAAAATAGTTACTACACAGATGGTCCAATATTAATCATAAAAAACACTATAGAGGCTGAATTGAGCTACAGAGACGCCTATTGGCTGAATAACTGCTTTGGAAGATGACAATGGAAAGCTGGGCCATCATTTCTCCCACGGGCACTTAAGCAAACAAGCCTTTCTTTTAGTATTTGTAATATGCTCCAATAAATGCCACTATGGTGATTTAATACTCCACAAGGCCCGGTCAGATCTTGCCAATATATTAAGATGAATCGAATCGTCATAATCTTAAGTGACTGTAATTTGTAAGATTGCATTTCTTTTAACAGCTAGAGCTTGTGAATAGTCCGGAGAGGTGAGCAGTTCTACATTTGTTGCGTAAGGATTGTGAATATGTGTACTTTTCGCATATTTGTTTAGCTGGACTTTTTCCACGACCATTAATCATTTCAATTTTTGGCAATAACGCAAAATCACATCTCTTTTTTGAAGGCTGGCAGTTTTTGTTACTTTGCAGTTTTATGCGTATGTGACTTTGATGCTGAACTATAGTCCAGCAGTCAGCAGGCTGACTGCACCACTGGCTGTTTTGTTCCACTGATAGATCCGTATGATGTTGTATATGACAAATAAATAGGAGAATGTAAAGAGATGTTGTCGTAGCAAGAATTTACATAATATAAGAAATGTGGCAAAAATGTGTTAGAAATGGACAAACCGTGATCCGTGTTAAATCTCCACACACCCTTCCATTTACTTTAACTTCAAAGTAAAAATCAGACATTGCATCCAGACACTGACTGTACAAATACTTCTTGAGTATCTCTGAGTAATGTCCTTTTGAAGTATCAGTACTCAGTAGTAATGACTGGCTACTTTACTCACATTGCTTTATAATAATAATAATGCATCAATTTTAAATAGCGCTTTTCTGGACACTCAAAGATGCTTTACAGAGCATTATTCATTCACTCCATACCCGGTGGTGGTAAACTACTATTGTAGCCACAGCTGCCCTGGGGCAGACTGACGGAAGTGAGGCTGCCAATCTGCGCCATTGGCCCCTCCGACCACCACCACCATTCACACACATACCACTTTCATACTAGGCAATGTGGATGATGTGCCTTGCCTAAGGACACTACGACAGTTTTTGCCACTGGCGCCCCACTGTGGCACCTGGAATTCCCAGTGGTCTCCCATCCAAGTACTAACCAGGCCCTGCTTAGCTTCTGAGATCTGACGGGATCAGGCTTTGACAAGCCGGTATGGCCACAAAGAAACACTTTAGAAACACTGAAACATTGTACATAGTCATTATACATAGTCATTGTTAATGACAAAAGAAAGTATTGCTTGCAATGAGTTACATTAGATGATCTTGTAATTTTAGACTACCGTAGATTATTTGTGAGTTCTCCTTGCAGTGTTTGGACGTAGTTTTATGCGTTGGGTATTCAAAAGTACATCAGTAATTTTGAAACATTTAACAGCTTTTTCAACCACCACCAGTTGCGAACTTCTCAAGGACAAAATTACAATATAGACTGTAGATGAAGCTGCTCTCCACTGTTGACTCTATTACTATAAGCCATGTATTATGTACCATGTTCTGCATATTATTCACAGGTGGCCCAGACTTTTTACCAGATTTTGCTATTGTGTTATGACTCTAATATATGGTCCAAATATACCACTACCACATTCTTGAAGGCATAATAGAGTAGAGCAGCAAACCAGTGAAAAAAAAGTGCTCATCCAACAGCCCAAATGTCAGAGGCTCAATCCCTGCTTGGACCTGTTGTGTCTTTAGGCACTTCATGCACCTTGCTTAGTGAATGTGCTGAGTGAATGGTCATGGTTAGAGGGGCCATTGTCACTCAGTCTGTCCCAGGGCAATGATTATGCTAATATGACCCCACACTCAGTGCAATTTCCATAGGCCTTGCTAATTATAAACATGTCGGGAGTTGGCTTCAAAGTAATTCCTGATATCCAACTCCCCTTGACAGGCAGATATAAGACACTGCACTCCAGCATCATGACCAGAACTGAAGAAGCAGCTTGGATGAGCTGCGAAATGTATTAAACTAAATAATCTTTGTCCAGTTGACAAATTTAACCTTCTCCTTTGCCAGGACAGCTGTGCTTATGGCTTACCACCAGCGAGTATGCAGTATGAATGACAATAATAGTAGTAACGTCTCTTTTTTTTGACTTTCCACCTATTATACAGCAGCACAACCATCTCTGCCCCCACTTTAATGCACTGTTGTTACTACAAACTTTGAGGTAAACTTGACGTGGCATTACTTTTCTCCCTAGCATCTCAAAGGGGTACACAAATAAACACAACCCTAATTAGAAGTGTAATATGCCATTTGGTTAACCATTCTAAATCCTGCCTGAGCCTGCACCCTCTCCTCTGGTCCAATTACACACCTGCCGAGAGCGCTATTCCAAAGAGAAAACAAAATGAACATGTTTTTGCTTTAGCCGTTTTTAAAAGCTACCATTTTTTCCAACATAGCAATAATCTAATAGGATGTGAGTAGCTTTTAAGGTCAGTTCTCTGGTGGAATCACAATGAACAATGTGGAATTAAATCAGGTTAGGGGGGCTGCGTAGGCTTATGTGCCATATTAAAGGAAATGAAGTGCTGTTTTATTGCCATAGTGAATTCTTTATGAGCGCAGATAAAGGGGAGTTATTTTTGTTGTGCTCACAGCCTTTTTGCACAGTTTGTGTAATACATGTGGATGTGACATGTGCTGTTTTTCACACCTACCTTGGGTTCATTATAAAATGGCAGCAGGGGATGGTTCACTTGCCTTTTTCTGTGTTACTGTGTGTCTAGAATTCTCAAAGCTCTGCTGAGGAAATGCTATTTGCGAGGGTCTAGTATGTAACACTGTTTTTTAAGTGGTTTCAAAGGTAAATCAATAATAATACTGCTTTGACAAGTGATATTAAATCAAAGTTAATCAAAGGAGCTCTATCATTTTTGTGGAGGAGGGTCTGTCACTTGAATGTTCCCCAGTATGCCAAGTATTCTTGGTAGTATTGATTTAGTTTGTATTTGGACCTAAAATGGGCCATAGAGACATTTTTAATCACTGTTAGCTAAGGATGTTCATTTCTGATCGCCGAAGTGATCCATGAGTCTGAAATGTAAAATTAGAAGGATTTATTGAGTATCTCATAGGTAAAGCGACACTGTAGCTAGGCAGAAAATGAGCAGTGTAGCTATGGGCTCTCCAGAAAGGACGGGGAGGAGCCCTAAGATGTGTACGTTTACAGCATAGACTGTATAAAGAAGTGGACTAAGAGTGTGACATCATCCATCAGCTCCACTCAAATGAAGCTCCCCATGCTAACATTACAGGAGCTAATTTAGTGCCAGACTACATATTTGGAAATCTGACTGTGAGTATCATTAAATGTGCCCGCCCTTCTCACCGGAAAGTGGGGCAGGAGCTTACTTAGAAGCAAAACGCACTAGCTGTCAATCAAACCTGTTTCTAACGCTAGCGAGAGCGACCTTTGGGAATGATGGCATCTGATTAGTCTCTTATTTATGTTCATGTCTTCATTTAGGGACAAAATACTGAAATAAAATCATGAAGGATGTAGAGTGGGTTATGATGAACATTTTAAGGCAAAATAACAAGGCTCAAAGCAGCAGTTACAAAGGGAGGGACGACAAGATCCCAATGTAAGTCCATTGGAACCAAGGTCAGAAGGAGCCAGAAGAGCCTCCCTGAGCACTTCCTATGTCCATTCATATATACGGTCTTTTGTTAATAATTTTTATATTGTGTATCAGGAGGTTTGTATGTGTGTGTGTGTGAAGGAGAATCCTCTTCTGTTCGGCATAGTGTCCTCTTCATAAGCTCCCATGCAACAGCAGGGCCACGAATACTCACTGTCCAGCCTTGACTTTGAGCAACAATCTATTATGTGTGTGCAATTTACTGCTATTCACCAGTACCGGTAATTTTAATTTTAGCATTAGTACATAGGTAAAAGTGTAAGAGTAAAGAGCACTGTTAAATGTGAATACATTATAGTTTCAATGCATGGACGAAAAACAGGGCAATTTACAGACAAGTTTTCACACAGGACTAGAATCACCTGAGAACCTCTGAGTCTGCAGACTTACAGGAGGTAAAATTCAGGGGAATTTTACAGGCATTTGTATAGAACTGGCCGATTCACACTGGACTAGAAACACAGATGATGTTCTTAATTATTATAATTTACCAGGGTAAAACTAATCCCGTGTGAACAGGGCTAAAGGTTGTTTTCACTCTCCCATGACTACATTCATTCTGAGAGAGGTGTGCTTGGTGCCACAGTCGTGCAAGTAAAAGTGCTTAGAATTTGCTTGGATCTCCTCCTGCCTCTGTCTGCGCAGGTGAGCTTGGGCCTGGGTCTGTATGTCAGTCAAAATGTTTTTTCTCTGTTGTCATCAGTGTGTATAATCCTCACAGTGTATGTAGACACAGGTAAAAGAAGAAAAAAAACACTGGCTATAGCACCAGGGAAGTGGATGTGAGTTCTCCACCACTTTGCTTTGTTAACGTCCAACTCTCAGAACCATACAATAACAGAATTTGCTCTATGACTGTAAAAACGTCTGACTTCAACCTTTTTGTGCCAGATTTGATTTCCCTGTATCAGATCTTTTGTTAAGTGAAATGCTTTCCAGACAAAAGCATTTCTAATCTTAATGTCTTGATCCGAGGACCTGAGCTATGGTCCTGGGTATTTAAAATCCTTTACTTCCTCCAGGTTTGACTTTTCACAGAACACATAATTCTTTCAAGAACACATTGCTGAATTTCATGAAATGAATGAATTCCCAGCTTTTACTTGTTCTAAATAATCTTTCTGAGAATCTTAGCCATATAGCAGAAATGCAGCTGTAATAACTGACGTCAAAATGTGTGCTCTTGATGTTATTACTTTGTCTTGAATGTTTCACAGTACGACATTAAACCTTTCTATCTTCAAGGAGACCAAACCAGACCAAGTTACCGGTCAGATCTGTGGAGACGCAACCCCACTCACAGTCAGAATGCCTGTTTTTCTTAGTATTTTTGAGCTATAAACCCACCTGTAATTTATTGTCATACGGTGGAACATTCCAGACAGCGCAATGACATATCCATAGAAACAAGCAGGTGACGAACCCCCACCCAAAAAGCTAAACGGTACACCTTTAAAATAGATTGAATTCAGTGTCACAAACAGCAATAACACGCTAAACCAATTACTTTCAATAAGTATACTTGTTCTAGTGCCACAGAGATATTTTTAACATGATTTCTATGCAATTTGAGAAATCTCCAAATCTGCTCAAAAATCCATAGAGACCAAAATCCAGTTCTAACAAGCTCATTGCAAGGACCATTGATTTACACAGACAAACCAATATGAAAATACACTTAGACGGCAATCACCTATTTGGTCTTCTAATGATTAACATCCAATTAGAAAGAGTGCCCGGTTTATCCTCTAATAAATGTGTCTGTGTGGCATTAGCTACAGTGAGTTTCCCGATTAAATATTTCAAAGTCTGCCGCAAATGAGGCAGAGTCAATACTGTATATGTGCATTTTAATTGGGCCACAAAGATAATTTACAGTTTTAAAACAGACAGCTGGAGATATTTCAGACTAGAGTTATATAGTCAGTACAACAAGCTTGCTAACTGTACACTCAACTTTAACATTAGGTTAGATGCACACAGCACACAGGGGTCTTATTTTGACCCTTGGAGCTTCTTTTATAATATATCTGGTTTGGGGCAGGACAAAGTTGAAAATGAGAATCAACCATCAATTCTCGACCAGGAAGGTAGGAAAAAAAATCAGTTAGCTAAAACCTGGCACATGCCGTATTGTTATATAGACTCAAATAAAATAAATGAATTCACTTCAATTACCAAGTTCTTTGTTTTGTGGCTCAAAGCTGCTTGTTGTCAGAAAGCACGATGAGCTCCCACTGCCCTGTGCCTGTACCAGAGCTGAATACCAGATTGTGCTTTTTACAAATTCTCCTGTGGTCATACAGCCTCAGTGGGTCATGTCGTCTTCATGCTGCTTGCTCTCCTGGTGGTGTAAGTGAATAACTGTGCTCTGATTGGCTCTCCACTGCTCCAGGGACACAGTCTGCTCTGCTGGGGTAGAACTGCAGCCTCTGGGTTTGGATTGATTTGGGAGGAATGGCTGGTTCTTGGTTAAAGACCTGTGTGTGTGGAGTCCTGAAGTTCACATGGGAGTCCTTTTAACAGGAGGAGGCTGATCCGATTTTATTTGACATTTTACTTTTGGACACCTTTGCATTTACACTTCTCACTTTATTAACTGAATACATATGGGAAACAGGGAAGAATATGGAAATGCATCCATTTGGTGGGCTTGAAGCTGTAGTAGCTAATTGGCAGAACAGCCACAGTACATGGCAGACATGGATGTGCCACAGAGACACCAATGATTATAAAATACTTTATAGAAGCAATTAAGATATCATCCCTTTATTAAAATTCACACAATCTAGTTTTACAAGAACCCTTGGGACCCCATGAGACCCAAATTTGGGACCCAAATTTGGGCCTTGACCCCTTGTTGAATTGTGAAAGCAATACTAAAGGCAACACTATAAAGGAAGAGCATGAATGAAACATGCCTTGCAGAACAAAATTAATTTTCATGACATTTGTGAATTCACAAACTCTCAAGAATCCTTCTTTAACAGTTCCCATGTCTGCGTTTGGGCTCGAGCCACTGCTTGTCCAGTCCAATCATAGGGTTAGGGTTTATTATGGTTTGGGCAGATGCCAAACTAACGTTGACGAATGTAAACAGGAAACATTTACCTAGTGAAAGTTTTGTTTCTCAAAGTATTCTCATGAATGTTAAATCAAGAATTGTTAATGTGTAGAACTGAGTACTGAACATGCTAATCTGTCTTGCAGCAGCTATGTTTGAAATGTGTTTAATAGGGAGCACGAGAAAGTGTGTAGCTCTGTATTCTATTGTTGACTTGTGCTGTAGCCTCACATACGCCCTGTGTTTCTCCTCCATAAACTATGACCACACTCTCACTTGTGTCTCCATAAACTATGAGCACATTCTCACTTGTGTCTCAGAGGACAAAACTGAAGCAGCTGCACAGAGCAGCTCTGCTCATTAGAAGAATGCTGAAAGATTTACAGTAGATCAGCAGCTCAGACACAGCCCGGGTTAAATATCACACAAACAAAACACTACACCCAACATAAATAGTGGAAATGTATGACAAGTTGCACAGGGCATATTTTATTAATGAGATTATCTACAAAGCAAATGACTAACATCCACATGTCTTGGTGAAACTTTATTATGAACATATTAATCATGAGTCAGTAGCATCCATTTTTTTTTGTAGTTTCATTATATAACATTTAGAAAGATACTAATATTCAATATCAGGCAGTACGTTGGCTGAGTGGCAGCACTCATTCAACGATGGGTCAAATGCAGGGGACACATTTTTACTCATTTGACTAAAACACAGTTAAGATCATTATAGTTAATATTAAAAAACAAACAAAAAACCTCTTAACTTAGCAATCACATTGTACACTTGGCCAAAACTTCCCTAATGCACACAGAGATGATTCTTTGACAAATAAAATGATGGTGATGATAAAATGGTTAAGAAAACACGTTTAGTTTGTTGGAATAATGTTTAAAGTATCTGCAAATGTGTTTCTTACGTATACATTGTGCTAAACTTTTGGATAGAACTCTCTCATATTTTACATTTTTCTTCACAAATTGATTCAGGCCTATAATTTATATTTCCAACAGGAATTATCCCATAAAATTAAGTAGAAATTAGGGAATCATCAAAATCATATGCACTTTAACCAATATAAAATAATTGCTATAAGTAAGAAATTGTAAAATAGCTTATAGCAAACATGTGGAATTAATGCCTCAAAACAATCATGCTGGAAAAGTTTGACAGAAGTCAGACCCACACAATCATTGTATATGCATTATTGTTTAAAGGTCCTATATTCTGCAAAATTGACTCTTGTAAGCATTAAGCTGTAATAATGTTGTTACCTCCTTAAAACCATTCATCCTCACATGTTTGTGTACTATGGGCCCTTTAAAGATTTACATGCTGATTGTGAGATGTAGTGAAATGTGTAATCCCTTGCTGTAGTGGACTGAAATGGCACTTTTCCAATTGTGAAAAAGAAACCCACAAGACGTATCCTCTGTTCTCACATATGAGCTAGTATTGTTTTGTCCCAGAGCCGCATGTCGCTGTGTTGTGGAAACTCAGATTAGATTTAAATGAAGCCTCAAAAGCACTAAAGGACAGATCTCACACCAGACTCTATGATAAAAAGAAATGAGAGCAGACATGTTGAGCGCTTGTCATGTTTTTCATCTGTCACCAATACAAAGAAGTTGAGATCAAATAGTAGAAGCATTGAAATACAGCACCACTCACAGCTCTAACATCAAAATAAGTAATGTTAATATGATTTTTTCTGGTTTTGGATGACTCTCATCTAGCAATTATTTGAACTGTTTTGTATAAAAACCTGATACTGGTATCAGGTTTTCCTTAAGGTATGTTAACTTTTTTGGTACGACTCTGTTCCACCTTGTGATGTCATGAAATGGTAGTTTTCAGTAGATATCCAGGACTGAAATCATCTAAATGATTCTAGAGAAGGTGTATGGAGTTCAAAAACACATGTGAGCACTTCCTGTATTACCACATGACATCACAAGGTGGAACAGAGAGTTTTCTGTTTGAGAGAAGAACTCTAAATTTGCAGGGTTTATTTGTTAAACATGTGGGAACAAAACAACTCCAGACATGTTTTTGAAGAGAAACCAACATTATATTATAGATCCAAAATTAGTGTAGTATAGACACTTTTAGTGTTAGTAAACAGTGACGTAGGCTCGGTTGTGCACGCATTTTGGCAACAGAAGTATGGCAGAAAGATAAGCAAAAATATTATCATCAAAATATCGTGAATATTTCCTCAACAAGCCGACTTTGACAAATGGGGTCCGACTGCCAGATCCTTGTGCGATCAGTGAGTAAAACTTTAAAACTTTAGTTTGCCAGTAGAATATAATTTCTGACAACCACACACTTAACAACCAGACATTTTGGTGCTGGAAATATCTCCGTCTTCTTCTGCCCAGTTTGAATGAATCGCAATGAATGGGGAACAATGACACAATGATTTTTATCACTTCTGCCCTAAAAGGGTCTATGCGCCCCATAAAATGCTATGCTAATTTTGGATTAGTAAGTGTCCACTGTTGCTTTTCCAATTGATAAAACAGATTGTGCATTTCACTTATTTATTGACATTTTTTCACTCTTTTGTAACTAATACCAGCTTGTAAGAACAAGGATCACAAAGATATTCCAATGACACATTGCATTATAAAATGCATGGAAGACTAACACTAAAAAAGTTGTAATAAAATGTTTTACTTAAATCTAAATTAGGCAGGAGTCTTAATTAAATCAAAGTGCAAAAGATTATGTTTCCCTCAGGATATCTTTAGTTGGCCTTAAAATACCCTGACTTCCATAATATAGGTCTTTGGGGCCAAATTACCTCCAGTATGAATATATATAAAAAGATATTGTATTTCTTTTAGGGTGCTCTCTGCCCATTCTTCCTGCTCTGGCTAAAATTAATGAGTTTCTGTCTGGGATAGGTGGTAGTTCTAATAGGGTGTAGACAGTGCAATGGAGAACGGCAATGTAAAATGGTGCCAGCCCTTTTGAACATAGCCAAAAGTGAGGAAGATGAAGGCTAGTCTCTTAGCTGGTGGCGTCTTATTGAAAGTAATAACCATGCAAGGTAAAGGTCCAGTGGAAATGGCCTGATTCCAGCTAAATTGCTAATTCCATCATCTCCTTGTACGTGTTCACCTCTACTGCAAATAAACTAGGATATGACTCTCTATCACCACAATGCAATTTACCACAGATAAGTAACACTGAAGGGAAATATACTTGAGGTTTGTGCAGGTCTGTGTGTGTAAAAAAAAAGATAAGAATAACCAGCAAAAGTGAATTCCCCACAAGAGGGGTTTTCTAAGGTGGCTTTTATGTGTAGCCTTTAGGGGCGATTTAGTATGACTGTGTCCAGGTTTAGTAAACAAAAAGAGCAGAAGTTGCCTGTAGTCTGTGCAGTATTGCCCTAATATGTATTCAAAGCCTGTCTGGAGGTCAGTGGTTATAAGCAGGTGTAAGAAGAGCATACACATCTCTTGAATACATCTTTATTGCTTGTTTTGAGCAGTTGTAATCTCCAGAGAAATATATGATAACGTTTATTTATTAAGGACAATGTCAGTTTTACAATAGTAATATTGTGAATCTTAAACCATCCAAATAAGGGCAATGATCAGTGGGGGGCAGGATCTTGCATTTAATGAGGTACAAGACAATCCTGCAGAGAACTACTGAAAAGCATTTGCAGTTAGCATAAAAAACATGGCCGTTGCAATGACCAGATTGACCAGATCACACTCTGAAAGGAGTCCTACACATAACTGCTAAACTAGGCCAAAACATGTTGCCATGTTTGTTTTGGTTCGTTTGGGAACCCGAACCACAATGCTGCTCTGTGACTGCTCTGAACCACATGGTGGCCCAGCCCAGTTGCAAAAGCAGAGTATTCTTGTGAGCTTGTGAACTCACAAATATCTCTAGCTGGTGCATAATTATTGTTTGTTGTGTCATTGGACAAGACTATTTCCAGTGTGAGCTAGTGTGTGTGCGCTCCAATGCAACTGAGGGACAATGGCTAGCATGTTTGCATAAGCATCATCTGTACATTCATTCAAAAGCATCATCCTAACCAAATAACTACATTATAAGAGATACCCCACCACCACCATGACAGAGTGGGCTGCCTGCTGATGGAAAATGTACTGTAGATAGATGTACATGCTCTGTGGATGTCATCTTTGGTTTTCAGAATCTAGAAAGTGATGATGTATCTCCCAGATGGGAGGCAAGAGCCTGTTTCTCCACTGAGTGCATGGTACTTTTTTAAGAAATTTAAAATGGAAACTACATATTTAGACCATTTGTTTTACTGACAAGGCCCTGGTAATAACAATTGTAATTTTTCATGGCCCTCATCTATAGTAAAGATTACTGGCCCCATGTTGTGATGTCATGTGAAGCCCATTAAATGCTACATTACATGTGAAACGGCTCTTATTAATGCAGATACACCATTAACACTATAAAATATTGCGTTTGAGACCGCTTGGACCCATACACAGGCTCATAAATCTGAGCTAAAGAAAAGCTGAATTATTAAAGAGGCCTGTTGCGTCTCTTTGGTGATGAATCTTTGTCATTACCTCGGCAGAGTGTGGAGCAGAAGTCATCTCCATAAGAGCACATATATCCCTCATCAAGACTTAACACATGAATAATACATGACAACCTTTTTGGGCCCTGTTCATCTATATCGCTCCAAACCGCAGGTGACCAACTTTAACTGAAGACTGCTCTTTTACAGGATACATCATTCAACTGCATATATTTTCTACAAAGAAGTTGTAGATCCTTTATCATTAAAGTTTATTTAAGTCAATGTAAGAATATACTACAATTCAATTCAATTCAATTTATTTTTCTAGCACCCAAAATCACAACAACAGTTGCCTCTAAGGACGTTCCAAGATTTACTTAAAGTTATTAACTGGTTATTAACTTGTACATAACATATTTATATCACCATATTGCCTTTTATTGTTTGAAAATACTATATCCATGGAAAACAAGGTATTAACATGTTTTATAAACTTCACCTTAGGTTTTTTGTTTTTCTGAGTGTCCCCTTCCTTTGTCAAGAGACTGGGGGTAAAGGACAGAATTCGTCTATACTGGGATGGGGCGGGTTAATGCAAAGCTATAAAATTATTTTAAAAGGACCGTTTGGAATTTTGGACATAAGGCCTCATTTCTTAGTGAGCCAGAGTGTTGGGGATGTGTGGAGACACTTTTTTTTAAATATTCTATCCAGTCCTTGTATTTGGAGAGGTTACTGGTGCTAGGCTAGTGCATGTCAATGGCCACAGTTGTCCTACCACTAAAAACAGTCTTACTCCACAAAGCACCTGAGCCAAAACAGTTATAACGCCAGACTATCGATGTGAGTGTCTGTGTTGATAGAATAATTTTAGAAGTAAAACAACTTTGCATTTGAAGGATTTAAGTCTGAGCAGTAGCAGCGAGTTATACTGATATATGAGAAAATAGTCCCTCAACATGTGACGATTCATGCGATGCAAGGTTAGTTTTATTTCAAACATTCTATCGACAGACATTTCCATCGATAGTCTGGCGTTATAACAGATTTGCCTTGGGTGCTTTGTGGAGTGGGTAAGACTATTTTTAGTGGCAGACCAACTATGGCCATTGACATGCGCTAGCCTAGCACCAACAAGCTCTCCAAATACAAGGACTGGATGGAATTTATAAAAAAGTGTCTCCACACGTCTCCAGCACCCTAGCTCACTAGGAAATGAAGCCCTATGTCCAAAATTCCAAACGGTCCCTTTATTATGAAAATAATAAGTTACTGAGAGAGGGGTGACAGATTTTCAATGTAAAGTCAATTGGAACAAGACTCGATGGAGCCTGAAGCACCCCCATGCTCACTTCCTATTTGGATGACGGCAGCTGTTGGGTTTGCTATGTCCATTTATATATACTTTCTATCCAGTTTGTTTACTTAATATACCTTTTTTCTTTTATTGAAGGCTGTAGTAGAATAAAACCTCTGATGCAGTTTAATAAATAGATAAGTGACAATATCAGTAACAGTAACAATTAAAAGTAAGTAGAACAGTCCTTATTAAACTGTACACGCAATTCTAGTGATATGTGGACTCCCCTTCAGTTCTAGTGTTGTAGGCCTAGTTTAATTCTCCTGGCGGTATTTGGCATTAAAGTAGAATAAGTAGAATCCATATATCTCCATTCAGACGAAGTGTGCAAAAGAAGTAAGCCAACAGAGTGTTCCATTTAATTATATTGATTAGTATTTGCAGTGCGCATGTAGGTCATTGCAATGTTTGTTCATTCAGCATTATTACAAATAGAACAAGTCGGAACCTGGCAGCTACACAACACGGAGGTTACAGAGGGCATTTTGTAATACATTCATTAATATAAATTTAAGGTGCACTTTAATGTTGACATAAGGAAACGTCTCCTCTGTATTTGACCCATCCTTCAATGCCACTGGGGCAAACTGTAGGTCAGGACTTAGCTGGACTTTACCTATATTTAATGGCGTGTTGCTGTGTGTTTTTATCTAATCCCTCATTCATTCATCCCTGATAACAGAGGTTGTCATCAGGGCCAATTTCTTCATCAAGAAGTCTGTAAAAGGCATGCTTTGTTCTTGTCAGACGCTACACTTTAGAGTTAATTTTAGACGCTACACTTTAGAGTTAACTATAGAGCAAAATCTATAGTCCCACTTTAAAGATGGTGAACAAAGCCTCTTTTCAAATACCCAAACTCTGTGTGCTATGCTGTTTTGGTTTCCATGGTAACTCAGCTGCAGTATGTTACATTCTGTGCTCCAGCCTGGGCCGTGTTATAACAGCTCGTGAAACAGACACTTTTGATGAGTTATCTGCTATTATGAGTCAAATCAAGCACAATGTTATGTCATACCTTTTAAGTCAACTTTTTTTTTACCATGTTATGTTGTTCTCTTCAAAATCTCTGAAACCTCAACTTGTGTAATTTAAAAATAAATTCTTTATTCTCTGTAGGTGGAGATAAGACCAAATAAGACCATTGCAACATCTGCCCCTTTTTTGTTAAAGGACAAATATTATTTTGCATTATTTGCATTCTTGTGTTGTTCTTTTTCCTTATTCAGCTTTGTGAAAGAGTTCTTGATGGAAGAAATTTGCCCTGATGGCAACCTTTGAAACCTCTGTTACTATAGGTGAGTTTCATTGTTGGCAAAAGCCTGTGTTGCATACTGGGAAATATTTTGGCCGGTGGAAAGAAACATGGCGAATGTGACAGAACAAACAGGGCGGGAGATCTCAGGACTTTTACCTGTGATGTAACAATCTTGGAAAATTCAAAACCATGAGTTTTGTGAGCATTCAGAGGGACAGGAGATGGGAAAGAAGATTCGTGAAATACGTCTAAAAGCTAAAAACAACTCCAGGTCTGTTTTGGAGGAGGGAACAATGTTAAAAGCTCAAAAAGTCAAATTAACATAATATTTATTCTTTGGCTATTTTATTCAGTGACATACAACTGAGATATTTGGTAAGAATGCACCCAATAACTCCTGTTTAATAGTAATAATTTAAAAAAAAATTATCAAAACTGAATGAAAATGAATCACATTTTCTACAGAATGCAGATCTCCCCATCAGTCCTTGGGGAATACATGTAATATTCATGAAACCAGTATTCTTGCAGAACTTGTGGCATTTTGTGTACAACTGAGTTTGAAAGAAGTAAACAGAAAAT
This sequence comes from Odontamblyopus lacepedii, assembly GCA_034769755.1. NCBI lineage: Eukaryota > Metazoa > Chordata > Actinopteri > Gobiiformes > Gobiidae > Odontamblyopus > Odontamblyopus lacepedii. Next base: position 16,947,287 of record CM068344.1, on the reverse strand, counting down.
GATGATAATGACATGTAAATGGAACGGATGCAGAATCCAAGTTTAGGGGCTGTCAAACATGATAGATCGTAGTAGTAGTTTTTCCGGTAGGCATATGGACTGAAGCGACTGGTGTCAAAAGACGAGAGGAATCGCAGCTTGTCAAACATAAAAATGACTCATAAATGATTTAGTTCTCGAATGGATATTTACAATCAGAGAGGAGAATATATGGTGCCGATAATCCGCTTTGCATGTGTTTGACATGATTGCTGGTGTCACTCAGTTTAAGAATGCAAATATTGATGGCCTTGGGGGTTCGACCACAGCATGTACATAACCAGATATACTGGTTTAGGCTTAGGTCACTTAAGAGTCAGAAAGTCATATAACCCCAGTATGAATAATGGTAACTTTACACTTCTCTCACAAAAATGACCAAACTAGAGCTGCACAATATAGCAATAAAAAAACATTGATTATCAAAAGTTGCTAATATTTATATTTATGTATTTGTATGCAACATGAACAGCTCCTGCCCTTTAGCCAGAGTCAGGAGGACAATGTCTGACAGCCATCAACAAGATTCTGTTCACTTGGAGAAAACTTCTGGTGTACAGCTTCATTTTAACCCAAAGGTTAGTCACTAAAGTGTAAATTCACAAACCATTATTTTAATGTGGGTATATTATAAATTATGTGACTTTAATTGGCTTTTAAACATGCTTCTGGTCACCTTGGCTTAGTATTTCAACACATTTTTAAAACTAGCCAACATTGTATGTGGGTGCACTGTAATACAGGAACCAGGGTTAAGACGTTGTTTACTGGCAGTAGGGGGAATTATTATTCAATAAATACCCAAGAACTAATTTTAGCAACTTTTTATGATATTCCTCAATGATTTGATGGCAGAAATGCTTACATTTCGATGTATGAACTTAAAAATAGCACTGAAGATTTGTCACAAAACTGCAAATATCAAAATCATGTTATGTTTTTATGAGGCTGATGACTCATCAAACAATCCTGAATAAAGCAAAATACAGCTCCATGCATGTTTTAGGGAACATTATAACGTGTTGAAAAGATCATAAAAGTCAATTTTACTCAGTACGTGTTTTTTAACCATTGTAAAGAATGAGATATTTTCTGTCAAAATACAAAATATTAGGGGGAGATTTATTTATCACTGCTCGAAATGGAGATTAGCACTCGAAAAGCCCTGTTTATATTGTCATTTAAGTGACAATCTCTAGTGTCTCACAACAAAAAATGTTTCTGGATGTGGTGTGAAATCTCCCTGCATAGTTCCAATTTCTAAGGAAAGTCAAAGCAGTGCACTGAGGCTAAACAAGCAGTGAAACTTCGCACAACACAGTCCTGTTCTTTGATCACACTTAATATGTCTCTAAGAGGATTAAACTGTCATATTAGATGGATTTGGCTCGCTGGGGAAACACTAAATCCACCCAGCAGTGTCAGCTGTGAATATTAGTAACCATGCAGCATACACAAATGCAAACACCCCATATTAAGTTACTGTTTATGCTTTGCAAGGAATGGTAGAATATTATGTGATATAGTCAGTGGGCAAAAATAATGAATAGAAAATAGGTTGGAGGAGTCTGGATGAAGACAAGATGGTTAAGATGGCAATTCCAGTGGCGGGGAATAAACCATGAACCTTTGGGTTAGTAGATAACTTACCCACTCACTGACATGTCATGTCCACTGATCTGGCTGCTGCTGGTTCAAATCCCATTCTCAACCTAAACATTTTTGATACAGAGGTTAGATCAATTGACCCACAGGTTGGTGGTGCAATTCCAGCTCTTACGGATAAATGATGTTGTGTCCTTGGGTAAAACACTTAACGCACCTTGCACCGAGTGTCTGCGTACATGTGTGTATGTGAGTGTGAATGGGTGAGTGGTCCTAACACTCTTTGAGAGCTTTGAAGGTAAAAGTGTTGTATTTAAATGTGACCATTTACCATACCGGTGGCATGGTGGCTGAGTGGCAACACTCAGGCCTCACAGCAAGAAGGTTGTGGGTTCTATCCCCGGGTCGCCTGGGCCTTTCTGTGTGGAGTTTGCATGTTGTCCGTGTCTGGATGGGTTTCCTCTGGGTACTCTCCCCTCACCACCTGCAGAGGGGTTCATAGGGGGGGTCAGGTGCTACGAGTATTGGGCAGCAAGCTGCCCCTGCGAACCAGCTGGATTAAGCAGGAGAAGATGGACGGATGGCATTTACCACACTGTCTAAATTACTACATTTTAATTGTACTAATTGCATGTCAGAATTTACAACTGGAATGTACTGATCACCTCAAGACACAACAGTGGACTTGTATCTTGATTTAAACACACTAAAAGAAGGACTATCTGGGTAATTTAGTTGTTAAATAAGAAAAACTCTTTCTGCTCTTTCTAAATTCAAGACATTTTAACTCACCTGGGTATTGCTTTTGCAGTGCCATGAAATTGTTTTCACACTAATTACAAGTTTCCATTGATTTACTTACATAACATAAAACTTCCTAATCCCCAAATAGCTTGTTGACATATAAATTCATGACAGCTCATGCAGCCTCACAGCTGTTGTAATGATGGAGTGTGTGTGAGATTGGTTGGTCCAGACAAGGACAAATGTCTGAGTGTTGGTGTGCCACTGTTATTTAGGAGCAGGGCTGGTACACAGTGTTCAGGTGGCAGCTGGATTTACTGGGATTACGCTGCTGTGTAATGAACCCACGGGCTGCAGCAATTATGACACAGACACAGCCCTTTTAAACACATTCTGGCTAAACAAAGTGTGAAATTGTGTATAAATATTTATGGCCTTAATGAAACCCCTCTAATCCATCTGCACTTTAAGCAGAGGCTCTGAGTTCAGCTGTGCCCCAGTGGTGCACTTTATTAAGAAAAGATCAATACACGTGGATTCAATTTAACAAGAAAACAAGAAACTGAAAATTAAAACCAAAAATGAATGCCAGGATTTAGAATTTGGCTATTTAAATATCAGGATTTTAAGCTTATTACCAAGTTGCATTAAAGAATGCATATTTTAATCAATATTTATACACATGATTAAGATTTGTAATTACAAGTAATTAAACCAGTGTACATGAACAAACTGAATATTTTAGATGGGGGTGCCCACACTTTTTCAGCATGCGAGCTACTTATAAAATGACCAAGTCAAAGTGATCGGTTTACTACAAAAATACAAACATTTATGTATTTATAAATATATTGAGAATCAGTTATGGTGGAACGGTACTTGGACTTAATGACTTCATGTAGGAAAAGGCTGACTCACAGGTTTTAAATAAGTTTTTAAATAAGTTTTAATTTTATCTATCTCCATTTTATCTGATAAATGTTCATTTAAGATTAAAATAAGCCAAGCAGACTGTACTTCACTTCACTACACTCTGTGTCCCTTTTTGGATCATCACCCACAGTTTGAGAACCCCTCTTTAAAAGAACTTCCACTGGCACTGAGAGTGAAGTAAGTGGGTAGGATTTTTAAACCTGATTTTTCAAGTCCCACTGGAATTACATTCTCTTACTGGTTTTGCAGAGATATTTACCAACCTCTGCACATTTACCAAATGCAATTCGTGACAAATACAGGTGCATTTGTGCATTTTTATTAGGCAAACTTCCACTACATGTCGCAGTAGGCCTGCTTTGTGCTGTAGGACTGCTCTGTGCCAACACTCTGTGCGCTATATGCAGGGAGGAGAGGGAGCATAAAAAGGCAAGGAGCTGTGCACTGACGTGAGGCAGACGGACAAGTAGGATGTTTTAAAAAGTTTAACCTGCCTGGAGATACACGCTGGTACGTGAGGGTAGATGCTGTTGCGCAGAGACTCCCCGCGCTCCTGCAGTTTACAGCAGTTTACAGTTTACAGCCGACAGCATTGGCCATAATGAAATATGATCGCACTCGTCAAGTGTCAGACCTCAAGTCCAAGACAAAGCCCGGTCCAAACGCGGCCCAAGTCTCAAGGCCAAGACCAGTCTCGAGTACTACACTATGACTGTTTGATCGCGATCAATGTATTGGGCAGCCCTGTTTTAGATGGTTATTTTAAACACAATTCTTGCTCCAATAGATGCGTTTGGTTAAAATGTGAAGAAGAGGATTTTAGAGTACGCAGACAATTATTATTTTTAGTGTGGCTTTATAGTTTCATCTAATGTGCCTTTGATCGGTCATGACACTTAGCCAGGGGGTACTTGAAATTATATAATATTTGAAAGAAAGTTGGCAAAAGTATTTGAATACAATTTTTTGTTGTTGATGATGTATGTTTATCAATATCAATAAAACATGAGAAAATAATAGTTATAATTGGGAATATACGAATATAGAGAATACACAAAAGGGGGTACTCACGAGTGTGAGACAATGCTTCATGGGCTTGACACACAGAGAGCGGCATCACTGTTTCAGTTCATTTCCAATGCAAAAATCGACTAGCGTCGTTGTCAGCATGTTAATTATATTTCAAGAAACTATTACGAGAAACTATCACATCAAAAGTAAAAAGCTCTAGTAGTCAGCTAGAGCTTTTTACTTTTGATGTGAAGCAGAGTTGACATTAATTAGTCAATTATTTGTGAAATAACCTTGTAGATCTACTTGGCTTCATATGGCCTTTCACCCCATAATTCCCTCAAATTTAACAGCCAATCAAATCTGTAGAAAATGTGTGATCCGCCTTGCACCGGTGTTTGACTTGTGTTACATTTTTTACCTGATGTGATAGGTGATGTTGGTCACTGTTGCTTGTCGCCCCTGGTGCCGAGCCCATAAAATTATTTGGATCTTGTCAGTTAAGTGTGTTAACCTGTACACACGTACATGTTTTACTTTAATTTGTGCTAAAACAGACCACAAGTTACACCTTAACCATGGGTCTGCAATTAAATTGAAAAGCAAAATGCATACCTGCTGCTCTCCTGCTGCTTTTAATGATCTGCTCCAAAACAGTGATGGAGAAATGAGAGGAAAGTAATGTTTATTTTCTCCTCTTCGTAGTAAGAGTAAGTTTTCGTAATCAACACAACCATATTGACCAAATCCTCTGGACCTTACCCATGGAGGATTGAAACGCAGACAGCAGCTGGCCTTTTTGGCCTGTTCACAGTCTCAGGTCGTGTGGATGTCACCACTAAGTCAGACTGTGGCATAAAACAGAGCGGCAGATACAAGCTACACTTAGTGTTGTATGAGAAACATGATTCAAAAGGGGAAAGTTGCATGTACACTGTTACCTGCTTGTTTAGCTCCAGAATACACACTTCTTCAATACTTCAAAATGTGAGTCTGGTCACCGGTGAATCCCCTTGTTTTCCAATGGTCGTAGAAACAAAACAAAAAAATCTGACGCCACGATCATACTCGATTGTGGCTCGAGACACAAAGGAGTGGATGGATCTGACATCATTCTGGACTTGCGACCTCAGCTTGTTTCTCTCATAAACCATTTAACATATCCCGATCTTTATGTGCATGAATCAAAATCAGGATTTATTTGTCATTTCAGTATAAAAATACACAGAAACAAAACACTGCATACTCCAAGTTATCAGCAGCATAAAAAAATATCTAAATGTTTTAAAATATTGTGTGTCAAATGCAGTCTTTAAGAAACAGCCTCCACCTGCCTCCATTTTCTAAAGTGCTTCTAAGTCAGTTCTATTTTGTCCGTGCATTAGTGTCAGGGCTACATGACAGAATTGATCTGCCTAACAGCCTCAGGGTAACGGCCAGCAGCGTTATATATTATATACTATATTTAACCACATTCATTTGCTGTAATTTACATTTAACTTTATGTTTCTGTTTTTGTTTGATAGGAGAATACCAGAAAGACATGACATTATAACAAGACAATATTATGGTTTATTATGTTATGTAATTCATTTGGCCATTTTCATTCAAGGTCCGATATAAAACACAACACCAGATATGTTTTTGATGAGAAAACAAGATTAAAACAGACCAGAAAATAATTGTTCAGTTCTCAAGAGTTATTCCTAGGGATGGGCATGATTAGTCGATTAATCGATAATTGATTATTAAGAATTTCGTTGATCACGTTTTAACATTTTAACCAACAAACCGAATGTAGGAGTTGTGGCCCCACAGTCCCACGTCTCGACTCTGGCTCCTTGGAGATCACTATATCCCTCAGAGTGTGTTTACCTGCACATCAGTATACCGGTTATGATTGTTGTTTGTTTTTTTTGAGTATCCCGGTTTTGCATGTATACGCGGTATCTCCGACACTCATATTCCACTGAGTCGTGTTCTTGAGTCCAACAGAAGCTGATCACATCAGCACAAGGAAAGAGCTGCTTATTGTTTATGCAAATGAGCCATGCGGTTTTAAGTTTCGTTTCTGTAAGATGTAAACAAATGTGCGCAAAGCTGCTTAAAGCTTAAACACATTCTAATGTCACACGGGCTGATGTGGCTCTATAGTGGTTATGGTTTATATGTTGTAAAATTGAGTTTATTTATGCAAATTAGTAATAGTAATAATTGTGATGATAATTTTTAATGAAAATGTATTGTTTATTTTCCTGACGATCAGTTAAAAAAATTTAATCGAATGCCCATCCCTAGTTATTCCTCTTGTATTTGTCCAGTTTTTCTTAGTTTTGTTCAAACAGACTACGCACATCAAAACGCTAGGACATAAGACCATGACTACACTGTATAGTAAAGGAGAGGCGTATACTTTTTTGTTTGGCAGAACATAAAAGTTCCCTCTTTACTAAACAGACTGCACGCCTCAAATCTAATACTACACTGCTATTGGAGTCTCATCCTAACCTTGTGCAAAATGATTTACAATCTCGCACCGGCACTCTATTATACTGTTTGTACAAAGCAGACAACATATGGTACCTCCGCGCATCTGCTGCTGTTGGGTTACTTACTTAGATAAATAATTCATTCACCACTTCGGTTCGAGTCCTAGTGACAGCCGTGAAAGCCCGTTTTGTATCCCCGCTTACAAAGATGGAGGTGAAGCGCTCTGTTGTAATGTTGTGTTCCAAATTGATTATATATGAGCCCAGATGAGGTAGCTGTGTGGTATATTGATTGGGGGACAACTGCTCTACTCCAGCCCCCGACTTCTTTTGACTGAAATGAACAGACATTTTTAACGGGGGATCTCGAACCAACCTTTGCGCCTCTGGTAGGAGAGATAAGATGCAGTGTTTGGTCAGATGGATTTGCTTCACTTGGTAATTGTCAGTAAAGCTGTGTTGCCATATATTGGTTTTGTAGCCGCTGGTAATGTTTTTCATTTTCCCCTCTGTAGTTAGCTTCTGTGGGCTACACTTTGCATTGCGCTGAATCTCTAGCTGTGTCTCGTTAGCCTCCATGCTAACATGCTTTGTCATACGAGTAATGGAACCAAATGGCTTCTGTAATTTGTTACGGGTTGCAATTTGTTTGGTGGCGTGCATATTATTCCCGGCCTTCTGTTGTGGAGCGGTACAGACAGATGCAAAATACGAGCCTGCGGTGCTACTTTCTGCCTTGCCTTTTAACAGTAGGCAATTATGTGGAAGGATTCTGCAGGCTGTGATTAGGACCAGGCATTAATGTGCGGCTACGGTCAGAGAGCAGGGGGGTGGAGAGACAAGCGGGGTCTACAGGGGGACCAGGCAGAAGTAAATGTATAGGTGTATAGGACAGGTCATAACAGGTTTGTTGTTGTTTTACATTGTTATTTTAAATGCATTTATCCTATAGACCAGCAAATTCCAAAAAAAAAAAAAAAAAAAAAAAACACAGTTGTGACGTTATTTTCCACTTCCCACTACTGCTGTTGCTACAGTAGCTGATAATGTAGGAACTCTTCAAACGCCATCACTCACTCCTCCACTCATACACCACATTCAGTATTAAAGGGACTGTAAGTAAGATTTTTGATTTGAAATTCCATAAACATGGACATAAACCACTGTGATGCTGATTTATTCTTCATCACTGACATATGACATGATGATAAAGTTGCTATAATGTTATAATTTTGTGTTCTCAAGAAGATTATCCAATCAGAAAGCGGTATGAGCGTCTTATCTGTGTTGCCAGATCCTACATCTAAAACCCAAAAGGACTCTGATCTGAATAAACACTAACACTTGTAGCCAATCATTGATCAGTGCTAGTTCTGGCTCTACAGCTCGGTGAGTGAATTTTGGAGGTTCTGAGCTTTCACATGAGGCAAAGATTATAATGAGAAGAAAAAAAAGTGAGTGACCTCTTTATCCAAGTTAGGCCCTAGCAACCCAGGTTCAATTGTGATCGATTGTGATACCTTTTTTAAAACTGTAAAAGCACAGGTTACATAAATTTTTATCATTTTTATCAATTTTCATAATTTTATCATTAATTTATCATTCATGTTTTACACTGAGCACTTTTTGAGCTTAGTTTCTCACATCCATTGACAAATTCCGTATTTTTCTGACTATAAGTTGCACTTTTTTTCATGGTTTTGGTGGCTGCGACTTATACTCAGGTACGACTTATATATGAAATATTTCAGTTCACATCTAAACATAAATGTAAACATGGGCAAGGTACAAACCCGAGGCACTGACTGAAAATATTAAAAGTCCTTTTTTTCACCGAAGGACGCCAACACTTTTCGACCAGAAAGATATAATTTCATGTTGGTGATTTTCACACTGACAGCCACAAGAGGGCGCTCTAGGCTTGTGTACCAGCATCCGCTAGCCTATCACGCTATTCCTTCTGTACCACTGTCACTTCTTTCACCAACTGCAGCATCTCGTACCTATTTTCTTAGTTAAATCCAGATGGCAACTCTTTTTTTGGCCTGGCAGTGAATAATCCACTGAATCTTGTCCTTTAGTGACAGAAGCTCACTGCATCAGCGCACAAGCTGTTTTTTTCACTATATACAAATTAGCCATGCGGCTTTAAGTTTCGTTTCTGTAAAACGTAAATCAATGTGCGCAAACACATTATTACTTACGGTATATACTGAGCGGAGTACAGGAAACGTCTGCAGAGCAGTGGTAGCGAGGACCAATCAAGTAGCCGAAAGAAAGTTCGGAGTGAACGAGAAACTTGTTTTTGATTGGAGAAAAGTGGAGGAAACTCGAATTGCAATGAAGAAAACAAAAGCTAATCGTGGACTAAAAGCTGGATTTAGCTGGAGTTGGCGGAGTTACTCAGAAGTGACACCGAGAATGAAGAATTCAGTGGAGTGAGATGGAGAGTTCGGTTATTCTGTTATGTTGGTTATGCTCTAGTTTTCTGAATAACTGTTCATGTGTGACGTGAACAAACCAGACACACGTTCAGCCTGTTGATCTCTGTTCTATTGGTATTTCTATAACGGTTGTCGGTTATGTCTATCGGTTATGTCTATGTCGGTTCTTGGTCTCTGATTTTATAAAATAAATTTCCCCAAAAAAAGCGCGACTTTTAGTCCAAAAAATACGGTAATAGAGATTGTGTGAAATGAGCTGTTTGGTTTTCCTATATCTACATAGAGACTGTTCACGAAGCTAGCTAAGGGAAGTGAATGGTCCATTTCATCACCAACTGAAACAACAGAGGGAAGTGAGGACGATGCTTAGGAAAAGGCGTTCCTGTTGTGTTGTTAGTGTTTACCTACCTTCCTTGGATACTAACTGTGATACTGCAGGACATAATGAGAGACACTTTTGGCCTAAAGGCTGCCATTCTCCTCAAACTGCTCTGACACAGATCTGCTGATCCTACCTGACCAGTTCTCCTGTTAAACTACACTTAGACCTTTGACTAAGACACAAGGGCAACTGAAAAGCGCAGTGTAAATGTTGGATTAATACAGTGTCTGTCTGTCATCTGCGCTGTTCTGTTAGTTCAGCTGTCAGCTTCTGGATACATAACAACTAAGCAGTACATGTGCCAACTGGAGGGATGGAAATAATGCTGTTTAAGTTAGTTTTGAATGGCATAATGTTTATACTGTATGACAATTTTATACAATTATGTAAATTACAAACCACTTCTTACGACTCAAATTAAATTAAGATCTACTAGTATTTCATATGAAGCATTTAGTCATAACCACATTTTCCAAGCTTCGCCCAGATTGCAGCAGTGGTTCCCCCTACTGAAATTACAGAGAAACAAATATTCCCTATGTAGGGCCTAATAATCCTGTTTGCAACTCTCATGTGCACACAGAATTATAACTGATGAAATGAAATCGACACAACATGGAGCGGAGAGGCACATAAGCATAACACATTTGGACACGGTTAAATTGCTAATGCTATCCTCCTAAGATTATTGTGTGCTTCAGTTTAGCATGATGATGGAATATTCTTGATGAGCTGGAACATTGTAAGTGATGATCTGACAGCAGAGATAAGTAGATAGGTGGATGTCTGTACATGGCTTCTACATTTTATCTTGTGCTCAGAGTGGGGATATGAGGAGTGTGTGTTACATTACGTTAACATTGTAACAACGCATGAAATAAAATGTAGGTTTAGAATGTAATCAACCCAGCACTGTGATAAACTCCTAGACACTACCACAAACAAAATAAAGGAATTTCCACACATGTAATAATTATTGTATTTTCTAGGTTTTATTACATGGCACAGTGTAAAGATGAGTACTACAAATGATATAAATTGTATAAAACATAATAACAAAAGGCTTAATTAATGACTTTTCGGCCCCCACAGCATTCCACTCTCATTTGGCTTCAGCAGCTTTTGGCCCAAAGACAAATATCCCTGTGAATGCAACCCCATCTACGCTGCACGACACACATGGAGACATCGAAATTCTGCCCAATTTACCTTTTTTTGTTACTATGTCATTGCTCTGCCTGGAATGTTCCACAGTATGGCATTAAAAAGTTCTACTTTACATTTTTTTCAACTACAGGTGGTTTTATAGCTCAGAAATACCTAGAAAAACATGCATTCTACTGTGAGCGGGATTGCCTCTCCACAGATCGGATCTTTAACTTGGTCTGGTTTGGTCTCCAAGAAGATAGAAACTTTTAATATCATACGGTGAAACATTCCAAACAAAGCAACAAACATTTCCATGTAGAAAATCTTTTGATGGACCAGAAAATAAAATGATTTAACAACAAACGAAACAGTGAGATGTGCTCTTTGGTGAGGGTGCATCCATCCAAAATGTGCTCTCAGAAGACAAAGGGCAGACAGCTGTTGTGCCCCTATTGAGGTCTACTCTGACATTTGTGCTGCCTGAAAGTCCATTGGTAAAAACAGTGCTCCATCAACACCAAAAAACAACTCGGGTCTTTTGAATATGTGATGATAATTTGTCTAAAAGCCCAACTTGAGGGATCTGAAGCTGCAAAAGGGTACAGCTCATCTGATCTTGTGAATACGATTGTGTCAGTAGAATTTGTGGATATTCTAGATACTATGTTTATAAATTGTTGAGTTTTGATGACTGTGGCATACCATATTTTGTCTGATTGATGCCAGTCAAAAGTTCAGACTCCATAAACCGTCGCTATTTCTTCCATTAAACTTACATTTGATCACTGTAGATCTTAGTGCTGCAGATGAGACGCTCTAACCTTGTTGTCCAGCCATCACATTGCGTTTCTTGTACTGCAGATCAGTATATTTTTATATTTAACACAACAGCAATGCTATGATCTATTATTTATCTATCATACCTACGGAGAATGGACTTTCCCTTTTTATAGTGACAGTTCGGGGGAGTTTCTGACAGTGTTTGCTTCTGTTGACAAACCTGCATAAACTGTCTCAAATTCAGGATCGATGTCTGTCATGAGAGAGTCTGGACATATTTTTTGGAGCGGTCTCACTGTCACCATGATGGATCGCTAAGACATCTGTCAGACATATCATTGATTTTATTAGCGCACTTCCCGTAATGACAAGCTAAAATATATCTGCCATGAAAAAGGGTCTGTTTAACACACCAAGCAGGCAAAACAAACCAGTAAATCTGAATTTCTGTGCTGTGGGCCCTTGAGGCTGCTTATGATCTTGTTTCTTATATTGTGTTATGTTGGAATGAAATAGCTAGATGTAAAAAATATTAACTCTAACCCTTTTTGTAGGCAAGCTGCAAATGTAGGTCCTATATTATGCAAAATCAAGTATTGTGAGCTTGTAGCAATGAAGAGAATTTAATGTTTTTACCTCATCAACAATATGCCTGAGTTGTGTTTTTTTTCCACACACACTTGAATAAAAATGCATTAATCTCTATCTATCTCCAAAGCTCAAAATGCTCTGTTCCACAAGGTGATGTCATGAAGCTGTAGTTTTCAATTGAACCTTTTAATTTTTGTTCAGTGGAGAAAATTACAATCCCGGGCTGTAATTATCCAAATGATTCTAGTGAAAGCATGCAACAGGTTTAAAAAAAAAATAAAAATAAAAATAAAAATTGTACTGCTTTGTTTTATTTAAAAACTATGTTTTAACCAGTAACTGATTTGACCCTTGGTCATTTCTCTCTGTGATTAGGTTGTTTAAATTAGTTCTCAAATTTCATATAAATATATAGAGAGCCAGTACTTTGAATGGCTCTTTGAAATGAATGGCTCCAAGATTCAGATCCCATAAAGGAGCAGAAATCCCTTCACTATGCATGCTTAACTAAGGCTAATTAAAGTGTAGTCATTACAAAGTGTTACTAGAGTTATAAGGTGCATGAATGAAACAAAATATGCTAAATAAATACAATGATCATTGACTTTTTCCATTCATGACATAAACATGCAGGCCCGGCCCTAACCATTTTGACACCCTAGGCAAGATTTCAGGTGGCGCCCCTTGGATTGCAAAAAAAAATAAAAAATACTGCCAGAGTACAGATACTCACAAGAAATCAAACAGTTCATAGTGACGATGTTTTAGACAGTGGAGGATTTTATCCCCCATTGCCGATTTTTGCGCTCGGCGCCCCCTAGTGGAGCGGCGGCGCCCTTAGCATTTGCCTATGTTGCCTAATGGGGGGGCCGGCCCTGTAAACATGTCAGTTTATTTATACATGAAACCTTTAATGACACTTAAAAAGTGATGTAATGTTAGATTAAGTTGAAAACTTTTAGTAGGACAGGACAAGTCTTTAATAATTATGCATTAGGTCTAGATAAGTTCTAATGTGAGCAACTACTCGTTAACATTTGAAAAGAGAAGAAAAAACACAGCTTTTACTTGCCTGTACAATACCCTCAGCATGTTCAGCAGACAGCCTTTGCTGGGTTCTTCACCCCTCTAGAGGCTGGACTTTTTCATGTTCCATTTAAAAGACATCAACACAGCTCAGACTGAAATGTGATGAAAACTGCCTGTATTCCCGTTGTACATATCTAAATTAAACTATTTACTAATACAAAGACTTTCAGAGCTGTGAGTCCATTCTTAAAGAGCCCGTATTAGTCTATTTTCTGATCTATGTCTTCACATATCACACACAAACATACATATGCCTACATATTTAGGTGAGTTATTGGTGTGGTGGTTTTTTTGTGTGTGTGTGCAGAATTTCCCCTTGTATTTCCTGCTCAGCTTATATGTTGACTTTTCTGTTTAAGTGTTAAATAAAAAAAAAAAAAGTTTTGGTTCTTCAAAAGAGCCAACTTGTTCACATAAATAATAATTAACAAATTGTTTATTAAGAATGATTGAGTCTTAATAATTATCCAATTGAGGTCTTCCTAATTCCAAAATTACAAAGACTGAATCATCATTTTCAGTAAATTATATGTTCATTATGAATTATTTCTTATTGCTTTATTTAGGATAATTAAGAAGCAGTTATTATAAAGTAGTGGATGTCCAAAGCTAAACAAACATTCATTCTGAAAAATACATAATTTCTCAGAAGGGTCACGTGATGTGGTGGCGTGTCTTGCCAGCTGATTACACAGATTTTACGCCTGTCAGAAAAAAAAAACTTTTATTTGGTAGGCAAGATCTCATTCAAACAAGTATGTCAGTTAAGACAACACAGACATGTAAATATGTAACGCTGACGTTGTTAAACAAATTCAGAGTGGTAAAGCAGGAGAGTTTATTTTCTTCAGTCATGAACTTCATAGATCGATACAAACATTTCACATTAAACTATGACTAAGGGGTTTAAGCTGAAGTGAGATCACTCATGAATGCCTAACCTTATTAACAAATTATGATGCCAAGAATATGGCTCAGCAAACAACAAGCAACAACTTGATGGATAAAACAGAGGGGGAAAAAACATAATTTCATTACAGCGGTTCTTTTGAGTGTACTTTATCTAATTTCAATACATAACACACAAATCATCAATTCCTATCATCAACATGTATCCTAAACCCCAGCCTGCTTCATTATTAAATTCTCCCTATATCTGCTGTGTTTAAATCATTCTAGTGCTCTGTGTCTGCTATAGAATTAACTCTGAACATTTTTTAAATGCCTTTATCTATGACGATCCTTCTAAACTCTCATCCAGAATATTCCATAGATTTACTTCTCTAACAGACATTTCCCTTTGGCATTAGTCTTGGCCTTATTCTCTGATTCCTTTTTTAGAACATCATAGATATCACAAAATAAACAGTTTTGGGCCAAGGACAGAGCCCTGTGTGACTCTATGTGTTATAGATTTTTGTTTTGTTTTAATTAATATTGGCCAATTGTACATATGCCCTTTATCATGAAGATATTTTGTAGCCAGCTGGGTGCAATGCCTCCATACTTTTCCTTTTGAGCTCATAGCGGTTCATGGTCTATAGTATCAAAGGCCTTGCTCAGGTCTATAAAAACACCATCAGTGTATTTTTGTTGTTTCTTGCAGTCGAGACTGTTTGACCTAACACCAAATTGATAAAAAATAAGATTGTATTTATTCAGAAAATGATCATATATAACATCATTTATCAGATATTTTTTTACATTTTGAAAATAGTGAAATTGGTATATACCCCCGCTGCCCCCGCGAACCAGCTGGATTAAGCGGGAGCAGATGGATGGATGGATGGATGGATGGTTTATACTTGCTAAATTGATGTTGATCTGCACTTTTAAAGATGTGTATTACTATTGCATTTTTTATTTTTGACAAAAGATTATGGTAAAGACGGATTATTTTTATGTTGAATTTCCTCTGAACAGTCACTTCTACTCAGATAAAAAAGGAAGATACACATTTATACAAATATTTACAAGGCAAAACACTAATATAGGCAAAATATACAAACTACAGATCAGTTTAGCCAAATTTGGGTTCAACTTTAGTTTTGTCTAGGAAGGAGAAATGTAATAAAACAAGAAAAACTGTTGATCAAACTAAGCAGATGCAGCATATGACATGTTTCCTATTAAAATCAATATCTGTAGCAGAGCAGGTTGAGTCTCTCACTGCAGTCACTCAGCTCTACAGTGGGTTGTGGCTCTGATCCATTTGAGGTTCTGTCCAACACCAGGGCTCCACAGCCCAGTGTGGACTCCGGACACGATGGAAGATCAGGCAAGGTGACTGTCTGTCCATTAGACCAGAACCAGGAACCACCCAAGAACCGGAGACCCAGCCAGACCTTGTGTGTTTGGGCATCTTTGGCTTTGCTGTTGGCGTAGAGCAGCTCTGATGGCTCCACACTCAGAAGCTGGTGTCTTTGAGAGGGCCTATCAGCCTGCAAACTCTTGCATTCTTCCAGAGCCTCCTCCCAGGTGAGGTTCTGCTTCACCAGGACCAGGTTGTGAGAGTAGCACAGAAAAGGGAAGGCCTCAGAGCAGTTGTGCACAGACATGGTCTTATTCTGGGACCACACAGACCCACACAGACCAGAACCAGGACTAGAACCAGGATCAAAATTAGGGGCCCACTTCCAGTAGTCTGAGTACTCCCCATCACTCCAACTCCAGGACTCACCGTCATGGTACAGCCCAGTCCACACTGGGAAGTCTCTTGTCTCAGCTGAGGGCAGGTTGCTCCAACTGTTGAAAACAGCCAAAAACTGGTTCGTGTCCTGGCAGTAGTGAAAGGCATCAGCCCAAGATTTGGTCTCTGCGTAGAAGTTGTATCTGCGTGTATTGCCTCCGTCCTGGTAATGACAGAAGAAGAAGTGTCTCGCCTCACACCGATCCCCCACTGCTTTGTTCAGAATGTATCTGGTCAGTCCACAGTCATCATTATTGTCTGGTTCATTCTGTGTAAAATCTCCGTTGTTAGCGTTAAAGTAGTTAATACCATCAGTCCACTCCCATCCAGAACTGAATAATTTGAGGGCTATCCAGGCGTAGTAGTCATCCATGGATGTATATCTGACATCAAACTGGGTCACAACTGTCACTAGCTCTGCACTTTGTGACTGACAGTATTGCTGTGCATCCTGCCATGTCATTGGATAATCAATATACCCTATGTATCGCCGGACCACAGAGCTAAGTCCTGTTCCACAGACAAGCATCAAGAGTAAAATGATCTTCATTTTCTGAAGAAAATGTGTGAAAAAAAACAAATGGAAACCGGCACGAGTGAATGTTTGAGAGAATGTGAGCTGAGAGGAAAAACCTGGTTTAAATGAGGCTGAGGTGTGCCATATTTGCCTAGGAAATATGGTGATTTGACTAGAAATGAAATCTTTCATACCTGAGACAAATCAGACTCAACAAGGGCATAGGTCACCATAAAGAAAATGAGTTCACGCTATAAAAGTTGATGCCATTGCAATTCATAACTCTATGGGATACTGACTGTTTTAGAAAGAAATATCCAAACTAGAAATGTGCAAATGGTGAACCAGATTTACCAGCCTGGGATCCAGCAAATACACATTTTTTCAATACTTTACAAAGATGTGAGTCTGGTCATCAGTGAATCTAGCTGGTTTCCAATGGACCTGATTGAGAGGTGGATTAGCCTCTCAGGACGACACACACCGCCCATGTCAAAACAAATATGGCTGCTTACAAGAGGAAAAGAATCACAACAGGCTGAAAAACATCACATGCCTAGATAATAACAGTTACGGTATTTGAATTTGCCTAGCAACCAGATTAATAATGTTTAGACACTGAGTTCACAAAACTTGCTATATAAAATGTATTGTTTTCAACGTTGTCTTTTCAACCGGCAAGAATGATTAAAGGGCCTATATTATGCTGTTTTCTGATCCAGGTTATAATGTTGTGTCCTCGTCAAAAACACAGCTGGAGTTGTGTTGTGTTTCATTCACACATGTTTAATGCACAAACTCTGCATATTTAGGCTGAGTACTACGGAGTGATGTCATGTGGTGATACATCAAGTGCTCCACTGTGTTTTTAACTTTGATACACCTTCATAAGAATCATTTGAACATATAGCATAACCCTCTTAAGAGTCTATTTTGCATAATATAGGATCTTTAAATTATGCCACCACTTTTTGAAGCTAATGTAAGGAAATAATACTTTTGTTTATTTAAGCTGATAGAGAAGATGCTAAACTTTGCGTCAATTTTTGTTTCTCGCAGATATGCTCAGATATTCATGATAACCAGGAAATAACATCTGTAATCTGACTTTTACATGGTAAATTCCACTGTGAAATTCTGACCTTTCCTCCAGGTCGGTTTTAAACTGTGGCCATTTCAGGATATCAGAACAGTTCAGTGGAATACAAGAGCGAAATCACAAGAAAAGTGTTGCTTTTTATTGGGAATAAAAACACATCATTTTAATCTTTGAACATACATTTTAAATCATCACTGATATTTTAATGCATCCATTTTTTGCTTGTAGTTGTGACATGACAGTGACCACAAAGTATTTACATTTCCACACCTCAAAATGTTCAGATTTGATGCAAAAGCCCTGTTCTTTTTTGAAGACCCTCTTTGCTCAAACTAAACCAAAGCAGAATCATATTGTATAACTTGAAAATTTTTCAACCCCAAATTTGATATGGGAATAGAAAAAAAATAACAACTGGGCTTCACCTGTTACAATTTTTTTTTTTTTAAAGATGTTTTCTTCTTTTTATGATAATTATTTATCCTTTCTTCTTCTTCTTCTTCTTCTTCTTCTTCTTCTTCTTCTTCTTCTTCTTCTTCTTCTTCTTCTTCTTCTATAATAATAATAATAATAATCCATTCATCCATCCATCTTCTCTCGCTTAATCCGGCTGGGTCACGGGGGCAGTTTGCTGCCCAATCCTCATAGCACCTGACCCCCCCTATGAACCCCTCTGCAGGTGGTGAGCCCACAGGAGGGAATAATAATAATAATAATAATAATAATAATAATAATAATAATAATAATAATAATAATAATAATAATAATAATAATAATATGTGTTGTGGTCAAACCATTTTTTTTGTATTGTAAGTTCTTTTGTGTGGGCGGCACAGTGGCTGAGTGGCAACACTCAGGCCTCACAGCAAGAAGGTTGCGGGTTCGATCCCCGGGTCACCCGGGCCTTTCTGTGTGGAGTTTGCATGTTCCTCCCCGTGTCTGGATGGGTTTCCTCCGGGTGCTCCGGTTTCCCCCATCAACCTAAAACATGCCCGCACCCCTATGAACTAACATCAAGGACCATGTTGTCCACCTTCCTGTGGGCTCACCACCTGCAGAGGGGTTCATAGGGGGGGTCAGGTGCTGTGAGGATTGGGCAGCAAGCTGCCCCCGCGACCCAGCCGGATTAAGCGGGAGAAGATGGATGGATGGAAGTTCTTTTGTAACTCTATCCAACAGCTGCTGTAAAGTTTGTCCAGAGCAGTGAAGATTTGTATTGTCAGGAAACAAAATACAATGCATGTTTTTAGGACCTCACAGATATCATTTATGTACATTATAAACAATTTTGACCTAAGGACAGATCCCTGTGTGATTCTGTGTGTTATAGATTTTTGTTTGAATTAATATTGGCCAATTGTACATATGCCCTTTATCATTAAGATATTTTTTAGCCAGTTGTGTGCAATGCCTCCATACTTTTCCCTTTGAGCTCATAGTGGTTCATGGTCTATAGTATCAAAGGCCTTGCTCAGGTCTATAAAAACACCATGTATTTTTGTTGTTTCTTGCAGTTGAGATTTCCTCCATCCATGACTGCCACTGAGGTAGATCTGTTTGACCTAACACCAAATTGATAAACATAAGATTGTATTTATTTCAGAAAATTATCATGTATAACATCCATCTATCTTCTCCCGCTTAATCCGGCTGGGTTGCGGGGGCAGTTTGCTGCCCAATTCTCATAGCACCTGACCCCCCCTATGAACCCCTCTGTGAGTGGTGAGCCCACAGAAGGATGTTGATCTGCACTTTTAAAGATGTGTATTACTTTTGCATTTTTATTTTTGACAAAAAGATTCCGGTAAAAAGGGATTGATTTCAAATATGTGTAAAGTGTGGTCATTAGTTGACATTTTATTTATGATTGCTGATATCTATTCCATTGATATCTGATGGTTGAACAGTTTCATCAGTTTAACATCTACAAGGAAATTATTGAACACATTTGGTATTTCTTTATTTTTGTAATTTGTAATTTTGTAATTAGGCCATCTTTCACAAAACAGTTGGGATCGTGATTTTCCTTACCTTTCTTAATTATACTATTTAACATTTTCCAAGTACCTTCCAAGTGTTATTTTTATGTTGAGTTTCCTCTGAACAGTCACTTCTGTTCAGATAAAAAAGGAAGATACAAGTTTATGCAAATATTTACAAGGCAAAACACAAGTATAGGCAAAATATACAAACTACAAATCAGTTTAGCCACACATATTCTGAGTTAATTTAGGTTCAACTTTAGTTTTGTCTAGGAAGGAGAAATGTAATAAAACAAGAAAAACTGTTGTTGACTGTCTTCCATCTGAGTCCACTGAATAATTTGAGGGCTATCCAGGCGTAGTAGTAATCCATGGATGTATATCTGACATCAAACTGGGTCACAACTGTCACTAGCTCTGCACTTTGTGACTGACAGTATTGCTGTGCATCCTGCCATGTCATTGGATATTTAATATAGGCCTACCATATGTATCGCCGGACCACAGAGCTAAGTCCTGTTCCACAAACAAGCATCAAGAGTAAAATGATCTTCATTTTCTGAAGAAAATGTGTGGAAAAAAGCAAATAGAAATAAACACGAGTGAACGTTGAAAAACAAATGGAAACCGGCACGAGTGAATGTTTGAGAGAATGTGAGCTGAGAGGTTAAACCTGGTTTAAATGAGGCTGGGATGTGCCATATTTGCCTAGGAAATATGATGATTTGCCTAGTACTGCAATAATTCATACTTTAGGGCATAGGTCACCACCAAGATGAGTGCACACTCTAACTGTGGATGACATTGAAATTCATAACTCTATGGGACATTGACTGTTTTAGAAAGAAATATCCAAACTAGAAATGTGCAAATGATGAACCAGATTTACCAGCCTGGGATCCAGAATACACACTTTTCCAATACTTTACAAAGATCTGAGTCTGGTCTTCAGTGAATCTAGCTCCTAGAAAAAATGTCCCCGCTCAAACAAGTCTCTCCGTCAGAATTGAACTATTGCACAGTGTCCCGTATTATGTGGTTTATTTTAAGCAGATTTCCTGTGATTAAATAATAATGAAGTGTTAAATCAATACCAGTCTGGTACACCAACTCTTATTTGTTGTCTGAATCCAATCCAGGCGTAGTAGTAATCCATGACCGCGTGGTCACGACAGTCAGCAGCTCCTTACTCTCATTCTTACAGCATATCTCTGCATTCTGCCACAGCCAGGGGTAACTGTGGTACCATATATGTATTTGGATTACGGGACTATCTGCTGCTCCACAAACAAACATCAGCTGTGACTCACCGGTTTGAGGAAAGTGTTGGGCGTGACAGAAAAATATGTCTACTTGTGTATTGACCTTATTTGATTATGAAATATTCTCTGATTTACATTAGGCAAGGCCACAAGGAGCCTCACCAGAGGGAAATCAGAGAAAACAAATGATGCAGGGTTATTTAATGTCTAACTATCCATCCATTTTCTTCCACTTATCTGGGTCGTGGGGGGGCAGCAGTGTAAGCAATATTCTAGGCAGAACAATGACATCCATAGAAACAAGCAGGTGATGGACCCCCAGCTAAAAAGGTACATAGTGCATCTTTAAACACCACTCTTTTGTTGTCACATCAATCCAATGTCCCAACCACATAGTCGAGATATGGGCCCACAGACAAGACAAACTGAGACAAACCCATTTTCTGTTCCATCCATCTACACTGTCAGCTTTCCAAAGTTTCTCCCCAAAACACACACAGGCATTTCAATCTGACTTTCTCTGTGGCAATTGTTTTCCTTACTTTCGACTTCTCACACTATCATCACTTTTGTTTTCTTGAAAGCAATTCTCAGCCCACGTGTGCTGGAGGAGCGAGAGTGTAGGTTTGCTTCACTCTGAACTCAGTAGAAGCATTTGGTCTGTTTTCTATCCTTGGGATGATTGTTATTCTTTTTCTTTTTCTTAAATTGATTCTCGTAACAGCTGAAATGGATAGGAGATGCATGTGTTTTGATTGGATTTTGAGGAGAAAATGTAACGGCATCTACACCACAACATGTTAAAGGTTCCATATTACGGAAAATTGTTCCTTGTGAGCTTTAAAGCAGGCCTATTATGCAATCTGTCTTTCCAGCATTGACACATTACAGATGTTTCTATAACTTAAAAATACAGTCATTCTCCTTGTGAGTATTATAGTATAGTGAGAATTGCCTCTCCACAGATTTGACCTGTAATATAGCCTATAGTTGTCTCCCTGAGATAGGTTTAATTTCTACCGTGGAACATTTTAGACAAAGCAATAATATTTCCATGAAGACAAGTAGGTGACAGACCCTCCATCATAAAGGTTGTGCAATGCATCTTTAAAACATTAAACAAGTTGTGTTTGGAGTGATTCTCGCATGTTTGTGCAGTCTTTAATTGCTTATTTTCGAGATGCCATATTGCTGATCATTCCCTGTTTTCACTGCCACCAGTATGCTCTCCCTGGTCTGTACTTTTATTTTCTTAATTGGTGATACGCATAGGATTCACCAGTTTTGTGTAGTAATTTTGGTGCAAATGAAAAAAAAAACACTTCTCTCTAGTGTGATCTTCAAATTACAACACAGGGATCCACGAGTGCCATAGATTAAAACTAAGTAGGATATAGCAGACACATGCTCAATGTGTCTTCTTTATTATTTATGGTAATCCCCAAAACTCAAAATTCTCTTTTCAACCTTGTGGTGTCATGAAGTGGTAGATTTAAGTTAACAGATACCGTTTGCCTTTTGTTCAGTAGACACAGGGCTGATTCCGGGGATGAAATTATTCAAATGATTCTAGTGAAGGTGTATGGAGTTAAACAACACAGTGGAAAACTTCCTGTATTGTCACATCACAAGGAGGAACAGAGTGTTTTCTGTTTGAGAGAACTCAACCTAAATATGCAGATTTTGTGTGTAAAAACATGTTTGAATAAAAGAAAATACAACTCCAGGTATGTTTTTGATGAGGAAACATTAAATGATAAATTAGAAAACAGCAGAATATGGGCCATAGTCTTCTTTTTTAGTTTTTTTTTTTTTTTTGAATTGTGTAAGTGTGATTTGAAAAGGTGGCAGGAGATCTCCATGGGGATCTTGGTGTATGGGGGTTTGATAGCTTTGCACCGCACCTACAGACATTTCAGCGGTGCATTCAAGCTGTGAAAATCCTGTTCCACTTCATTCCTAACGTGTTGTATCCAGCTGAGATCTAGGGACTGGGACAAAAAAAAATCCTGTCCCTGTCATGTTTTTGCAGAGGAAGCATTTGTGAAATCCAAGAATAAAATCTCCCACCGAAATACAAGATGGTTTCACAGACAATGCTCTTCTGTATATGAAAATGGCTTGGTGTCACTTGTAGTGGTGGCATCACGTGGGGCACAGGATGGGTCTCTGGCTTCATGCAGTTTGACCCAGAGCAGCAGGTGGTAACAAGAATCAACTGTTCTGTGTCACTGACCAGGCTAATAAGAATACATTGCTAAGTGTACACTTGGTATTTGTCTCCTCTTTTTCTCTCTGAGCTGAATTTGTTCAACTTAATCATAAAAATAGATAAGAATAGCATTGCTTTCTGGAGAATTTCCTTTGAGGATTATTATGGTATTGTGAAATCAAGGTTTCTGTAGTTGTTTCAGTAATAGGTAGAATCTACAGGAAGAAATCTAAAGATTTGCTGTTTTTGCATCATAGTAGGGCTCGACCGATATGTATTTTGTTGCGGCCGATATGATACCGATACAATGGGAGTTGAAGCTGCCTATAGCCGATATAATCACCGATATATTTATGACGTAAAAATTCACTATAAATCTTCAATTGTTTATGAAACTTAAGTTTGGCTCTATTTGATTTTCAATTGTGTTTATTTAGATGACATTTATTGTTCTGCCTCTTTACATCATATTTAAATACAGTCGGTCGTCCTAATGGCAGTTTTGTATGATACTGTAGCCAGTAAAGAAATTACTATAAGTAAACTACCGCTATTAGCTTTTAGTGGTAAATGCATGTGCGCCGTGGTAATTAATGATCTGCTAAATGCCGATAATTTACACTTTTATTCACAGCTCATTTACATATCAGTGTGTGTCCAGTAACATATATACGGCCACTATAGTCACTTACAGTCACTAATAGAAGAGAAAACAGCCTGTTTATGTGCAGGAGCTACAGCAGCTAATCGCTAACCAATGAGAAAGAACCAAAACGAGCTTCAAACCGACACATTTCCAACACTTACAGCTCACACAGGCTCCTCTCAGATCACAAGTTTGCACTAAGAACTGTCCTTTTAATCCAGACATAAACTGATCGTCCGTAAAAAAGAATATAATCTCAGTGTTACACACACATAGACCGTAAATGTGCACACATGGATCTACGGCTGCAGTTGTAAACAAGCGCACATGACGATGCATTCAGGAGCAGGATGGACACAAAAAACAAAAAGTACTCCGCAGCTAAATACTGATGTGGGGCCACATATTAGGATTTATTTATCTGTCAGTAAATTTGATTAAATGGGCATGATATAAAGTGTCTAAGTTTTATAACAAGGTAAAACATCCACATGGAATATCGGCCCATATCGGCAAGATTTTGGCCGATAGCTGATATGTTTCCAAGCGCCAATATTGGCCGATAATATCGGCCAACCGATATATTGGTCAGGCCATATAGTTCTTATTAAAAGACATGTACAGTGGGTATTTGTGAGAAATATATTCTAGTCTAGTCTAGTAAGTTACAATTTGTAAGTAATGTTACTTACAAAGTACTTTAGTAAGTTTATTCAAAGGACCTTTAAAGGTGACACTTATTGTATCATCTGCTTTACCTTTTTGCATCTGCTCTTTAAATATATGCTGTCATGTACACTTTGCTCTTATAGTCTCATCAACGGCCTTATGTTTCAGCAGTTACAGTGTTCTTCTGGTAGAACACTGCACCTGCTGAAACATAAGGCAGTTGATGAGAGAGTTTATGTCGGTCAGTGTGTCAGTTTGACAATGGCAGTATTGTACCTGGCCAAGACCATCTGCCTTTGCAATACTTTACAGACATAAAGCTTAGAACTATATCTTGTCCCCTTATTTCCAATGGGAGTGAGTGACAGGTGGATTAACGTGGATTAGACTCAGAAAAATGTTTGTTTGTGTTAAAACAGTTTACGAGGTAAAAAAAGAAGAAAAAAACTTTGCTTTCTGCATTTAAGAAACACAGGTTACAAATTGTGAATTGTCATAATTTTATACAATCACATCCAGTGAAGGTATTAGACAATTTAAATGCCAGTCTCCTACCACAATTGGGATTAAATCAACCTGAGCCAGTTCTCTTTTTACGTGCACTGCACGGGGGAGCCCAGCCAGATGCGCGCTTCTCTAGGCTCGTCCGCACCCAGACTCCCAAAGCTCCCCCCTTCCAGCACGGCTTTTATTCACTTTTAACAATTCATCATGTCAGTACAAAGACAACATGGTCATAATCTTGTTAAGCTTACCACAGATAACATAGTGAAGTATATCATGACTTGGTTTACATTTGATGAGATAAGCACAGAAATATGGCCTGCGAACGAAGCCGAGTACGAAGCAAGAGGTCACAAGAGGTCACACATCTGGTTTTAGCAGAGATAGCTGCATACCACAGGCTCTTTCATCCTCTGAGCCTGCCTTGTACCATGAGACTGCTTGATGTACATTTTTAAATAACTTCATCATTATAAGCATTTTATTCTAACATTTTCCCCCTGTTTATAAAAATTACATCATATAAGATCAGAACATGAGCCCTTTATATTAATAACCTTAGCACATGCCATCACAAAAACGTGTAAAATCGTACACTCGAGGGTAATGTTGGCTCTTGGTCATTTTAACTTGTATTTACATTTGCCTATTTGTGTTCAAAGTCCTGGTTGTCTTCGTCAGGGTCAGTTCTGTCTTGTCCTCTTTTGTCAGTGCGGTTGTAGGCTGTGTCACAGTCTCAAAGACAGTCGTTACATTTGTGTTGTGTGAATTGTGTACTCACTACCAAGTCAGGGTGTGTATGTTTGATATGTATCACAAACAATATTGCTATGTACACCATGAATAGAATCATTACAAATAACACCTTATTTAACTGTCTTAACTGGGTGTCATGTGGTTGTCTGACTTCTCTTCTCTCAGACAGTTGTTTTTCCCCTTGGGATGGATGGAGCTGTCATCTTTTTTAGTGCCCGAGGGTAAACTTCCTCGTAAGAACACCGTTGGAGTGAACCGTGGTTTACCCACTGAACACTCTTGTAGTCTGGTTGACTTGGAGTCCTGAGTCAGTGATGTCCTGCGTCTGAGAGTTCTCTGAGACTGGGTCAGGATCTGTCCAGTCCAACTGGTTCCTTAACTTACAGTGCGACTGCTGAATCCAGGTTGGTCTGCCCTTGACCTTTACTGCAGTAAATGTAGTCAGGACGAGTTGATGGGTCCCACCTTGGACTGGTCCTGTTCTTCCGCTTTTAGAGTCTTTATGAACACGTGGTCTCCTGGTTTTGCTGTGTTGCCCTGTGGAGAACTAGTTCTTTCTGGCAGTTTATTGTTGTTTACAACGTTTTTTGTTAACAGGGTTTTTCTCATATAATCAATAAGATCTTGATCAGAGTCTGGTTGTTCTTTTATCTTCATGAATCCATGTGTAGCGTGTGAAAAGGATGCTCTGGAGTAGGGAAAGCTCCTCTAGGTCTCTGTTGTCTTTGTGCATTAGTTTTAATGCAGATTAGGCATTATTTAAAAAATTTTTTTTAGTATTTATTAAAACCTATTGTATTAACCATATTTCCCCCTGTTGACACATTTGGCAAAGCCTATGTGTCAATATTCTTTATTTTCCTGATACTTATATTTGCATTTCATATGCGGGTGGAGGGCTCTGCTGGGCCTCTGGGGCAGTGGGAGGTGCCCAAACCAGATTTTGGTTGGCTTGTGTTTTTCGTACTTCTAATTCTGGAAGTTCTGGATAAAGCCCCAGGGTCCTAAACTCCTCCTTTTCTTTTTCAGCCAATTCCTTATTTCCGTCCTGATCCTCACCGCCCGCCTCTGCCTGTTCTGCCTGTTCTGCCTGCAGAGGGTGCTTTTTCACCACTGTGCTATCATCGCCCTTCGGACGAGACATTGCCTTTTTTGTTTTAACACTTTTACGCTTTTTACTTATCCATAGTCGAATTGTCGTTATTTGTTTACGAGGTGTATATTTGGTTTTTCCTTTAAATTGGTCATGAATTGATAGGTTCATGACGAGTTCGCTTAACTTTATTTCATCTAGTTTTTCATCAAAATTATATTTTACTTTTCATTTTCGTAGGAATTTGCAAGACTCTGGATAAATTCGCCTCATATAGCCTACTCCGAGTCTGTTTCTATTTTTACTGGTTTTTCTGCCATGTCGTAATATGTGTCTAGGTTGTTGCCTACTGTTGATCGACGGGAAACTTCTCTGTGTTTTATGACAAGCTTCTACCACGATGGGCGGTCATAAACTTGGTGTTAATTCACACACCGAGAAGGACGCTGGATCAATTTTCAGCAAAACATCGACCTATGTCCTTAATGAGATTCAACCTTGATACATCTTAGCAATAATCAGTTTGAATTTCCATACAACAATTCATTCACACTCTACAATAGATTCACACTTCTACACTAGATTCATCTCTATGTAGTTCTTTAAACTTCACTCTTAGAAGTTAAATTTCTGACCTCAGGTGATATAACTGGATCTGGTTGACCGGGTCCTTCCACGGAGAGGATGCCCAACAGGGGTTGCCGTCGAGAAAAGACTGATTTTTTCAGCTCAAGCTGGGTGCGCGCTCTTTCCAACCTTTGTCGTTCATCCTCCAGGTAGAAGCACACCGATCCGGCTCGAAGGACCATTATGTCATAATTTTATACAATCACATCCAGTGAAGGTATTAGACAATTTAAATGCCAGTCTCCTACCACAATTGGGATTAAATCAACCTGAGCCAGTTCTCTTTTTACGTGCACTGCACGGGGGAGCCCAGCCAGATGCGCGCTTCTCTAGGCTCGTCCGCACCCAGACTCCCAAAGCTCCCCCCTTCCAGCACGGCTTTTATTCACTTTTAACAATTCATCATGTCAGTACAAAGACAACATGGTCATAATCTTGTTAAGCTTACCACAGATAACATAGTGAAGTATATCATGACTTGGTTTACATTTGATGAGATAAGCACAGAAATATGGCCTGCGAACGAAGCCGAGTACGAAGCAAGAGGTCACAAGAGGTCACACATCTGGTTTTAGCAGAGATAGCTGCATACCACAGGCTCTTTCATCCTCTGAGCCTGTCTTGTACCATGAGACTGCTTGATGTACATTTTTAAATAACTTCATCATTATAAGCATTTTATTCTAACATGAATGTTGGACCGTCTCAAGTGAGGATGGTTGTATGACACACTTGGTCTGGTCCCACAGCCTCCTGCATTTGAACAGAAAGTAAGAGACTCACCAGGCAAAGCAGCATCACTTTTGTATGTGCTTTTACTTGATGCCTCCTGCTTCCATTGGTTTTTACTTAAGTCACTGCTGTAGATGAATTGTTAACACATTTTCCTGATTTAGTATATTTGGCTCAAACTGCTAGCACTCGTCCCTGCACACATCTCCGGTCCCTTGTGGCCATGGTTGCACAGTATTCCTCTGGTGATTGTGATTGGCTTTCTTTTTGCTGTTGTTGAAGTTTTCCATGAAATGCCATTTTGGAAGTGTCCAGTGAGCAGCTTTATGCAGGCTGACTAGAGCCTGTCCCAGTGGTGCTGTAGTGCTAGTGTCAGCGTAGCACCTGAACGCTCCGCACAGTTTACAGTATAAGCACTATGAGCCATAAGCTGCTTATCACACCTGCAGACTGCTCCCACAAACACACTGCAACTCAGGCTTTTATTGCTTTTACAGAGATTGTGCAAACTGCTCCTTGGTAAATGGGCAAGGATAGAAATATTCACCATGCAGCAGATACTACAAGTGCAATAGACCTTCTATTACAATGGGGCAATCATTGAAAAACTCTCTGTTTACCTTGGATAGATGGAATATTAATAGAATCTGCTGCTGGACACATCTCAGGTCAAGCTTTCGTTTAATCAATGAAAAAAAAGTGGTTTGTTTATTTATTTACTTATTTATTTATATCTCAATATCTGAATGTTAGTTTTAAACTTAAATGTGGATGAGGTCAAAGCCATAGGACAAATTTCCCCATGAGGAGAATAAAGTATGTCTCAACTTAACTTTTTGTGTGTGTGTGTGTGCAAGTCTATAGCGTTAATTAAGAAAACAAAACATAGTAGGTTGTAGATTAGCTTAGTTTAGTTTATTTATTTAATGAGACAGGGAAAGTGCACAATATACATTAATCTTAACAGGAGAGATGTATGTACCAGGTTGTAGCACCAGTGCTAATTTAGATAGATAAATTCTTTATTGGGTGTTGCTGCCATCTCAGGCACCTTTAAATATAGCACCTCATGAGCCTGTGCGATATATGTCATTTGCCATGTATTTAACATATTCATGGAGATGTGCATTGATGGATATCCTCCAACAGAAAAGTAATATATTTAAATGCCCGTTTTATGCTATTTTCTGATCTACACTACCAATCAAAAAGTTTGGAATCACCCTCTCATTTAAGGCAAGCCAAGGCAAATTTATTTATATAGTACAATATGTAGTAATTCAAAGTGCTTTACAGAAAAGAGAGAGCGACATTAAATGAGAGAGAAGCGTGCAGAACAAAAAGAACAAAAAAAAAAATATATACAGTATATATATATGTATATATATATATATATCCCCGCGACCCAGCCGGATTAAGCGGGAGAAGATGGATGGATGGATATATATATATATATATATATATATATATAAAACCACTGAATGCAGAAATCCTGCATATTTAGGCAAATTTCTTCTTTCAAAGTGAAAACATTCAGTTCCACCTTGTCATGTGATTAAGTAAAAATACAAGAAGTGCTCCACTGTTTTATATTCTATACACCTTCACTAGAACCATTTGGAGAATTTCAACCCTGGGATTTCCAATCTCAACCACTTAATGACATCACAATGTGAGACAGAGCATTTTGAGCTTTGGGGATGTATGAAGGGTTACTCAGACATGTGTGAGCGAAACACAACTCCAGGTATGTTTTTGATGAGGAGATAAGAGTCCATTTTTGACAATATAGGACCTTTAAAGTTTTCAACTCTGACCACAAACCTTTCTTGGAAGCCTTTCTGCTCCCTCAACCCAAGAAGTTCTTTTGTGAACAGTATAAATATCTTGACATTGGAATGGTATTGGAAATGTATGTGTGTAAGAGTAGACAACACAGAGCCAAAACTGTTTTATATTAGAATAATACATACATTAGTGCATGTAGTATATTTACTGTATGCACATTTACATTGTCTCGACACCTGGAACAGCATAATGTATTTTCCAGCATAACTTCACCGTATTGTAACAGTATTCTATGTACAGCCCATTGTTCTCATCTATCAAAGGCACAATGCATTTCATAAATCATTCCTAATGGGACGCAGTTCATTTGCACTTAGGGGCGCATTCATCATGGAAACAAACACGCTGTACATCTGATAACTGCTAAGTCCAGTGGGCGAGAATATTTTCCCACTAAACTTCATATTGTTGAATAGTAAATGCTCTAATAGTGATGGATTAGATTGCTAAATAGTTCTGCTGAAAGGTAAAGGTGCACTATGTAACTTTTCTGATGGGAGGTACACCATCTGCTTGCCTTCATGGAGATACTGCTGTGCTTGGAATGTTAAACAGTACGGCATTAAATTTACCTGTCAGGTGTAATCATTGCTGAATTGACCTTGGTTTGCTTCTTTACAGTGAGCTGTGAGCCAAGATCCATGTTTGGAAAGCTCATCATGTGTATCATGGCACCCTCTTGGCCTTTTGTAGTATAGCAGGGGCCGGGTGCTTAGCCATGCTGTCAATCACACCTGTTGCTAACTTGAGCCGTCCTCGGGAAAAGAAGGCACCTGACTGGTTTGTTATTATTATTCTTTAAAAATATATATGGTCAGAATGATCCTTACAGCAGCAGTTACAGAGAGAGTGACCAGTTTTCATTAGAAAGTGTGTTGGAGCCAGTCAATGGAGCCAGGAACGCGGCAGCTAGCGGGTTAGCTATGTCTACTTAGATACAGTATATGGTATAATGTCCTAATATGGCAAACCAGTACCATCCCCGTGGGTACAAGTCTCCACCATAAAAGTTGCATTACTTTTACACTTCTGGCATGTAGGGCAGCAACAGAAAAGTGATTGTCCCTTTTGTCACATGACCATATCTTAGAAGAGACAAGCATGCAAATGAGCACTGCAGGACTAACTGTGATGTATACTGCACCATCTGTGAATTTAATTAGGAGATGGCTTATCGCACTATCTATGATGAACCTCGGTACAAAGCATCCACCCAAATTCACTCATTATACAGACAATAGCGGGCATGAAAGTCCAGTTTTAGCTCTGGTTAGGCAACAAAGTTGGAAAATAAAACTGGCCTCTTTTGTGCTACAACTCGCTCACAAGTGCCATTAGGAACACATGAGGTCACAGCTGCAGTCTTTACAGTGTCCAGGCTAATGCGTATGGAGATGGCACGAAGTCAACATAAGGCCAAGAGGAGAATCTTTTACAATATGGATTTAAGATCTGAAACAGCGTGGACCATGAGTAAGACTGCATAAGGGCCCATATTAGTCTATTTTAAATCTATGTTATATTGATGTTTCCTCACCAAAAACAGACCTGGAGTTGTGTTTTGTTTCATTTACACGTGTTTAACACACAAATCCTGCACATTTAGGCTGAGTTCTTCTCTCAAACAAAAACACTCCATTCC
Source organism: Odontamblyopus lacepedii (assembly GCA_034769755.1). Classification (NCBI taxonomy): domain Eukaryota; kingdom Metazoa; phylum Chordata; class Actinopteri; order Gobiiformes; family Gobiidae; genus Odontamblyopus; species Odontamblyopus lacepedii. The sequence goes on along the minus strand of CM068344.1, from coordinate 16,915,753 downwards.
ACCTTGTGATGTCACGTGGTAATACAGGAGGTGCTCCACTTTTAAACTCTATACACCTTTACTGGAATCATTTGGTTGATTTCAGACCTGGAATTTCAGAGCCATCTCTAATTCTCTGTTTGCAGTCTCTGATGACATGACTGCAGGACTACTGTTATTATTGTATGTGGACAAATAAGTGTCTAAAATTTACTGATGCTGATAAATTGGTATTGATAATGAAACAATTATCCTTTTCCTTTAAAAAGAAGTTGAGTTTGGAATTGCAATATCGTGAAAACATAAGGTCCATGCTATAAATCTCTCCCATAAATGATCAATTTAAGTCATACGTTCTAACACAAAAGTTTATTTACCCTCAGTGCAGGACTCAAGACCCAGAGTCATGAACCCTCAAGATATTCTGATCGTGTTGTCCTTTCCATTTAGTCCAATCAATTTGGCTTTGCATATGTTGTAGAGAGTATTATACCTCTGATGACATTTGACAAGATAATAAGATAAGATCATAAGGACTGAGCTGGCAGTGAGAAACATTTCCAAAGTGCTGTCTTAAAGTACTAGTCTTAAAACAGTGAAACCAGTAAAATAAGAGCAAAACCATAAAATAGCAATATATAAAACCATCAAAAGAAGTTACAAATAAATTAAAGACACAGAGGACCACACAACTCACGCAGTGTTAAAAGCCAGAGAATAAAGTCTCATCTTAGGGGGGGTGACAAAATCAAATCATCTGCGCCTTAGCATTGAGAGTTTTTTTTATTAAATTTCCACCCAAGGATGATAGAGTGAGCATGAAAAGTTCAATGATACAAGACTATTGTGGAACTGGACTTGATCTACATGCGTTTCCACATTTCAAGCTTCCACATACAAGAACTCCATGTGTTTCCTTTAAATGTATTAAACTAAAAATATTTAATTCAATATGTTTTCCACTTCAGTGTGCATTATCATCAAAGGAACCATGCATAAAACCTGCAGTAATATCCTCCTAAGGTCCTATAGGAGCCTTATTCTCATGGGCTTTCTTTCATTTGTCTTAGCAGCGTACTTGGTAGCATATCCCAGGTTCATCTCATTTTACAAATCAGAAACCAAACAAGCAAGAAGCTAACATATTATTAGTATATGGGAGTCTAATGGGAGATGCAGGCTGCCAAAACAAACAAGCAGAGTGACAGTTACCAAGGCTGTCTGCGCCAAAATGTCAATGTCTGAGTGAGAGAGCCGGAAAACAACATGGCGTCAGGGTCACGTCAATTCGCATGATGATGATAAACAAACCAAAATGTCGAAGTCTGGCCATTCCTTTATGAAAATATACAAGGTTAGAGATGCTGTCAAGGTTTGTTCCCATCTGTCGGCTAGAGGATTTAATTCCAGATTAATAATACATGTTTGCATCTAACAGAATGTCATGTGTCATAGAGGAATGATTAAAGATGTGCTATGGAGGTTTCTGGTTGAAGAGCACGCCACCTGCTTGTCTCCATGGTAATTTTTTTTTTACTCTGGTTCCACAAGCGTATCTATCTTGTATAGCTAAGACAAGATAGGCTATCTAGAAAAACAGTGCCTTTAAAGGTGCACTGTGTAACTTTTTGGTTAGGGTTTTTGGTAAGACGATAACAACAGCGACAAACAGGCAACAAACGGGTGATGGCACCTGCTTGTTTTTTCTATGGATATGTCATTTCTCTGCCTAGAAGGTTCCACAGTATAACATTAAACAGCTTTATTAAATTATAGGCAGTTTTCCTTGCTCAAAAATACCTAGTAAAACAGACATTCTGACTGTGATTGGGACTGCCTCTCCGCAGATCTGACCTGTAACTTGGTCTAGTTTGGTCTCCATGAAGAGAGAAAGGTTTAATCCACACAATACAATACCAAACATTCCAGACAAAGCAATAAGATATTCATGGAGAAAAGTATTTGACAGACCCTCCATCAGAAAGGTTACACAATGCCCCTTTAACTATCATCAACACCATCTCTTTCAGTTGGATCAACACTGAAAAAATACATTACATTTAAAAACCACACTGCTGTCAGCATAAGACAAGACAATTCAAGTCAATTACACCAACACACCCATCCTCAACACTCCCAGACACTGCAGGTAAACATGCAAACTCCACACAGAAAGGTCCAAACTGCCGAGGAGTCAAACCCACAACCTTCCTGCTGTGAGTAACTGGCCATCAGAATTCTGAATCCATAATTGCATGATTAGGCTACTCCAAGATTTATTCATCTTAAAGGGATAGTTCGGTTTTTTGACATGAATCTTTGTGGCATCCCTGTCAGCAGTGGTGTGCCTCAACACTGACTTACCTCCCGACAGCGTCCGGTGAGACAAGTTCTTGTCTGGTTTTGGTGCTGACGAAAGTGTCCGGCAAGTTGGCTGGGGTCACAAAAATAAAGTGCTTTTCTTCTTTAAACAATATGCATTCAAAAGAGTGACACATTTGAGTCACAAAATGTGAACCACAAAAAAGTCAGACCTCATAAATGCTTGTTACTATTTTCTCTCCGCTCATATCACTGTGAGCTGCCACCAGGTGACAGCCGCGCACAAATTCAAAATTTTTTTCAGTAGTTCAGCAGTATTTACCTGCTCAGACCGATGACTGCCGCGACACACGAGAACTAATGTGAGAGCTACAGCGATAAGTATGTAAGTTTGTATAAGCTATATAAGAATATATATAAAACATGGTGCAGACTTGTAGTTATCCAGGCTGTAAAAACAAAAATCCAGCTACAAGTTGTATCACTTCTCTGTCCCTCCTCTCTCTCTCTCTCTCTGCCCGTTCTAACTCCATCTGGTGAATTTGGGCATCAGTATATTCGGGTTCATAAAGATCTCCCCTTCCTAAAGACAATGGCTTCATCATTGGTGTCGAAGTTACACATGTTGTTGTTAACTTTCCGAGCAGTAAACACAGTGAAACAGGCGCGACTATCACCTGGCGGCAGCGCACAGTGATACGAACAGGGAGAAAATAGTGCCAAGCGATTATGAGGTCTGACTTTTTGGTGGACGGTTTTGAGATGTAAATGTATCACTCTTTTGAACACATATTGTTTAAAGAAGAAAAGCACTTTGTTTTCGTGACCCCAGCCAACTTGCTTTTGTCAGCACCAAAACCGGGGCAGGAACTCATCTCACCAGACGCTGTCGGGAGGTAATTCAGTGTTGATGCACGACACTGCTGATGGGGATGCCATACAGATTCATGTTAAAACAAATATATATATATATATATATATATATATATATATTTTTTTTTTTAACTATCTATCTTTATATATATATATATAACTTTATTTAACCAGGGAAATCCTATTGAGATTAAAAACCTCTTTTTCAAGGGAGCCCTGGCCAAGAGGCAGCAAAAAGACAATTACAACACAATTAAAATTACATACAAATGAGTTAAAAACAGGTAGTAAAAGACAATTACAACACAATTAAAATGGCATACAGATTAGTTAAAACAGGTACAGTTTATGGAGGCTGTCTCAAGTGCTCTCAGTCTGGATTTAAAGCCATTCAATGAAATAAGTTCTGTTAATTTCCAGTCCTTTTGCAGCTTGTTCCATGTCGAGGGGGCAGAGAAGACAAAAGCCCTTTTTCCCAACTCTGTGCGAACAAACGGAACAGAGAGCAACAACTGATCATTCGAACGCAAACTATAAGAATCAACACTTCTCTGTGTGATTAAGTTACAGATGTAGGAGGGCAGTAGTCCAAGCATGGCCTTGTAGATAAAATTATAAAAGTGAGTCAATCTCCTAGTGGATAAAGACGGCCATCCTACTCGGGAATACAGTTCACAGTGGTGGGTCAAGGCCCTGCAATTAGTAACAAACCTCAAAGCAGCATGATACACAGAGTCAATCTTACTCAGACATTGAGCTGAAGCATTCATATACAGCAAGTCACCATAGTCTAAAATGGATAAAAAAGTTGCAGTAACAAGGCACTTTTTAAACTACTTTTAATAAATGATTGACTGATTATACTGCCTTGGATGTGCAAAGAGACAACTTCTAGACTGACCGTTACTGAGGACAAAATAAAGAGGAAATGTGCAACAGTTGTGTGGTATAAAACACAGACTAGCATGCACTCATATCTGATTGTGAGGCGTGTGTTGGAGGCAGAGCTCAGGAAGGCAGCAGGCAGACCAGCGTCATCAGAGCCAGAGATGGACCAGGGCTTTCCATCAGAGAGAAGAGCTATTAGCCCTGTCATCAGCTCAAAGCAGCGGTCTGCAGTGGAACATGCTATCTGAGCGAGCACGGATTCTGAGAAGTGTAGAAGTGCTCACCAAGCTTTCAGACACCAGCAACATCATATGAACAACATCATTATCACGTTGTTTGTGTTTATTTTCATATGTGAGGCTCCTCCTATACATCGTTAGGTTTTGAAGGCCAGTTGAATCCTGCGCGATCCATCACTCACAAGGTTCTGTCTGTGTTCTGGGTAGTTCTGCTATGTTGAGCTTCAAGGTATAACGTATAACTTTTCTGGTTGCAGGTCTGTCAAATGCTTAATAATAATAATAATGCATCAGTTATATAGCGCTTTTCTGGACACTCAAAGACGCTTTACAGAGCATTATTCATTCACTCCAGACCCGGTGGTGGTAAACTACTATTGTAGCCACAGCTGCCCTGGGGCAGACTGACGGAAGCGAGGCTGCCAATCTGCGCCATCGGCCCCTCCGACCACCACCACCATTCACACACACACCACTTTCATACTAGGCAATGTGGATGAAGTGCCTTGCCTAAGGACACAACGACAGTTTTTTGCGACTGGCTGGAATTCCCAGTGGTCTCCCATCCAAGTACTAACCAGGCCCGGCCCTGCTTAGCTTCTGAGATCTGACGGGATCAGGCTTTGATGAGCCGGTATGGCCACCATATGTGGGTATGGCTTGTCTTCATGGAGATGTTACTGCTTGGTCTGGAATGTTTCACAGCATGGCATTACACCTTCTATCATCAGGGCGACCAAACCAGACCAGTTACAGGTCAGATATGTGAAGAGGCAACCCCACTCACAGTCAGAATGTAGGTTTTCCTAGGTATTTCTGAGCTATAAAACCTGTAATTTAATAAATGTAGAGCTGTTCAATGTAATACTGTGGAACATTCCAGGCAGAGCAATGATAAATCCATAGAAACAAGCAGGTGACCCCCAACCGTAATGTTACAAAGTGCACCTTTAAAGGTTAATCTTCATCAGCTCCACGAGTACAAAGAGATACCCTTGCTTTTACTACCACAACTAGGTGTAAATAGTAATGTTAACATTTTTCAAACACAAAAACACACACAAACATAGTTAAGATCATTATGTTTAAGATTTGGGTGAAAATATTCACATTTGTTTTCCAATTTGACAATTTCTTTAGGTTTAAAATTTTGCTTCCTGGTTGGAAATCATGACACCACACTTGAGAATACACAAGAAAACACCTTTATTTTGTTGAAATCATGTTTAAAGTAGCAGAAAAAAAGTGTAAAATGTGTAAAATGCACCAGAATTTTGGATAGAGTTTGTCATCAGTATGCTTGGACTCTCTACTTCCTGTAATTATCAAAAATTTTTTCAACTTTGTCTCAAATTGCTTCTTAATTGGTGTAAAAGTATAATTTATATTTACAATTGTTATAATCACTGCAAATTAAGTCAAAATGTAAAAATCTGTCCTATGCACTCTCCTATGCAAACTCATACCTGACACGCACTCAGTGTAAATGTGTGAAATAATCACTGGAATACATGAAATAGCCAACAGTAGATGCAAATAACCAAATAAACAACTATGGAGTTGGAATAAATGAGGCGTTAAAGTTCTGACTACTTTGTGTAAGAAATGTACAGTACAAATAAATTTGCCTTGCCTCATAGAGCACAATCGTATCAGTTTTTGCTCATATAAACCCATAAAATATCTAAAAACCTTGATAAGTGTGCAGAAAGTATTCAAGAACAAGAAAAAAAATTAGAACCTTATAATTTTAAGGGGACAAATGGTTCAAAACATCTGGTGTGATTGAACAAACTGTTCACATGGAAAATTTTACAGTTGGGCTGATATTGTTAAAGGGCCCAAGTTGTGCTATTTCAGTCCTGGATCTCTAGTCAGCAACATGTAAAATGTAGCTGTTAACTTGAAAACTACCACTACTGAAACATGTAACCCAGCTCCAGGTATGTTTTTGAGGAGGTAACAGCATTATAACATGGCTTAAAGTTCACAAGAGTCAATTTTGTGTAATATAGGACCTTTAAAACCTAAACTGTATCAGTGTTCTAGGGCCGTGTGAACTCAAATGTCCTCATCGTTGGTTCAGTTGGCTTTGTGTCTTATGTAAAGATTTCTTTGGAATCACTAATGCAAATGGTTATCCTTCCATTTTTACATACACGTCAGTGGAAGACTTTGGATTTCCAGAATCATGCTTTTTTCTCTGTCTGTCACTGACTGTTTTCACTCTTTGCCTCCAGTGATAAAGACATTGTCAGACATAGTTTCCCATGTGTCAGTCTGATAACACTTCTTTGGACATATGCTAAAGGATCTAAGTTATTCAGAGTCTCACCTCAATGAGAATCTTAGAGGTTTTAGTGCTCGCAGAATGGAAATTGCTGTGTCTCATGGGGAACCCAAGTTGTTTTCCACCTCCTTTCAGTCGTAAAAAGTGATTTTAACATTTGTGTGGTCAAGTATAAATGTTCTCCTCGGCATGACAGCCAAACTGCTTCGCACTCATCGAGATGGCTTCTATAGTTCTGGCAGGGTTCTTTTAAGTCACTGCTTTATATGAAGTGTGAAAAGAGGAGCTAACTACACAAGTAACTACACAAAAAATAACACACTCTTGTTGTTTATTGTGAGGAGTATCTATTAAGGCCAAAAATGCCCTACGGTGTGAACTGTTTTCTGAGTCATATTTTGCACATTCATTCCTGTTCCTTATGGGTCATCTAACTCCTTATTAATCTACTCTGATTAGCCTTAATACTTTTAGTTTTGGTTCGGGTTTGAGTATGCAGAATACATGGACAATTGAGGAGTTACTGGATACAACTGGCTCACAGACCTAGTTCAATTTAGGGCGCACTCACACTAGGGCTTTTGAACTGTGCCATACTTGAACATGATTGTGTAGTGTTCTATGGGCCATACTCACACCTGCACAACTGAACCAAGCCACAGCCCGATGACATCTTCACACAGCACTGTTTTTTACATGTCGCGCAGCAGAGTTATGAAACATCTATAAAATAGTGAGGAAGATGTGCGTCTTGCAGCCATACGTGTTTCTCCATGAGTTTATGGATGCAATAACAGCACAGAGGAGTGAGAATAGCCGGAGGAGAGAGGCTGCAAAACATCTGTCTCTATCACAGTCCTTATTGAAAGTAAGCACAGATACGGCGTTTTGGAGCAGAGTTTTTTCATTGTGTTCCTCGTATGAGTAACATCAGCGTACCTGACAGGGCTCGACAATTACACAATGCTTTAGGGGCTATCCGTGCTTTTCAAAATGCATGCAATTCGAGAACTACAACTGAAGTGTCTTGGTTTAAATCTCCCAGATCTGAGTAACACATGTGGAGGTCTGTGAGTACTTAGATACCCACTACATGTCACATAGCAGTTCGATAACACTAGGCACAGACTAGGAGAGGTGTCCAACTGCACGAGGTAAGAAACAGTCACAAAAACATTAGACATGTTTTGATGACATTTTACATCAGCAGAAATGATCAGGTGTCATCGCCTACCATGGAGGAGTGTGTGTTTAGCACACTCAGAGTTTTCAGTACATGTAAACACAGTGATTGAGAATGCTCTTATCAAGGGGACAAATGACATCCATCTGAACACTGACATGGACAAAGTTTTAGTCACAGATCTGAGTGCTGCTTTGACACTGTCGATCATGAGATCCTCTCACAGAGACAGATGACTATCTATTTCAAGCTTTATCTATGACAGGAAATACATTGTATAAACTGGCAATCATACAGATCATATGGACTTAACCTGTGGGAGCTTTTTATGTATTTTAGGACAAAAAACAAACAAACAAAAAATATTTGCAGCTTGTGGACTTGGATTGTATTTTTTCTATGTTAAAGATCCTATATTACCATATTTTTCGGACTATATGTTTTTTCAGAGTTTGGGTGGGCCTTCTCCTCAGATGCGACTTATATATCACATTTTTCACACTGATAGCCCATAGACCAAATATATGAATCTTATATATATGAATCAAAAATGAAAAAACAAATCATTATCTGTTTTTTTATTTTGGTTTTAGAAACAAATAATAAAGAAAAGTGTTGTTTTTTCGTTTTCTTATTTTTATTTCTATATTGAAAAACAAACAAACAAATGATACATGGATTGTTCTCTATTGGGTTATTATGGATTGTTCTCTATTGGGTTGTTATGTTACTTATAGATGGTTTTTTTCTTCATTTTTGGCTGGTGCGACTTATACTCCGGACCGACTTATAGTCCGAAAAATATGGTACATAAAATGGACTCTTATGTGCTTTAAGCCATGTTATGATGCTGTTACCTCATCAAAAACATACTCAGAGTTGTGTTTGTTTCATTTAAGTAATCCTGCATCATTGGGCTGTCTACATCTCCACCTTGTGATGTCATGAAAAGGTAGTTTTCAAGTTAACAGCTGCCTTTTACCTTTAGTTCAGTAGAGAGTAGACAATTCCAGGGTTAAAACCATCCAAAGGATTCTAGTGAAGGTGTGTGGAGTTTAAAAACACAGTGGAGCAGTTCCTGTATTACCACATTACATCACACGGTGGAACGAGTGTTTTCAGTTTGAGAAAAGAAAACCACTTAAACATGTGCGACTGAAACAAAACTGAATGAGGAAACAACATTATAACATAGAGATCAGAAAATAGTGTAATATATGCACTTTAAATTTAAATCAAAACATGTGTAATTTTGAAACCATTGATAATTTACGCAAATCAGTGCAGTTTTATCAGTTTTATTACATACAGAATCCCATAACAGTTCTTGGGCATCAACACAAGTTATATCCCAAGTGTGTGGTGAAGTAGTGATAATGTGCTGGCTTCATAGACCAGAATAGTCAGGTTACAGATCTGAAAGACACCTACACCCGAGCAGAAAATCCTGAGTGAAAGGTGGGTCGTTTGATCAGGGCAGTTAGGCTTGTCGCTCTTCATAATCCAATTTGACAGCTCCATATCTAATCTAATAATCTCTTTACACATTGAAATGCCAATTACCCCTATACAGACTCCATGAGCAAAAACAGAAATCTTATGAAATGACTTAAGGGAGCAGTAAAAGATGGCACCAGTATTAAATGAGCTATTATGATTTTGATTAGCAAATAAAGAGCCTAGTTTAACTGCCATATAATTAATTAGGTGCAAATTAACCTACTGTAGTTTGCTTAAAAAGTAGTAAAAACAGGCACACAAAAATAGAGAATGCCTCTAAAACATAATGTACACAGTTTAGAAGTAAAATTTCTTATTTTAGCTTTAAGGAATCCCATTTTTGAAACATTTTTCATGGAGAAAGGTTTTCATACAATGGAAACAAATAGGATGAGGCCCTTCTCTAGGCCAAGGAAGAGTCAGAGTAAGAATGCTTAAATAGTTACAGACTATGGCACAAATGCTGTTTCAGAACTGCAAAGAATCATAAACCATAGCATATTACCATAAAATGGCTATCAATCCTATTAATTTTGTAGTTAATTCAATGTTTAATTAAACCGTATTCGGTGGTTTATGGTGTTGTTTGTTTATTACATATACTGTATACCACTTTCTATTGCAGTAGTTCCCAAAGTGGGGATTGTAAGATATTACATCAATACACTGCATTTGAGCTATTTGTAAGTATGCATACATTTTAGTGAAATTAGATCAAATAACACAATTAACGACTCAAATAAAAAAACTATTTAAATATTTTGCAACTGCATTATCATTTTAGGATTAGAAAATAGTATAGTCTTATTGAAAACTGAGACATCAGGTGTGGGTATGTCTGAGAAAAATGCCAGACAGAGAAAACACTGGTATTTTTAGTCCACTTGTCCGGTGCTGTAGAATTGTGAAAATAGAGTAGCGCAGACAGCGATAGATAGCACCGATAACGCAGGTTCATGGAGTCAAAAAGGTTGAGCTTGTACAATGGATTTCAGCTGCCGCACTCAAGACAAATCAATATCATCTAACTTCTCTGCTTCGAGAGGTGTTGCCCCATAGATTTTCACTTGGATACAACTGTAACTCACAGATGGTTAAGGTCGCAGTGTCCTAGAAACCTGGACAAAGTGCAAAAGGAAGACCACAGACAATAAAAACATTCCCTTGACATCTCATTGCAGCTCTGTAGTTTTGAATTGTGGTAAGACATCTTTGAATAGACGTGGTTGGGCAAAAATGTTCTTTTGTGTAAGTAAAGTTTTTAAGTAAGCAAAGCCCTTATGAAAATCAGCATAATAAAAATATTAATACAAAAAAGTGCCAGATGTTGGGAGTAATAAAGGTACATATTGGCCAAGATACTGAGACTGCCAATCGACCTCAAGGGCCTCTCTGACTATCATCAATCTCTCACACATCACATTTATATTTTCACATTCATATTAAGAATAAGTGGATATAAGTGTATTGCTAAGGGACATTGGAGCAGAGATTAAACCTCTAAACTTCCCTCTCGCTCCGTAATGGATGAGAAAACAACATTAAAAATTAAATTATTTTGATCATTCTTGGTTTAACTATTTTGTTTACCTGTGAAATCTAATGTTTGTTTTTTTTAACTTCAATGAATGCACATGAGCTTCCTCTGAATATGATATTGTAAACAGGATTAATGAAACAAATGTGAATGAAGTGAACGTATTTGGAATGAGGGAACAAGCTAATAATATGGGTGAAATAAAAAAGATCTCAGAAGCTCAGCGAGGCCTGGTTAGTACTTGGATGGGAGACCGCTGGAAAAACCATGTTCCACAGTATATAAAACTGATTCATTATTATTATTATTATTATTATTATTATTATTATTATTATTATTATTATTATTATTATTATTATTATTATTACTATGTACCTGTCCACCATGTGCTTGTCTGTTATTGCTTTGCCTAAAAAAAATCCCACAGAAGGGCACTAAATGCATATATCTACCATTTCATCATGGGTGTATTTTTTGCTCCTGTACTCTTTTGTAACCAGGTTGCATGGTGGTTGAGTGGCTAGCATTAGCATTCATGCTTCACAACAAGAAGGTTCTGGGTTCATTTCACAGGTCATCTTTGTCTTTCTGTGTGGAGTTTGCATGTTTCTGCTCATGTCTGCGTGTGTTTCCTCCAGCCACTCCAGTTTCCCACCTCAACCCAAAACATGCACCATAGGCACAATCCTCCAGCTAAGGTAGTCCTGACCACGTCTAACAACAAGTTCACGGAGATGGAGCCCAGGGTGCGCCACTGCTGTTGAGGATATGCCCCAACTGGCATTGACGGTATAAAGTTGACCTTAACCTTAACCCCCTCTCCTCTCCATAGATTAGACCTGTATCTAGTGGTCTGTGTTCTATCTGTGTGGAAAACCAGCTTTGCAGTATGGCAGTCTCTTTTGGATTTGTTCCATGACAATGTGTTCTCATGAGGGAGCTGCAGAGTTACTTAGTTCTGCTTTAATGTCATACTGTGGAACATTCCAGGAAATCTCCACAGAGACAAACAGGTGATGGACCCTTCATCAGAAAAGTTACATTCTACTCTTTTAAATATTCACATGCACAATACCAACTACAGAGTGGCAATTAACTGAGCTGAACCAAGCAGCCTGGAGTAGTATGATTCACTGAGAGTAAACAGCCCCCAACATGCAGCGCTCTTTGTAGCCCACCAGCCCATCAAATCTCCTCTCTCCGCCTCTCTCCATTGGGCTCTGCTCCCTCAGCCTCCTCGCATTACTCACAGAACACCACAGCATTCACTCTGCCCTATTGTTTGCAGCATGCGGATGAGGCGCTGACAGGACTGGACGTTCCTCTCTCCATTGTTCCCATGTGGTGGAGAAGATCTGGGGCTGTGTCAGTGCTGGACATATGTTGATTAAGCCTGTTTTTCTGTCAGTGAAATCCAGCCGACTGCCCACCAACGCACAGCCACCTTTTATTCTCTGCCTGCTGCTACGAAAAGTGTCAACATGGATGATTCATGCAGTAGTACTTGGTTAATGTATACTTTCAGGAGTTGGTGTTTACTATTGCTGGTGGTTTCATATTGTTACAATGCAAATTTTTGTCGGAATATAGTGAGTTTTAGGGTCTACAAGTCAGTAATAGAAATTATCAGGTTCAATATTTGAATATGTTTACCTTTTTGATATTTTATGGTGCTCCTAAATCTTTACCTGCAGTGTTAAAAAGAATGGCATTAAACTCAGTTTTTATTGTTCAAATATACCTTGTGGTATCATTTGCTTATCTCTGTGGAAAGGTAACATTTAATGTCATACTGTAAAATTAAAGTCCATTCATTGCAAGGCTATAACATCTAGAGGCAAGCAGGTGGTGGACCCTATACCAGAAAAGGTACGTAATGCACCTTTAATAAGTGACCAAACCTTCATTAATCATGAATAGAAGCTTCCTTGCTTTTTACTTTCCTCCTTTTGCCCAGGTCTTATTGTAAATACAGAATTTGCTGTTTCATGGTTACTGCTGCTAAGTCAGTTGGAAATATATTGTTATTCAGTCTGTATACTTGGGAGAAAAAAGAAAACGCAATCCATCAAAGGTTTCTTCATTTGCATTGACTTTTATTGGCATCATTCTTTGGTCAGAGAGTCTTGGGTGGCACGGAATGCATTTCAATAAGCATCTATTGACAACACCATCATGGGGTGCACCACTAAGGGCATGTTTTGATTTTGTGCAAAGAAATAGCCAATCAGAGTTGCCAGATTGGAAATCTCCAGCAGAAATAATGCAAATTGAAAGAAATATTAGTTTTGCTTGGGATCCTGAGTACACACTTCTCCAATATTTTAAAGAGATGTTCTGGCGTGATTGACAGGTGAATTAGGCAATCAATGACACAAATTTTAAGTAAAAAAAAACATTGCTGCTTATGAGGAAGAAAGAAAGGAACAAAATATATCACACTGAAATTATTATTTTACCAATGTGCTCCTTCGTTTCAAATGCGATAAATGTGATTGCATTGGTACTATCTGCATCTGTCTCGAGGCAACTGAAAATCTAGATTAATTTTATTGTTAATCTATTGTTAAAAAGGATTTGATTACAGTGCCTTCATTTGTTATTGTGGTCAAATCACTTAATCTCTCCACTAGGAATCCGCCCACACCCGCTCAGCACAAAAACATGACACGCGCCTACTGTATGTGAATGTAAATGTGTGGGAGTGTGGATTGGCACTCAGAGGCTCTGTTGACTCTGATTTTGTATATTCTGGGGAGGACCTGGTGCCTACGTGAGTTCACACAGCACAGGTGTGAGTCTGCACACTAGATGGATGTGACTGCTCCTCATGCATGCAATCCAAACACTGAAAACTTCTTTTAGTAGACTTTTTTTCCTTTTACAATACTATGCAATATTTGAATGCTTTATTATAACTACTCCTTAATAATGTTGCCAAAAGTATTCAGACTGAGATAGTAATCAGTACTAAAACTAGTATCAAAACTAGATACAGAATGATCTCACGTTGTATCAGAACAAGTATAAGAGCACATATATAAGTACACACCCACACCCACTGACCACTATGAAACACTCCTGGGTGACTGAGGGATTGTGGTATACATGGTAATATAAAAGAAAGTGCTGTGATTTAATGTTGAAAAACACATTGTCTTAGGAAAAAAATGCTCTTTTTATTGTCATCATGGTTTTGGAGTCAGTTTTGAGTACTGAGTCTAATCCTTAGTATCAAAATCGAGTTAAAAATTTTAATATTGTGCAAAGACTAATTCATAATGAACAAATATTGAGCCTTTCTACCCTAACTCAACTTTAACCCCTTAATTAAGTAGTTACTAAACTTGAATCATTCTTAATAAAATATTCATTAGTGTGAATTAAGTACTGAATCAAAACTAAAATTAAGGATTCAATTGTGCAAAAGCCTGCTTGTCTCAGGTCTGGCACTACAGATGTTCAGAATGCATTCTGCATATTTTGCATGCTCTAAATATTTATATTTTCTAAAATAAGACTGGAAAACAAATTACGCTGTTTTACAGAAGTGAGCAAAACCAAATGCCTTGCCCAAAAACATGACATCCAGCAACCTTCTGCTTTCATGTAGGGCCTTTTTGTTTGCTGTGTTTCTATAGCTTGGACTTGACAGATTTAGATGGATGAAAGGGGTAAAGAGTGGGGCGAGACATTCAGCCAACTGTTGGTGGGAATCTCACGACGTGGAGGCTTGGCAAAGTTCCCAGCATATTTCTGCGGTCTAACCCACCACTGTTTGGTTGTCTTGGTACAATATGAGAAGAGATGCTCATTTCCAAGTCACAGCAAGAAAATGATGAACCCTACCTCAGAATCTGGAAACAAATCTGAAAAATGCAGTTAGTCTGTTATGAACTTTTGAACTGGATTTGTTCTATAAATTGCTCAATATTTGTTTTTCTCATTGGAAACATAGTTTATGCAACTGTGTTTTTCTTGCAGTTACTAAGCTTGGTCAAAGATGGTTAGTACGAAATTACATTTACATAACTTTTTAAAGAAATTGTACTTTTCAGAGTACTTCTCTAGCAGCCTACCTTTACTCCTAAAGTAACAGTACCCTTGAGTGATATTTTTATTGAAGGAGCAGTACTCTGAATTGAGTAAAGGTTTTGGCTACTCTTCCCACTGTGAATAAGTTTATGATGTCTGTTATGTTGACGATATGAAATGATTTGAACGTTTGTGTTTCTTGGGCCACTCCTTCAGATATGATTTAGTTTTTTTGTAGATCTTTTGAAAATACCAGATTATGTGTATTATTTAATGTTTGTTTTTTTTTTAAATTAGTGCAGTAACTTCAAATTATAAATCATATGTTACATCTCAACATTTCTTTAAGTTACTCTTACTTGAGTAATAGTTTTTTCCAAATACTTTTTGTAAAATACTTTTTAACTTTTACTTAAGTAATTTCTTGGACTTTGTACCTATATTTTAGTTGTATTATTCTGAAGTAACATTACTCTTACTTGAGTACAATCTTTGGATACTCCACGCACCTTTGAGCTTATTTATTTACTGTTTAGATAATCACTGTCAGAAAGTTCATCTGTAGAATGCAGATGAGTATATTACTATAGTTGTTTGATGAATTGACTTAATCACAGACTCTGCTGTTGACTATATTTCACGCTCCTGATTGAACACAGTGAAATTGTAAATAGGAGCTGAACTGTTTTGTAATCAACAGATTGTCTGTGTGCAGAGAAGACTGACAGCACCAGGCAGGTCCACAAAACCTGTTCATTGTGGCATTTGGATTCCAGCTCATTCGGATATCTACTTAAGATTATGCTCTCGTCCTGAGGTGGAGGGATTGAGAGAACTTGGTGTCTCGTCTTGTAATTGATCAGAATCCCAGTGACTAGATTTTGGCGGCTGGCTGCAGGCAATACAAAATGTGACTGACCTGAACAGAATCAACAATCACAAAGCCAAGATGGACCTGCTATACACGTGCAGCCTGAAAATACTTTACAAAATGTGTTTAATAACTGGTGATACAAGTGAAGGTGTGGTATGAGATACAGCTTAATCCTTCCAAAGACATGTTTGACTTTTTGGCCCCAACAACAAAATAGTAGTAGTAATAATAATATGTTCATCTCATGTTTTTCCACACTCAGAGCCGCTTTACCATTCTGTGCATTATTCAGGTGGTAAGCTGTAGGTACTGCTGCCCTGGGGAAGCGAAATCCGACCACCACCACCAACACACACACACCCCACTTTCATACAAGGCAGTGGTGGAAGCACAATGACAAATTTTTGCTACTGGTGCCTGGTATTTCCAGTGGGCTCTCATCCAAGTACTAACCAGGCCCCCTCCTGCTTAGCTGACGGGATCAGGCTTTCACAAGGAAGTTAGTAAAGTCCATCAAACTGAAAACAGCCCAATGCCAAGCCTCACCAACTAGGGCTAAATAAAGTGCAATGCCTGGCCAAAAAAAGTAAAGTAAAGTGCATTCGCTGTGGCATTGTTTCGATAAGCTTCTGCAATGTCACAAGATTTATTTCCATCCAATGTTGCATTCATTTTTCACCAAGATTTTGCATTGATGATGGTCGAGTCTGACTGCTGCGCAAAGCCTTCTCCAGCACATCCCAAAGATTCTCAATGGGGTTCAAATCTGGACTCTGTGGTGGCCAATCATGTGTGAAAATGACATCTCATGCTCCCCGAACCACTCTTTCACAATTTGAGCCCGACGAATCCTGGCATCTTGGAATATGCCCGTGTCGTCAGGGAAGGAAAAATCCATTGATGGAATAACCTGGTCATTCAGTATATTCAGGTTCAGCTGACCTCATTCTTTGAGCACACACTGTCGCTGAATCTAGACCTGACCAACTGCAGCAACCTCGTACCTGTTTGCTTAGTTAAATCCAGGTAGGGACTTTTTTTTTTTTTTGGCCAGGCAGTGTATATTTGTTGTGTTGCCTGGTAAGAGAGCATTATAGAAAGCTGAAATGAATGATGGAAACTAGTTATTCCTCAAAGAATGGGATTCAGTGAATATGTAATTCTTATTTGAAAGACGATATTGTTGACTGGGACCCCAAAATAAAAAGATTCCCATTCCTTATATCAGCAAACTTGATAAATGTGGCATTAACACAATGAATTTCAACTTTGTTTCTCACTTCATTGAAACCATTCACTTACACTGGCGGGAAGAGAGAGCTAACTTCAGCTGCCAAAGACTGACGTCAAAGTTTGAAAAATAAAATAATATCCCTGTTGGCTTGTTTACTCCAAAGATTTAAAGGCTGAAATTTGAAGAAACCTCCCCTGACAGGCACAGCCAATCTTAAAAGGAAAACTCCGATACAAAGGTTGACGTCGATGGTGAACTGTGGCTTTCTCCACTTCAAACAGAGCTGAAGATCTGGGCTCCATGGACTTGGCTCAGACCACTTCTTTCCCGGACTGTCTTTCCTTGTGGGTTTATGATAAGTATAGAAGTGCATTCTGGATGGAAAGTAACTCCAAGAAAATGTAGATTTTGTAAACCCTTGCCTGCATTAGATTAGTCAGAGGTCAAATGTGGCTGCAGCAGTGATAGGAGTATGGTTTTATGTTATTTTCGATATTTTTAGGCTGTGAGAAACAACTTTTTTTCAAAAATATATATAATATATACATATATAGATATATTTTTCTTTTCTAACTTTTTTTGTGATCTACATTTCAGTTTCTATCATGTTCTGGATTATGTCGTCACACATCATAGAATTATGTCGTCACATATCATAGAATTTTTTGTAAACTAAATACAAATTCATTCAAAAGTATTCTGACACAATAATGTGACAAATGTATTTACCAGTAGGCACATGTTTGTCAGGATTCTTCTGGCTATGAACATTTTGCACTCTTCAAACATGGCCTATTTCCAGGGTGTTTTTTGACATTGTTTCCTAAGCTCTACAAACAGAAGTGTTTTATTTATCCAAATAAACAAGAAACCAAGAGGTGCCCACACTAACCTTATCCGGGAAGTTGCCCTGAGCGCCACTCATATTATTGTATGATTTTGGTAGGGCTGGATAAAGTGGAACACTAAATCATCATCTTTGGCAATTTTAGTGCAAACTAAGAAAATTTGCAACTTTGTTTTCAAAAACAGTCAAAAACTAAAGGTGTGCTTCAGGTACTATATGACATTACGTAGGACTTCCTCATTACAGTTGGGCATTTCTAATGACAACTACCTGCCTGCAGGGGCGGAGTTTTAAGTGTGGATACCTGTTCGACCAATCACACTGTCCCGTGTATGCACAGACCCCACCCCTTTCTCCTCACTCTTCTCTTCAGTCCTCAGGTACTGCCCAGTTTAGGCGCTCTGTTTGCAATGTGTTTGTAAACAGATACAGACCTGTCGCTGATATTAAGTTGATCCAAACTGCCTTGTCTGATGAACATGTCAAACCGTGATATTTCTAGTACCCATGCAAGCAAATCTATGTAATTTTACACAATTCCAGACATTTTTAATGTCACTGCGGCTCTGGACTGTGCATGTCGGGCTGAGGTCAGGCACATTCACACCACACGTTCCAAAGTAAGAGCAGTCCTGTGCTCCAGAATCTGTGTGTTGGATCCAAGTGCAGCACTCTCAGAGCAAATACTATTTTAGTCGACCTTACTAGTAGCTGTGTAAATTACTTAAGAGTAAACTGGATTAACTACCTCACCTAGCCTCATAGATTACTGAATGAGCTCTGGAAGGCATCAAAAAAGACTGAATGTTTCATATGAGATCAAAGCCAACTTTGCATGCTCACTACAGAGACCCTTATGAAGCTTTCATCCACCCAGAGGAAATGTTCAGATGACTGAAGATTTCCCAGTGGAATTGTTACGGACACCAAACCTCCAACTTTGCAGCAACTGACACGGATGGTACAAAGTGTCAAATTAACCGTATTCTCCTTTTGGAAAATCTCAAGCGTGTAATAGAATTGTAGGCTGCTTATTCTCCAATCAGATCTTCATTGTGATCCATTAGCAGAGCGGTGGAGGGTGACAGACACGGTTGTCAGGTCTTGTCCTCCTGAGTGATACGATGAGCTCCCATTGACAGCTGTGACTATACGTAAGCATGTATTAACTGCTTTATCCCCCAATCAGTGTTTGTGTAACCGAGGTGTTCCCCCCAGTGCTCCGATAATAGCTTTGGCTGCCCTGTCTCCTTGCCTGACCCCTATGGCTGTCACTCCGTTTGAATTGTAAGTTACGGTAAACAATGCCGAGCGCGCCAACAGTGACATGTGGAGATGAGAGCAAAGTGGCAAACAATATCGCACAGAGGGATGGTTGGGTGGTTCACAAATAGAGCTTTCATTTTGGAGGGCACAGACGTACACTGTAGAAACGAATGGGCCAATAGACTGTGGTGTCACCGGCAGTAACTTTGAATGGGTCAGTGAAGTTGTGGAAGTTTGGTTAACAGCCTTGAAGTTTTAGTTTTGTCAAGTAAATTAGCACAGGTTACCTCATTGTGCTAATGTTGAGTGGTGAACTGAACAATCAGGCTGAACTTATTCCATTATGTTCTTTTCTTAAGTAAACTTAAAACAAAAGTTACTTCCAAACATGTTTCATTGGTCTTCATGCTTTTGTAGTATATCTCAAGATTTCAAATAGTGTCACAAAATGAGTGTAGGCTATGCTAGGCCCTTGAATAAAGAAGACACAAGACGCCTTTTCTGGTATTTAGTGTTAATCTATAACATGGTGTACGTAGATGTTTGTTTTACATTTCGTTAAACCGTAATAGTTATTTTAAAAGATCTTAATAATAGAGAAGGAACCACTAACTTAATAGACCCCGCTCTCATGGGGGTCTTTTTGCGAAACAAACAGCAGAGTTTACTTGAAGTGTTTTTTTCTTGTTTTGTTTTTACACCACATGTGTGCACCGCAAAAAAGGCCTATCCAAAAATAAGAAAAACAAATACCAATTTTGAGGTAAAAATGCCCTATTTTAAGTGAAATTATCTGCCAGTGTAGTAAGAAATTTTCACTTGCCAAGTTTTCTTAAAACAAGACGAAATACGAATCTTCAAGCAGAAAACACTAGTTTCAAGTATTTATGGGAAGATTTTCCACCTTATTGGTTTGAGAAGGAAGTTAAAGAGGCTGAACATGGCTTGATTTAATATGAAAAGTGCTTAGAATAAGTAAGTAAAGTAAAAACAATCTTAAAATTGGTCTTTTAAGATGAATCTGCTTAATTCAAATCAGTTTTGTAGTGTGATGTGGAGTTTGTTTTACAGCTGTCCTTACAAGAAGCACCTAAACAAATATTTGTACTGCCTCAGGAATATTGATTTGTTTCATTTTACATTTGTATTTTGAGTTTGACCATGAATCAACAGGGATCAGTCTTGTTCTTCAACACAGGCACACTTCATAAATCATAAATAAATACTGAAATGATGAAGAAATAAATTAGACTTGATAGACTCTGCCTTCACGGGGGCCTTTTACCATAACAAACAGCAGGGTTCAATGAACATGTTTTTTCATGTTAACTACATGTATGACCTGGAGCCTGTGTTTTTTGTTTGTTTTTTTCTTCAGTAATACCATGTAAGCACAGAAATGTGGGTGGAAATAGGGGGTCATTAAAAATAGAAAACATTTTAACATTTTTTGAGCACACAAGCCTTGAATGCTGGACAATACAGGATCACTCACACAAGCGTGTTTCAGTCAAAACACAACTTTGAGAACACATTTCTAACATGGTAAAAAGAACAGTTGATTTAACCTAAAATGCATCCTTTAACAAAAAGTTTTTATCTGTGTAACATGCTATATAAATAAAGACTTACTTTGCTTACTTACTTGCTTCCTTACTTCCTTACCTACTTTACTTCCTTACTTCCTTACTTCCTTACCTACTTACTTAAAAACTGTAGACCTTAGAGAAGTGCGCTCAAGTAACTACCAAGAAAGAGAATCATAAACCATGTCTCATATATTCCTTTCTACACTAAGGAGAACTGCAGAAAATGTTTAATAGTCTGAAACAAGAATAGTCTCACAGTGACTTACAATGGACTAAGTTTTCCTTCTGAAGAGCAAAAACAGTTATGAACTGATAAGATAAAGAGTGGTAGTCTGGGACAAACCTTTATACCTCTTTGTGTCTTTATTTCCGAGAGAGAGCACACAGAATAGAAACTTGTTCAAAGGCGTGTCAGTCAACAAAGCTGATGTACTGTGAAGTCAGCAAAGAGCCTCTGTTTGCTTTGTATTATATCCCCCTGCACCTCTCACTCGGACACTCAGTCTCTCCAAAATGTAAGCTTGTCACAGGTTGTTTCAGAATACAGCGAGATCAAATCATTTCATATGAATAATGCAATGATGATTTACAATTCCGTTCATTATTTATTTACTCTTTTCTTACTCTGGAGTGATCCTCAGTCTCTTTTTTCAACTCCTCCGCCACCACGGATCAAATGTATGCACGCCGCATTCACACATAATCACGATGGGTGGTGTCTTGCCCCGTGACACAATGACAAGTTGCACTGGTCGTATCTGGGAATGAATCACCAATTTTGGGTTTGTCAGTGAATTGTTTTAAAGGCCCAGATTATTTTCTTATCTATGTTATAATGTTGTTTCCTCATCACAAACATACCTGGAGTTGCGTTTTGTAATGTTCCACTTTGTGATGTCAGGTAGTTACAGAAAGTGCCCCACTGTGTTTTTAAACTTCATTCTCCTTCACTAGAATCATTTGGATCATTTCAGCCCTGGAATTGCCAATCTCTACTGAACTAAAGGTAAAAAAGTAGCTGTTAACTTGACAAATTACGTCTACATGACATCATAGGGTGAAACAGAGCATTTTGAGCTTTGGAGATGTAGCCCGACTAATAATAAACTTACTCAAACTCATATGAAAGAAACAAACCACAACTCCAGGTATGTTTTGAGGAGATAACAGAATTCTAGCATGGCTTTAACCTCCTGAGACCCGAGCTTTTGTCTGGTGTGTATTTTTCATTTCTTCTTGCTATTTGGGATAAGTAGGACCTACTAAGTAAGTCTTCTGTATGACACCATTGGTTAAAAAATGTAAAAACTTTAAAATGTATAAATAAATTACAAAAAACAAACAAACAGCAATTAGCTGTTTATTTCAAGCCCTAAACCTGCCAAATGTGACGTAGGTTGACCATGAGCGGGTTGGGGTTCAGTGAGTGAGGTTAAAAACACACAAAAAGGCCTGAAAATGTGGTCCACAGTTTTAATTTTTTCTGGTTTTCAATCGTTACAAAAAAAAGTAGAGGTGCAAAAAGTGGAGACAGGCAGCAGTTTCCCTATAGCAGCAGAAACGTCCAGCAATTTATAACTGTAAACTCATCTAAATATTCCCAAGTTTACCTAACAACATGTACAATCAATAATATAACATAGTCCCAATGTCTTCAAACGAGGACATGACATTTACTGATGCTCTCGTCTGCTGTGGTCAATAAAATGTGTCAAATTTTAATGCCAAATGAAGATACATTAAGATACATGAAGAGACATTATTGTACATAAATACATTGGTTTTATTCATAAATTTTGCATCTAAACTTTACCATGCAGTTTTTTTTAACTTTCGGGAGCTGCTGTAGAGGTTTTTAGTTGATTACAGGTGAAAGTTTAAAATAATTGAAAATCATGGTGCTAAGAGGCAAAAATGTAATGTCCTCGTATGGGGCCACAGGGTCTCAAGAGGTTAAGCTCACAAGAGCCAATTGTGTGTAATATAGGATGTTTAAGCACTCTGCCAAAGACACAGAATCAACATAAATCCAAGAAAATCAAATATGATGCAATGTCAACTTCCTATAGTCACAGCTGCCCTGGGGTAGACAAGGCTCTGACCCCGACACTTACACACAACATGAGGCAAGATAGTTGAAGTGTCTTGCCTATGGACACTTTAACCACTACTGCCCCACTGTGGGACCTGGTATTGCAAGAGTTCTCTCATCCTGCTAACCAGGCACAACCATGGTGAGCTTCCGTGATCAGACAAGAACGGGAATTGACACGGATGTAGTAAAAGACCCTTCATCATTACCTCTTACGGGAACAATAAACAGTTTGTTTGCCAGTGCTTCCAATTAAAAGGTCTTTATTCCACTAAATTTAACCTATGTAATAATGATGTTTCCATATCACAAACATACCCCAAGTTTTGTTTTGTTTGATTCACACATTTAACACTCAAACCCTGCATATTTAGGCAGTTCAGCATGGAAAACATTCCTGTTCCTCCTTGTGATGTCACAGATTGGTAATACAGGAGATGCTGCACTTTAAATTCCAAACACCTTCACTAGAATCTTTTTGATATCCAATAATAATAATAATAATAATAATAATAATAATAATAATAATAATAATAATAATAATAATAATAATAATAATAATACATCAAACTTATATAGCGCTTTTTTGGACACTCAAAGACACTTATCCAGCCCTGAATTTACCTAACTTTCAATTTACAGCTATTGTTTTAGCCTCATTGAAACGGCTTTACTTCTCAGTGAACAAGCAGATATTACTCATATTAATTTCTATTGACAATCTCAACCGTACAAATGGTAAAACAAACATAAATATTAAAAAAATAAAAGCAGCATCTTAGGGTCATTCTAATGAGTTGTAGAATAAAGCAGTTCAACTGATGCTAAAATAGGCCTACCAGGTGCACTTACAGCTTTACTTCCGAGAAGCACCTAAACAAATTTTTTCACTGCTTCTGGACTATTGATTTGTTTCATTTTGCATTTGTGTTTTGATGATTTGACTATGCATCAACAGTGATCATATCCTTCAACAGAGGCACGCTTTGAAATAAAAAATAAAGAAAGAAAATTTGAAATCTTTAGCAAATTAAAAGAAATGCGTTGCGCTTTGCTTTTCAGCTGGTGCTCGGATACAAAATTAATCTTTTGGAAAGCCATGTGTTTACCTTTTGAGTGTGCGTGTGCGATATGGCGTGTGGGATAATGGCTGCTCTTGAGGAGTTGGATCACTTTTGAAATTGCCTTTGAAAAAAAAGTTCGTTAAATATCGAGCAGCACTGTGATTGTTTGGATTCATTGCCTCATCTTGACAAGCTGAATAATGCATTTCATGTCAGAAGCCCTCTCCTTAGACGTGCTGTTTACAAGAATGTTTAAAGAAATACTGGTATCTCTGACAACCATAGCAAAGCAGGATGCTATTTTTGATCTTTGTGCTTCCCCCATAGTATAATTATGCAATGTTCAAATGCTTTTTATCTAAAATATGAGTCACAGGGAAAAGTGAATACAGGCAAATATAAGAAAAGTTGATGATTCAAATCAAATTGCTTTCTTGGTGCTATAAGGCGAGGGAAATGTAACATGTGATGTCATCCATAACGAGACACTACAGGCAAAACTAATTTCTTCTATTTTGTATTTTTCTGTCTACGTTTTGTTCTGTGCTCTCTCTCAACAGTTAGCTTCTACTTAAAGGAGCTGCATGTAGCCTACGCTCTTCTTATTTAAATAAAAGGTACTGTAATCACAGCATAATCTGGGTTACCAGTGCCTAAACCTGCATGTATAGGACACATTCAAGTTTTTTCTCAGTGCATGGACAGGCCATGCCTCACATTTGCAACTGATTAATAATTGTGACTGAAATGAAATGTACTTATCTGAAATATTTCACTGCTATTATCAGTGTTGACTTGTCTAGAAAAAGGAAAAGGGGGCAGATAACACAAGATGACTCTTCTTTCTGCTCCTTTTCATTCTTTTTGTATGTTAGATATTGTGACACTGTTAATGTCATTTTATACTTTATGAATGAAATAAACAAATACAATTTTAAAAATGTGAAAGATCTGAACCTCCAGAATTCACTCCCTGAGCTGCAGAGGCTGCACTAGCACTGATTCATAACTGTCTGCAGATTTTTAATTGCTGTGAGAGTTTTCAGTAAGATGTAGTTTTTAGCCCAAAATCTAAACCAGGGGTGTCCAAACTTTTTTTTTATCAAGGGCCACATATTAAAACACAGACCAACATGAGGGGCCGATTGAGGGTCATAAACTGGTGGTCAAAACAGTGAGTAATTCAAATATGTGCATTTATAACAAGTCTGAGTGACCCTCCAGACCTTTGTTCATGCTTAGACCCTCAAAAGGACACACTACATTTGCTTAATCAAGGTAGAGTTCAAAAACATGCAGAAAAATGCTACTTGCTACTTGCTGTAGTATGGGCCAATTCACCTGGAATCCTGAGGGCCCAAACAATTGGTCTGAGGCCACATTTGGCCCCCGGGCCATAGTTTGAACATGCCTGATGTAAACTGTCCTTCCCCATCACTCAGCCTGTGTGTCTTCACTCTGCTGTCCATAAGCAGAGGGGGCATCTCTTGCTCGTGCAGTGTGTTTGGGGCATTAGTGATTCATTGTGTTGTTCTTTCTTCAAAGACGTTCAGGCAAGATGCTGTCACTGAAAAGGTCAAGTGTGTCCCTATGTGACATTGTGAGTTTTAGACATTTAGACTCACAAAACTTTTTCATATATGTAAATTTTTTTTCTGTGCTATCGCTTCTTGCTCTGTGAAGTTGTTTGTGCTTATCCAAAAGTAATGTAAAAGTAAGTGGACTCATGACCACAGTGGGATTGTCTAGATAAATGTAAATGTCATTTACATAGTGTGGAGCTGTAATGCAAAATACTTTTTCCTTGGCACGTCATGGTTTATTGTTGCCATGGCAGCAGACTTCAATCTGCTCCTTTGAATGAGTTGGCCAGGATCTGGAGCGCCCCACAGAGGATGTCATGTGGATGACAAGATGAGCAGGTTCAAAGGTCAGAGGTGTAAAGGCGCATGAGGAGCGCTTTCTCTGAGTGAGCGCTTGATTTTGAAAGAAACTATGTTATTCTGCTGAGAAATGCCATGACTGGAGAAGCATTATGTCATCATCTTGTCCTTTTGTTAAATATTATCCACAGCTTTTTATTTCTTATGTATTTGGCAAAGTGGTTTTGTTTTTTTGTCACATCCACTTTTGACTTTTGATGAAAGTTGGATTTCTCATTATGTTAATGTTATTTTATTTGTTTGGAGAATGGAATAACGGGGGTTTGGACAAATCATATGAAAAGATAAACAACGCTCATTGATTCACAACAAAAATTGTGAATTATACAGAAGCTTTTGTCTCCACAAAGTATTAAAGAAACAAAAGTTATCAGAAAGAAATGTGTGTGTGTGATGTACATAAAAAGTATTGAAAGTCAAATAGTGATCAATACTAAAACCAAACTAAACTTGAGCAAGTATTGATACTAAAAAGTCACATTCACAGGACAGAAATGAACCTTTCTTGAATAGATTTAGACTGATAAACAAGTATAAGAGCACATAGACAAGTAAACGCCTGTGGATCACTATGGTACGTACCTGGACCACTGAAGGATTATACAGATATAAGGCCACATGTAATATTGAATAAAGTACTATGATTTAATGTTGAAAATCACATTCTCTAGAGCCCCTGCACCCATGTGACTAAATGACAGGAACACAATAATAGCAGTGGTGAAAAAGCATAATCAATAGCACCAGGTCGCTTTTGGATTTTTTAAAGTTAGTTTGTTAGTTTCTTTATTGTCCCCGAGGGGAAATTTGTCTTCACAGTCATGTTCACACAAGGAAAACGCCATTTACATACAATACCACACAAACGCCTCACATAAATTGGACAAACACAAGGCAAGTAAATGACATTATAGAATTGCATAATAATAATCAGTTTCGTAGTCTATAGATTATTCAGGTTAATAATGGCTGTGGGTATGAGACTATTTTTGAAACGTGCTTTATTACATCTGAGAGTCCTGTATCGTCGTCCTGAAGGCAGCAGAGTAAAGTAACGGTGCAGTGGATGAGTGTGGTCCTGTGTCATTGTCTGTGCTATACGAGTAATGGCTTTAGAGTTTAGCTGTGACAGACTGGGAGTAGGGAGGCCAAAGATTTTTGCTGCTAGGTTGGTTATTTTTGTGAAAGAATTCCGGTTTTTAACTGTGAGCATGGTAAGAAAACATGGTGAACAGTACAGTAGAATAGGTTGGATGATGCTGGTGTACAGAATAAGGAGTAGATGTGGTTAAACATGAAGTCCTTTTAACTTACGGATAACGGAAAGTCTTTGATTGCATCTTTTTGAAATGTCCAGAGTATGAAAGTCAAAAGTCAGTTTATGATCAATTGTGAGTCCGAAATATTTGAAATGTTCAACAGTGTCTATTGTAATATTGTCAATGATGGTAGGGTCAAATACTCCAGGGCCAAAGGTCATTTCTTGTGTTTTCTTGAGATTGAGTTGAAGATGATTTTCTTTACACCATGTGGTGAAGTGTCATACAGAGTTCTCATATTGTCCAAGTGATGAGCTGTCTGACAGAAGTCCTAATATAGCTGTATCATCTGCATATTTAATGTATACTGTTCCAAGTGATGGACTGGTGCAGTCATTTGTATATAGAGTATATAGGAATGGACTTAATACACAGCCCTGTGGCGCTCTGGTGTTGGTGGTAAGAGGGGCTGTGATTGCCTTATCAACTCTCTTTTAGACAATGATTTATCTTAAAACTTATCAGACATGAGCGCCCCTTACCTGGCACAGATGTGATTTTACAGATTGTATAGATTTCATCTCTTTTCTGCTGCAGCTGGACATCAGGTTTACTTTTCATATATAATCCCTTTACTTATGTAATCAAGAAGGGTCCCTATAGATATTTGTGAAAAATAGACATTTCTTATAAAGCCCTGTACCTATAACATTTACTGATATCAATATCTTGTGAAATTAATAAAATAGCGACATCACAATGTGCTCTGTCTAATGTGCAGATGTTGTAGCTACGTAGCAGCTCCATCACCCATGTCGATGTAATAAACAGACAAAAAACATTCAACTTTTAACCTTACTTTGTGATTTTATTTTCTACAATTCCTTAGTATCAAAATTGAGGTTGAAATGTTTGTATTGTGACAACACTAGATATAGAGAACATCCGGGGCTTTTACATTATGAGTTAGACTTTTATAACTTCAGGCTGTGGAAGAAAGCAGACCCCTCCTGTGCTGGCTGGAGAGTTCCTGTCAGGACTCTGACTTAAGGGAGAGCTTGGCACTGGGTATGTGCAGGAAAGTATGTTTTGTCCAACTCATTTTATTATATTTATAGCAGAAAATAGTGGCATATCTGACCTGGACGCTGCAGATGGTTCAGCGTTGCATCATTGAGTGGGGATAGCACTTCGAGCCGGTCTGACATTCTGCTTGTTCTGATGAGCGAAAATGTCAAAGATGCTCCAACACGTTCCAGGAGATTTTAAGGATGTTAGAAAAGGTGCTGTGTTGTTTCAGTGTGTTTAAGCCATATTTATTACTCCATCATATACTATGCTTTTTTTGCACCTGTATCAGCCAGATAATATATTTTTCAAGTTTTCACACTATTACGGAAACTGACTCTTGTGAGCATGAAGCCATGTTAGACTGTTGTTACCTCCTCAAAAACATACCTGGTGTTGTGTTTTGTTTCATTCACACATTAGAATAAGCCTTTATTATTAGTCTGTACCTCCAAAACTCAAAATGCTCTCTTCCACCTTGTCATATCATGAAGCAGTTTTATATTAACAGCTACCTTTTAGCTTTTGTTCAATACCAGGGATTATATCATCCAAATGATTATAATGAAGGTTTATAAAAACACAGTGGAGCATTTCCTGTCATACCACATGACATCACAAGTTGAAACAGAATGTTTTCTGTTTGAGAGAAAAACTCAGATACGAAGGGTCTGTGTGTTATACACATGTGAATGAAAACAAAACACAACTCCAGGTATGTTTTTCATGAGGAATTATAATACAGATTCATTAGCGGGATGTAGGCTGATTGTGTTGTGAGAGCACTCTGAAGGGGGAGTGACTAAGTGTGGGGGGCAAGGAGAGTGTCA
Source organism: Odontamblyopus lacepedii (assembly GCA_034769755.1). Classification (NCBI taxonomy): domain Eukaryota; kingdom Metazoa; phylum Chordata; class Actinopteri; order Gobiiformes; family Gobiidae; genus Odontamblyopus; species Odontamblyopus lacepedii. The sequence continues at coordinate 16,886,841 of CM068344.1, read as the reverse complement.
AAAACGAAACTGAAACTACATTTTACACATTTTAATATGTTTTTGGTGAACATAGCATTTTAAAAATAATATAAAGTAACATGATGATCCAAACTTGTTATGTGTCAGCAAATAATACCCCATAAAGGTTAAATAGGTCCTCTTTTAAATATCAGAATATACTTAAAAACAAACAATATACTTAAAAACTGCAAATCTATCAAATCAAGGGAAGAGTTCATAGTGAATCTTGCATCATATTTGCCGTCAGATGTTACAGTATTCCTAGCTCAGAGCAAGATTTCTGTGAAAAGTCCCGACCTGGAAGACTGGAGGTGCTCACAGCTTCACCAACCATAAACAATCCACTCTATCACTTAGTGGGACTCGGGCCACAGCAATTTGAATCCACATACATTTGTAAAGCTCTCCTGCTCCCTCCCACTCATTAAATCAAGGCACTCTGTGGAATTGACAGCAGTCTGTGATTTGTGTTCTGCACCAGGCGGCATCTTTTTGGCTTCTAGATCAACAAAGATGCTTATGGAGAGATGGTTTTACGTTTGTTTAGCAAAAAAAAAGGTGAATTTTAGATTTTGTCAAAGCAGTCAGCTGTTGGCTTCTTTGCTGTTCAGAGCAAAAAGCATTGCACCAAAAATATTCATTATATCTTCTTAGTACTTTGGCCCTACGAACCTAAGAAGTTAAAAAAGCATTGGAGTCAGTACAATGAATTTCACAACAGAAAAAATAACTTAATATTGTGTTATAATGTTATAATGTAGGTTCCTCATGAGAAACATACCCTGAGTTGTATTTGTTTCATTCACACATTCACCCTGCATACAGTGTTTAGTCTTAGGAGTTCTTCCCTCAAACAGAAAAACACTCTGTTCTTCCTTGTGATATCATGTGGTAATACAAGAAGTAGTCCAATGTGTTTTTAAACCCCATATTTGATTCATTTGAATAATGTCAATCCTCGAATTGCCAGTTTCAACATGTGTCAACAAAACTAAACACAACTCCAGGTACAATTTTGATAAGGTTATTGAGGTTGGAACATTACAACATGACTTGCATAATACAGGACCTTTAAGCAGTTGCATCTCTCAAGTAAACATGATATGAAATTATAAAACATTTATTACTATAAATATGAACTTGTGATCGTAAATTAGTAAATATGTGGGTTTTAAACATTTTTAAATGCTCTGCACCAGTTTTGAACCATGAGTGAAGAAACAATTAAGTCTAAGATAGTCACTTAAGGCCGCCACACGCTACAGGAAAACGTGCCCGATTTTGCCTGCGATTTCTTCTTCCCGAGTTCGGGGAGGCATGACCCAACTTTTTGTGTCTGTGTGTGATTTAGAAGCTGCTGTGCTCCTCATGTGTGAAATAGAAATGGTCCTTCCGCAAATAATGACATCCAGTCCACAAAACTGCACTATTAATCAATTTTGAAGCGTTCTTTGTTCCTTGCATGTGTTTTGTTTACGTCCACAGAGCGTAAAGCTGCAGATTAGCCATCGAGACTCTAGTTCCTGTGGACTTTATTGCCTCTTTTATGCTTTAAAAATTCTGTATCTGAAGTATTGCACCACATTTCACAAATAATAACACAGCTGTTACTTGTATCTAAACTAGAAGTGCAGAGGTCTGATCTTTGAACACTTAAAACTCTCAATGCGAGTAGTTTTACTGTAGACAGGAAACAGATGAAGCGATCGCGCTCACAACTTTGGAGCCTGTTTTACGCAGACATATCCCGCTGCAGTCTTTGCAATCAGAGATTTTAAGTCTCATAAGTTTCTCCTCATGTCTGTGGTGTGCGCATTTTGTCGTATGTTTAAAAATCGTTTAAGACCAAAATATCTTCTAGTGTGTAGCAGCCTTTAGGGTGCACTCACACTAGGACTTTAGACCCGCACAATCGAACCCGGGCCTGGTGCGGTTAGGACTTTGGTCAGATTGGAGGAGGTGGGCCAAAGCACGGCACAGATACTCATGTACACGTACATGCACGACTTTACTATATGACCCCTGTCAGATGTGCTGATGTCACTCATACAATAAAAACAGTGAATAAAGTCTGCTCTAAAACACACAGAGAATCCGGGCTTAGTTTCAATAAGGATTGTGTTAAAGACAGAAGTTTTGCAGCCTCGTCTCCTCCTGTCCACACTCTTCTGCACTGTTTTTTTTTTTTTTTTTGAACTTTTTATTTAGAATTTTTCATTGAACACAACAGTGCCCGAGACAAGTGGTTCAAACATAGGAATAAAAATAAATACAAAGTTAAATCAATAATAAATATAGTTAACATATTTATATTTGATCAGTGTACACGTCCATTACCCTTGACAAAGCAAACAATTATAGAGCTAAGTATTCCATGACCATATTCCACCTTTGATTAAAGAGATCCATTTTAATTTGTAACGATGCAGTCATCTTTTCCATCCAGTACACCTTTTTCAGTCTCTCTTTCCACTCAGCTATTGTTGGTGATTTAACCTGTTTCCAATTTGTGGTTACTATTTTCTTGGCAATCAGTAACAGGATACGTAAAATATACCTTTGGTCAGCATTGAAGATGTCAACAGGTATAACACCCAGCAAATAGAACAGATCGTCCGAAGGAATTTCTTTTTTCATTATTTTTTCTATCTCTTCTTTGATGTTTTTCCAATATCCTACCACTACTGGACAGTCCCAGAATGTGTGTGCATGGTCCCCTATTTTACCGCATTGTCTCCAACACAAAGCTGTTGAAGGATCTTTAACAAATTTTGAAATAACCAATGGAGTATGAAAGTATCTAAAATTTAGCTTCCAATCAAACTCTTTCCATTGCTGGCTGTTTATACCTTTATGACTGTTATTACAAAGTTTATCCCAGTGTTCATCTTCTATGATGGTATTAGACTCCAGTTCCCATTTTTCCTTTATATTATAAGTATTATGAGGAATGTGTGATGATAGTCTTTTATATAGGTGGGAGATGTGTTTACCTAAAGGTAGATGTCTTTCTAAAATTGTGATGAAATACTGTTCTATACTATTTGGATTTTTAGCAATTCTGTCTTTTTCCTTGTGGTTTGTAATATAATGCCTAATTTGTAAATATCTATAAAAATCTTTTGAGGGAAGATCAAACTGTTCCTGTAATTGTGAAAAGGATTTTAAGTATGTTTCTGTGAATAACTGATTATAACAAATGAGGCCTTTGGCTACCCATCTCCTAAAACCATAATCACACATTGAAGGTGGAAATTCTGGGTTTCCCACAATGGGCATAACCCGAGACATTGACCCAGTCTCTTGTAGCATTTTTTTTACTTCTGACCAAACCTTTATAGTATGTTTTATCCATATATTTCCAATCTTCATTTTATTGAGACATTTTGAGTCTATGAAAGGTAGTGCAGCTAACGATACATCTGTGACTTCACCCTGCTCAATTTGAATCCACTTTGCGTCCTCGTCACCACTGATCCATGTCACAATTGCTACAAGTTGAGCAGCCCAGTAATACAATTTCAAATTTGGGAGAGCCAAACCTCCTTTATTTTTAGCCAAATGGAGAGTCTTCAGTTTAATTCTGGGTCTCTTATGTTGCCATATGAACTGCGAAATTAACTTGTTTAACATGTTAAAAATGGAATTTGGAACTCTTATGGGCAGCGCCTGAAATAAAAAGAGGAGACGAGGAAGCAGATTCATCCTTATGGTTTCAATTCTTCCAAACAGAGAGAGGGGGAGAACATCCCAGCGAGTCAGGTCCTTCCTAATTTGTTTAATTAGTTTATTATAGTTTGCATCAAAAAGTTTAGTTGTTTCTGGTGTTATAACAATCCCCAAATACTTAAATCCTTGTTTAGACCAGTGAAATGACACCAGTTCATCCAGTTGCCCTGGCCACACACCTGATATCATCATTGCTTCTGATTTTTTTGGGTTGATTTTGTATCCTGAAATGTCTCCATAATCTTTCAGACACTGCATGAGTCGAGGTACCGAAGTGAGAGGATGTTTTATGAAAAGTAGGATGTCGTCTGCAAAAAGGGAAATTTTATGAACTCTCCCCCCACCATCCTCCACCCCTTCTATCTGAACATCCTGTCGTATGGCCTCTGCCAGTGGCTCGATGCTGAGAGCAAAGAGGATGGGGGACAGGAATCGCCTGTCTCACTCCTCTCTCTATAGCAAAAAATTCAGAACAGTGCCCGTTAACTCTAATTTTTGACTTGGGATTCTTGTATAATAGTCGAAACCACCCAGTAAATTTTTCCTCAAAGCCCATCTCAATTAATGTTTGTTCTAAGAATTCCCAGTCTACCTGGTCAAATGCTTTCTCAGCATCTAGGCTGAGAAGCATTGACGTTTGATTATCCTTTGCCATAAGTGACTGTAAATTTAATGCCCTCCTAATATTATTTGTCCCATGGCGGCCTGAAATGAACCCTGTCTGATCTGGTTTTATCAACTGTGAAATATACTTTTGGATTCTGTTTGCCAATATGGTTGTTAGTATTTTGTAATCCACACACAAAAGACTTATAGGACGATAGCTGGAGCATTGTAATGGGTCTTTCCCTTCCTTATACAGAACTGTGATGATTGCCTCTGACCAAGATTCTGGAGGATTCCCTGAATTTAGCACATAATTATATAGTTTACACAAAGTAGGGCTTAGGTTATCAACAAATATCTTATAGTATTCTCCAGAAAATCCATCCATCCCTGGAGATTTATTGTTTTTCAGTTTTAGAATAGTTTCTTTAACTTCTTTTTCTTGAATTGGTTTTATTAGTGATGAAGCTTCATCAACAGTCAGCTTGTCCAATTTAAGATTTTTGAAGAAGTTTTTTATTTTTTCCTTCTTTGATTCTTGAATTTGACCTCTATATAGTTGTTCGTAGTATTTAGCAAAAGAATCTGATATTGTTTTCGGGCTAGTTTCAACTGTATTAGAATTGGGTTGTTTAATTTTTGGAATGATACGACTGGCTTGTGCCTTTTGTAGTTGAAATGATAATAACTTACTGGCCTTATTTCCCTGTTCGTAATATTTCCTATCAATGAATCTTAAGGCACCCTCTGCCTTGTATGTGAGTATCTCATCTAGTTTGGTCCTGTTTTCTTTAAGTTTATCAAGCACTTCCTGTTTTCCGTTTTGTTTATGTTCAGTTTCTAATCTCTTTATTTCACTTTCTAATTCTATTTGTTTTTGAAGTCTTTCTTTTTTTAGTCTTGATCCTATGGATATTATCTTCCCACGTATTGTGGCTTTTCCTGCATCCCATAACACCGATGGGGAAACCATTTCATTATCATTCAGAGCAAAGTAATCAAGTATAGCTGACCTTATTTCTTCTCTAGTACTAACATCTGTCAATAGTGAAACATTAATTCTCCAATACTTCCTACATGGCTCAAACCCCATATCAAATTCCAATGTTACTGGGCTATGGTCTGAAATGGTCATTGGCTCAATTACACAGTTTTTAACCCGGTATGCTTCTTTTGGAAATTAAAAATAATCCAGACGTGAGTAACTTCCATGTACCTGTGACATAAAGGTGAAGTCTCTCTCATTTGAATGTAGATGGCGCCATGCATCCGCTAAACCCAATTCATTCATCATATTCAGTAAACTTTTTGACATTCTGGTTGGAGGATTTGGTGATATTGGTAATTTATCCAATCTGTTATTTAGTACACAGTTAAAGTCCCCACCCATAAGAAAAATACCCTGCTTGTTTTCTGCTACCAGGTGGGCAAGTTTTTTGAAAAAATATGGGCAATCCTCATTAGGTGCATAAACGTTCAAGATAGTGATTTTAACTCCAGCCATCGTCCCTATAACCATAACATAACGACCTTCTGTGTCCTGACAAACTTTTTCACAGTTAAAGTATACTGATTTGCTAAACAGTATAGCAACACCTCTCTTTTTGTGGTTACCATATGAGCTACTGTAGACTTGGTCAACCCATTCTCGTTTTAGTTTTTGATGTTCTATCTCTATAAGGTGTGTTTCTTGAATTATGGCCACCGAACAATGCATTTTCTTCAGTTGTCCCAATATCTTTTTTCTTTTGACTGGGTGGTTAATTCCCTTTACATTGTAAGTAATAAAATTAAATAATGTCATCTTTATGTATAGATTGTTTCACATAGCATGACACTGACCACTTATTTCTATTGATTAAACTGTAAAAATAACTTAACTTTTGACATTTAAGATTAGAGGAAATAAAATTTACCACTTGTCTCAGGAGGAACAAAATAAGAACAGTACAAACACAAAACAGACCTTCCATATTACCAATCAGACACAGACAACAAGTATTATCCGCGTCCAACTCCCGATGGTTATGGGACAGAGAGTGGTGACCTAATCTCTCTGTGGGAAATGGCACAAATTGTGCAAAAATGACCAATGTTACATAAACATGTAGAAAAGGTCTTAGTGAGTGTAAATCACTCATAACAAAGAGTCCCCCGTCAGTATTTTCTTTGTTGAAATAGCATTTTTTGTCAACTTAAACTTTTAATCTTTCAGTAGCCTTCAGTCTCTTCATCTTCTATTAATTTTAATCTTGGCCTCAGTTCAATTCCTCAGATATTTGAATCATAATTTACCTTGTTTAGACTATCAGTTTCCCTCCTCCATCATGGCCTTCAGGTCAGAAGTTGCCAGCATGTTGTTTCTGTTCTCCCTCGAGCTGATGTTCCATCCTTCTGCCAGTGTTTCCTCGATGAGCTCCTTCTCTCCACACTGCACCTGCACCCCCAACTCCCTCAGAGTTGTGGCAGCGCTCGTCAGCGCGGAAAAAGTTTTTTCTCCCGAGTCCATCCTTAGCTTCAGGCGCGCTGGGTACAGGCACTTTGCCTGCATGCCTTTCTGCTTTAACTGTTTGATGACAGCGTAGACTTTAGCTCGCTTCCTTTGTAACTCGGGAGAATAATCTTGGTCGAAGAATATCCTCTTGTCTTGAAACATCACTTGCCCTTGTCTCCACGCTTGCTGCAAAACGATATCCTTTACCGCTGCATCGAGGAACCTCACGATAATTGATCTTGGGGGAGCCGCCGGGCTTGTCGGTCTAGACTGAAGCGAGCGGTGTGCCCTTTCGATTTTAATGTCCAAGTCTGGTGGCAGCTTCAGAACTTTGGGCAGCAGGCTTTTCACAAACACGACCATGTCCCCTTGCTCCGTCCCCTCCGGTATTTGAAATATTCGAATGTTGTTCCGTCTCAGTCTGTTTTGTAGATCGTCACACACAGCTGAAAGTTGTTTATCACGTTGGAGCAGGTACCGTAGCACCCGATCCTGTCTCCCTTCCGCATCCTCCACCACGCTCACTTTGCCCTCGAGCTCGTAGATCCTCCGCTGATGGTCACCGAGCTGTTCTTTAATATCTGTCACAGACTTCTCCAAGCGTTCCAAAGTCTGCGTGGTTTGTCTATGCCCCAGAATATTTTCTTCGCGGAGTTTCCTCATTTCCTCTATCAGCGACATCTCCGCCTCGCTCGGCGCTTGGCGCTCGTGGCTAGTAGCGTGTAAGCTAACGCTCTCCAAGTCCGATGACTTTTCGCCTGTTTCTTTCAAGATCCCGTGTTTTGTTTGTCCTCTGGTTCTTGAGGAAGAGGTCATCTTATTCAAAAGTAGTTTTCTTGTCTGAAGGTCTTAAATATATGCAGTTGTCATAACTTTATCAGTTTTACTGACGGAGCCTTGTCTCTAGCTTCTTCCTCGCATCGTGACGTCACCGGAAGCCCCCTTCTGCACTGTTTTTATATCCATAAATCACAGCAGGACTCATAGCTGTCTCACTATTTATAAATATTTCTTTTCCGCTAAAAGTGATAGTTCTGCTGCGCATCATGTAAACAAACAGCGCCGTGTGATGGCGTCATTGGGCTGTGGCTTGGTTCAGTCCTAGTATGAGTGTTTAATTAAAATTGTCATATCTATACAGCATTTTTCCACCTTCAAGGCACTCAAAGACTCTTGTTTTGTAAAGCTTGAGTAAAACCAAAACAACAATTTTCAGCCATATCAACAATAAAGAACCAGTCTCCCCGAATTGTCCATGGACTTCACATATAGGCAGAGAATGTGCGTCACCAGCTCAGGCTTCCTCTTGAACAAACTCCAGGGGGAACCATATTAAAGCAATAGTAAACATACTTGTATAATTTATAGGGATTCTGTGATCATCTCCCCACACTTTTCTCATGACTTTTCCTATGTACAATTGATCTTTCAAAGGTTGCCGCTAAAATAACGAGACCCGCGGGACGGGGAGACAGTTTTACATGCACACTGTTCACCTTCGCTTTTGAAGGATCAGAAGCCATGCAATTTGTGTTAAGTTGTTGCAAAAAAAAAGAAAAGAAATAAAAGAGGGTCCCTGGTGGTTTAGTGTTAAAGTAAGTCAGATGTGACCTTCAAGAACATTGAGCTTCATCTGAGAAGTTTAACTGAAGCAGAAAGGAGGTGTTATGAAGAACGACTACAATGTCACAAATGGGACTGAAACAAAGGTTTGTATAAGAGAGTTTAACGCACCAATGTTTACACTTATTTCAAAATAGGCAAAATAGTTAAAGGTGCACTATGTAAGTTTTCTGGTAGAACAACTGCCACAGATTTCCATGGAGATATTATTGTTTTACCTTGAATCTTTACCTTATGATCTTTTATTTATTCTCATACATGGTTTCATTGCTAAACAAGTATATACAGTGAAATGTGACCTGCTTGTCTCCACGAAGAAAGGAAAGTTTAATGCGAATATCGAATATTCCAAGCAAATTTATAAAATATCCATGGAAACGAGCAGGTGGCAGATGCCTCCAGAACTGTTCATTTAATTAGCCCTGAGCCCCGACAGGGCGTAGGGCCTATTGCTCTACTACGAGGAGCAAATGAGCAACGACGAGCGCATGGGCAAATGTGAGAGGACAGCATGCAGCTTCATCCTCTCGGAGGCCCCCAGCACGAAGAGCATTATCCCAGTAACACACGCCCAAGGCCTGGGCCATATTTACTGCTGCTAAAATGAATGGAAGTCAGTGGGAGGTCAGGGAACGACCCCAACAAGATGGCGCAGATGCGCCCGACACTCATCAGTGACCTCACAGTGACGTGGGGAAGATCGGGAAGCTTTCAAAAAACGTATAATATGCTGTTCCCATGTTAGCAGATATATTGTTTTTGCTTGAATTTGCTTCTGCTCTTTGAGGTCTAATTTGAACCCTTCAGAAGTGCTGAAAAATTCGATAAAATATAGGTTGCATGCATGGGGACACTGCGCCACCTGGAAAAGTCAATATGCATTACGCCTAAGGGAGACGTCCCTTTGTCAACTTTGTCGTAGAGCCACGGAATTCGGTAAACACATTCGTCATGTAAAGACAAACAAAAAATATTGTTATGGCCACGCCCCCTGACAAACCAGAAGGCGGCCATCTTGGATTGAAATCTTGAGATCTTGAGATCAAAATGCAGAGTTCGCATTTTGGCTCATGTTGCGTTTGAACGCACTCCTCTGAAGGCGCTTCACCCACAGGGTTGAAAATCACCGTACATCATCTAGAGAAGTGTGGCTTCAAAAGTTTGCTGATTTTTAAAAATAAATATCACGGTTAACGTGCGACGAAGCCGCAAAACAAACTTTTAGACAATATTCAATGTCAAGATTTGCTCCCCTTGGCACAGGCTTAGTGCAATCGTGCTCTTCTGAGCTCTAGACCATGTTATAATGTTTTTACCTCCTCTAAAACATATCTGAAGTTGTTTTATTTCATTCACACATATTAGACTAATCCTTTATTACTGTCTATATCTGCAAAGCTCAAAATGCTCTGTTCCATCTTCAAATAGCTCAAATAGTCAATAGCTCCTTTTGCCTTTAGCTCAGTACAGATTGGACATTCCAGGGCTGAAATGATTCTAGTGAAGGTGTAGGCAGTTTAAAAAGTGGAGGGGAGCACTTTGCATATTACCACATGACATCATAAATTAGAGCAGAGTTTTCTCTTTTCTGTTTGAGAGAAGAGAAAACAGAGAAACAGAACAGAAAAATAGCCTAAAAATGCAGGGTTTGTGTGTTAAGCAAAAAAAAAAAAGAAACAAAACACAACTCCGGGTATGATGTTTGTGACAAGGAAACAACATAACATAAATCAGAAAATAGCCCTTTAACCATAGTCCTGAACCACTGTCTTTGATCATACCGCTATTTCCACACATTGACACAATGGTACAGAAAGTTTATTTTTATGCAGCTGCAACGCATCCTTTGTAATCTTTGGCATCATGTTCATGTAACTGTTGTGGCAGCACATTTAGTTTTGTTTATCCAGATAGTCACTTTTAGAAACGAAGGACAGGTTCAGTTAGACCATGATTACGTATCCGCCCACTTGTACCAAAACCGAGTAAACACAAACTAAGCTGAGAGAATGAGTCAAACTAAAGTCACATTTAGCAGTGATTCAGACAGCTGGAGTTTTTGGTACAGATGTGACAGGAGCAGTGGCACACGTTTTATGAATTATTTGGCGTGGCTTCTGTTAGTTCTTTGAAAAATACAAAATCAAAGTTGAGCTGAGAACGTAGTTTTGTACATCCAACTATTTTGGCAGACAGTCTAACAAGCATGGCAGCCAGCCCAGCACGGTGCTGGCAAACCCCCTTCAGGGAAAAACAATTTAATATGGACAATGTGTTTTTCTAAAGGGTTAAATTGTCTTACAAAGCAAAGGAAGCACACTTTTGTAAAAGCAGCTTGGCTTTTTATAGGGCCTATTTTCTGGTCTGTTATAATGTTGTTTCCTCATCACAAACATGCCTGGAGTTTTTGTGTTTCATTCACACATGTTTAACAAAAGCCTGGATATTTAGGCTGAGTTCTTTTCTCAAACAGAAAACACTCACCACCTGTTCCACCTTGTGATGTCATGGGCTAATACAGGATATGCTCTACTGTATTTTTAATCTTCATACATCTTCACGAGAATCACACATCAAAAACACCTTTCAGTTTGGACGCAATCTCTGCTCCGTCTGACTGAAGACGCAGAGAGCAAAGGAGAGAGCAGAGGAGAGAGCAGAGGAGAGAGCAGAGGAGAGAGCAGAGAGATCAGAGAGAGCAGAGGAGAGAGAAGAGAGAGCAGAGGAGAGAGAAGAGAGAGCAGAGGAGAGAGCAGAGAGAGCAGAGAAGAGAGCAGAGGAGAGAGAAGAGAGCAGAGGAGAGAGCAGAGGAGAGAGAAGAGAGAGCAAAGGAGAGAGCAGAGAGAGCAGAGGAGAGAGCAGAGAAAGCAGAGGAGAGAGAGGAGAGCAGAGGAGAGAACAGAGGAAAGAGCAGAGGAGAGAACAGAGAAGAGAGAGCAGAGGAGAGAGAAGAGAGCAGAGGAGAGAGCAGAGGAGAGAACAGAGAAGAGAGCAGAGAGAGCAGAGGAGAGAGAAGAGAGCAGAGGAGAGAACAGAGGAAAGAGCAGAGGAGAGAACAGAGAAGAGAGCAGAGGAGAGAGAAGAGAGAGCAGAGGAGAGAGCAGAGAGAGGAGAGGAGAGAGAAGAGAGCAGAGGGGAGAGCAGAGGAGAGAGCAGGAGAGAGCAGAGAGAGCAGAGGAGAGAGCAGAGGAGAGAACAGAGGAAAGAGCAGAGGAGAGAGCAGAGGAGAGAACAGAGGAGAGAGCAGATAAGAGAGCACAGGAGAGAGAAGAGAGCAGAGGAGAGAACTGAGGAGAGAGCAGAGGAGAGAACAGAGGAGAGAGCAGAGGAGAGAGCAGATTAGAGAGCAGAGGAGAGAGCAGAGGAGAGAGCAGAGGAGAGAGCAGAGGAGAGCGCAGATAAGAGAGAATAGGAGAGAGCAGAGGAGAGAACAGAGGAGAGAGCAGAGGAGAGAGCAGAGGAGAGAGCAGAGGAGAGAGAATAGGAGAGAACAGAGGAGAGAGCAGAGGAGAGAGAATAGGAGAGAGCAGAGGAGAGAGCAGAGGAGAGAACAGAGGAGAGAACAGAGGAGAGAGCAGAGAGAGCAGAGGAGAGAGCAGAGGAGAGAACAGAGGAGAGAGCAGAGGAGAGAACAGAGGAGAGAACAGAGGAGAGAGCAAAGGAGAGAACAGGAGAGAGAGCAGAGGAGAGAACAGAGGAGAGAGCAGAGGAGAGAACAGAGGAGAGAACAGAGGGGAGAACAGAGGAGAGAGAATAGGAGAGAGCAGAGGAGAGAGCAGAGGAGAGAGAATAGGAGAGAGCAGAAGAGAGAGAATAGGAGAGAGCAGAGGAGAGAGCAGAGGAGAGAGAATAGGAGAGAACAGAGGAGAGAGCAGAGGAGAGAGAATAGGAGAGAGCAGAGGAGAGAGCAGAGGAGAGAGAATAGGAGAGAACAGAGGAGAGAGCAGAGGAGAGAGAATAGGAGAGAACAGAGGAGAGAGCAGAGGAGAGAACAGAGGAGAGAGCAGAGAAGAGAGAATAGGAGAGAGCAGAGGAGAGAGTAGAGGAGAGAGCAGAGGAGAGAGCAGAGAGAGCAGAGGAGAGAGCAGAGGAGAGAGCAGAGGAGAGAGCAGAGGAGAGAGAATAGGAGAGAGCAGAGGAGAGAACAGAGGAGAGAGTAGAGGAGAGAGCAGAGGAGAGAGCAGAGGAGAGAACAGAGGAGAGAGCAGAGGGGAGAGAATAGGAGAGAGCAGAGGAGAGAGTAGAGGAGAGAGCAGAGGAGAGAGCAGAGAGATCAGAGGGAGCAGTGGAGAGAGAAGAGAGAGCAGAGGAGAGAAAAGAGAGAGCAGAGGAGAGAGAAAAGAGCAGAGGAGAGAGAAGAGAGCAGAGGAGAGAACAGAGGAAAGAGCAGAGGAGAGAACAGAGAAGAGAGCAGAGGAGAGAGCAGATTAGAGAGCAGAGGAGAGAGCAGAGGAGAGAGCAGAGGAGAGAACAGAGGAGAGCGCAGATAAGAGAGAATAGGAGAGAGCAGAGGAGAGAACAGAGGAGAGAGCAGAGGGGAGAGCAGAGGAGAGAGAATAGGAGAGAACAGAGGAGAGAGCAGAGGAGAGAGAATAGGAGAAAGCAGAGGAGAGAGCAGAGGAGAGAACAGAGGAGAGAGCAGAGAGAGCAGAGGAGAGAGCAGAGGAGAGAACAGAGGGGAGAGCAGAGGAGAGAACAGAGGAGAGAACAGAGGAGAGAGCAGAGGAGAGAACAGGAGAGAGAGCAGAGGAGAGAACAGAGGAGAGAGCAGAGGAGAGAACAGAGGAGAGAGCAGAGGGGAGAACAGAGGGGAGAGCAGAGGAGAGAGAATAGGAGAGAACAGAGGAGAGAGCAGAGGAGAGAGAATAGGAGAGAACAGAGGAGAGAGCAGAGGAGAGAGAATAGGAGAGAGCAGAGGAGAGAACAGAGGAGAGAGAATAGGAGAGAGCAGAGGAGAAAGCAGAGGAGAGAGAAAAGGAGAGAACAGAGGAGAGAGCAGAGGAGAGAACAGAGGAGAGAGCAGAAGAGAGAGAATAGGAGAGAGCAGAGGAGAGAGTAGAGGAGAGAGCAGAGGAGAGAGCAGAGAGATCAGAGAGAGCAGAGGAGAGAGCAGAGGAGAGAGCAGAGAGATCAGAGAGAGCAGAGAGAATAGGAGAGAGCAGAGGAGAGAGCAGAGGAGAGAGAATAGGAGAGAGCAGAGGAGAGAGAATAGGAGAGAGCAAAGGAGAGAGCAGAGGAGAGAACAGAGGAGAGAGCAGAGGGGAGAGAATAGGAGAGAGCAGAGGAGAGAGTAGAGGAGAGAGCAGAGGAGAGAGCAGAGGAGAGAGCAGAGAGAGCAGAGGAGAGAGCAGAGGAGAGAGCAGAGAGATCAGAGAGAGCAGTGGAGAGAGAAGAGAGAGCAGAGGAGAGAAAAGAGAGAGCAGAGGAGAGAGAAAAGAGCAGAGGAGAGAGAAGAGAGCAGAGGAGAGAACAGAGGAAAGAGCAGAGGAGAGAACAGAGAAGAAAGAAGAGAGAGCAGAGGAGAGAGCAGAGAGAGCAGAGGAGAGAGCAGAGGAGAGAGAATAGGAGAGAGCAGAGGAGAGAGCAGAGGAGAGAGAATAGGAGAGAGCAGAGGAGAGAGCAGAGGAGAGAGAATAGGAGAGAGCAGAGGAGAGAGCAGAGGAGAGAACAGAGGAGAGAGCAGAGGAGAGAACAGAGGAGAGAGCAGAGGAAAGAACAGGAGAGAGCAGAGAGAGCAGAGGAGAGAACAGAGGGGAGAGCAGAGGAGAGAGAATAGGAGAGAGCAGAGGAGAGAACAGAGGAGAGAGAATAGGAGAGAGCAGAGGAGAGAGCAGAGGAGAGAGAATAGGAGAGAACAGAGGAGAGAGCAGAGGAGAGAACAGAGGAGAGAGCAGAGGAGAGAGAATAGGACAGAGCAGAGGAGAGAGTAAAGGAGAGAGCAGAGGAGAGAGCAGAGAGAGCAGAGGAGAGAGCAGAGGAGAGAGCAGAGGAGAGAGAATAGGAGAGAGCAGAGGAGAGAACAGAGGAGAGAGTAGAGGAGAGAGCAGAGGAGAGAGCAGAGGAGAGAACAGAGGAGAGAGCAGAGGGGAGAGAATAGGAGAGAGCAGAGGAGAGAGTAGAGGAGAGAGCAGAGGAGAGAGCAGAGAGATCAGAGAGAGAAGAGGAGAGAGCAGAGGAGAGAGCAGAGAGATCAGAGGGAGCAGTGGAGAGAGAAGAGAGAGCAGAGGAGAGAAAAGAGAGAGCAGAGGAGAGAGAAAAGAGCAGAGGAGAGAGAAGAGAGCAGAGGAGAGAACAGAGGAAAGAGCAGAGGAGAGAACAGAGAAGAGAGCAGAGGAGAGAGCAGATTAGAGAGCAGAGGAGAGAGCAGAGGAGAGAACAGAGGAGAGCGCAGATAAGAGAGAATAGGAGAGAGCAGAGGAGAGAACAGAGGAGAGAGCAGAGGGGAGAGCAGAGGAGAGAGAATAGGAGAGAACAGAGGAGAGAGCAGAGGAGAGAGAATAGGAGAGAGCAGAGGAGAGAGCAGAGGAGAGAACAGAGGAGAGAGCAGAGAGAGCAGAGGAGAGAGCAGAGGAGAGAACAGAGGGGAGAGCAGAGGAGAGAACAGAGGAGAGAACAGAGGAGAGAGCAGAGGAGAGAACAGGAGAGAGAGCAGAGGAGAGAACAGAGGAGAGAGCAGAGGAGAGAACAGAGGAGAGAGCAGAGGAGAGAACAGAGGGGAGAGCAGAGGAGAGAGAATAGGAGAGAACAGAGGAGAGAGCAGAGGAGAGAGAATAGGAGAGAACAGAGGAGAGAGCAGAGGAGAGAGAATAGGAGAGAGCAGAGGAGAGAGCAGAGGAGAGAGAATAGGAGAGAACAGAGGAGAGAGCAGAGGAGAGAACAGAGGAGAGAGCAGAGGAGAGAGAATAGGAGAGAGCAGAGGAGAGAGTAGAGGAGAGAGCAGAGGAGAGAGCAGAGAGAGCAGAGGAGAGAGCAGAGGAGAGAGCAGAGGAGAGAGCAGAGGAGAGAGCAGAGGAGCGAGAGCAGAGCAGAGGAGAGGAGAGAGCAGAGAGAGAGCAGAGGAGAGAGCAGAGGAGAGAGCAGAGGAGAGAGCAGAGGAGAGAGAATAGGAGAGAGCAGAGGAGAGAGTAGAGGAGAGAGCAGAGGAGAGAGCAGAGAGATCAGAGGGAGCAGTGGAGAGAGAAGAGAGAGCAGAGGAGAGAAAAGAGAGAGCAGAGGAGAGAGAAAAGAGCAGAGGAGAGAGAAGAGAGCAGAGGAGAGAACAGAGGAAAGAGCAGAGGAGAGAACAGAGAAGAGAGCAGAGGAGAGAGCAGATTAGAGAGCAGAGGAGAGAGCAGAGGAGAGAGCAGAGGAGAGAACAGAGGAGAGCGCAGATAAGAGAGAATAGGAGAGAGCAGAGGAGAGAACAGAGGAGAGAGCAGAGGGGAGAGCAGAGGAGAGAGAATAGGAGAGAACAGAGGAGAGAGCAGAGGAGAGAGAATAGGAGAGAGCAGAGGAGAGAGCAGAGGAGAGAACAGAGGAGAGAGCAGAGAGAGCAGAGGAGAGAGCAGAGGAGAGAACAGAGGGGAGAGCAGAGGAGAGAACAGAGGAGAGAGCAGAGGAGAGAACAGAGGAGAGAACAGAGGAGAGAGCAGAGGAGAGAACAGAGGAGAGAGCAGAGGAGAGAACAGAGGAGAGAGCAGAGGGGAGAACAGAGGGGAGAGCAGAGGAGAGAGAATAGGAGAGAACAGAGGAGAGAGCAGAGGAGAGAGAATAGGAGAGAACAGAGGAGAGAGCAGAGGAGAGAGAATAGGAGAGAACAGAGGAGAGAGCAGAGGAGAGAGAATAGGAGAGAGCAGAGGAGAGAACAGAGGAGAGAGAATAGGAGAGAGCAGAGGAGAGAGCAGAGGAGAGAGAATAGGAGAGAACAGAGGAGAGAGCAGAGGAGAGAACAGAGGAGAGAGCAGAGAAGAGAGAATAGGAGAGAGCAGAGGAGAGAGTAGAGGAGAGAGCAGAGGAGAGAGCAGAGAGATCAGAGAGAGCAGAGGAGAGAGCAGAGGAGAGAGCAGAGAGATCAGAGAGAGCAGAGGAGAGAGCAGAGGAGAGAGCAGAGGAGAGAGAATAGGAGAGAGCAGAGGAGAGAGAATAGGAGAGAGCAGAGGAGAGAGCAGAGGAGAGAGCAGAGGAGAGAGCAGAGGAGAGAGAATAGGAGAGAGCAGAGGAGAGAGCAGAGGAGAGAGCAGAGGAGAGAGCAGAGGAGAGAGCAGAGAGAGCAGAGGAGAGAACAGAGGAGAGAGCAGAGAGATCAGAGAGAGCAGTGGAGAGAGAAGAGAGAGCAGAGGAGAGAAAAGAGAGAGCAGAGGAGAGAGAAAAGAGCAGAGGAGAGAGAAGAGAGCAGAGGAGAGAACAGAGGAAAGAGCAGAGGAGAGAACAGAGAAGAAAGAAGAGAGAGCAGAGGAGAGAGCAGAGAGAGCAGAGGAGAGAGCAGAGGAGAGAGAATAGGAGAGAGCAGAGGAGAGAGCAGAGGAGAGAGAATAGGAGAGAGCAGAGGAGAGAGCAGAGGAGAGAGAAAAGGAGAGAACAGAGGAGAGAGAAAAGGAGAGAACAGAGGAGAGAGCAGAGGAGTGATCAGAGGAGAGAGCAGAGGAGAGAACAGGAGAGAGCAGAGAGAGCAGAGGAGAGAACAGAGGAGAGAGCAGAGGAGAGAGGAGAGAGCAGAGGAGAGAACAGAGGAGAGAGAATAGGAGAGAACAGAGGAGAGAGCAGAGGAGAGAGAATAGGAGAGAACAGAGGAGAGAGCAGAGGAGAGAGCAGAGGAGAGAGCAGAGGAGAGAGAATAGGAGAGAGCAGAGGAGAGAGAATAGGAAAGAGCAGAGGAGAGAGCAGAGAGAGCAGAGGAGAGAGCAGAGGAGAGAGCAGAGGAGAGAGAATAGGAGAGAGCAGAGGAGAGAACAGAGGAGAGAGCAGAGGAGAGAGCAGAGGAGAGAGCAGAGGAGAGAGCAGAGGAGAGAGCAGAGGAGAGAGAAGAGGAGAGAGCAGAGGAGAGAGCAGAGGAGAGAGCAGAGGAGAGAGCAGAGGAGAGAGAATAGGAGAGAGCAGAGGAGAGAGCAGAGAGATCAGAGAGAGCAGAGAGAGAAGAGAGAGCAGAGGAGAGAGAGAGAGCAGAGGAGAGAGAGAAAAGAGCAGAGGAGAGAGAGAAGAGAGCAGAGTAGAGAACACAGGAGAGAGCAGAGGAGAGAACAGAGAAGAGAGCAGAGGAGAGAGCAGATTAGAGAGCAGAGGAGAGAGCAGAGGAGAGAGCAGAGGAGAGAACAGAGGAGAGAGAAGAGAGAATAGGAGAGAGCAGAGGAGAGAACAGAGGAGAGAGCAGAGGAGAGAGCAGAGGAGAGAGAATAGGAGAGAACAGAGGAGAGAGCAGAGGAGAGAGAATAGGAGAGAGCAGAGGAGAGAGCAGAGGAGAGAACAGAGGAGAGAGCAGAGGAGAGAGCAGAGGAGAGAGCAGAGGAGAGAGCAGAGGTGAGAGCAGAGGAGAGAACAGAGGAGAGAACAGAGGAGAGAGCAGAGGAGAGAACAGGAGAGAGAGCAGAGGAGAGAACAGAGGAGAGAGCAGAGGAGAGAACAGAGGAGAGAGCAGAGGAGAGAAAAGAGGAGAGAGCAGAGGAGAGAGAATAGGAGAGAACAGAGGAGAGAGCAGAGGAGAGAGAATAGGAGAGAACAGAGGAGAGAGCAGAGGAGAGAGAATAGGAGAGAACAGAGGAGAGAGCAGAGGAGAGAGAATAGGAGAGAGCAGAGGAGAGAACAGAGGAGAGAGAATAGGAGAGAGAAGAGGAGAAAGCAGAGGAGAGAGAAAAGGAGAGAACAGAGGAGAGAGCAGAGGAGAGAACAGAGGAGAGAGCAGAAGAGAGAGAATAGGAGAGAGCAGAGGAGAGAGTAGAGGAGAGAGCAGAGGAGAGAGCAGAGAGATCAGAGAGAGCAGAGGAGAGAGCAGAGGAGAGAGCAGAGAGATCAGAGAGAGCAGAGAGAATAGGAGAGAGCAGAGGAGAGAGCAGAGGAGAGAGAATAGGAGAGAGCAGAGGAGAGAGCAGAGGAGAGAGAATAGGAGAGAGCAGAGGAGAGAGCAGAGGAGAGAACAGAGGAGAGAGCAGAGGGGAGAGAATAGGAGAGAGCAGAGGAGAGAGTAGAGGAGAGAGCAGAGAGAGCAGAGGAGAGAGCAGAGGAGAGAGCAGAGAGATCAGAGAGAGCAGTGGAGAGAGAAGAGAGAGCAGAGGAGAGAAAAGAGAGAGCAGAGGAGAGAGAAAAGAGCAGAGGAGAGAGAAGAGAGCAGAGGAGAGAACAGAGGAAAGAGCAGAGGAGAGAACAGAGAAGAAAGAAGAGAGAGCAGAGGAGAGAGCAGAGAGAGCAGAAGAGAGAGCAGAGGAGAGAGAATAGGAGAGAGTATAGGAGAGAGCAGAGGAGAGAGCAGAGGAGAGAGAATAGGAGAGAGCAGAGGAGAGAGCAGAGGAGAGAACAGAGGAGAGAGCAGAGGAGAGAACAGAGGAGAGAGCAGAGGAAAGAACAGGAGAGAGCAGAGAGAGCAGAGGAGAGAACAGAGGGGAGAGCAGAGGAGAGAGAATAGGAGAGAGCAGAGGAGAGAACAGAGGAGAGAGAATAGGAGAGAGCAGAGGAGAGAGAATAGGACAGAGCAGAGGAGAGAGCAGAGGAGAGAACAGAGGAGAGAGCAGAGAGAGCAGAGGAGAGAGCAGAGGAGAGAACAGAGGGGAGAGCAGAGGAGAGAACAGAGGAGAGAACAGAGGAGAGAGCAGAGGAGAGAACAGGAGAGAGAGCAGAGGAAAGAACAGAGGAGAGAGCAGAGGAGAGAACAGAGGAGAGAGCAGAGGGGAGAACAGAGGGGAGAGCAGAGGAGAGAGAATAGGAGAGAACAGAGGAGAGAGCAGAGGAGAGAGAATAGGACAGAACAGAGGAGAGAGCAGAGGAGAGAGAATAGGAGAGAACAGAGGAGAGAGCAGAGGAGAGAGCAGAGGAGAGAACAGAGGAGAGAGAATAGGAGAGAGCAGAAGAGAAAGCAGAGGAGAGAGAAAAGGAGAGAACAGAGGAGAGAGAATAGGAGAGAACAGAGGAGAGAGCTGAGGAAAGAGAATAGGAGAGCAGAGGAGAGAGAGTAGAGGAGAGCAGAGGAGAGAGCAGAGAGATCAGAGAGAGCAGAGGAGAGAGCAGAGGAGAGAGCAGAGAGATCAGAGAGAGCAGAGAGAATAGGAGAGAGCAGAGGAGAGAGCAGAGGAGAGAGAATAGGAGAGAGCAGAGGAGAGAGCAGAGGAGAGAGAATAGGAGAGAGCAGAGGAGAGAGCAGAGGAGAGAACAGAGGAGAGAGCAGAGGGGAGAGAATAGGAGAGAGCAGAGGAGAGAGTAGAGGAGAGAGCAGAGGAGAGAGCAGAGGAGAGAGCAGAGAGAGCAGAGGAGAGAGCAGAGGAGAGAGCAGAGAGATCAGAGAGAGCAGTGGAGAGAGAAGAGAGAGCAGAGGAGAGTAAAGAGAGAGCAGAGGAGAGAGACCAGAGCAGAGGAGAGAGTAGAGAGCAGAGGAGAGAACAGAGGAAAGAGCAGAGGAGAGAACAGAGAAGAAAGAAGAGAGAGCAGAGGAGAGAGCAGGGAGAGCAGAGGAGAGAGCAGAGGAGAGAGAATAGGAGAGAGCAGAGGAGAGAGCAGAGGAGAGAGCAGAGAGAGCAGAGGAGAGAGCAGAGGAGAGAGCACAGGAGAGAGCAGAGGAGAGAGCAGAGGAGAGAGCAGAGGAGAGAGCAGAGGAGAGAACAGAGGAGAGAGCAGAGGAGAGAACAGGAGAGAGCAGAGAGAGCAGAGGAGAGAACAGAGGGGAGAGCAGAGGAGAGAGAATAGGAGAGAGCAGAGGAGAGAACAGAGGAGACAGCAGAGGAGAGAGCAGAGGAGAGAACAGGAGAGAGCAGAGAGAGAGAGCAGAGGAGAGAACAGAGGTGAGAGCAGAGGAGAGAGAATAGGAGAGAGCAGAGGAGAGAACAGAGGAGAGAACAGAGGAGAGAGCAGAGGAGAGAACAGAGGAGAGAGCAGAGGAGAGAGAAAAGGAGAGAACAGAGGAGAGAGCAGAGGAGAGAGCAGAGGAGAGAACAGGAGAGAGCAGAGAGAGCAGA
Source organism: Odontamblyopus lacepedii (assembly GCA_034769755.1). Lineage (NCBI taxonomy): Eukaryota > Metazoa > Chordata > Actinopteri > Gobiiformes > Gobiidae > Odontamblyopus > Odontamblyopus lacepedii. The sequence goes on along the minus strand of CM068344.1, from coordinate 16,866,255 downwards.
GGAGAGAACAGCGGAGAGAGCAGAGGAGTGAACAGAGGAGAGAGCAGAGGAGAGAACAGAGGAGAGAGAAAAGGAGAGAACAGAGGAGAGAGAAAAGGAGAGAACAGAGGAGAGAGCAGAGGAGAGAGAATAGGAGAGAGCAGAGGAGAGAGCAGAGGAGAGAGCAGAGAGAGCAGAGGAGAGAACAGAGGAGAGAGCAGAGGAGAGAGCAGAGGAGAGAGCAGAGGAGAGAACAGAGGAAAGAGCAGAGGAGAGAACAGAGAAGAAAGAAGAGAGAGCAGAGGAGAGAGCAGGGAGAGCAGAGGAGAGAGCAGAGGAGAGAGAATAGGAGAGAGCAGAGGAGAGAGCAGAGGAGAGAGAATAGGAGAGAGCAGAGGAGAGAGCAGAGGAGAGAGAATAGGAGAGAGCAGAGGAGAGAGCAGAGGAGAGAACAGAGGAGAGAGCAGAGGAGAGAACAGAGGAGAGAGCAGAGGAAAGAACAGGAGAGAGCAGAGAGAGCAGAGGAGAGAAAAGAGGGGAGAGCAGAGGAGAGAGAATAGGAGAGAGCAGAGGAGAGAACAGAGGAGACAGCAGAGGAGAGAGCAGAGGAGAGAACAGGAGAGAGCAGAGAGAGAGCAGAGGAGAGAACAGAGGGGAGAGCAGAGGAGAGAGAATAGGAGAGAGCAGAGGAGAGAACAGAGGAGAGAACAGAGGAGAGAGCAGAGGAGAGAACAGAGGAGAGAGCAGAGGAGAGAGAAAAGGAGAGAACAGAGGAGAGAGCAGAGGAGAGAGCAGAGGAGAGAACAGGAGAGAGCAGAGAGAGCAGAGGAGAGAACAGCGGAGAGAGCAGAGGAGTGAACAGAGGAGAGAGCAGAGGAGAGAACAGAGGAGAGAGAAAAGGAGAGAACAGAGGAGAGAGAAAAGGAGAGAACAGAGGAGAGAGCAGAGGAGAGAGAATAGGAGAGAGCAGAGGAGAGAGCAGAGGAGAGAGCAGAGAGAGCAGAGGAGAGAACAGAGGAGAGAGCAGAGGAGAGAACAGAGGAGAGAGCAGAGGAGAGAGCAGAGGAGAGAACAGAGGAGAGAGAAAAGGAGAGAACAGAGGAGAGAGCAGAGGAGAGAGAATAGGAGAGAGCAGAGGAGAGAGCAGAGAGAGCAGAGGAGAGAACAGAGGAGAGAGCAGAGGAGAGAGCAGAGGAGAGAGAATAGGAGAGACCAGAGGGGGGAGCAGAGGAGAGAGCAGAGGAGAGAGAATAGGAGAGAGCAGAAGAGAGAGAATAGGAGAGAGCAGAGGACAGAGAATAGGAGAGAGCAGAGGAGAGAGCAGAGAGAGCAGTGGAGAGAGAATAGGAGAGAGCAGAGGAGAGAGCAGAGGAGAGAGAATAGGAGAGAGCAGAGGAGAGAGCAGAGGAGAGAGAATAGGAGAGAGCAGAGGAGAGAGAATAGGAGAGAGCAGAGGAGAGAGCAGAGGAGAGAGAATAGGAGAGAACAGAGGAGAGAGCAGAGGAGAGAACAGAGGAGAGAGCAGAGGGGAGAGAATAGGAGAGAGCAGAGGAGAGAGAATAGGAGAGAGTAGAGGAGAGAGCAGAGGAGAGAGCAGAGGAGAGAGCAGAGAGATCAGAGAGAGCAGAGGAGAGAGCAGAGGAAAGAGCAGAGAGATCAGAGAGAGCAGAGGAGAGAATAGGAGAGAGCAGAGGAGAGAGCAGAGGAGAGAGAACAGGAGAGAGCAGAGGAGAGAGAATAGGAGAGAGCAGAGGAGAGAGCAGAGAGAGCAGAGAGAGTAGAGGAGAGAGCAGAGGAGAGAGCAGAGGAGAGAGCAGAGAGATCAGAGAGAGCAGAGGAGAGAGCAGAGGAGAGAGCAGAGAGATCAGAGAGAGCAGTGGAGAGAGAAGAGAGAGCAGAGGAGAGAAAAGAGAGAGCAGAGGAGAGAGAAAAGAGCAGAGGAGAGAGAAGAGAGCAGAGGAGAGAACAGAGGAAAGAGCAGAGGAGAGAACAGAGAAGAGAGAGCAGAGGAGAGAGAAGAGAGCAGAGGAGAGAGCAGAGGAGAGAACAGAGAAGAGAGCAGAGAGAGCAGAGGAGAGAGAAGAGAGCAGAGGAGAGAACAGAGGAAAGAGCAGAGGAGAGAACAGAGAAGAAAGAAGAGAGAGCAGAGGAGAGAGAAGAGAGAGCAGAGGAGAGAGAAGAGAGAGTAGAGGAGAGAGAAGAGAGCAGAGGGGAGAGCAGAGGAGAGAGCAGGAGAGAGCAGAGAGAGCGAGAGCAGAGAGAGCAGAGGAGAGAGCAGAGGAGACAACAGGAGAGAGCCGAGGAAAGAGCGGAGGAGAGAGCAGAGGAGAGAGCAGAGGAGAAAGCAGATAAGAGAGCAGAGGAGAGAGAAGACAGCAGAGGAGAGAACAGAGGAGAGAGCAGAGTAGAGAGCAGAGGAGAGAGAATAGGAGAGACCAGAGGGGAGAGCAGAGGAGAGAGCAGAGGAGAGAGAATAGGAGAGAGCAGAAGAGAGAGAATAGGAGAGAGCAGAGGACAGAGAATAGGAGAGAGCAGAGGAGAGAGCAGAGAGAGCAGTGGAGAGAGAATAGGAGAGAGCAGAGGAGAGAGCAGAGGAGAGAGAATAGGAGAGAGCAGAGGAGAGAGCAGAGGAGAGAGAATAGGAGAGAGCAGAGGAGAGAGAATAGGAGAGAGCAGAGGAGAGAGCAGAGGAGAGAGAATAGGAGAGAACAGAGGAGAGAGCAGAGGAGAGAACAGAGGAGAGAGCAGAGGAGAGAGAATAGGAGATAGCAGAGGAGAGAGCAGAGGAGAGAGAATAGGAGAGAGCAGAGGAGAGAGTAGAGGAGAGAGCAGAGGAGAGAGCAGAGAGATCAGAGAGAGCAGAGGAGAGAGCAGAGGAGAGAGCAGAGAGATCAGAGAGAGCAGAGAGAATAGGAGAGAGCAGAGGAGAGAGCAGAGGAGAGAGAATAGGAGAGAGCAGAGGAGAGAGCAGAGGAGAGAACAGAGGAGAGAGCAGAGGGGAGAGCAGAGAGAGTAGAGGAGAGAGCAGAGGAGAGAGCAGAGGAGAGAGCAGAGAGATCAGAGAGAGCAGAGGAGATAGCAGAGGAGAGAGCAGAGAGATCAGAAAGAGCAGTGGAGAGAGAAGAGAGAGCAGAGGAGAGAAAAGAGAGAGCAGAGGAGAGAGAAAAGAGCAGAGGAGAGAGAAGAGAGCAGAGGAGAGAACAGAGGAAAGAGCAGAGGAGAGAACAGAGAAGAGAGAGCAGAGGAGAGAGAAGAGAGCAGAGGAGAGACCAGAGGAGAGAACAGAGAAGAGAGCAGAGAGAGCAGAGGAGAGAGAAGAGAGCAGAGGAGAGAACAGAGGAAAGAGCAGAGGAGAGAACAGAGAAGAAAGAAGAGAGAGCAGAGGAGAGAGAAGAGAGAGCAGAGGAGAGTGAAGAGAGAGCAGAGGAGAGAGAAGAGAGCAGAGGGGAGAGCAGAGGAGAGAGCAGGAGAGAGCAGAGAGAGCAGAGGAGAGAGCAGAGGAGACATCAGGAGAGAGCAGAGGAAAGAGCGAAGGAGAGAGCAGAGGAGAGAGCAGAGGAGAGAGCAGAGGAGAACGCAGATAAGAGAGCAGAGGAGAGAGAAGACAGCAGAGGAGAGAACAGAGGAGAGAGCAGAGGAGAGAACAGAGGAGAGAGCAGAGGAGAGAACAGAGGAGAGAGCAGAGAGAGCAGAGGAGAGAGCAGATTAGAGAGCAGAGGAGAGAACAGAGGAGAGAGCAGAGGAGAGAACAGAGGGGAGAGCAGAGGAGAGAGAATAGGAGAGAACAGAGGAGAGAACAGAGGAGAGAGCAGAGGAGAGAAAAGAGAGAGCAGAGGAGAGAACAGAGGAGAGAGCAGAGGAGAGAGCAGAGGAGAGAGCAGAGGAGAGAGAATAGGAGAGAGCAGAGGAGAGAGCAGAGGAGAGAGAATAGGAGAGAGCGGAGGAGAGAGCAGAGGAGAGAAAAGAGGAGAGAGCAGAGGAGAGAACAGGAGAGAGCAGAGAGAGCAGAGGAGAGAACAGAGGGGAGAGCAGAGGAGAGAGAATAGGAGAGAGCAGAAGAGAGAACAGAGGAGAGAACAGAGGAGAGAGCAGAGGAGAGAGCAGAGGAGAGAACAGGAGAGAGCAGAGAGAGAGCAGAGGAGAGAACAGAGGGGAGAGCAGAGGAGGGAGAATAAGAGTGAGCAGAGGAGAGAAAAGAGAGAGTAGAGGAGAGAAAAAAGAGCAGACGAGAGAGAAGAGAGCAGAGAAGAGAGCAGAGGAGAGAGCAGAGGAGAGAACAGAGAAGAGAGCAGAGAGAGCAGAGGAGAGAGAAGAGAGCAGAGGAGAGAACAGAGGAAAGAGCAGAGGAGAGAACAGAGAAGAAAGAAGAGAGAGCAGAGGAGAGAGAAGAGAGAGCAGAGGAGAGAGCAGAGAGAGCAGAGGAGAGAGAAGAGAGCAGAAGGGAGAGCAGAGGAGAGAGCAGGAGAGAGCAGAGAGAGCAGAGGAGGGAGCAAAGGAGACAACAGGAGAGAGCAGAGGAAAGAGCGGAGGAGAGAGCAGAGGAGAGAGCAGAGGAGAGAGCAGAGGAGAGAGCAGATAAGAGAGCAGAGGAGAGAGAAGAGAGCAGAGGAGAGAACAGAGGAGAGAGCAGAGGAGAGAACAGAGGAGAGAGCAGAGGAGAGAACAGAGGAGAGAGCAGAGAGAGCAGAGGAGAGAGCAGAGGAGAGAACAGAGGAGAGAGCAGAGGAGAGAACAGAGGGGAGAGCAGAGGAGAGAGAATAGGAGAGAACAGAGGAGAGAGCAGAGGAGAGAGAATAGGAGAGAGCAGAGGAGAGAGCAGAGAGAGCAGAGGAGAGAGCAGAGGAGAGAGAATAGGAGAGAGCAGAGGAGAGAGCAGAGGAGAGAGCAGAGGAGAGAGCAGAGGAGAAAGCAGAGGAGAGAGAATAGGAGAGAGCTGAGGAAAGAGCAGGGGAGAGAACAGAGGAGAGAGCAGAGGAGAGAACAGAGGAGAGAGCAGAGGAGAGAACAGGAGAGAGCAGAGAGAACAGAGGGGAGAGCAGAGGAGAGAGAATAGGAGAGAGCAGAGGAGAGAACAGAGGAGAGAGCAGAGGAGAGAGCAGAGGAGTGAACAGGAGAGAGCAGAGAGAGAGCAGAGGAGAGAACAGAGGGGAGAGCAGAGGAGAGAGAATAGGAGAGAGCAGAGGAGAGAACAGAGGAGAGAACAGAGGAGAGAGCAGAGGAGAGAGAAAAGGAGTGAACAGAGGAGAGAGCAGAGGAGAGAGCAGAGGAGAGAACAGGAGAGAGCAGAGAGAGCAGAGGAGAGAACAGAGGAGAGAGCAGAGGAGAGCGCAGAGGAGAGAACAGAGGAGAGAGAAAAGGAGAGAACAGAGGAGAGAGCAGAGGAGAGAACAGAGGAGAGAGCAGAGGAGAGAGCAGAGGAAAGAGAATAGGAGAGAGCAGAGGAGAGAGCAGAGGAGAGATCAGGAGAGAGCAGAGGAGAGAACAGAGGAGAGAGCAGAGGAGAGCGCAGAGGAGAGAACAGAGGAGAGAGAAAAGGAGAGAACAGAGGAGAGAGCAGAGGAGAGAGAATAGGAGAGAGCAGAGGAGAGAGCAGAGGAGAGAGCAGAGGAGAGAGCAGAGGAGAGAGCAGAGGAGAGAGAATAGGAGAGACCAGAGGGGAAAGCAGAGGAGAGAGCAGAGGAGAGAGTAGAGGAGAGAGAATAGGAGAGAGCAGAGGAGAGAGCAGAGAAGAGAGAATAGGAGAGAGCAGAGAGAGCAGTGGAGAGAGAATAGGAGAGAGCAGAGGAGAGAGCAGAGGAGAGAGAATAGGAGAGAGCAGAGGAGAGAGAATAGGAGAGAGCAGAGGAGAGAGAATAGGAGAGAACAGAGGAGAGAGCAGAGGAGTGATCAGAGGAGAGAGCAGAGGAGAGAGAAAAGGAGAGAACAGAGGAGAGAGAAAAGGAGAGAACAGAGGAGAGAGCAGAGGAGAGAGCAGAGAGATCAGAGAGAGCAGAGGAGAGAATAGGAGAGAGCAGAGGAGAGAGCAGAGGAGAGAGAATAGGAGAGAGCAGAGGAGAGAGAATAGGAGAGAGCAGAGGAGAGAGCAGAGGAGAGAGAATAGGAGAGAACAGAGAGAGTAGAGGAGAGAGCAGAGGAGAGAGCAGAGAGATCAGAGAGAGCAGAGGAGAGAATAGGAGAGAGCAGAGGAGAGAGCAGAGGAGAGAGAATAGGAGAGAACAGAGGAGAGAGCAGAGGAGAGAACAGAGGAGAGAGCAGAGGGGAGAGCAGAGAGAGTAGAGGAGAGAGCAGAGAAGAGAGCAGAGGAGAGAGCAGAGAGATCAGAGAGAGCAGAGGAGAGAGCAGAGGAGAGAGCAGAGGAGAGAGAATAGGAGATAGCAGAGAAGAGAGCAGAGGAGAGAGCAGGGAGAGCAGAGGAGAGAGCAGAGGAGAGAGAATAGGAGAGAGCAGAGGAGAGAGAAAAGAGAGCAGAGGAGAGAGCAGAGGAGAGAGCAGAGAGATCAGAGGAGAGCAGAGGAGAGAGCAGAGGAGAGGGCAGAGAGATCAGAGAGAGCAGAAGAGAGAATAGGAGAGAGCAGAGGAGAGAGCAGAGGAGAGAGAATAGGAGAGAGCAGAGGAGAGAGAATAGGAGAGAACAGAGGAGAGAACAGAGGAGAGAACAGAGGAGAGAGCAGAGGGGAGAGAATAGGAGAGAGCAGAGAGAGTAGAGGAGAGAGCAGAGGAGAGAGCAGAGAGATCAGAGAGAGCAGAGGAGAGAGCAGAGAGATCAGAGAGAGCAGAGGAGAGAATAGGAGAGAGCAGACGAGAGAGCAGAGGAGAGAGAATAGGAGAGAGCAGAGGACAGAGAATAGGAGAGAGCAGAGGAGAGAGAATAGGAGAGAACAGAGGAGAGAGCAGAGGAGAGAAGAGAGGAGAGAGCAGAGGGGAGAGAATAGGAGAGAGCAGAGAGAGCAGAGGAGAGAGCAGAGGAGAGAGAATAGGAGAGAGCAGAGGAGAGAGAATAGGAGAGAGCAGAGGAGAGAGCAGAGAATGCAGAGGAGAGAGCAGAGGAGAGAGAATAGGAGAGAGCAGAGGAGAGAGCAGAGAGAGCAGAGGAGAGCAGAGGAGAGAGCAGAGGAGAGAGCAGAGAGATCAGAGAGAGCAGAGGAGAGAATAGGAGAGAGCAGAGGAGAGAGCAGAGGAGAGAGAATAGGAGAGAGCAGAGGAGAGAGAATAGGAGAGAACAGAGGAGAGAGCAGAGGAGAGAACAGAGGAGAGAGCAGAGGCGAGAGAATAGGAGAGAGCAGAGAGAGTAGAGGAGAGAGCAGAGGAGAGAGCAGAGGAGAGAGCAGAGAGATCAGAGAGAGCAGAGGAGAGAGCAGAGGAGAGAGCAGAGGAGAGAGCAGAGGAGAGAGAATAGGAGAGAGCAGAGGAGAGAGCAGAGAGAGCAGATAAGAGAGCAGAGGAGAGAGCAGAGGAGAGAGCAGAGGAGAGAGCAGAGGAGAGAGCAGAGAGAGCAGAGGAGAAAGCAGAGGAAAGAGAAAAGGAGAGAGCAGAGGAGAGAACAGAGGAGAGAGTAGAGGAGAGAGAATAGGAGAGAGCAGAGGAGAGAGCAGAGGAGAGAGCAGAGAGAGTAGAGGAGAGAGCAGAGGAGAGAGTAGAGGAGAGAGCAGAGGAGAGAGTAGAGGAGAGAGCAGAGGAGAGAGCAGAGGAGAGAGCAGAGGAGAGAGCAGAGGAGAGAGCAGAGAGAGTAGAGGAGAGAGCAGAGGAGAGAGTAGAGGAGAGAGAATAGGAGAGAGCAGAGGAGAGAGCAGAGGAGAGAGTAGAGGAGAGAGAATTGGAGAGAGCAGAGGAGAGAGCAGAGAGAGCAGAGGAGAGAGCAGAGGAGAGAGCAGAGGAGAGAACAGAGGAGAGAGCAGAGAGAGTAGAGGAGAGAGTAGAGGAGAGAGCAGAGGAGAGAGTAGAGGAGAGAGCAGAGGAGAGAACAGAGGAGAGAGCAGAGGACAGAGCAGAGAGAGTAGAGGAGAGTGTAGAGGAGAGAGCAGAGGAGAGAGTAGAGGAGAGAGCAGAGGAGAGAGTAGAGGAGAGAGCAGAGGAGAGAGTAGAGGAGAGAGCAGAGGAGAGAGCAGAGGAGAGAGCAGAGGAGAGAGTAGAGGAGAGAGCAGAGGAGAGAGTAGAGGAGAGAGCAGAGGGGGCACAGTGAGGTGCGCTCAGGGGAGACAGTGAGGTAGAGCCCCAACCCAGTGTTTTCCCTGTATCATGTTTAGTGCACTATGTTAAGTCGCTTGTCTTTAGTGCAGACACTCCGAGTTCAAGACCCACACTTGTTATTGCCATTTTTATTTTTTTCTTACTTCAGTTTATGTGTAAACAAAATAATTTATTAAAACTAAATATTTTTATTAGTTAACGTGATATTTGTGTCCCCCCCTACCTGTCCCGAATTTCAGCCAATCTCATCTGGTCACCGCATGCATTTGGTCCTGGTGGTGCTGCCACCTATGCACTGGGCGTGCATACTACATCGGCAAACTGCAAGTTTTGCGTCTCCATGTAGAATTCCCCACCCAAAATGCTCATGTAAACGCGGAATAAGAGTGAGAACTAAAGCGCACTTTTGCGATTAGACAGAGGGTTACTCAAACATGTGCGAATGAAACAAAACACAACTCCAGGTATGTTTTTGTCGAGGTATCAACATTATAACCTGGCTAAAAGCTCAGCCTAATGTGGATCCCCTTTAAATTGTCTTAGTACAAAACAAAGTAGACACATTCCTTCCTTTTCATGGCTAACATCTTTAACCATCCTCGCGTTGCTCTTGCTTTCGCGTATGTTGTGCTCTTTTTGGCTGAATCCCTGTCCCTGTTATGGAAGGCAGAGTTATGAGAAGCAGTCTCTTAAAAGCCACAGGAGACAGTAAGGCTGTGAATGTTATCAATAGAATGTGATGAGAGCGAGCCGTAGACAGTCCCCCTGGTGCTTTTCTAACATCTGTACATCAGGACAGGCTGTTATGGCTGTGCTGGAGGAAAGGGTCTGTGAGCTTATGGTCCCTGGTCAATAAGACATAACTAATAGTGCAGATATCAGCTGACACCTGCACAAGTGATGAGACAAGGCAGGACACTTCTCAACGTTTCCACAAACACTCATTTTCCCTTAGACTTAGACTTAGACCAACATTATTGATCCACAAGGGAAATTATTTGGACATAGTAGCTCACACATGACAATATATGGATTATTATAAAGGTGCGCTATGTAACTTATCAGAAGAGTCCATCACTTTCTTGTTTCTGTGGAGATGTCATTGTTCTGCCTGAAATGTTCCACAGTATGACATTGGACAGATCTACATTACATTGATTCAATTACAGGTGGTTTTACTGCTCAAAAATACATAGAAAAACAGGCATTCCTACTGTGGGTGGGGTTGATTCTCTTCAGATCTGACTTATAGGGCTTTTTGACTCCCCTACCGGCACAGCACAGCACGGCACTACATGGTGAAGCTTTTCTATGCAGTCGTTACCACCTGGAAGTGTATGGAGTAGCGGGGTCGACACTGCAGTGACATCATTTTTAGGCGACATTATTGCTGGTCTTCCATCTTCACAATCTGCTCCGTTGTTTATCCTCTTTTGTTGTGTTCGCTGTGATTGTGTTGTCGGTGTGTTTTTTACACACGGTGATTATTTAAAGATCCTCGAGCTTCGTCGCACGTATGAAGACATTTCCTCTGACCAATCAGTGAACAGCAATCTGTCCACGCCATGCTGTCGTATCGGCTCAGCGCGGTTAGAAGCACTCCAAAGCAGGCACGGAAAATCGTAACGGCTCCCAGGTCCAACCCCCAGTCGAAAAGCAAACAAAGCATGTTGTGCTGTGCAGTGCCGTGCTAAATAGTGCCTGTGGAAAAGACCTATTAAAAACTTGATCTGGACTGGTCTCCAGGTTTAATGCCATACTGTGAAACATTACAGAAAAAGCAATAATATCTCAATGAGAAAAGTGTTTGATGGACCTCTACCAGAAAAGCTACACAAGCACCTTAACAAAGAGCAAAAATAGAAATGGTAATAATCATTCCAGTCGCAAAAATAACAAAAGACAAATAAGGCATAAGGCATAGATCTCTGTATAGTTGCTCCATTTTGAAGAGTGTTTCCACAGAGAAGCAGTTGTAGTGAGTGATTTTGAACATCATTTCAGCCTCAAACTGCTCTTTGTGTGTATTATGATAACACATTTAGATATTATCAGCGAGTTAAACTAAACCAACTTTACTGGTGCTTCGCTACCAACCAGAAAGCTTCATCAGGGCTTGTACTGGTGACTGTGACTCCCACTAGATTTAGATGTAATGGTTATAATGGCCACCCTTCATAAGGCTCTGTCCCTCTCAGGGTCCTCTCAAGGTTTTTGCCTTCTCTTTCTCCTCTCTGCATATCGCTTCTGTGTTCTGTCTGTATCTCCACTTTACCTGGGCATTACCAAACCATGTTTGGCAGATGGTACAGCCGTCTCCCATCATCCCAGCTGTAATATAAGTATATGTGGCCATACTTGTGAAAAATTCATGCATTTGCTGTGCCATTGTTTCGATAAGCTTATGTAATGTCACATTATTTATTTCCATCCAGTGTTGCATTAATTTTTAATTAATTTGGTTGAGTCTAACTGCTGCGCAAAGCCTTTTCCAGCACATCCCCAAAGATTCTCAATGGGGTTAAAATCTGGAGTCTGTGGTGGCCAATCCATGTGTGAAAATGATGTCTCCTGCTCCCCGAACCACTCTTTCTTAATTTGAGCCCGATGAATCCTGGCATTGTCATCTTGAAATATTCCTGTGCCATGAGGGAAGAAAAAATCCATTGATGGAATAACTTGGTCATTCAGTATATTCAGGTTCAGCTGAGCTCATTCTTTGAGCACACACTTTTGCTGAACCTGGACATGACCAACTGCAGCAACCTTGTACCTATTTGCTTAGTTAAATCCAGGTGGAAACTTTTTTTTTTGGCCAGGCTGTGTATATTAGTATTTCCAAAATGAAGAAAAACAAATAATGTCTTCTATTGTTAACCTCTTAGGGTGGAAGTAAATTTCATGTCCGCAGTCTCGTAATGAATCAATACATGGGGTCACAGATGCCTTTAAAAATAACTATTATTTTCTCACTGGCCTATTTCTGACCTTCCCTGTCACGTGATTGGACAGATAGAATTTTACACACTGGACACACTCCTAGTTTTATGACATAGATCCATGAGAATAAGTGAAAACTAATCAAGATGTGTGCACCCAGATGAAAGTCATGAGTTTACTAAAGCAACCACACAAGACCATTTCATTTTAACTGCAACATGTTTACAAGCACAGATCTAAATAGTAATCTGTACGGCCTTATAGATAGAAGCTATAGCCTTGCATTAGTGGGAATGTGGTGATAAAATAGTACAGAGGATGAGTGCATGTTCTATCACTGCAGTCATCAGAAACATACAGTTATTTCATGTTTGCGCAAACTGCTTGAGCATTGAATTTCCAATATCAAGAGATGTATGCTGGGCTCTGTATGTAACAAATCACCACTCCCACACATGTACTTCATGTTTTTTCTGCTTGTAATAAGAGATGCTGAGTACTTAAATGTTGCCTTTGTACGTGGTTTTGTTTGGTTTTAAAGTGCATATGGCATGTTTTCATATTTTTCTAATTAGTATCTATGGTGCTTATGGTAAATATTGATCATAGTTTTACATTGGTTGCAGTGGCAGTTTGTAGGGGGGAAAAACTGAGAGGTACGAAAATACAGGGCGTAATGGTGAGTTCTATAAATTATACAGAGGATGATAAAATACCGTTATGGAATTACCTTTATGTAATATCTGCTGCCTATGTCCAACCCATAGACTATATAAATCCTCCTGAGATCCGGCCCATTCATTTGTATCCTTTATAGTGGGCACTGAGTTAACCAGTCGATCTTTTAAGTGTTTTGAGATCAGCTCTTACTGGGGGGACTAGGTTCCTCTGCCTAAACAGGGCTGGGGGATTATAGGGCACTATCATGTCCAGGATAAAAAATGAACTCAGTAGGAGTTAGTTTGTGGCTGCACTATGATAAAAAAAAAAATTATATACATACATAAGAATTTAAAAGGGTAACTAAAAACTTTTTAAGGCGACTGTAGAAGCTTGTCAGAGATCATCAAAAAAGTTGTTTTGGTTGTTCACTTCACATGGATTTAACACTAAAATGTCCCCGGCGTCCATTACAGAGGACATGATTCAAATGATAAATAAAAATAAAATGAACAAAACCTAAATGATAAGGTGTTCCTTTACCGCCAAATAGATAGAAAATCACGAAAAAAAATAAATAAATACTACAATGCACTTGTTTTTCTTCTGGTCCCAGGAGGATAAAGAAGTGGACGTCACCCATAGTGTTCAGCTTCAGTCAAACGAAGCTCACAAGGCTATTTATTTTATAAATGAATTTGTAGCCGAGTTCCATATTAGGAATAGGAATTCATTTTTGGACAAAAAACAGGATCATGTAGAGTGGGATAATACGAACATTTTAAGACCAAAATGACAAAGCTCACTGCAGAAGTTCCAGAGAGGGGTGACAATTTCTCAAAGTAAATCAAATGGAAACACAAGAAGCCTGAAGTACTCCCATGGACACTTCTTATTTGCAATGTGGTGGCTAATGGGTTAGTTGTGTGGGCTCGCTATATATATAGTATATAGTATACAGTCCAGGGTCCAATTAGGGAAGGAATAATATTTTCAGTATGATCTTTAAGGAACCATATGTTACTTTAATTCAGAAAAATGTGCTTATATAAGAACATATTTTTTTCTTTTCATTTTTGTTGTGTTTATTGCACTGAAGAACTTGCATCCTTAGAAGGTTTGCATCTCCACAAACCTGACTCATATTTGGCCTCAAGCTACAGTATAGTATAAAACATGTCCATCTATCTATCTTTGAGTTTCTATAGAAGGTGATATGCCACATCCAGAAAGTAGCATAGTAGCAAAGTACCTTTTAAATATAATAATTATTCTTAGGCTGTACTGAAGGAGCTCACTCACTGCCAGCTCAGTAATGGAATTTGTCTAATAGTTATGATTACTGGGTTTTAGTGAAATAAGTATTCTAACCATATGAACTTTCACTGTTTCACTGCCAGCCCTTTTCCCAACCCCATCCCACAGAAATAAAAATGCTACAGCTAAATATACATGTCTACGCCAAAGAAAAGATCCAAGTCTCTACATTCATTTAAAAACAAATATGTCATTTATTTGTCTTACATGTGGATCTACGGAACAAAGCGCCCCTGTTGTATGATGATATGATGTGGCGCCCTATCATGTCACCCTAATGTTACATCACAAGTCTTTAGTGATGTGACAGGGCGGTCCACAAAATAATGGTCTTAAAAAGAGTTTCAAATTTCTTTCCTCCCAATGTTTTATTTGAGTTTAACCCATGAAAAAATAAAATCCATGTAAAATATCAGCCTGATTGGTTAATATTCATTTGGCGTTCATAATGTTACGAACAGTATTAAATGATGACAAATTCTTATAAAAGGTAAATACAGTCTATTTTAAAAAATTTAATAATACAAAATAAGCTTTGAGTTGTATATTTGCTTAATGCTTTTATTGCTTTTTTTCTTCAATAACTTCCACTCAGAGAACAGTGAAAGAATCTTTTCAATCCCATGATTCTTTCTAATTGTTGGGATTCTGCCCTTCTGCGAGAAGCTTATGACTTCTTCTCAAACAATGACAGCACTTGTCTTAGTCTCTTAGCGGCAGCAGCTCACATAAACATCATCGGTGGAGCAGTCAGGTCCCCATGTCCCACAGGTTGGTGGTGTGATTCCAGCTCCCACAGATAAATGCTGTCATTGTATCCTTGATGAAGACACTTAACCCAAATCACCCCTAGTGTCTGTAAAGCACTTTTAGCCTTGAAGGTGAAGAAAAGCACTATATAAAACCATAAACCATAAACTATAAACAGGATAATGGAGAAACACACAGAGCACCTGACCACGAGAGGGCAATTTGCCTCCAAGTATCGGCTCCTCTGACTTTGACATCAAATAGAGGCACCTTGCAAACATCTTAAAAAATGACTGTGGCTCTTTGTAAAGGGAACTTAGAAGAGTTTCAGATTAAATAGTTTCTCTGAATAAAAAAATCTAGTAAAATTATGTGTAGCCAAAGTAAAGTTACCAAAATACCAAACTTGAGCTACCCCTAAACATTTACCAATTAAGCTAAAATTTTTAAGAAGTTATTTTTTTTGATAGGTAGACTCACTTAAGACCTTGAGAGATAAACTCAAACTTTGATTTTTTGGAGCACCCTAATGTGACATTTGTGGTCGAGTCAGCTCTTTTGAACAGTTCCTTACCCCTTTAATCTTCACTCTAAGAAAAAAACTATGTAAAAATTATTTTTTGTGCCTTTTAAGTTATTGGGTCACTAATGACAAAAATAAATAATAATAATAAAAAAAATAGACCCCCCAGTTTTAAAAATATATGCCTCTACCAAATGGTCAACATGGTGCTTGATGGTAAAATTATCTAATACATAACTATAAATGTATATTATCAATTAAATTATTATTTAATACCTACAAATACAAAAAAGAAAGTAGAAAATGTAAAAAATACCAGAAAACAATTCATGTCAAGTAAATTTTATTCAAACAAATGAACTTCGCTCCCATTTTCGGCATAAAATTCCAACACTTATGTGACAATTGTACTTTAAAAAACATATAGGGCATTTATGTATTTCCCCTCTCTTAAAATAATAAAAAAGGACACCTGAGGACCTTTCCAACTTCTCAGTTGTGCTGAGTAAAATCTTCAAAGAACTCCTTTTCTTGCATTGAACAAATTCAAAAATTATACAAATCTCTCAAACAAAATAATGGTAACCATTGGTAACCCTCGGCACATTATTTTTGATGATACACTACAAAGCATTCCCTCTCTCCAATCAAGCGCAGGAAAACATTGCACTTTCCATCTTGACACACCCTTTGGCCAGAGGCTGCACTGTCCCCGGTTGTCAGTGTGAAGTGGCCAATGTCCATAGTTGTCGTAGCATATGTCTGGTTGTGGCTGTGGGGGTCTTGGGGGGAGGCGCTTCTTCTCACAAGACATTTGTGGTGGACTAGCAGATGATGGCCGACCAACTCTAGGTGCTGGCTTGTTGACTTGTTTCAAACTGTTTGCCATAGCCAGGTGAAACATTTTGAGAGGCATTGGTTTTTCCTTCAGTAGGTCACAGTCTCTCTTGTAGACAAGCCAAGAATTGGAAATGTACAGGTCAAGGGCGTATCCAAACAGGGGGAAGTACCAGCGTCGTGATTTGGCTGGGGTCTTGTACAGATGAACCAGCATGTTGGAAAGATCAATGCCACCCATAGCTGATTATAGGCAGCAATGAGTGATGGGCATTGGACAGCAATCTTCACTTTTGCATCTTTGCTCCACCGTTGGACACTTGTAAGGGGCATGATCCCACAGGCATTACTGAGGAGAGTGACACATTTGTTATCATACCATTTGACTTCAAGTACACCTTCGGTGGACTTATAATCAAGAGCACCATGTCCTCTCATCATCAGCTCTTTATCTTCTATCAGGTGAGCTCCACCAATGCTTTTTTATGCGGACTGTGTCGATGTATTTAATGCCCAGATTTGCATGCAGGCTCAGGACCAGGTTGAAACTAGTGAAGTAGTTGTCACAGAAGACAACTGAAATCCGTGGCTGTGATATGATTTTGCATAACGTTGTCACCACTTTGCTCCTTAGAGGTAACTCCTGCTCTTCCTCACTTAGATCAACATTGAAGAATGTGGATGGCCCTTGATAGAGCAGTAGGTCATGGATGATGCCAGAAGAACTGGCACGGCAGAAAACTTTGAATCCCCACTTGTCAGGTTTTTTGGCAACATATTGGCGGAGAGTGCCAGCCCTTGTGCCCTTATAAGACACCATGACTTCATCCACACTCTGCTTGTAAGTGGACAGGATAAGGAGACATTGCTTATGAAGCATCTCAAAAAGGGGCCAGATTTTGTAAAATCTGTCAGGGCTGCCATCACACTGCTGATTATCATTTAAGTGAATGTAACGCCATAACAGTGTGAATCTCCTCTTCAGCATGATATCAGCAATCAAGTTAAAACATGATGCAGGGTGCCAGTAATCTTCCATTGTCAGGAAGTTGAAAACGTCCATAAAAAGTAGCATAGCCAGGAAATCTCACAAGGATTAGTTTTGATTGGATCCCCCAGCTCATGGGCAGAGTACAGGTTGGTTTGATGAGTGATATGTAGAATCATCTCATCAGTGAAGAGCACCTTAAAATATTGAAATGGTGTCTTGACAGAATCCGGGGGTGCAAAACTTGAATTAGGAACCTGGAATTTGTCAATATCTACATGCTTCCAGATTCTCCTGGATTCTTTTTCTTTCTTTTCAGCCATTTTTTTCTTCTTTGTGCATGGGGGTGACGCAGGGGACTCATCCAGCTCAGCCATTACTTTTTTAAAGGTGTTTTTCCCTTTTTTCTTCTTCTTAGCAGATGTGCTTGTAGAGGGCATCTCCTCTTCATCCATAAATTCAGTGGAAAGGTCGCCGATCACCTCTACTTGTTTGGGCAGATAATCAGGATCCCCTATTGTGTCATCATCATCGTCACTCAGATCAGCCTCAGAATCTTGAGGATCTTCTGGTACAAGGGCCACAAAAGACTGTGGCCTTGAACCATAAAATGATTTAGAATCCATCTTTTGTTTCTAAAAGAAAAAAATGGAAGGTAAAAAAGAAATCATGCAGTTATAGCTAAATATTAGCATGTTTGTTAATTCAATACAAAAATCACACATATTAAATAATTTCAGTATAATAACACTGTAATTGTAACATATTGACAACAATGCATGAACAGAAGTGTTTTTATTCCATCGAAAATAGTAACATTTAATGAAGTTAGCATAAATTCACCAAACTGTTACCATATGGTTGAGATGTCACTCCATGCCAAGGTTTACCATAGAGTGACATCTCAACTGATCGGTCAATCATGTTTTTAAAAAAATATTTGAATGTTTTTCTGTTGCAAGTGACATAATTCTGTTAAGTAATGTGTTAGATGATGTGATATGTTGAGAAAACTGATTTACCTTTAAAAATGCAGCCAGAAGTTGTTCACATGTCAGAAGTGATTTTTCTGTTTTTAACTTGCTAGAGTCACGATGAGTGAAAAGTCTTACTGTCAAAAATAGAGTGCCCTCTAATGGATGTTTTATGCATAGCATACCTCAACCAAGCAGTAGAGATGACCCAGTCAGGTTGAGTTCAGTTCAACACATTTCCCAATAAGATATAGTGATTCAAAATGTGATCTAACAAATGGTTGAGCAGAACATTAATGTGAACGGGTGGAATCAAATCTTTTTCTTTCATTTTTAATGCATTTTTCGCTATTTAACGCTAAACCAACACAAGAATCAGCCATTTTTTAAGAACAGTTTTTAAATGATTAATATTGTAGTCTACATTTTATTTCGATTATGCATAACTTTGAACACACTCCCACTTTCAATTTGAGCTCATGGACAATTTTAAATAGACTGTAGCCTTGGTTATTTCTCTCTGTTATTAGTTTGGAGATAAAATTATTTCTCACATTGGTCTCTGTTGTGCGTATAAATATAAAAAACAGTCAGTCTTTTGAACAACTTTTTGAAATGAACAGACCCAAAAGATTTGGATCCCACAAAAGAGCCGAAAACCCCCATCACTAGTCCTTATGATGGAAGTGTCCGTTAACAATAGGGATTTATTTGACTAAAATCTTCGTCATTGAAAGAGTGTAGTGTTCTTCAGGTGTCCAGCAATGTCAAAAGCCTGTCTTGAAAAGGGTGCACTTCACTTTTAAATGAAAAGATTTTATTATGTTTTTACTTCAAAAATTCACAAATTACCATGTGTTTCATCCACCCCAAAGTCAAAAGGGAAGTTCACTTAAATTACAATAGTTCACTCAAAATGTCTGGTCAGTCATTCAATCTTTATTTTTGTAGCTCTTTACAGCACACAAGGTGACCAAAGTGCTTTCCAATTAAATCAGCACAATATAAAAACATGCAAAAACATTTTATATTTAGTCTCCAGTTACAGATGCACTAAGTAAACTTCCAAACTGTCTCTATGTTATTGAAATGTTCCAAAATAAGACATTAAACTGGCATTATTTCCCCAAAATAAGGCCAACCTCTCCACAGATCTGACCTGATGGTGTCACCTGATTGTTTCCGTGGAGATAGGTTTAATGCCATACTGTAAAACATTTCAGATAAAGTAAAGGCATCACAAGACAGGCAGGTGGCAGGTCAGAAGTTAGTAGACCTTTTATGATAGAGTCATCGCGTAGTAAAGGTGTTGAATGTTCAGTTCTAGTTCCTCAGACCAGTGCCTTAGAGAGAAAATGAAAGACGCTTGTGAAATGAGAAAGGATCATTGGTCACTGATCATTTACAAACAAAATTACATTTCTCTCACCTCAGATGAACATCAGTTTAGTGCTTCGCTCACTCATTCTGCAGAAATGTTTTTCAGTCCCTTTGTGATATTTTTTTTCCTTGTAAGCAGCCATAGTTGTTTTGATACGGACTGTCCCTGATTGGTTAATAAACCTGTCAATCACGGCCATCTGAACTATGAGAGATCTTCATAAAGTTTTGAAGTAGTGTGTCATCTGAATCCAAGGCAAACTTTGGCCCAAATGTCTGATTACAGTCTGACATGTAAAGAGATAGAGAGCCCTTTACAGATGAGAGATGCTGTGAAGTTTGTTCTCTGAAAATCGTATTACTGAACAGACGAATCAAAGGAGACACAGGATATTTGGAGAGTTTACAGTAAAAGTATAATTAAGGAATAAATTACCGTGTACAGAACTGCTAGCTCTAAAACACGGGTCTCCAACCCTTTTCCTCCAGCGAACACATTATTATCCATTTATTAATGTACAGAGTTAGCCACCAAAATGATACATATACAATTGTAATGGGCATTTACGGTAATTAACAAAATTGTAGTTTCAGCACATTACATATAATTCTGAAACCCCTTGCCCGAGCTACAGGTTGGAGACCCCTCCTCTGAAGTAATAAATGATGGTATTCTTGGGATTGAGAATATAAGTACAACTTGAAAAAGGATTTGATGTTATGTGTCTGTTGTGAGTCACTGTGAATCACCACATAGTGTACAGTTCCCAATTCATCATGTGGGGGATACCTACATGGTTTCAAGAAAAAATACAAAATGGATTGAACACATTTTCAAGCGCTTCTGATCAATACGAGCGTTCATGGTCCTGTTTAGGAGTTTGATTTTCAACTAAAAGGTGAGAGTGACTAATTGAAAAACTGTTGGCTAATGTTTTATTTTATGTGTGAGAGATTTGTTTAACAGCAGAAACATCTCATTTGTTTCTGGTCAGATTGTGTTAAAATAAAGTTCAGATTAAAGTTTAAAATGAGCACCAGAGCTTCAGACAGAGTAGTACCTTCAGTTAGCTCCAAAGTATCAATAGTAACAGCATATCCTTACAGTGCCAAGACCTGTAGAAGAGTGTGCTGCGTTTGTTACATTTTTCATAGTGACCACTTGTGTCAGGAGTGTCTTCCTCCATCGAACAAGTCTAAGAAAGACTTGATTTATTTATTAACTTATTTTTTCTGCATGTGTTTTTATTTATTGATATCTGCGATCTTTCTGATGAAATGTGACAAGGTTGTGCCCTACCTCAGATTATAGATGATTTTTTCTCAAGTTCCTCTTAAAGGGCCTGTACCTGATTTTTTTCCACATGCAGTATTTGAGGAAAATTTGTCTTGCCGCAGTATAGATATTTACGGTGGCCCAATGTGTTTCAGTTAGGGAAAACAGCTTCAAGTACAGAAACGATGCAAATTCACAAACTCAAACACAAGTTTAAATGAGGTACATACAAAGAATGTGGTGCAAATAAAAAAAATATGCTGCAAGAAACAAAGACAAATGTATCATCATCAAACACTGCAAATAGAGAAACAATGCAAAGCACAAAACAATGGAAACCAAGAAAACACCTGCCAATGAAAAACGCTGGGTAAAAAGTGCTCCAAACCTGCAGAGGGCGCTCTCAGCTCAATAGGCCACATTGTACGGCATTATTTATATTATTTATAAACATAGCATGTGACTATAATCAAATAAAAGCCACATTACTGTAAGAATAATTTGTTCCCGCTGTAGTTTATAGTCTGTTGGCCATTTTTCTGTCTCTCTCATAGGCAGAGCCGCCTTTTTCTCCATCTGGTGTGTCTCTCCATTGAGCTGTTACACTGAGATCACCCCCTACAGGTTTGGAGCACTTCCGTTGTGGTGACTCTTTATGCAGCGTTTTTCGTTTGCAAATGTTTTCTTGGCTTTCATCGTTTTGTGCTTTGGCATTGTTTCTCTATTTGCAGCGACTTTGATGATGATACATTTGTCTTTGTTTCTTGCAGTGCGTGTTTTTTTCATTTGCACCACGTTCAAATTACTAGGTGCATGGTTAGTATGCTAGTTGTTGTTAGCTATACGTCACAGCATCTCTGAATGTTGTGAAAAATGACTATAAACTAGAATTAGAGATGGGTATTGTTAAGGATTTATTGATACTACTCTTATTGATTCTACTCTTATGGATACAGCTTACTGATCTGACCAGTTTAAAATGAACTAGTTCTGTTTTTAATGTTTTAAGAAAAAAAAAATCTGGTACAGCACCTTTACGTTTTGCCACTTAACCAAGTATCTCCTAAATCTGTTTACTGCTACAGAGACATTTCTTATTATTTTGTCAATACATTAGCATACCAAAATGTTCTGAAAGAGGGAGTTTTATACATAGTTCAGCCTTGAACCATGTTATGATGTTCTCAAAAACATGCCTGAGGTTTTAGTTGTCATCCATGCATGTTGAATCCAGCAATTTTTCCTGAACTCTATTTGAACCCTCCTTACGGTTAGCAGCACAATCCTGTCCAAAGCTCAGCACATAAGTCTACGTCACCCATGATTCTGCATGGCAATTCTCCATAAAATACAAAACAATGCACTTTCACATTTCCTGATGATGTTAAAATGTTGTTTCCTCATCACACTCAAAACCTGCGTATTTAGGCTGAGTTCTCACACACAGAAAACACTCTGTTCCACCTTGTGAGGTCATGTGGTAATATAAGAAGTGCTCTCCTGTGTTTTTCAACTCCACACACCTTCATTAGATTCATTTGGATGATTTTAGCTCTGGAATTGACAAACTACTGAACGAAAGGTAAAAGGTAGCTGTTAACTTGAAAACTATCACTTCATGACCTTATAAGGTGAAACAAAGCATTTTGAGCTGGAGATGTCGACAAACTAATAATGCAGGATTACTCAAACGTGTGAATGAAGCAAAGCACAACTCCAGGTATGTTTTTAATAAGGTAGCAACATTTGAACATGGCTTAATGCTCTCAAGGGTCAGTTTTGCATAATATTTAAATTAATGATATAAAATCTACTACAATTACTTTTTTGTTTTGTTTTTTCAAACACACCTTGCTTTTGTCCCAGCACCCCTGTCTGGCAAACACTGGGTTAGACTGCACCACTGTCACCTCTAATGGGGTTAAGCCAAGGTAAGTGGATGAATATACACCCAATTTTAGGACAACATTTCAGATGTGTCATGGTGTTAACATAAGCTTTGTGCAGCTGAGGTCTGCTAATGAACTGGGCTTTGATCCTGATCCAACGTGTGCACATCTGCCCTAATACCTGATTATAGACTGTGGATGGAAAGTCAGCTGCAGCTACTGTTCAGTAATTGGGGGCAGGGACATGCGTCAGTGACCTCCTCCAAACCTGATTCATGCATTATATATGAGCTCATGTCTAGAGGGTCACAATGACAGCTTAAGTGCCCATATGTGCTATTTTCTGATCTATGTTATAATGTTGTCTCCTCATCAAAAACAGACCTGGAGTTGTGTTTTGTTTCATTCACACGTTTAACACACAAACCCTGCATATTTAGGATAAGTTCTTCTCACAAACTGAAAACAGCTTTTCATGTGGTAATACAGGAAGTGCTCCATTGTGTTTTTAAACTCCATATGCCTTTACTACAGTCATTTGGATGATTACAGCCCCTGGAAACATCCATCTCTACTGAATAAAAAAATAAAAGATAGTTGTAAAACTTGAAAACTACTGCTTTCAAGGTAGAACAGAGCATTTTGAGCTTTGGAGATGTAAAAAGACTAATAATAAAGGATTACTCAAACATGTGAATGAAACAAAACACAACTCTGGACATGTTATTATATAGGCCCTTCAGTTGTATGTTGCCGCTGTGTGGTCCATGAGGAATTACGCTAAATGTTTTTTGATGTCAATGTTGAACTGAGGCTACATTTGAATCTCATAATTTCTATAAAAATGGATATTGTTTAACTTCATAATGGCACTGTATTAGTTGCAATGTTATCTGTGTGAATTTGGAGCCAGGTTCATATTATTTACGTACAAAAAAGCTAAATAAAAATAGCAGGATCATGTAGAGTGCGCAGAAGTTCTTTTAATTAAAGAAAGTATAATTTCTGCACCTTGTTTTGTTTTTGGCATCAAATATAACTAGTATAATATATAATTAGTTCACACTGCTGTTGCTTGGAAACATGTGGAAAGGTTAAAGCACTACTTTGATTATTTTTAGATTTATAACCCATCATGGCAGCTGCAGAAGTCAAAAACAACCTGGACATAAGATAAACCTTACCTAGAAAAACAGGCATTCTGACTGGGAGCAGGGTCGCCTTTCCATAGATCTGACGTGTGACTTGGTCTGGTTCGGTCTCCATGAATATAGAAAGGTTTAATGCCATACTGTGAAACATTCCAGACAAAGCAATAACATCTCCATTGAGAAAAGCACAATGTACCTTTAAATGTACCTTCATTATTTTGTTTAATTTGCTTTAGGGTGAAAAATAGTGGTTGAAATGCTACAAAAATTCTCAGTGTGTCATTTTTGAACCAGACCATGACCCCCTGGCCTATTGCTCACACACTGACTCGTCCTGTGTCCTCTGCTCTCACTCTATCTCCCATTTTACATATACCGTATTTTCCGGACTATAGAGCGCACCTGTATATAAGTCGCATCCACTCTATTTTTATTTTTTTATTTTTTTTAAGTATATACAAGCCGCAACCAGGCTATAAGCCGCTGATATCCATGTTGAAAAATGAGATATTTACTGCATATACAGAACGATTTTGTACTGTAAATGTACATTTATGTACCTGAACAGATTCTTTCCGAACAGTGCCTTTTAACATGGCAGCAACTGTGCTGATTAAAACAAAGTCAAAAACAGAAAAGAACCAGTAATTGATTACCTTCATTTCTCCTGTGCAGTGAAACCACAAGTAACTTTAATTATCTTCACTGAAACCCTTGACCCAAGCTTACGTGCAGCAGCACGGTAGAGGTCTGCGCGGGACACAATTTTCAGTCCCGCTCCCGCCCGCTCCCGCATTTTTCAGTACCACTCCCGCGTCGTGCGGTCGCGCTCCCGCCCGTGCCCGCAATAAGATTTCAGAATATGTCCCACGCTGCACTGTTTTGTGTTGGGTCCCACGGGTGCAGGACTCTACAGCGGTTTCCTTCCTGGAGCAAGATCGATACCTTCAACTTAAAACTTGCATCATACAAACTCCTTCATGTGCTTTTCATGGTGAAGGGGCGAGGATTTGAAAATAATTACCAGTTAGTAATTTGTCGTGCATGTTATATCTGCTAAATAAAAAGTAGCGTATTCTTCTTTGCATTAATTTTCCGTCTATCTTGTTGAAATTCCGGTTAGAGCGCCCCTAGCGGTGGAAGAAAAATCCACATAATAGCTGCACCGCATGGTTCAAAGCCTGGGAAAAAAGTAGCGGTTTATAGTCCGGAAAATACGGTAATCTCTCCACTGCTGACGCAGGACGTCCAACAAAGCATTAGAAAATCTCAGTAATAGTATCTGCAAAGGTAAGGGTTAGCGTCACTGTGTTGTTGCTTAAAATCGCAAGCTTTAGGCCTATATTAAAGTCATGGAAGAAGATAATTTAATGTTTAAAGTTCCTATATTACACCAGTTGGACTCTTGTGAGGTTTTAGCCATGTTAAAATGTTATTACCTCATTAAAAACATACCTGGAGTTGTGTTTTGCTTCATTTCCACGTGTTTGAGTAATCCTTTATAATAAGTCTGTCAATATCCAAAGCTCAAAATGCTCTGTTCCACCTCGTGATGTCATGTAGTGGTAGTTAACAGCTACTTTTTATCTTTAGTTCAGTAGAAATGGGCAATTCCAGGTTTGAAATAATCCAAATTGGTGGAACAGAGTGTTTTTTGTGTAAATATGCAGGGTTTGTGTGTTTGTGTGTGAAACAAAACACAACTCCAGGTATGTTTGTGATGAGGAAACCACATTATGACATAAAAAATAACATCATATCGGCCTTCGGTATTTTAGAAGGACAAAAATATGTATGGGTATGATCATTAAGTCTGTTCGCTTTTGTACACACACCACACAAAAACAGGCACTAAACCAAGACTATAACAAGACTAAACCAAATCTATATCAGGTCTAGACTGGGCTCAAACCAGAACCAAATTAGAGAGTAACTGCACCCATACATAGAACAGACCTACCCAAACTTTAGGTCACTCTTCTGAATGGCCCATTTATTTACCTTCTTTGCTTCTATGCATTTTGAGGGTACAGGTGCTGATGTTGTAAAACTTGGCCTGACCATTTTATCTGGAAATACAGTAAGACAACTACTGATTTGCCCCCACACCACCTTGACAATGCCTGATCTCGGAAGATAAGCAGGATCGACCTGGTTAGTACTGGGATAGGAGACCGCTTGGAATACCATGTGCCACAGTGGAGCAGCAGTGTTGTATTCCTTGAGCAAGACACCTCCTCCACCTCGCCTCTTCTGTTGAAATCCACTGGTGTGTGATTGAGAGTGAGAATATGAGAGGAGACAGGAGATTGGGTTCACAATTGTTTTCGATATTTTTTCTGTCATTGTAGCTCTGTTTTTTGAAACTAGTTTTTGGAGAGTCCCAAGAGGTCCTCATGGCTACAGTCTGGCAGGTTTACAGCATATCTCGTATATGCTCAGTGGTCACTGGCCAACTGACCAAATAAACCAACAATATTAAGTTGGGAAATGAACACATTTATTTATTTTATAATATATACTTTTATTTAAGCATAATTTTCCATACATTACAGTAAGTGCACTGTCATTTAAGTACATAGGGAGGAGGAAAATATTCGTCTACTTCTACCTACTCCTTTTGAACACCTCAGCTTCCTACCTCCTATTATAGACTTTATTATGTTTGCTATGTCTGCAGAATTTAATTACAGTATAGGCTGTGTCTCATTTCCTTTTCCTTGCTTCCTTCTCCTTGATTTCTCTCCTCGATTCTGCAGGAAATGGGTGAGGAAGTCCTACCCACAGGAGACACAGGGAGGACAGAGGATATAAACTCCTCACTGAGACCAATAAAGTTTGATTCTTTTCTCTGATGTCTCCTTCCTGAAGCCTCCCTCATGTTTACTCCTTCCTTCTGTGGTTTTCTTTGGGACACCACTTAATATGACTCATTTGATTGACAACTGAAAAATGTAGGATTGAGGAGAGGAATCAAGGAGAAGGAAGCGAGGAAAGAGAATTGAAACACAGTCTTAGAATACATATGTAAGTATGTATGTGTCAGGTTTAAAAATAGCGGTCACTATTAAAAAATCCTATTACTGCGAGAGGGCTCTGGCCGCAGACATATGGGGCTCCACTCTAGAACGGAAACACGTGACGTCCACTTTTATAAATGAGAAAGTACATACATACTGCATGTCTCGAACAGATGGCAATGGCCAACCTGGAGTGCTGTGGGGATTTTACTCCTCCCATGATTCCCCTGGCTACTGCAGCTTTAACTGTTTTTAAATGATGGAGGCCTGGAAGATTAAGGGTTGATTTCTTTGATAATTGTTACTTGGTTAATTGTCAAGTAGATAATCTGTTAATTGTTCAGATGATCGGTTTATCAGTTGTTCATTAGTTTATAAGGCATTGATCAGTTTACCATTAATCACCCAATACCATTATCATTGTTTTTCAGTTGTTAATAATTTTCTTAGTCATTAATCAGTTAATCCTTCATAATAAATAATTAAGTATAAATAAGAGTAATAAGTGATAAGACTAAGAGTAAATAAGTGATATCTGTCAGTTCATGCTCTATTCGTCCTGCTGCTGTCTTGGCCAGTTTGATTCCACTTGTAAAGGGGGTATTTATTAATCTCAGTGGGACTATTCATGTTTATAATGAGGTTAATCAATGGGAGAATAAACCAGAAGATTATTTTTGAATTAATTGAAACAAATTATTTGTCACCCACGGCCTAATATGTAGGCTACAGTGTTACATTAATCGCTATGTCACTATTGTCTCCACCAGATATTAAAACAGAGGTGGGAATAGCAAACCAGAAGGGGGAAACCCCCCCTACAAATCGCACCCTGAATATATGGGTAAACAAATTCCTGAATGTAAAAACATTTTATAAACTACACTACACACAATCTTATTTACACAACTTTTCTTGCAGTCAAAATAAAACATTTTGTAGTTATATATTATTGTATTGTACATATTATATTAGTATATTAATTCTTTTAGAACGGAAACATGTGAGGAAGTACATATGGAGAGATGTGAACGCACCACCAGCATGTGCAGCATTTGCAAGGTCGATTCAGCCAATCACGTGCCCAGTAGCTCTGCATAGAAGCCACCTGTCCCCCTCTCCATTCCAGACGGGAGTGAGGCTGCACAGGTACAGGTGTTTCAAACCATCGCCTATTTTTCACTTTTATACAATGTCATCTGTGTACTAAAATTTAGCTACATGTTGTAAACTCATTTTCAACATTAGCATATCAATACACTGTCTGCACCCACACCATACATCACAGTGCATTATGCTAATGTTGTGCTATTTATGTAACTATTATTGGCCATAGCAGTCCTGGTATGCTGGAACTTGCCATTGTTTCTATACTGTGTATTTATGTCCATATTTGTTTATCTAATGCTTGATGACGTATACACTGCTAAAACTGCTGCACTACTAACTACATGGCCTAAGAAACGCTATGTTGATTTATTATGCTTTATTAAGGTCTTGTTTGTCCAGTATAGGTCAGGTGTGCCCGGTTGGGTCCATTGATGGCAAGCTAGGGTTAGGGTTAGCTAGAAGCCCAAAGGAACTTAAAGGACAACCACTCTAAACAACTGCTTCTACGGTCTGGTAGGGGCTCCTGCAGCCAGTCTGCTCCCGGACTTCTCACTACTCACACAAACTCGGCATTACATTCTTTTGGACAATATCATGGACTATCTGATCATTACTAATGGACAATAAGCCCACATCACAGTGGCAAATCAAATACTGTTGGTGTGAGCTGTAGTGTGATAGTCACTAGCAAAATGACATCCCCTTTTTGTTTGGAGTTTTGTACTCCGGCGCTCCACCTATTGCTACTACTGTTATATTGTGTTATTTGAACAAAAAATCTAAACAAGCACACTTGAATTTACTTAACTTAAAGGGTTAAAAAAAACATTAACTTAATTCGAGCTTGATCATAATTATTCTGCTGATGTAAATATTATATATATATGTTTGGTATTTGAGGCGGCACGGTGAGTGGCAACACTCAGGCCTCACAGCAAGAAGGTTGCGGGTTCGATCCCAGGCCCGGGCCTTTCTGTGTGGAGTTTGCATGTTCCTCCCCGTGTCTGGATGGGTTTCCTCCGGGTACTCCGGTTTCCCCCATCAACCTAAAACATGCCCGCACCCCTATGAACTAACATCAAGGACCATGTTGTCCACCCTCCTGTGGGCTCACCACCTGCAGAGGGGTTCATAGGGGGGGTCAGGTGCTATGAGGATTGGGCAGCAAGCTGCCCCCGTGACCCAGCCGGATTAAGCGAGAGAAGATGGATGGATGTTTGGTATTTGTTTATTCAATATCAGTATACGTCACCAGACACTGCCCAGTCTCTCATATTATTTTTACCAGTCGTGGCTGGTCCTTAATGGTGGAAGCGCACAGACATTGTACGTGTTTCTGTTGATAGCAGTAGCACGCACATACTTTTAGGTTTACTATATTGTTCAAACTCATTCCAAACTTTAAATGTGGATTTCTCTGGAATTATTGGTCCTATCAACACAAACTAAAAACAGTAGAGATCCCAACCCCCTGCTCTTTATGTGTGTCTATGTTTCAATTTAATGGAAGAAGACTGAATCAAAAATCGAGATCGATCAATATGGGGAAAAAAAACAAACTCATGATTCTTTTTTTCCCATATCGCCCAGCTGTACGTGTAGCATACTCAAGGCTTCTTTTATTTGGAAATATATTAGGCTGATAAATACATTCATAACATGTTTGTGCGCTGCCCTGATGCCTTCCTGCAGCAGAGCACAGCTCCTCGCCCGCTCCCTGTATCATCTTAGATAGATAGACCTTTATTGTCCCCGAGGGGAATTTTTTTTTCACAGACACTGTCATATTAACACAAAAAGACAAGGACACATATGGACATTACACACAGGACATCACACATGCAATGAGGAGTGGATAGGATGATTACATATTATTGAGTGCAGCAATGGCAGAGGACACAAAGCTTTTACTAAAGCGTGCCCGCTTCCACCTCAAAGTTCTGTACCTGCGGCCAGAGGGCAACAGGCAGAAGTGATTATGTAGTGGATGGTCTGAGTCTCTGATAATTGTCCGGGCCATACGTGTGATGGGTTTATTGTTGAAATGTGAGAGGTCTGTGATGGACAGATTGACGATTTTGGAAGCTGTGCGGGTGACCTTGGTGAGTTTGTTTCTGTTAGTGATGGAGAGCATATTGAAGTAACGGGGAGCAGGAGAAGAGGATGGGTTGTATGATACTGGTGTATAACAGTAAGAGAAGTTGTGGGGTGATGGAGAGAGCACAGAGTTTGCAGAGGATGTGGAGTCTTTGTTGTGAACGTTTATGGACATCAGTGACATGTTGTTCAAAGGTGAGTTTATTGTCCAGTGTGAGTCCCAAATATTTGAAGTGAGTGACACGTTCAACTGTTTTACTGTGTATAATGGTGAGTGCCAGATCTGGGGTGTGTTATTGAGTGTGTATCAGTAGTTCCTTTGTTTTATTGACATTTAGCTCTAGAAAGTTGTCAGCACACCACTTG
Source organism: Odontamblyopus lacepedii (assembly GCA_034769755.1). Lineage (NCBI taxonomy): Eukaryota > Metazoa > Chordata > Actinopteri > Gobiiformes > Gobiidae > Odontamblyopus > Odontamblyopus lacepedii. The sequence goes on along the minus strand of CM068344.1, from coordinate 16,836,811 downwards.
GTGAAGTGGGTGACAGACTGGTGATGGGCAGTTATGGAGTTATTGTCGTTGAGGAGTGTAAGGATGGCAGTGTCGTCAGAGTATTAGAAATTAGGGCTGCAGCTATTGATTATTACAGCAATTGATTATTCTGTCCATTATTTTGTTCGAATAATCGAGTAATCGTTTGTTAATGTGCGTCTATTTTGCACGCGTTAAGTACACGTGTTTTGGACATGAAAAACGTAATTATTGCTAGGCTAGTCATGATTTTTAAAACTACATGAATGTAGCAACTACCTCCTGCAAATTCTTGTTTGGTTTTAGACCTGGTTTAGACCTGGCTTAGACCTGATGTTAGTCCTGGTGTTAGTTCTGGTTTAGAGGCGCACAGGAGGAAGCGCGGTCCACGCAGCGTACGCGACAAGACACGATCCACACGTTCCGATTGGGAGGAGATGCAGGATGCGTGGCGTACAGGAGGAGATGAGGGGTGCACTCTTATTATACAGCCATTGGCGCCGCACTGTTTTGTGTACAGTGAAGTGCAGTGGTCGTGCGGAAACTTTACCTCTACCGCAGAAGTTTCCGGCCATCGCCGAGCGTATGAAAACAAAACGAAGCATTGAGGCAAAAAAAAAAAAATCTATGCATTTTTCTAAACGATTTAATCGATTTACTCGATGAATCGTTTCAGCCCTATTTGAAATATGTGGTGACAGGAGAGGGGCTTGTGCAGTCATTTGTGTACAGGGTGTAGAGGAAGGGTACACACCCCTGTGGGCCTCCGGTGTTGGTGGTTATGGTGGATGAAGTGACTGAACCTATTTTGATGGCCTGTGGTCTGTTACTGAGAAAGTTGTGAATCCAGTGAATGAAAAAATTGAGACAGGTTAAGGGTTTGAAGTGACCTGATCATCCGGTGACGTTGTATTGTATTGAATGCTGAGCTGAAGTCAATGAACAGGATGGATGCGAAGCTGCCAGGCGACTCTAGATGTTTCAAGAGCGGGTGGAGGAGCACTGCTCTGTAGTTTGATTTGATCTGGATCTGTCCAAAAGTGGCTCATTCACATAAGACTGTTTACAGCATTTTCCTAAAGTAGGTTTTCTTAACCCATCTGCAGTCCTAATGATCTGAGGTCAGACTTCCTCACATCCCGGTTCTCTGTCATAGACTCCACTTCATTTGACCAAATTATTCCCATTGTGCCGCTTTGGTTAGTTTATAAAGTTAGTTGCCAGTAGGTGCACTACCATCAGAAACATAGACAACTGTGCACGGGGCCAGGGAGCGGCCGGACTCTGACAGCTCGGAGCTGTGACAGCGGAGCAGGCACACATCTCGTATGTGCTGCTCTCTTGGCAGCAGTGGTCAGTAGAGCTTTGTACAGCGGCTCAAGAGATGTACAGTGCACATGAGCACTGCTGTCTACAGACACCTGCGCATCCTGCTCTGTGCACTCAGGGTGCATATCAGTCACTTGTGCAGAGCAAATGCAGGTCATGCAGTCACCCTCCCCATCACCCTCTGTGTTAATGGTTTAATCCATGTTTGTGTGCAAAGTGGTAAAATCAGAAACTTTTATATGACAATAAACATATTCCATAATCTGTGAGACATCCACCTGTGTGGGACCAAATGCAGTGGACACTTGTGAGATGAGAATGTGAGCGGACAGCAGTAGCAGCAGTGGTCACTCGTACCTCAGGTGAAAGACACGAGAGCAGACTGCAGGGACTGGCGGGAGTGGGTGCAACCAAGGGGAAAGAGGAGGTCAGCAGGTCTGCTTTAGGATGGGCAGTGCGCTGCTGCGTAATGGGAGGCAAACAAATGAAGGAACGCAGAGAAAACTAAAAAGGTTGCACGGCCCCACAGGGGTGTGAGTGCCTGAGAGGGGTACAGTGGGGCAAGTGTTCGGAACACAAGCCCAGCCAGTTCTGTCATGGCCCATCCAAAATTCTATAATCCTGGTGCCTCTACTAGTGTAGACTTAAGTTATAGAGCTCTGGAGCTGTTTTATTGTACCCATATTTTTTTTTTTTTTAATGAGGCAAAGATTGCAGACATTACCCACACTGGCAGTGATTTTAATGACAGATTCTGGTGTTCTGGTTCTGATGCCATCACCATATATGTACCTGTACCATTACTCCAGAGCCCCCAGCCATCAAATACAGCCCAACCTGGCTTGCCCCCTCATTAACACTAGCAATTGCAATAAACCGGGAGCAGGATATGGCCCTTTATGTTCTCTGTAGCCGACTGTGTAGTATCTGTGTTGCCTTTTTCTGTAATTTGAACAGTGGGCCTATATTTCTTCAGTAAGTGTTGCCCCAAACTTGACCCAAATAAATGAAAGGATTTACTCTGAATCACAAGTTAGATTTCCATTTTACTAATGCATTCATAAACTTCATTTCATCATATAGGACATATCTGCTTCAATCTCAAATGAAACAATGAATAGTGAATAGGACCTCTAACAGACCATCCAGGAAGTGCTAGGTACGCCAACCCCCCTTACACCCACATATACCTTGCAGAAACATGTGCATATCTGAGATTTGAACAATAGCATAAAGATTGCTAGTTAAGCATTTATTGTGGCTTGGAACAAAGAGAAAGTAGATACTGGTTGTTTAGCGAAAGGCAGTATTTGCCAGAAGGAACTACTTGGTCAGCATCTCACACAATCATCTGGACTAAGCTCTCATGAAGGGTCTTAGAGGAGATTAATGGAAGCCCAAAATCCCAGTCTCACGCTCTAATCTCCTGAATAAGAATGGTCATTTACAGCATTATCACAAAGCCCAATGGTATCTCACTGTGGAGGCTGAAATGGCTGCTTTTTATGCACCATATACCACACCATTATTAATGCAGCTGGAAATTTATTGAGTATGTCTTTCCAATATTGGGGTATTTCAGTCATGAGTTTTGGTTGCTTGCATTCAATAGGCTCTTAAAGGGACTAGTATATGGTGCTGTTTTCTGAAATGTTATGTTTCCTCCTTAAAAACCTATCTGAGTTGTGTTTAGTTTCATTCACAGTTCTTCTCTTAAACAGAAAACAATCTGTTCCACTTTGTGATATCATGTGGTAGTACAGGAAGTGCTCTACTGGGTTTTGAAACTCCATACATCTTCGGTAGACTCATTTGGATAATTCCAACCCTGGAAAAGCTGAACTCTACTAAACTAAAGGTAAATGTAACTTGAAAGCTACTGCTTCATGACATCACAAGGTGGAACAGAGCATTTTGAGCTTTGAAGATGTTGAAATAATAATAATAAAGGTTACTCAAGCAAGTGTGAATAAAAAAACACAACTCCAGGTCTGTTTTTTGACGAGGTAACAACTTTTTAGCATGGCTTAAATCTCAATTTTGCTTAATATTGGACCTTTTAACATCGTAAATATTGGGACATTCAAGCGGCATGCAAGCTATTTTCATTGCAAAGATGCTAAACTGTTCAAATCTGATGGCTGCCAAGGTCATTGGTACAAAGTCAAAAGCATTTTTCAGTGAGTTCAGTTTGGTAATGTAAAAACATATCTGAAAATATCCTCTTCTCAGACTGGGGTGTACGATCTCATCATTTTATTTTATTTTCTGAATATAAACCCATATTGGTGAAGGGTAGAACAACTGTGTAGAAATGCCCTAATTCACAACTTTGACTCAAGCAAAACAAAGTTATTTACAGTTTTCTGGGGCATTAGAAACAGCATCTCTAATCTGCAAACACTGACTCATCCCAAGTTCTTTTTCAGCAGGAACATACACGCATACATTTAAATATATTGTAAATCCTTTGTCGATTACAAGTCTATCAAAGCTGTCCGTGTACATATAGTGTTCACCAGCTCAGCGTGACATGGGATTTCTTGGCAGCCGTTTGGGGATGACATGAAAGGCGTGAAGAAGAGGACAGGGGGACAGACACCCATGGGAGCGCACTTTATTTGATGCATTACTTGGCCGAGGATCCTAGCGCGCTGCTTTTTATTATCTGTCAAGGTCACAGCCCCACTGAACTGCAGGGGATCTGGCATTAGCAACCAGCCCTTTCTGAGCTGACACTTATTAACATGAGAGAAATGAAGCCGAGCACAAACGTTTCTCATGTTACCTCCGAGCTATTAGACAAGAAATAATAATACCAACAAAAAAAAACAAAAAAAGAGAAAAAAGACAGCCTAAATCTGACTTATAACTGGGTATGCTCGTCTCCATGGAGATACACTACAAAGGTTTGGTCACTCCCTTTTTCAAAGTTTTTCTTTCTGTTTTCTACATTTTAGATACATACAGAACACAACGAGCATATTTTGTGGGAGATATGGAATTATGTAGCAAAGCAGGAAAAAAACTCAGCAAAATCTTTTATTTTTATTTCATTCATATTTCACCTTTTGTTGACAGTGCTGCAAATCCTTGGCCTACTCAATGTGCTTCTTGATAAAGTCTCATGACATGGTTTTGACTTCACAGCTGTGTTTTGTCAGGGTCAAAGAATGTGCAAAAGCAGTGATCAAAGCGAAGGGTAGCTATTTGGAAAAAAATCTAAAACAAATTTGGAGTTAATTTGGAGTTACTTTTTGTTTAGTACATTCCACATGTGTTCATTCGTCATTTTAATGCTTTCCGTGAGAATCTATGATATCAATAATGTTGGAAATAAACAAAAAAAACATTAATGAAAAAGTGTGTCCAAACTTTTGACTGGTATAGATAAAGGCAAAACAGTAATATCTCCCATAAGACAAGCAAGAACAAATGAAAAACAGAATAAAATGCAACAAAAGGGAGCAGAAAGAATAGGACTTTCAGGCAGTTTTAACTTTGTCTGTACATTTATTCAACTGAAAAACATTTTGAAAAAAAGAAACTTAATTCTTACATAAATCAGACCTGTAACTTACTGTGGTCTTCCCATAGACCGTATATATGAGTGGACTAAGTGAGCGTGACGTCACCCATAATGTTCAGCGTCGCTCAAATGAGGCTCGCAAAGCGAATCTGGAGCCAGGGACTATGTTATGAATAGCATTTTTTGACGGACAAAATAGCAAAAAAAAAAAAAATCAGGATCATGTGTCGCGGGTTCATACAAACATTTTAAGACCAAAATGACGAGGCTCAGCCCAGCAGTTACAGAGAGAGGGACGATAAGATCTCAATGTAAGTCAAAAGGAAAAAGGGACAGAAGGAGCCGGAAGAGCCTCCTGGAGCACTTCCTGTTTGGCACGCGGCGGCTAACGGGTTAGCTTAGTCCACTCATATATACAGTCTATAGGTTTTCCCCAAGTTTAATACCATATTATAGAACATTCTAAGCAAAATGGAAACTTCCCTCCTATTTTATTTTCCTTACCTCTGGTCTATCATACAAAGACACATACAAAACATTTAAAAATGGACTGCAACAGGGAAGGGATTTTGAGGCACTTTTCACTTGTGTGGCATGCATTTGCCACGGTTTGCAGGTTGTGGTATCTGGGACAATAAGACCATTTTCTGCAAGGTTTTGGCCCAGAAAAAGCATTTCAAGTGGCTCTTATCCAGCTTTACAAATATGATCAAGCTGAAGACATTTTGATGCAAATCAGAATCAATTGAGTTTGAAGAAAAACAGCCTTTAACCTGTTTGCTAAGAGTTCAGAGCTGGGAAAACTGAAAGGACTTGCGTGTGTTTATCTACCCATTTGAAAATCTAATAGGAAAACTACATCCTTCTATTCATTCTATGTTGAATCTGTGAGGAATGTATGGTTAATGGTTTCACGTGGATTTATGCCTCCTGAGAAAAGCTGTTTCATAGATGCAGCACACATGTATTGTATTAAGAAAGGTTGGGACAAAGAGAAAATAGATTAACCAAACAAAACAAAAAAATTTAACTTGGCCTGTCTGTCTCCATTGAAATACATGTGCTATATTGTGACATTCTAGTTAAAGGTGCACTGTGTAACTTTCTGGTAGAGCATACACTACCTGCTTGTCTAAATGTTTGTTGCAAGTTGCAGGTAGTATTTATGAAGGGGCGATCCCGCTCAGAGAAATTCCTAGTATTTTTGAGCAATAGAAACACCTATAATTGAATAATGTAAGATGTACGTTTCTATTGCACTCTGGAACATTTTAAGAAGCAGAAAAGTTATGACGTTTGATGCATCAAGCTAGCATTTTCACTTCTGATACACATTCTGATACTACAGCTTTAAGTATATGCTGATACCTAATACTGACCAATACCACTGTAGAAACTGAAAATAGCACTTCTTTCCTTAAAACAAACAAATAACTACAACCATAGAAGAGTTTTGTATAAATAAAGATATTATGAGACTTTCTGGGCCAAGTACGACCTGTATTATTACATCACTGTTTATGCCCAACTGGGATATGAGTTGAATAGATATTTGAAAGCTAAAATCCTATCCAGCAAATGGATCGGTGCTGATGTCTGATACCAGTACCAGACATTTCATTTCTACTGAAAATATCATGCCACGTCTCCCTAGATTACTTGTTGACACCCAGATATATTCCCATGGCAAACCTTTTGTGGCTACCTGGAACATACACTGAGCAACTTTTGAAACTTTCTTTTTTCTAAGAAGGGCAGCATGTGCAGTTCACAGAACACAAGTAAGGGACTGTGTGAAATGACCTACGTTTTTCCTGCAACCATGGAGACTATGCAAGGCGAGGCATTTTACAGCAGGGGCCAGGAGTAAAGAGGACTGGACGGCGAACTGCTGCCCCGTGACCCAGACGAATAAAGCAGAAGAAAATGGATGGATGGATTTTACAGCAAAGTGGCAGGAGAGCTTCCAGATAAAATCCTATGAGGGAATGAACTATTTCATTGCCATCAAAACACCAGAGTGGAGTGAGAGTGGGGTCTGTCCTGTTGTGCTCACCTGGTTCCCCCCTGGACACTGCTGTAACGCTGCAGGACACAGAGGAGAGACACTTTTGGCTCTTCCTTTCCTCAAACTGGCCTGACACAGATCTGCTGATCCTACCTGACCAGTCCTCCTGTTCAACTGCACTGACACTTTGACTTAGACACAAATGCCACTGAGAAGCGCAGTATAAATGTTACTGCAGCAAACTTGAATTTCCCTCGGCATGAATAAAATATCTCTCTCTCGATCTCACTCCCATTCATTATCCTATCCCCCATCCAGAGACTAAAACTAACACTAACAACATCCATTCTCTTCAGAGCGCTGTATTTGAAGCGACATCTCATTTACAGACGCACCTACTGCGCAGCCTCTTGTTGTAACCTTCACCCACCGAGAGCACCCACCGCCCCGGCTATTGAATTCAACTGTGGGGTGACCAGACACATATTACTCTCGGGTGAGCTTCAGAGCTGGGTGCATCCAATCTTCCTGCACCCTCCAGCGTGATTAACATGGACAGAACAAAGGTAGCGTATCGTGGCATTTACAACCCCTTTGGCCTCTCTCATTTCTCTGTCCAATTTCCAGTGGAGCCTGTTTTCCACTTGGGGGAAAAGAATGAGATGCAATGTCCAAGATCTGGCAACACGCATTCATCTTTTTTACAGCAGTAATGTGGGCTGTCCGCATGCAGAGCGCTATAACGCATATCAGATTTCATTATAGCCGCTGGACCCAGGGCTAACTGCAGATTTAATCAAGGGTTTTATCACACTATTGCCACTAATCACAAATACAGCATAAGATTTATAAGGAAAGTCACACCATGCAAGAGCCGAGGAGAACAAAAGGATGGGTGGAACGGAGCGGTACCAAGAGGGCAAGTTAAATAATTATGGCATTGTGTTTTGACATCAGTGCAATCTAATAATGCAAGATTCATCACAAAGGCGTTGAAGATTCATTTCATCAAGTTGTAGATGGAAGCTGTTAAATATTACATTAAAAAGTCTGTCAATGCTCATTATAAAGGTTAGCACGTGGCATTGTGCGGTTTTGACATGGAGAAGTGAAAGGTGGAAAAAGAAGGCACGAAACCAGCTCATGTGGTTCTAGGTTTAGATTATCTCTTCATCTCTAACCAAGACAGTGGAGTTAAAGGAAAATGGAAGCATAATTTACAGGTGATGTGAAAATATTAAAGCTAGAATGGCTGATTTTCAAACAGTGAATGTAATATAGTAGGTGTTTAAACTCGTATCTGGCTCACATAAACCCTTTAGTACATTTGTAATGTTAACTCGCATTTTTCTTTTTTGCCATATACATTGCTTTAGAACAGCTTTTACAGAAGAGAAAGTGAAACAGGGTGGACCTCCATTTCACAATAGCTCTCGTCTCAATCAGGGCTTCAGATAAATTTTTCTCCCTCACATTTGCTACAGCTACAGTTGTGCTCCTAAGTTTACAAACCCTGGCAGAATATGTGATTTCTTGGTCCAGAAGCTGCACATGGGACGTACTTGAATATTCCAACATGATCATGATCCAAAACACAAAGGCAGGTGGACCTGTCATTGGCTCCAGCAGAATAAAGTGAAGGTTCTGGAGTGGCCGTCTCTTCTGACCTCAGTATCACTGAGCCTCTGGGGAGATCTCAAGCTGCAGTTCATACAAGAGCCCAAGAATTTACACGAACTGGAGCCTTTTGCCAAGAAGAATGGGCAGCTTTACCATCAGAGAAAATAAAGAGCCTCATCCACAACTATCACAAGCTGTCACTGGGTCATTTGTGTAGTTTCTGTTGTCATTATGATTTAAAAAGAGGAAACAGTTGTTTGATATTAAATGGCTTCACCCAAGCACTAACCATGAATGAAAGAAAAGTTTTTGTGTTATCATTCATATTCTCTGAAAGATGGCCAAGAAATCATAAATTCTGTCAGGTTATGTAAACTTATGAGCACAACTGTTTATTATGAAAGGGTTTTAAAAATAGGTTCAAGGGCCCATCTAACCTGTTTACTGACCTATGTTATAATGTTCTTTCCTCATCACAAAAATATCTGGAGTTGTGTTTTGTTTCATTCACACATGTTAAACCCTGCATATTTAGGCTGAGTTTTTCTTTCAGACTGAAAACACGCTGTTCCACCTTGTGATGTCATGTGGTCATACAAGAAGTGCTTTACTGTGTTTTTAAACTCCATACACCATCACTAGAATCAGATCACATCAGATCATTAGAATTTCAGCCCTGGAACTGCCAGTCTCTACTGAACAGAAGGTAAAAGGAGCTGTTAACTTGAAGTCTACCTCTTCATGACATCTGGTTTGATGTTCATAAATTGTCGCTAAACTTAGAAAAAACTAAATTTATTGATATTTGAAATGAAAAGTACAAAATCATGTACAAATTATGCTCAACAATACACCACTAGAAAGCTTTTGTAAACAAGTTTTTAGGAGTAACTACAGACCATAATTTAAACTGGAAATTGTACATACATAGAAATAAATTACCCAATGTAATCTCAGTTATATATAAATATAGATATATCCTAAATAAAATAGTCTTTTTATTATATACAACTTGCTAGTAATGCCTTACATAACCAACTGTATTGAGATTTGGGGCAATATATGTACTTTTTTGTCTTTTAAAATTTAGTTTATATTCAGCTGCTCAATAGTCTGGAAATTACGGTACTTAGTTTGTACTATAGTACTTTGCTACATCATTACTGCTTTGTTTGTTTCCTCTTGCTGTATTTATGAATATGATCTGGTTTCAAGATGATGCTATGACAAAAGAATAAAAAGTACAGGCATTATAAGATCAAGCTTGAGCCTACACCTTTTCATTTTTATTTTTTATTTTTATTTTTTGAATGAAAAGGAGCAGAAAGAAGTATAAACTTGTTGTGTCTGCCCCCTTTTCGCCCTGTGTGTGTTAAATATCTCTGGAATAATGTCAGAATATACCTGTGACTGAAATAAATGAATCAACAACAACAAAACACAACTCCAGGTATGTTTTTGATCAGGTAACACCATTCACCTTAAAGCTCACAAGTGTCAAGTCTGCGTATTATTACAGGTACTAACTTTAAAAAGCTTGAATAATGTATAAAAAAGGTAACGGTTAATTGTAGTATAGTGCACACTACCTGAAGTGCCCTTTCATATCAGCAACAACATTCTACGCTGACTGTGACCTTTGAAAGTTTGACAAGCGAAACAAAAACATCCGTGACTCAAACACTGTTGTTTTTCTTTCAGACAAACACGTACACGGGTTTTATTACAGAAGAAAGGAACATGTAAATAATGTATTACACTTTGTCTTCTATTTATGCAACTCTAAAATAATCCCCACATGTTTTTGATTGTTAGATTTCTCTTGTGCATGTAAACGCACACCACAAATCTGACATTTATTTGATATCTCCGCCTGAGTTATGTTTTTCACTATGTAAATGTACTGTCCTATTATCTGCCTGTTGACATGGTTGTTTACTGCTCAAAGTAAAAGTAACAAAAACTGTAGTACACTCCTGTCACTCTTTCACAGTGAAGCATCTTGGGAGTCCCACAAGTCGCCTATTTATGCCCCACCCCGCGAGAGGGCCCATCCAGCTGGACTGAAGTGTAAATGAGAGGATCACTACAGAGGGAGGAGCACCCGAGTCGAGGTCCGCTGGGGCCACATCACAAGAGCCGCCATCTTCAGTCAAGGGTTAATGAGAGTTACAAGGGCTTTTCACAACCTCCAGAGCCTAGAGGTGAGTATTACCCTAATGGTAATACTAATACCCACTAGCAAGCTAACAGCGCACTAGATTTATAATTATATGCACACAGTAGATGAGAGGATCACAACGAAAGGAGGAGCACAAAAGGAGGTCTACAAGGGCCACGTCACAAGCGCCGCCACCTTTAATCAATTAATGATAGTTACAAGTGATTTTCACAACTTTCAGAGGCCAGAGGTGAGTAATGCTAACACCAACTAGCATGCTAACAGTGCACCAGCTTCACTTTTTGGTTTGGGATCAATTAAAAGACTTTATGATTAGATGCAGACTGTAAATGAGAGGAGCACTTCAGAGGGAGGAGTACCAGAGTTGAGGTCTGCTGGGGCCACATCACAGGGGCTGTCAGCTTCAATCAAGGGTTAACGTGAACGTGTACACTTCTGATGAGAGCGATTCATCAAGCCCAAGACAAATTTCCTTTCGGGGACAGTAAAGTTTACCACATCAACCACCAACTTGAAACAGCAAAAAAATGTGAAAAACAAAAAACATTTTAAGTGAAACGGATTCTTCTTCCTACTGCATTTCTTGCATCCTAAATAATCACTGCAATGAGTGTTTATCACAATTTTTCACAAATGTCAGAGTAATGCTAAAAACAACTAGCATGCTAACATTGCACCACATCTTACTTCCTTCTGTACTGGGGTAAGTTGTGTATGAAACAAGTTAAGTAAGAAACAAAGGTTGAAAATGAATCAAAAGTAGAAGTAGTAGTAGTAGTAGTAGTTATGCTTGTTTGGTAATTAATGAAAGAATTATATTACACGTATCATCGGGAAAATAATAAGACTGCTTTGAATGTAAGACAGGTATAACAATTCTGCATTAGAAAGGTTGAAATCAAACAATTATAATGTTTTCTCATCCAAAACATGCCTGGAGTTGTGTTTTGTTTCATGCACACATGTTTAACACAAACCTGTCAGATTTAGGCTGAGTTCTTCTCTTAACAGACAACTCATGTGAACACAAAACACAAAACACAACTCCAGGTTTGTTGATGAGGAAACCTCATTCTAACAGGGCTAAAAACCTCACAAGAGCCATTTATGTGTAATATAGGACCTTTATACCCTGTGCACACTATGGCTCCTATAGGAAGCTGCTGGAATAGATGATGGATGGTGGATTGGAGCGCAATGGACTTTACTTTATTGCTTTTTTAACTCTATAACTTTTTAAAAACATCTTGCAATACAGAAACCATATAAATACAAGTCTTCCTCCTCCCTGTAGTTTCTCTGAACGTACCCGGCCACTATGAGGGTCAAACCAAGCTCTCTGTCGGAGCCGAATGCGAGTCTGTGATTGGCTGGAGGAGCAGGGGCAGGGAGCACACACTGTCACACTGATGAATGCCTCTCATCCATTACTGTTATTGATTCTACTGTCTGCTCGTATTGACAAGTCATCCAGGGTAAATAAATCGTATTGAGGACATTATTTACAGTGAGGATTGGCCCAGGCTGTCAAGTCAAACGTGTAGTACATTCAAACTGGCTAACTATCTGAATGCTTCCTTTTCTAATGGGTTGGTGACACCATTTTTAGGGTTTGCAAATTGTTGTATTGGAGACTTGTAAGACTTGGTTCAATAATATATTTTATTTATTTATTTTCCTGAGGGTAATTCAAATTTTGCTGCAGCAACATTTACACTGCACTTTTCAGTTGCCTTTGTGGCTCAGTCAAAGGTCTCAGTGCAGTTTAACAGGACTGGTCAGTTGGGGTCAAAAGATCCAAGTGAACGCAACAGGAAACTCAGCTCTGGTGTTTCGCTTGATGATGAAATAGTTTGTTCCTTCCAATAATTTCCTCGGCAAGGTCTTGGAGTATTTCCTCTGGAAGGTTCTTTGCCACATTTGCTGTGTAAAAAACTACAGAGGGTTCATTTAGTTACCTGTTTATTCTATGTAGTTGTTTTGTGTATTTGGTTCTCAGTAACTGTTATTCAACTGCCAATGGAAACCACAGTTAAATTAAAGAATAATTTGTCTTGTCCCAGTACAAATATATTGTATAAATACTGTGTACTACTTGTCAAGTGCTTTTTTTGCTTGGGCTGCGAATCAGGAAGCAGGATAGTTGTTGTGTGAGTGAATATTTAGGATTCGCTGAATGCATAAAGTAAGTGAGGAATAACTGCAGGGCAAAACATTTAAAATGAGACAAATCAGATGCAGCTCCTGTAATGAATGTTGACGATATAGTGAAATGATATAAAACAAATTATAACATCAAATAGTATACTTTCTTTAACAGTGTATGACTATAGTGAACAAAACAGAAGTAAAATACCTTCCAATTTTGTGTCTAGACAAACTCTTTATGACTGAGAATAGACTTCCCTTTCCTATAGTGCGTGTTTTGCATTCAGTCACAGCTATGTGCAAATAAGAATGTGTATGTATGTGTATATATAAGAATCCTCTGTTTAAGAAATTTTACATTTCACTAACTGACCGTGTTAAAGATGCACTATGTAACATTCCTGATCAGAGTCTACCACCAGAATGTTATTACAGAATGTTATTACTGTATTATGTTATTACTTTACCTAAAATGTTCCACGGTGAGGCATTTAATTAATACTTTGCACTGGGAGTGTTCTACATGTGTCTCTAGTGGCTGCAGCTTTATTAGACTTAATCTGCACACTCTTAACACACTCTGACTATAAAGGACGGATTTAACTGGAACTACAACAGGTTCTGATTTGTGCTGCTAAACAGCTCTATTATATTCATTATTCAATTATAGCCATCAAACAACAGTTTTTCAGATACTCAAATTCACCATTTTTGCTAAAAATCAAACACCCAAACAGGAACAGGAACACTTGTATTGATCACATCTCCTGAAAATGTGTTTTTAAATAAATTGTACGTTTTTTGTCAAGGTATCAGTGAATTTTAAAACATTTTTGCAAATGCATGCATTGTGTCTCCCTGGTACCTCCTTAACATCCCACCATTAGAGACACCCCAGATGTCACTAGGCTTTTTTTATTTTTTACTTAACCTTTATTTCACCAGGTAGGTCGGTTGAGAACCAATTCTTATTTTCAATGATGACCTGTGTGTGGCACCTGGAATTCCCAGTGGTCTCCCATACAAGTACTAACCAGGCCCGGCCCTGCTTAGCTTCTGAGATCTGACGGGATCAGGCTTTGACAAGTTGGTATGGCCGCAAAATGATTATGTAGAGTCCCGGGACATTGCACTATGACTGCCCATTATTTTGTTTTAGCTGAAGATGAGTGAAATAAGCATTATATCCATGAAAAAAGAAAAAGAAAAAAATATCTCAGAGTAAACTTAAACCTTAACTTGCTTACACTGTATTAAAACATTGCCAGGTATTGTTCATATTACTCCATCTTAGGTCATCCCCCATTAATCCTGTCTTGTTTATGACTGAATGACTGAATGTCCATTGCTCCAGACTGTAACACAGAATCATGAATCTTCCTTGTTTGCCGATGTAAATACTTTAACAAGAATCAGCGCCCCTCGGGGGCAGGATTGAGTAGTGACAGGTACACAGGTGCATGCCCCCATTACTGTCCCTGCACATGATAAACACACATGATAAATACCACAGTTTACTGCAGTCAAGTCAACTGCACATCATTTCTTTTAATACCCCCAAACTGAAGTCTCCTGTTTTCTTTTGTCCCTGCCTGTACTGAAGGAGCTTAGTCGATTCTTTTCAGAACAATTCTACACCTGTGCAAGTTTGCTGACAGAAGAAAAGGTATCAAAAGATATTTCACTCATCTTAAAATGGTGTTAAAATATACATTTGTACAAGACAGCAGTAAAGTGGAAGTAGCAGTGTGGAGGAGTTGACTTCCCTTTTTCATGAAAAGGATGGATGAAATTTAGAATGATCATTTGGTAGTTTCGAATAAAGTCAGTGAAGCCAGATGACAAGGTGTGAACTGAGGAGAGATTGTGAATATAGAAGCCAACACAATTCTGAAACCAATTAAACTGTAGTATTTTCAAAAATGTAACATGGTGATTTAAATAAATATCCTCTCTTTAAATACATTTTAACCAAATAAAGGTTGAAATTTGGTGATTTAAATGTCCTATATTACACAAAATTGTGAGCCAAGTTAGAAACAGACCCTTGTGATGTCAAGTAAAGAACTACCCTTTACCTCTTTGTTCAGTAGTAATTGGCAATTCCAGGACTGGAATTATCTGAATGATTCTAGTGAAGGTTTTATGGAGTTTAAAAACACAGTAGAGCACTTCCTGTATTACCACATGACAAGGCGAGTGTTTTTCTTTGAGAGAAGAACCCAGCCTAAATATAGGGTTGTGTCTTAAACGTGCACGACTGAAACAAAACACAACTCCAGATATGTTTGAATATGAACAAGAATATTTACTGGATTTAATGAAGTCTTTTTGTTTTGACATTTTATACAGCAAGGCAATTACAATACAATTGCAAATTTTAATCGCCAGCTCGTCACTTATATATATATATATATATATATATATATATATATGGAAAACCAAAGAGGAAATATATGGATGTAGTCGTGTTAAAAGGAGCTGGATGTAGTCGTGTTAAAAGGAGCTGTTGTTGAGTAGCACTAAAGGTTTATTATATTTATGTTTCATCAAGACAAACCATCACCAAGAGAAATATTTGTATTTACTGAAGAGCCCATTGAGACTGTTGAACGGGAACTTCAAAATATATTATAAAAGAAGATTACAAAGGCTATGTCTGTACAAGTAGTTCTGAAAATTTGTCATATTAAAAGGCAAGGACAAGTTTCAATTATTTGTATTAAGACAAGTGTCGCTATTAAGATTATGTTCCTCATTTGTGTCTGATTGGCTTCTCTTAAAAATGATGCAATGAATTCGTAGACTTTCTTAGAGATGTACTATACTTGGAATGCTCCACAATATGGCATTGTACCTATGCATCTATATTTAATTTATTAAACTAATGAATAACATTTCATCTAAATGTTCTTCCTAAACAATAATAATGATGATAAAAACATAGTATACTCAATTAGGATTAATTCAACATGTAACCTTGTACGTACTTTTCTAGTGGAAAGTCTGCTTGTCTCCATGGAGATGTTCACTTGTCTGTTGTATTCGTTAGTATGGTATGGTATGGTAGATTTTATATTTTGTTACTTATTTTTCTATTTTATTTTGACTTGTTCAAAATATTTCATATACATACATATACATCATATACAATTATAGAATAATAATGCCTTATTTGACACCTGTCTCTTGCTACCATTTATGCTACTTATTTAGAATTTATTACCATTTAGATTTATTTTCTCTTTGTTATTATATCATTATATTATATTGTGATGTTTGAGCTACTGTGTCCAAATAATTTCCCTTGTGGATCAATACAGTTTGTCTAAGTCCAAGTCTAAGCTTATCTCCATGAAGACAACATGACGTCACCGAGCCAAGTTACAAGTCAAATCTGTGGAACGGTGACCCCACACACTGTAAGAATGCATGTTTTTCAATATATTTTTTAGTGATAGAAACACCTGTAACACTGAATAAATGCATGAACATTCCAGGAAAAGCGAGAAGAAAATCTCCAAGGAGACAAGCAGCTAGCAAACCCCTTTCCGCAAAGATTACATCGGATATTGCACATTCAGAGGAACCATATCTGAGACTGTGACCAGCCTGTCTTCCATGTTAAAATTTGGCATTTTGATTCTCAAGATGATTATTCAATCTAAAAGCAGAATTAGCCTGACATGACTCGAGTCTCTCACGTGGGTTGCTATTTCTAATACTGAAATCCAGTTGGTTTAAACCTAAAAGGACTCTCTCTAATCTGAGTCTAAATCCCTGTAGGTGCAGCCTATCATGAATCTGTGCTAGTGCAGCCTCTGCAGCTCAGTGAGTGACTTCTGAAGTTGACCAGGTTAAGGCGTTGTCCACCCAGGTTCAGTTGTGATTGTAATACTTTTTTAAAACCATACAACCATAGACACAGATACACCCATTTCAAAATGTAAATACTCTATTCATAATAGCTGAGATCTCAAGTCCAGTGTACATCAAAAAAGGTTCCCAAGTCTTCTTAAAAATATCGTCTTTATGATGAAGCCAACACGTCAGGTAATCGAGAGAGACAAAACCAAGAACCAACTTCTGCCACTGAGCTTTACAGGGAGCCTGGTCAGATATCCAGTTCACTAGCAGACTTTTTCTAGCACAAAAAACCAGCATCTCATACAATTTTCTATTATATTTGTCCTTTACAGAAGGGTCAATTAAACCAAGCAACAGAAATAGATTAGATTAGAATAGATTATTAGTCAGATTTACAGACAGAATTTTTTGTATTTCTTGCCCAATCATTTGACAGAATTGTTGCACTTTTGGACAAGACCAAAAACAGTGTGTAAGGGTACCAGTCTCACTCTTGCACTTTAAATACAATGGTGAAGTGCTAGGCATATAGTTCTTTTATGACAGTGGCTCACAAACTGTTGACACCAAGCAAAGAATCTAAATCAAGTCTATAACAGGACTGTTCCAGGTCGAAAATGGGACATATCCACTGTAGTTCTAAACAAGAAATTATCCAAAGCAGGACAAAAAGAAGATTCAATCATTTAAGCAAATCCACATCCTGAAGAGTACATGTATCACGGTTTCAGAAACAGTGCTTTGCTACACTTGACTTGCTCAAAGTAGCAAAATATGCAATGGAACAGTTTTGACATGATAGTTACTGAATGAGTCTGAGTTTAACCTTATATATGGTGGAGCTGCAAAGTGTAACAGAAGATGACTTCTGCCTTGAGGACAGACAGAAAAGACCAGGCAGTTCCACAAGGGAATGGGAAAACACACAAGCCATTTAGCATTCCAAACTCATCTATTCACTTGATAAATGACTGCTGTAATGGATCATATCAAATGAATGTGTGGGGGTTCATTGTGTTTTGTTGCCACCAAGATTGAAAAGTGTCTTGATATTTTTTTCATTTTTCTCAATTTCTTGAATAGATAGCAGTTAGTAGAACAAGTGGGAGAAGTGACAAAAAGTTATGGTTAAGGCATACTTTTCATTCCAGACAAAGCAATAACATCTACTTGACCATACATATAGCACTTTAAAGATCCTATATTAGGCAAAATTGACTATTGTGAGCTTTCAGTCATGTTATAATGGTGCTATCTCATGACAAACATACCTAGAGTTGCGTTTTATTTCATTTTGTTTCAACCCCTTTTTTTTCAAACCCCCCCCCCCTGTCTACTAGGGTTGGGCGGTATCCAAATTTTGATACCGTCAAACCTTCTCAGCATTTTACCAGGGTTTACGGTATTACCTTGACTAATTAAGAATTATTTTGTCGCTTGTGCCTAAACCATTCAGACTGCTCCAGCAGGACGTATGTACGCAGCACTGGTTCTGTGTTTCTCAATGGGAAAGCCGATCAACCTCGACTGGGCGCGTTTACCCACTTGTATCAAGTCTATGATGAAACTAACCAGCAGAACAGGCTTGTATTTACCATATTTACAGGCTGACCACAGTAAATGCGAGGATTTCAAAAGTAAAGTTCAGTTTAGAAGCATCTTTGCAGACGCGTCTTGTACCAATGGTGTGTCATAAGATGCTGTATGTAAAGCTCCGCGCTCTCCACCTCCTGCTCTATTTGGGCTCAGCCCATTGGTTCGGCAGCCCAATAGTGAATCGAGATCCCATTAGTCCAACCGTACAGAGTAAAGATGCAGGGATGACTTGTAACGTGCTGAGGATAAACCGTTCGTACATTCGGAGTGTAGCTGGAATTCTCGTTGGTTTAGAGCCACACTGGGGCGGAGCCACAAACACCAGAACAAGAAAATCTACCTTTGTGGCGTATAAATATATACTGTACATACCGCAAGCGCCGAGCCGAGAACCAAGTCTAAACTAGGACTAACCCAGGACTAAACCAGCACATACCATTAAATTCAAAAATTTACAACCACACATGTGTGCTGAGCAAACAAATTTAGGTTTCAATAAGTTATAATATTGTATTAGGTCCTTATGCACTGCAGATTTTTTTAATGACAGTAATGAAACTGATACCATTGCGACTTTTGAATACCTTGGGATACTGTATTACCCGCCCAACCCTAATGTCTACATCTCCAAAGCTCAAAATGCTCTATTCCACCTTGTGATGTCACAAGGCTGTAGTTAACAGCTAACTTTTAAGTTTAGTTCAGTATAGACTGGAAATTCCAGGTCTGGAATCATCCAAATAATTCCAGTGAAGGTGTATGGAGTTTAAAAACTCATGTGAGCATTTCCACATGACATCACAAAGTGTTTTCAGTGTGAGAAATGAACAGCCTAAATATGCAGTGCGTTAAACGTCTGAATGAAACAAAGCACAACTTCAGGTATGTTTGTAATGAGGAAACAACATTCACACGGATCAGAAAATAGCATAATAGGGGCCAATAAAATTTCCTTTTAAAGTACACAGCACTCACCATTTAAGCAGCCTTTCTTTCCTGCAGTGTCTTTTGAATTCCACTACCGTATAAACCAAAAGACAGACATAGGCTCATTCTCAAGCTCAGGAGAAGCAAAGAGCCTTGATAATTCTGTTTCATGTCATAATTATCTGCAGTTCAGCAAACACTTTCCTCTAATATGAAGCAAATAGAAGTGTAATGAGGGGTACCACATAAAACATCATTGTGTTTGGGACATCTGCACTTTCTCCACTCGGCTGGGCCAGCTTCTGTCGAAATGTGGGTTTAATTGGGCAGTATTCTCAACATGAACATTTTAATTAGGTCCAGTCTTTAAGGGTAGTATTTTAGTGCATGGTAAAAGGTATAATATAAAAAAATAGAACTATGAAGTCTACATTAAAGGGGAACTCCGGCACATTTGAAGCTAAATTCCATTGCTAGAGGTGGTTGAATACTGTCAGAAGCCAAAAAAAAAAAAACCACACAGATCAGTGTTGCCTCGGTGGAGATCTCGCTGTGGCAGTGAGTCTGTCAAGGCAACAAACTAACGTAGTGATTGGGACAATTTCTTAAGTAAAATGCCAATTTGCTTCACACTGAAGAAGCTTAACACCACTTTAACCCATCTTACAACAGCCATGAGTCTAACAAACAAAATGTTCTGCCTGGCTCACTCATTAGTGTCTGGAACTGTAAAACAACTCTATAAGCAGCCTTACACTTACCTCTGTTGATTTCCCACTGTGCATTGCGAAAACCCAAAAGACTCAATTGCCGACTCCAGCAGCGGCGAGAGGCTAGATCCACCAGAAGCAACAAGTGAGGATCGACTACTGACTGTGAAGAAGAAGAGAAACTGAAAGTTGTTGAAAGAAAATGGTTTGGGGATATATTTTTTTATGTTTTTCAAAAAATATAATTCACTTGTAAATGAATGGGATTAGAAATGACATCGGCAATTGAGTCTTTTGAGCTTTCACATGCGCAGTCAACAGAGGTAAAGCTGAGGCTGCTTATAAAGTTGTTTTATAACATTTCCAGAGCACTAATGAGTGAGCCAGGCAGAGCGTTTCTTTGTTAGACTCATGGCTTTGTTGTAAAATGGGTTAGAAAGTGTTGTTAAGCTTCTTCAGTGTGCAAATTTCTTCAGTGTGCAAATTGCCGTTTTACGTGGAAGTTAAGAACTTGCCCAATTCACTACACTAGTTTATTGCCTTGACAGACTCACTACCACAGCGAGATCTCCGCCGAGGCAACACTGATCTGTGCCGTTTTTTGGCTTCTGACAGTATTCGACCACCTCTAGTAATGGACTTTAGCTTCAAACATGCCGGAGTTCCCCTTTAAAGGTCCTACATTAGACAAACTTGACTCTCTATAATGTTGTTACCTCCTCAGCACATACCTGGAGTTATGTTTTTTTCAGTCACATTTTTGAGAAATACTCCAAAGCTCAAAATGCTCTGTTGTGATGTTATGGAGCAGTAGTTTTCAATTTAACAGCTACCTTTTAAACTTAGTTCAGTAAAAATTGGCAATTCCAGGGCTTAAATTATCCAAATGATTCTAGTGAAGGTGTGTGGAGTTTAAAAACACAGTGGAGCGCTTCATGCATTACCACATGACCTCACAGTGTTTTCAGTCTGAGAGAACGCAGCCGAAATATGGTTTGTGTGTTAAACCTGTGTGAATGAACAAAACACAACTCTGGAAAAAATATATATAAATGCTCATGATTACAGATGTGCATTAAACATATCGGATTGTGGCCATGGCTCATTTCCATCTGTTTCCATCCTTGTACATGGACACTGGTGTCTTGCCCATTTCGGGACACAACAAAAATATGGACTAAACTAGAGACACCGCTGCCAAACCACATCTTCTGAAATTCACACTGGAATTAGTACAAAGCTGGCCCAACCATGTATAGTTTTCAGAGCTGAACTAATTATGAAGTAGCTGGATCTTTGCAATACTAAACTAAATTGTATTCATTTTTACTATAAGTTTTAAAGTTTAATCCATCCAGTAACCTTTAAATAAACAAATTCATAAAAAACAAATGATGCATTGAACATATTTGTAAAAACTAGCTTTGGGATTTGATCTAAATAACAAACTTTCAAAACCAGGACTCCGAAAGCTGATCTGATAAACACAGCCCATGATATATCCAGTTTTAATACTCCCTTTGAGATCTGATCTTGTGCATTTAAATACTAAGATGCTTGATTCACTAGATACTTCCCCGAGATAGTTTTCCTAGTTTCCCAGTTCTGTATTAATCAAAAAGTTCTAACACATGTACAAGAGCACAGCAGCCTCGACTTTTCACTCATCAAAGCCTGTTTGTGTCCGTTGTCATGGAGAGCGGTTTAATGTGTGCTCCAGGTCATGGCCTTTTTGGTCAAGCTGCACTTTGTGAGCTTTTTGAGTGCCACTGAGTGAGAAATCTATAAAAAAGTAAAATAGAAAATTCCCTTTTTACTTTTCACTTCTGTGGTCCTCACAGCCAAGTTTGCATGGGAATGGGATCCAGAACCCACACTTTTTCAATGGTGCAAAGATGTGAGTCTGGTCACTGGTGAATCTCCTGTTTTCAGATGTGCTTGAGTGACAGGTGGATTAGCCAATTAGGAACACACATGGTCGTCTTCATCAAAACAAATGTGGCTGCGTGTGAGGAGAAAAGAAAGGAATTATGTCACATGGAACTGAAAAACCTTTCTGATTTCTGTATAAACAATGCGCAAAACACTAAACTCTGTTAATCTGAGGTGAGATCAGTTTGATTTTGTTGTAAATGATATGTGACCAATGAGCTCCTTATGTTGCTTCACGTCACTGATATCCCTCTGAATGAAAAGTAGGCATCATTACGGATTTGCCACCAAGTTACCTCTTGTGTTAGTTACTACTTATAATAGATCAGTATGTTGTGTAATTGGTTGATGATGTTGTGCCCTTAAAGGGATAGTTTGGGATTTTTGACATGAATCTGTATGGCTTCCCCATCAGCAGTGTCGTGCATCAACACTGACTTACCTCTCGACAGCGTCCAGGAGGCGAGTTCTTGCCCGGTTTTGATGCTGATGAAAGTGTCCGGCAAGTTGGCTGGGGTCACGAAACTAAAGCGTTTTTCTTCTCAAAACAATATGTGTTCAAAACAGTGATACATTTACGTCACAAAGCCGTTGTCCACAAAAAAGTCAGACCTCATAATCACTTGCCACTATTTTCTCCTCATTTGTATCACTGTGCGCTATCGCCACGTGACAGCTACACACAAATCCAACACATTTTTCAGTTGTTTGGCAGTGTTACGTGCTCAGACCGTTGACCACCATGACACGAGAGAGCTAATGTAAGAGCTACAGTGATAAGTATATACGCTTGTATAAGATATATAAGAATACATATTTAAAAAGTGCAGACTTGTGATTATCCCAACTGTAACAACAAAAATCTGGCTAAATCTCCGCCCACATTTCACCGTTTTCCTGTCACGGACATTGTTCTGAGGCAACTTTGGCTTCTTGCCACAGGTATCAATGTGGAAAAAGGCCTGCACCAGCATTCAGGATTACAGGAAAGTCATTTGTGATGCAGACAGAAGCTGCACGCTGGCCTCCTCATCCATTGAAAGGTCTTGCATCTGTGGCATGATGAGATCCCATTCGTGGCAGCAGTAGCTCTCCACCTCTGTCAGCATTACTTCACACTTAAAACAAGTGCACCACCATTTGTCGGTCCCTCACAGCTCCAGCATCAACTTGTACCACTTCTCTCTCTGCCTATTCTCACTCCATCGGGCGAATTTCAGCATCACTATATTCGGGTTCATAAAGATCTCCCCTTGGCTTTGTGCTAAAGGCGATGTCTTCATTGTCGGTCACACGTCGTGAACTTTCTGAGCAGTAAACACAGTGAAGTAGGTGCGGCTGTCACCTGGCATCAGCGTGGAGTGATACGAACGGGGAGAAAATAACACCAGGCGATTATGAGGTCTGACAACAGTTTTGAGATGTAAATGTATCGCTCTTTTGAACACATATTGTTTTGAGAAAACAAATGCTTTATTTTCATGACCCCAGCCAACTTGCCGGACTACGTTCATCAGCATGTAGTCTGGCAAGACTGGGGAAGGACTCGGGCTCACCGGACACTGTCAGTGTTGATGCAAGACACTGCTGATGGGGATGCCATACAGATTCATGTCAAAAAACCCAAACTATCCCTTTAAACGCTTGGCACTGGAATTTTGTTCCATAACCATTTAGCCAGTAGGCAAATTTTGTAATCAATGAACAAAACTGGATGAACTATATGCAATATAGTTAGTGGTATTGTTTTAGAGCTATCATTAAGAATGTTTGGCCAGTTTAACATATTGTTTTCGGCCAGTGTCATGAGGTACTTCAAAAATGTCATGCAGTAGGCTACTTCAAAAATATATAACGCTTCACACATTTAAAGTTTTAGTTGAAGTTACATCCATATTTTGGTGATTGATTTTGCTTAAAACTATTCATACGGAACTGTCTGCACTCAAACTTTTTGGCCTTTGTTATCTCCTGCTTATTATTTCTTCATCCCTTTCTAATCCCTCCTGCTGCGACTTTTCACATTAATCTTACAATGACAATCCATTTGGAGCAGAATCCTGTCTTAATAAAATGTACAAATCAAACGTGTCAAATATGGTTTGAACGGGATATGCTAAATCTACTGTTTGCCGCCGGCTACGCAAAAGGGACCGTGCGTATTATACGATCATTTGTTTATCTCACAGCCTAATAAATCCCATATTTGGTACGTGTGCGGCTGTGCATGTCAACATCGCAAGTCAATAAATGTTAGATTCACCGGAGGACGTGTCAGATTCGCTCAGCGCTGATATCTTCCTCGTAAAAACCGTCGCAGCGAGCGGTGACAAACTGCTCCTAATGCCTCCGTACTTAACCATTTACGACTCTCGGGTTACGCACGGATTAAGAAGTGACCGAACCGCTGCTGTTGGAGTGAGGAGGGGTACTACTGCTCGTCTCATCATCCCTCCTCCTCCATATCCCTCCATTTCTCTCTCTGGACTGGAATCTCAAGGCTAAATACTTACCAAACCCGTGCGCACTCCCTCTCCCTCTCTCTCCTCTAGTGTTGCTGCTCGGGACAAAACCGCGCGCAGCTGTTCCCCTACCCAGACGAGACGAGTGAGTGGAGGAGAGATCGCATTTTTGGCACGGATTGGCACCCCTCCCATGACAAAGGACAAGTTTTCACCCGCGCGTTAAAAGTCTTCTGGCAAAACCCTGTCCTACCCTGCACTCGTCTGACTCCGCGTGTTTTCATGTGTTTTATGTGGCTGCGCTCCACAGTGAGGTAGACTTCTTTACATTTTTTTTTTTATTATTTCTTTTTACTGGGTGCGTGCGTTCAGATTTACCCCGTGGATGCTGCTGCTTTGGGGCTTGATTTGTGAGCCCTGCGGGACCAACCTGACATAAGGGCACCATGGTTTCGCTGTCTCTTCGCACTTGTTTGAGGAATATGCGCCCGGAGATGCTGCTCGTTTTGCCGGTGTTGTGGTGGCTTTTACCCCTGACCGGAGCGGCTCCTTCTCAGAGCTCGGAGCAGCTGGACACGGGGGTGGTAAGTTCTGAACATGAACTGCTTGTAACCATATTTTCTTTACGCGTGTTGGCACCTTGTCACCTTTTATCATGATCACAAATATTAATAGTTCAACATCGCGGGCGTGTGAGTTCAGACACACGTGGGTTGATCCGGAAGTTCTGAGATAAATTGAGGTGATTTTGCCCACAATTTTGTCTGAATTCACTGACAAGTCCTTGGTTGCAGAAATAATCTATATATTTTCATATGCTTTGAGCTGAATGTGGCGTGATCATTCATGCACTTGGTAGGATTCTGGTTACAATGTCTACAAATAAAACACTGCAATACTTTCTAAATTAGAAAGTGTTTAGAATATTAAAACCGCACTGCGTAGGATAACTTCACGTTTGGGGGTCCTCACCTTCTTGTTTATGTGGATATGTCATTGCTCTGCCTGACCTGTTCCACAATGACACTAAACAGATCTACTTTACATTTATTCAATTACAGGTGGTTGATTGTTCAAAAATACTGAGAAAAACAGGCTGGTTTGGTCTCCATGATGATAAAAATGTTTAATGTCATACTGGTTTGCTTTGTCTAAAACATTTCAGACAAAGCAATAACATCATGGAGAAAATCAGGTGCCAGATTCCCCACCAGAAGTTACACAATGCACCTTTAGGTTGGTCTTGGTTGCGTGCAGTCCAGCAACTAATCTGATGAAGCGATGAGCCCGATATCACAATTTCAGTTCCAATTTCAAGTTTCAAGTTTTTCCAATAGTTCATCCCCATGGTGCTCTTAAGGTTTACATTTTAAATTTCTTTCTGTTAGGTTTAGGTTTTATGTGCCACCTCCATTCATAGGTTTCTGCTTCATGTTATATGCAACATCTTGAGGATTTTTTCCCATTCAAAGGATATATTATTTTGTCCGTAATTGTTAATCAGTTTGGAAAGAGTCCTAATTTTTCATCTTTCTGAACCTGAGCCTTGATCATTGTCCAAGGAGTACGCTACCCTAAGGCTCATAGTTACTGGGAGAAGCCTCATCCTCCAGAACTCGCATAAACATTTGATAACATAATAGTGTTGTCACAATACTAAAATTTCAATACTAAGGAATACTCTTGAAAATCTATACCAATTTCGATACTACAATCAAAATAAACAAACAAAAAAACACTCTTTCTTTAGACAGTAAATGTGATTTTATGTGTTTTTATGTCTGTGTAATCTCCATACACTGTATAAAGAAACAGACTAAGGGAGTGTGACGTCATAGCGTTCGGCTATAGTCAAATTAAACTCACGTGGCTATGAGTTATTGGAGCGAATCTGAAGCTTGGAGAATAGGGACAAAATAGTTACTTAAAAACCCCAGGGTTAATAAGAACATTTTAAGACCAAAATGAGGAGTGTGACAGCAGCACTTACAGAGAGTGTTTCAATGTAAAGTCAATTGGAGCCAGAGGTCACTTTTGGAACACAGCGGCTAGTGGGTTAGTGATATCCATTTACAGTCTATGTAATCCCTCATCCAGGTAGGTTCCATAGTGGTCCATTGGCATGTTATAATCTATATGGTCTTTTACCTGTTCTGAAATAGCTCCAAATCATTAAAAATAAACCGATTCAGGAAAGGTTCACTTCTGGCTTGTGAATTTTCAATACTGATACTTGCTCAAACGAGTATTTAGTTTCGATAAGTATTAGTAGCAGTTAGTATCTGCTTTTTGATGCTTTTAACAACCCTACACCCAATGTCAATAGCACAGTCCTATTGATTATAACAGCACTAGATTACTGGCATGCTTCTGTCACCCTTAATACAAATTATGATTACATTCTTGCAAATGACTCTTGGAAATTGGCTCCTTCTTCTCCTCTATGCCTGTCTGTGGCTGGCTCCATGTGCTCAGAATCTTAACACTCCTCAGCAGTCAGTCAGTCAGTGAACCCACACGCACAAAAGAGAGAGAGAGTCGAGAAAGAGAGAAAGAGAAGCACAACAATACCTCTCTCTACCTGAAATCACAAGCGCTGTAATGATTTGCCATAAATAAATGTAAATCTATTTGGCTTGGCATATAGTCTGCTGACATGGTACATATATCCTGGGTTGATGAATGGGAGAGGGGCTGTGAGGGGAGGGCTGGGCCAGACCTAAGACCTTATTTGTGGAATGCTCTTTAAAGTCGTGACTCGTGAAATTCTGCCAATAGCTATTAGTGGATTTGACTAGAACACCGGCTGTCTGGCAATTTGTTGTTGTCACGGTGCAATGATTCAATGTGGTGGAGTCTATTGCTCAGATAAAGACACCTGATGATTGCTGGGTGCTGTGTAGGTGAATGGTAATGGTGTTTCCTCGTCACAACCATACCTGGAATTGGTTTGTTTCAACTGCACATGTTGGAACTTGGAACATTTTAACATTTTCTTGGGTTAAGAAGGTGAGGAGTAAGCTTGAACTGCTGCAAAATATGTTCTATATTACGCAAATTTTACTCTTGTGAGCATTAAGCCATTATATAATGCTATTACCCCCTCAAAAACATCCCTCGAGTTGTGTTTTGTTTCATTCACACATGTTTGAATAATCCTATATTATTATTAGTCTGTCTACATCTCCAAAGCTGAAAATGCTCTGTTCCACCTTGATATCATGAAGTGGTAGATTTCATGTTAACAGCTCCCTTATACCCTTTGTTGAGTAATGGAAATTCCAGGGCTGAAATTATCCAAATTATTCTAGCTTTTTTGTGTGTACATGTAATACTTGACTATGGCTATACACACTTTATGTATAGTTCTACTTTATATTACGGTGAAAAAATAACTAATATGTAATTTTGTTTGGAAATGATGTGTCATTGGCAAATTACACAATAAAGTATATATAAAAAATGATTTTACGGAGTTTAAAAACACAGTGGGGCACTTTCTGTATTGCCACATCACAAGAAGAGTGTTTTCTGTTTGCGAGAAGAACTCCTAAATGCTCAGGATGAAACAAAACACAACTCCAGGTATGTTTTTGATGAGGAAACAACATTCTAGCATAGATCAAAAAATAGTGTAACATGGGGCTTTTAAAATGAACAATATTTCACACTTTTAAGAAAATAAAAATCAGCCACACCTTTGTTCTGTCTCCTCTCTGCATGTTTCACAGGTTTTGGCCTTCTTGAGCATCTCAGGTCAGGTTGTCTTTTTCAAACTCCTCTGAGCTCACAGCATGAAGGAGGCCTATTAGAAGAGAAATACCTGGGTATACAATGTTTCATTTCTGTTTTATCTTGTAGAGTAATACGATGTAATGGAATTCAAACCTTGACTCTGTAAATCAGGCTATATTTTGTACAGCACTGTAGCTTCAGCTTCATCTTTAACATTAGTGCCTGTCCTTGCCCATAAAGAATGGCAGTAAAAGTGAGTGATTGCGTGTTAGTCTTAGCCCACACGTTCACAGGAGATTGCCCATGTTCAATTCTGCCCTATACGACTTACAGGAGCTGAATGAAAAATTACACCGTATTGACTTACATATTGTCTCATTTATAGTCTCTTGGTGTATTACACTGTTGACATCATTCATTCATTGGTGGTTCTTTAATCAAGCACCACTGGCTCCTCAAACCACCATAAGGTTAGGGGGCAAACTGTTGGAAGTGAGGCTGCCCATCTGCGGCATCAGATCCCTCCAACAACCACCAACTCACACACCACCTTCATACAAGGCAGTGTAGGTGAAGTGTCTTGTTTAAGGACACAATGACAGTTTTTGCCACTGGCCTCCTACTGTGGCACATGGACTTCCCAGCAGTACTACCCAGTAGTTGTATTTTCAAGTTTTTATTTCAAGTTTTTATTAAAAGATGGATTTTTTTTATGTTAAAAGACTGTCTGCTTGTTGTTGTTGTGAACTGTGTTGAATTTTTCCACTGATGTTTTTTCCTAGTGATTATATTTCTAATTATTGAATGACATGCTCTGCTAACCTAACCATCTTCCAGCAGGGCCTGGTCGATAGTGTGTTTGTGTCTAACTGTACTGCACTGCATGGCCTTATTGACATGCAGGGCCCTTATTGACAACAGGTTCACATCATGACATTGAGGAGTTGAAGTTTCCA